>WOVY01010213.1:0-600000 GCA_013436015.1 Rhipicephalus annulatus | reverse complement strand
TCGTGTACTGACGACCACGTAACCTCAAAGACACACTTGTCCACTCTCTAATCATTACCTCACCCCCTAGTATTTCATGCCGAGCTTCTTTAAAGTCGCGATGTCTTGTATGTAAAGCGATGCGAGAGACAGACAAATCAACCACAACACAATCTGAGTTTTCGATTAACATGCGACGAAACCTAACATGCGATTCCTCCAATGTAGTATACCTACTCGAATACAACGTGCGCAGTATGCAGTACATCGGACAAACAGAAACACCATTTAGAATTCAATATTCACAGAGCCCGTGTGAAATCAGCCCCAGGTCTACCTTTGTCAAAACATCTCAACTTTCCCGACCATGCATTCGAAAAACTATCAGTAACACTCTTAGAAACGGAATTTAATTCAAACCGAGAACGTGAACAACGAGAGTCATACCTCATCCACCGATCTAACACCCTCGATAGAGAAATAATTGAAAATCTGGGTACACTTGTAGCAATTAAAACTTGGAAAACAATAACGGCAATAATGAAAATAATTACAATAATAACTTAGTTCATGGCACTGCACCTGAGACAGTTGCTGGACAACTGAAAATACTTCTATGTGTTATTACTCTTCATGTGTAGAGCTGTCAACTGTTTTTGTTTCTACCTTACTATTCAATCAATTGTGCCAAGCATGACATGGCCAACAGCAACCCTGTGCACATTCGGGAGGCTCCTACTGCATGCGAAATCCGGAAGCGGGCCAGAATTCACATTGCACCCGCTTGCCAGCTTCTGCGGCAATACGCGGCGCCCCCTTTTCAACAACGAGATATCCACGAGGTCCTGAGTAGTTAAAGGCTTAAACGTCTTTAAAAAGCTTCTTTTCTCCACACTGAACCACCAGAGCTATATGCGCCGCCGTCTGGTTGAAAACAATACGTTAGTGGAAGGAGGGATACATAAACCGCGGACATTGTAAAGGCAAACGTCAGAAAAAAATAGAGGGTAAGAGAGAGGGAAGAGTAAAAGGAAAGAAGATGGAAGGGGGTGGCCGAGAGAGGCCACCTCGCGTTTTCATTCAATTTTCATTTCCTTTTATATATATATATATATATATATATATATATATATATATATATATATATATATATATATATATATGGTATGGCCGGTCCCCGGCTGAAACGTAGGGAAAATAAAAAAACGTTTTGGTCGTCCTCCACTTTTTGGTATTTTTCTACTGGATCCAAGGACACCTTCTTTTTCATATATATATATATATTGTAACCAAGAGCGGCGTGCACTACAGGCAGCTCAATAAGTGTACCCCGCATTGATGACGTTGTTGATACAGTACGTCACTGCAAGTTTTTTTCATCGCTTGATTTACGGGCAGGGTACGGGCAGATTAACGTCGCGGAGGAAGATCATATTTAAAACGGCCTTTCGCACACCTTTCGGTCTGTATGAATTCAACCGCATGCCATTTGGACTAAGAACGGCTCCTAGCACTTTTCAGCGTGCGATGAATTCAGTGCTCGGACCATTGAAAAACCAAGCCTGTGTGGTGTACTTAGAGACGACATCCTGGTCGTTGGCAGGACGGAGGATGAGTACCTTCGCAATTTGGACGAAGTACTACACAGACTCTATGCAGCAGGGTTTCGTTTGAACAAAGAGAAATGCCAGTTTGGGGTGTCCAAGATTTCGTACCTGGGACATAATATATCTCCTGTCGGCATTCAGCCACTCCCGCAGCGAATAGCTGCTGTGTCGCAGTATCCCACACCAACCTGCTTGAAGCAGGTTCAGTCATTTCTGGGTATGGCGTCGTATTTGCGAAGGTTTATTCCCCACTTCGCTTTGATCGCAGCTCCCTTGAGCGGTCTTCTTAAAAAAGACGCGCGGTTTGAATGGGGCGTCTCACAGGAAAATGCTTTTCGAGCTATAAAACAAAAACTCACTTGTTGCCCCATACTAAGTCACTTCAATGAAGACTGGTCCACTGAAGTGCACACTGATGCCTGCCAAGGCGGCCTAGGAGCTGTGTTAGTGCAGCGTGATCCAGATGACATGTAACACGTGGTCGCTTATGCCAGCCGAAAACTTTCAGACACCGAGTGCTACTATCACTCCAACGAGCTTGAATGTCTTGCAGTGGTATGGAGCGTCGATGATAAGTTTCGACATTATCTTTTCGGGCGTAAATTCACTGTTGTGACTGATAATGCTGCTATAGCATGAATGTTCTCCAAGCAGCAATTCAAGCACAAATTCGCCCGGTGGATAATCACGCTGCAAGAATACGATTTTGACGTGCGCCACCGCGCCGGGGGGCTAAACAACGTCGCCGATGCACTCTCACGGAACCCCCTTGACTGCGCGCAACAAACCAGGCAAACCCACATTTTTTTTTTCGCCCAGATGGATATATCCCGAGCCCAACAGGAGGATAAAGATTTGGCATCCATTATTGCATCTATCACTGACAAGGGAAATCACAGTACTTTTGTGATGCGCAATGCCGCATTGGACCGGCGTCATTGGCAAGCGGACCGATCCGAAGAACGTTACCTCCTGGTGATCCCGAAATACCACAGGTCAGAAATATTACGAGCCATTCACGACTCCCCAGAAAGCGGACACACCGGCCAACGAGCCACACTCCGGAAACTGCAAGAACGTTTTTGGTGGCCGAAGATGCAAAGTAGCGTCCGTTCTTATGTCGCCGGTTGCAAAACTTGCCAGCAGTTTAAGCGACTGCCTGGGTGTCAACCTGGATTACTAACACCAATCCAGATACCCGAAACAATTTTCCACACGATTGGCATTGATTACATGGGACCTCTACCCACCACCACTGCGGGAAATCGTTACGTCATTGTAGCAGTAGACTACCTGTCCAAATACATCGAAGTGGAGGCCGTGCCATCTCTTGCATCCACTTACCTAATCGACTTCCTCAAGCACCGATTCGAATGGAGATATGGCTTACCAAAAAGTTAATATCTGATCGGGCTACAACGTTTCGTAGCGGGAAACTGAAAAAGTACCTTTGCACGGCAGGCGTGCAGCACCACTTCGCATCCGCGTTTCATCCTCAAGCAAACGGCCTCACTGAGCGAACCAACCAGAGCATCCAGGCGCAACTCGCTCCATATACGAAGGCAGGGAAAATAGGAGAGGCCGACTGGGACGTCCACCTTCCGTCAGCCGCTTTTGCGATTAACACGGCACTGCAGACGTCTACCGGGAAACGCCCTACGAAATTGTTTATGGGAAACTACCACAGCTGAAAGCGGTCCTCAGTCTGGATGCTCCCATTATAATTCCACGTGCCAACGATCGCAAAGCGGCCTGTCAGAAGATCCGAACTGAGGCGATCAAGAAAGCCACCCACTTACAAGATAATCAAAGGCACCACTATGACAGACGCCGTACACCCGCTCCTGCTCACAACATCGGTGACGAGGTCTGGGTGCAAAAGGGCACCAGCGGGCCTGGCAAGAAGCTACTCCCTAAGTTCGACGGGCCATTCATAATTACTCAGCGTGTAGGAGAAAATACCTGGCGTGTGAACACCTCAGATGCGAGCTTCACTCTCGATAAGCGCAAAAGAAACAACTTTGACGTGCATGTGTGGCGCTTGAAAAAAGCAGTCGGACCGCTGAAGGTGCAATGAACTGTAATTTCTTTTTTTTTTTTCGTTGTCAGGTCCGCAGTGTGGCCGAATGTAAAGAAGAGCGGCGCGGCAGCTGTGGGCCATGGGCTGGAAAGCGAGGAAGAGGAGGCAGAATAGAACAGCTTGCCCGACGAGCGGGTGTTGTGTCTGTCTCTCTCTGTTACAATATATATATATATATATATATATATATATATATATATATATATATATATATATATATATATATATATATATATATATGTGTGTGTGTGTGTGTGTGTGTGTGTGTGTGTGTGTGTGTGTGTGGTGTGTGCGTGCGTGCGTGCGTGTGTGTGTGTGTGTGTGTGTGCGTGCGCGCGCGCGCGTGTGTGTGTGTGTGTGTGTGTGTGTGTGTGTGTGTGTGTGTGTGTGTGTGTGTGTGTGTGTGTGTGTGTGTGTGACGCTACAAAATGGAGACATGTCGTGGTCCAAATGCCATGCGTTTATTCTAATGCACGCCTCCTAGAATGACGTTGTTAATGCGTCACACTTACCCTCCCCTCGAGAATGTCTCAGTTCAGAAGGTACTAAATAACGCCGCAGTTTGCTAACATGCACAATATCAGAGTTTCTACCTAAGGGTAGCACGGAACGGTTGATCTCATTGTTCACTGTTGAGACCTTGCGTAGAATTTTGTTAGGTCCTTTCATGACGGAACTCAGTTTGGCATTATTGGGATGCCATGGTGTCTCGTAAAGAACAAAGTCACCGACTTGGAACTCAATCGGAAGAATTTTTCTATCATAAATGACTTTTTTCTTATTGTGGTAGGCGATAGAATTGGGAACTGTAGTTTTTCGCGCTTCTTCGACAGTTTCTTTTCGTTGTTCCGGTACAGTAGGATAAGATGGAATTCCATACATCAGGAAGGAAGGTGCGTAGCCAGTTACTTCGTGGAGTGTTCTGTTGTATTCGTCAATTACCTCCGGAAGCAGCTTAGTCCAAGACTTCTGTGGTTGGTCATTGATCTTACATTTAAGTCTCGTTACCATAGTCCGGTTTGTCCGGTCGTTCATGCCGTTGCATTGTGGATGATGAGATGAGGTGCATTGTTGGTGTATACGGTTATGTTTTAAAAACTGCTTGAATTTTCTTGCAGTTATTCCTGTTCCACGATCTGAAAAAAGCTTCCGTGGTTTTCCAGAAGGAAAAATTGTTTTTAGGCATGAAATGTAGGTGTCGCTGTTCTCACTTTTATGAGCAAACGGCCATACGTAGCGAGTCGCCTGATCAATAACCAAGTTATTGATCATGTGCTGAGCTGATGAGCTGATGATCACGAGCTGATCATCATGAGCTGATGTTTCGCTATAATTGATTTCATGGCTCTTTCAAATGCAGCCGGAGCGTTCTTCATCCCAAACGGCATTACCAACCACTCAGAATTACCATCAGGCGTGACAAATGCAGTTTTCTGAACATCGTCAGGATGCATTTGGATATGCCAGTATCCCGACGTTACGTCCAAGTTAGTGAAAAACTCCACCTTTCCCAAGTGGTCAAGAATATCATCTATACGCGGAATTGGTTGAAAGTCGGGTACCGTTATGGCATTGAGTTTCCGGTAGTCAATACATAGACGAGTGCTTCCTTCACCTTTCTTTTCTGCTAAAATGACAGGTGCGGCGTAGGGCGATAATGAAGGCCTCACAACACCTTGCTTGAGGAGAGCGTCAACTTGTTTGTTGATCTCCACTTTGTCTGCCTGTACACATCGGTATGGTGCTCGACGAATAGGGACAGCATTGGTATGTGCGATCCTATGTTTCTCAGTAGTGATGCACCCAATATCTGTCTGAGATTTCGAAAATATCTCGTCATACTTGCTTAAAAGAGAGTCGAGCGCTGCATACTCATGCTCTGATAAGTTTTCTGAAGTCAGGGTTCGCATCAGCGAGGCTTGAATGGTTTTCTCTTCATTGTGATGCGGAAGGTTCATATTCTCACGTGCTTGTGTCACTGACTTGCTTTCCAGATTTACAGAAAGATTGAGGTACGAAGCGTTGTCTAGGCCAAGAATTAATTGCGTTCTCATGCCTCGCAGAACATGTGCATAAACTTTCTTTATGACGTTCCCAATTTCTAGCTGAATGTTTACGCGACCCAGATTTCGAATGCTTGGTGCAACTTGCTGAAGTCTCTCATCAACTGAAGTTTTAGCTGTTTGTACACATCCTCACTGATACAAGTAATTGTTGCTCCTGTATCGAAAATTGCATTTGCTGGCTTTCCGTTGATGAGAGCACCGAAGTGTATTAATGAAACTCTGGGTCGCCCTCCTCGTTTCCCCGTTCAGTATCAATAGCAAACACATTGCCGCGGCGCTGACATTCGTTGTGCCAGTGAAACTGTCGTGGGAAACCAGCAGCTGGGCAGTATCTACATTCGTTTTGCGTGACACGCGGTTTTGGAGTTATTGTTGGCTGCTGTGGTTTGCTGAAGAGACATCGAGCTCTTGATGAGATACAAGCGTTACGAACAAAGGAAACTCCTCTCACACGTTTTAAAAATGTCTCGACCCGTTGAGCAGCGGTGAGCCACTCTAATTATGAGTTGAAAGACAGTCCGGCGAGCGCCTGTTCCACATCAGGAGGAACACCATCAGTCAGTCCAAAAATGATGTGGCACTCTTTCAGGTCAGCCAAAGAACCCAGTCGCTTTTTCTCGTCGTAGTAGTCCTTGATGGTCTGCCCTCCTTTCAATCGGTAGTGAATGAAGAGACGGAAGGCATCTCAATCAGTCGTAGCAAAGCGGGCTTGCATGTCACGCTTGATAACGACCTAAGTTGTCTCGCTGTTGCCGAAAATCTCTGTCAGGTACCACTTGAACGCTTCCCCTTCAATGTATTCGCTGAAGTGACTGACCCGATCCCAATGAAGCCATGACGCCTTTGCTGCCTTCATATCGAAAAAAGAAGCCACTTGTCGATGGGAACGTCTTCTGGTGTTCCCTTGAACTTCTGTATGTTGAGCCGAGGCTTTGGCCAAGCCATGACACGTTGATGAGGTCGATCCTGTCGACTTGTGTGACGCTACAAAATGTAGACACGTCGTGGTCCAGATGCCATGCGTTTATTCTAATGCACGCGCACTTCCTCTTCGTCGGCTTCTCCTAGAATCACCTTGTTAATACGTCACACACACACACACACATATATATATATATATATATATATATATAACACTCTCCAGGGCGTTATTCGAAGGTCGCAGGTTCGGACCCTACCCACGGCAAGTTTTCTTTTCACCCACTTTCTTTTTCCACAGTTACATTACAATTGGCCTAATTATTTCTCCTATACTTTCCTTGGCATTATCGTCTGTTAGATGTTTCCCTTATATATATATATATATATATATATATATATATATATATATATATATATATATATATATATATATATATATATATATATATATATATATTTCATGTTTGTATCTCAAGCACAGTTTGCTTGCACTATGACGCTGAAGATGTCGACTCAGCCACTCTCTTGACATAAACACGCATCAGAGATAAATGCCGGCACGTACAACTCTTGGAACTCGACTCCAAATGACGCCGTACAGATGCTGCCATTAGTTGGCTGAACAAGCAGCGCAAGGAAATAAATGCACTGGCGAATTGTGAAAATGGTCTAGCAGATCCTGGAGAAATGTGACTTTAAGCTGCCGCTTGCACTCACGCCCCCCCCCCCCCAGCTTCCCGTCTTCTGGCCAGAGAACGACAGTCGCGCAATACTATATGTCATAATGGCTGACCATGGAGCCCAAACACTCATGATGCTCCTTCGTCCTCTATGTTGGTTGCGGTGTTCTACAGCCCACCCTAAAGTCATGTGATCAAATCCTGGCCGCGGCGGTCGCTTTTTCGATGGAATCTAAAATGCTTGAGGTCCGTCCTAAACAACCCCAGGTGGTGGGTGTTTCCGGAGCCCTCCACAAGGGCATTCCTCTATATTGTGGTTTTGGGACGTAGAAGAAATATGATAATCATATTATTATTATTATTATTATTATTATTATTATTATTATTATTATTATTATTATTATTATTATTATTATTATTATTATTATTATTATTATTATTATTATTATTATTATTATTATTATTATTACAGTTCCGGCTGCACGGTATAGCACCGAGTTAAGGCAAATACAAGTACGCGAAGCACACTTGCGCAACAGCTGCTAATTTTAACCGGGGAAAAAACGTATGTCACTCTATACTTCCCACACATGCCTGAACTGATGGTTACTTTGAGGCCAGTATGTTGCGATGTACTCTCGCATGGGCGGCCTCAAGAATGAGAACGTGTTAGTTCGCAATTATAGTATTATTGAGGGCTGGCCAATATACAACGGACAAACGGAGCAAAAACATCGCCTCAAAGTGAGAACGTGTTATTTTATTTGCTTGCTCCTCATTTCTGCTTTGCCTTGCGCAGGATTTCTTAACCATCGGCCACGCTGCATGTTTTCAGTGCGTCATTTTGACCAGCGTGGTCGCCCAAAACACCTCCGATTTAGGTGAGCTCAAGTAGGCACTTTACAATATGGCAAAAGCCACGGAGGTCCCGTACTGAGGGCTCCACCTACGCTGGAAGAATTGATTTCAGATGAAGTGTTCTTTTTCATTCCTCGAGAAAATATGACCTACTTCCGAATCATCTATTTACGATGGCCATAGATCCTTCAATCCATGACATCACTTAAGGATGACGGCTCGCCTGCATTCACTGGGCGAAAGTGCGAAATTTCCCGAAGGCGCAATTAGGCACATTTTATCTCCATCGCGTATGATAGACTTCGGTCGAAGTCACACACAAATTATGCTTTTCAAACAAAAAGATTCCCCTTTGATGGAACCCAGCAAAAATGTCAAATTACCGATTGAAACATCTGTCAAATACAATTATTCGATTACAGGTTAAATCACTAGAAAATTAACGATTAATGTATAAAAAATTTAATTGACCATCTCTAGCTCACAAGTGGGACATGTTATAAGAAGCTATTAAACTTGTCTGAAATTCGAATCCTCGTGACAGGTGTGCATTAGCTACATTTTCTTTTTCATAGGCTAAATGCAACATACTTGTAAACTAATGTGCGATCGTGGCAAATGTTCTTGACTCAATGCACTGATGTTTTCCCATATTAACAAAACTTGCGTTTTTCGTTTGAATGATTCCAAATATTATCCACTGAAAAATACTCATAAATCTGAATACAAAAGAAGAAGAAAGTGCACTGGTTTATACCAGCTAAACAGAGAAATGGCGTCATTTCAGTGAGATCCTAAACGTGGATGATACCTTATAGCAAAGGCTCCGTTTCAACTTCGGTCTGCTGAACGGTCTGCCGAGGTGCTTGTCACTGCGGAAAGTTAAAGGGCATCAAGTCGACGTTAATTGTTGAAGTAGCTGTCGACAAACCTCGTTGTGTTACTTTTGTGCCAAGGAACGACTTGTTTTGAAGTAAAATCACGTTTTAGTGGCCCGCATCGGGTAAGCGCACTTAAAATTACCCGCCTAAAGAAGCGGACTGACTGACGTCACTGTTGCCATGCACAATGTTGCCCGGCTTTACAGCGAGGTCGCCGACACTAGTAGACAAAACAAAAGCAGCTGGAGCCCCAGCAGCAACAATGGCCATTGATGAAGTTCCTGCCATTTGCTCTGAGATGGCAGACGTGTTTTGGTTCAGCTGGACTCCTCTAGATTGGCATGGCCTGTCCAGTGAAACTAAATTTACTGTATATGCTACGTAAAGGTAACGTATGCAGTAACTCTAAGTGTAACCACGCGAAAATTCAATTTTTTAACCACTCGCGCTTATCTCTATAGTGTAGCAAGGCTCAATAAGCACCACGTCACTGTTTGTATCTTTAGTGCGCATGCCTGGCGGCGGCGCTAGTTGTGTATATATACTCGTTCTTGTTCCGGCAATAAAGTTGTTCATTGCCTGAAGCCGACTCGCACACATGGTGGCAGCGAATTCTCGTCACTATGTTGGGTCCGTCAACCCTGCTTCCCCCACCCAAGCCACTGGACCCGTCGACAGACGCATGGCTTGCATGGAAGACATGGAAAAGTGAGTTCACTTTGTTCTCCACCGCTACCCTGTTGAGAAAGCAGCCTAAAGAAGTACAAGCAGCAACGTTACTCGTAACAGTCGGCGAAGAAGGTAGGAAGGCTTACAACACCTTCAAATTCGAAGATGATGCAGACAAGAACAACGTCGAGACGTTGCTCGAAAAGTTTGAGGAATTCTACAAGCCAGTGACTAACCTGACGTTTAATGAATTCCGCTTCGGATCAAGGAACCAAAGGCCAGGGGAGTGTTTCAATGACTGGCTAACCGATCTCCGGCTTTTAGCGATGAACTGCGAGTTCGGGGACCTAGAAGACCGTTTGCTTCGCAGCCGGATTATTCTGGGATTGAGAGATAAGCGCTTGCGAGAAAAGCTTATCGCCGAGAATCCGTCGTACAGCAGGACCGTCGAAATGTGTCGCGTCCAAGAAATTAGGAAGGAGCATTTTAAAGAAATTAATGAAGGCACAGAAGCAGCAAGCGCCGCAGTTATTCAGGCAGTCAGCACCCAAAAGCATCACTGTAGTCGGTGCGGTTATAGCGCGCACGGTAACGCAAGGTGCCCGGCTACAGGAAAAACCTGCAAAAATTGCGGGGGCCGTAATCATTTCGCTCAAGCATGTAGATCGTCGGTGCGGCGACAAAACAGAGGCGTGAAAAAAGAGCTGCACGAACTACAAATGGACGAAGAAAATTTTTTTCTTGGAAGCTTTGACCGTATGCGCAGTCGCAGCGGGAGATAACTGGACTGCAGCAGTTGACATCGAAGGCTGCCAATTCACGTGCAAGCTAGACACGGGTGCTAACTGCTGCGTAATTTCAAGCAAAGACTTAAAAAAGCTTAGCAATGGGCCCCTGCAAACCTGCCACGCGACCCTGACCGCCTTCTTCGGCCATAAGACCCCAGCGACAGGAAAAATTCGGCTGCGCCTACGTGCTAACAGCAAAGAGCACGAAGAAACTTTTTTGTGGTCGAACAAAATGTGCCTGTGACTCTAAGTGGATTAGTGGCGGAACGCCTAGGATTTATTTGCCGCGTGCAAAATGTTCACGTCCAACAGTTGTACCCAGCAGCTCAACCTTTCGCAGAAGTTTTCAGTGGACTGGGACAGCTGAAAGGCGAAGAGTACGCAATGAAGTTAAAGCCCGGAGCCATTGGAATCGTCGTGCCAGCCAGGCGAGTTCCCGTGGCCCTTCAGGAAATAGTCAAGGAAGAGCTCAAGCGTATGGAAGAACAAGGCGTGATAACTAAGGCGAGGGGTCCAACGGAATGGTCAAGTCACATGGTCACCGTCGTTAAGAAAGATAAAGTACGCATCTGCCTAGATCCCATCGAGCTCAACAAAGCACTTTTGCGGGAGAACTATCCTATGCCTACACTGGAAGACGTTGTGCCAAAGCTTGCTGGAGCCAAATTTTTTTCGACATTAGACGCAGCTTCAGGGTTTTGGCAGATAAAGCTGAATGAATATAGCTCCAAACTTTGCACAATGAGTACACCGTACGGACGCTACCGCTTTCTCCGCATGCCCTTCGGTATTGCCTCAGCACCAAAAATATTCCACGCAGCGATGCATCGTGTCCTGGAAGGTCTCTCAAATGTAGCGGTAGTAATGGATGACATTCTTGTCTGGGGCAATACAAATCAAGAACATGACTACAATTTGCAGCTCCTTCTGGCACGCTGCCGCGAACAGAATCTTCGACTAAACCTAAAGAAGTGTTTCTTTTTGCAGACAGAGGTTCGCTACCTTGGGCACGTGCTTGCGTGTGGACCCCCAAGGCTTGCGTGTGGACCCACAACGTGTACAGGACATTTTGGAAATGCCGACACCAAAGAACTGTAAGGAGCTACAAGTCTTTTTGGGCACAATGAACTTTGTACAGCGTTTTAATCCAAACATGTCTGAGGTCACAGCACCACTTTGTACTTTGCTGCGGAAAGACACTGCATGGGTCTGGACGGAGGTGCAGCAAGAAAGTTTTCTTAGACTGCGTGAGACTCTGATACAAGCGCCAGTACTCCGGTATTTTGATTCCAGTAAACCGGTGACTTTATCGGTGGATGCGAGCCAGCTGGGGGTGGGCGCTGTCCTAATGCAGGATGCGCAGCCCGTCGCATTTTCGTCACGGACACTTACGGAAGCGCAGACAAGATACGCACAGATAGAGAAGGAAACACTTGCTATTGTACATGGGTGCACTAAATTTCATGACTACATATTCGGACAGCATGCAGTGACTGTGGAAAGTAACCACCATCCCTTAGTAGCGATATTCAGTAAGCCGTTGTATCAGTGCCCACTACGGTTACAACGCATGCGCCTTACTCTACAACGTTACCCCATCCATGTGACTTACAAACCGGGCAAAGAACTATTCCTAGCTGATGCTTTGTCAAGGTTTCCGAGCAAAGCATGCATGCCAGAAGACGAGCAGTTTCAGGTCAATGTTCTTCAATGTATTTCAGCCTCTGCACGCGCGCTGCAAGACTTGCTTCAAGCCACCAATGAGGACTCAACCCTGGGCAAGCTCCGCGAATACGCAAGTACAGCATGGCCGCTTCACAAGCAAGACGTCCCCGAGCCACTTCGGACGTACTGGGAGTACCGGGACGAGATACACGAACAGGACGGCCTCGTATTCCGGAGTAACAAGGTAATCGTGCCACAATCGAAGACATCAGAAATGATGAGTACTCTTCACTCAGCGCATGTGGGAGTCGAAAAAATGAAGGCTAGGGCAAGGAACGTGATGTTTTAGTAGTAGTAGTAGTAGTAGTAGTAGTAGTAGTAGTATTTTTTATTTACAGTAAGCCAGATACAGAGCTCACTGCAGGGGCAAAGGGCTAAAGGCGAACAGCCTGACAAAGGCCCTTGTCCCTCCGCAGTCCGTGACAGTGCAAAGCTTAAACAATATATATATTCAATACATTCAAGCAACCTGAAATTGTAAACACAAAATTCAAACATAAATAACATAAGAAGTTTACATGACACATTTTAAGAATTTGAGGTCGCTCTCGTTATAATTTACAACTAAACAATATCAATGAAACAACTCAAAAACAGAATAAGAAGCATGCGGATACAATGAATTCCGCGGTATACACTCGTATAATTGACATATCAGTTTATAAACAATTTAAGCACTTGCAGAGGCATGAGACTCCATTACATAGTTTTGATAGTGTAGACCGGTGGTTATGAATAAGTTCTTTATTTGTTTCTTGAAAGTCGCACTACTAGCCCTAAAATTCAATTGATCTGCAAGGGTATTTAAAACCTGAGGTACCTGGTAAGCAATACTTTGTTTTCCATACTGGGTTCTTGTTCTGGGAGCTCGCTTCCTTTGTTCTCGCATACTGTAGTGTGGTCTTTCGGTGAAACTTTCTTCATATAGCTTAGTCTTTTGTATTAACTGAAGTAATTTAAAATGATATAATTGATCAATTCTGAGTATTGAATGTTTAACGAATAGTGGAGCAGTGCGCAAGTCTTGTAGATTCCCCCTGTAATTTTCAAAGCAGCGCAATATTTTCTTTTGTATAGTTATTAACTTATGGTAATTCCCTTGTGATGTCGTTCCCCAGACTAACATCCCATAACTTACTTTAGAATGGAAGAGTGCATAGTACATACCTATTTTTAACCTCAATGGGATTAAGTGCATTGTTCTAAAAAAACAACCAACTATTCGCGCTAATGCGGTGATCAGATGATTTACATGTGTATTCCAGTTTAATTCCTCTTGAAACCATACACCAAGAAACTTTTGTTCCCTAACATGTGCGATGCAATTTCCTTCGAATTTTACAGCTATGTTACTAATAGGTTTGTTTATAGGTCGGAATATCATATAGGTTGTTTTTTTTTTGCATTCAAGCGCAGTCCATTTTGCCTTAACCAATTTGAAAGATTGCTTAGATAATTATTTACACTGACCTCAAGTGATATTAGATTGTCTGATGAAAAGAAAACATTCGTATCGTCAGCGTACATTATAAGTTCAGGAGAATGAGGTATATCGACAATATCATTTATATAGACAAGGAACAATAATGGCCCCAGTATAGACCCTTGGGGACTCCTGGGTTCAACTTTATCTTTGCAGAAATAGTGTTATTCAGTTTTACATATTGATAACGATCTTCTAGGTAACTTTTAAACAGTTGTAGTGCAACTCCACGCACCCCATAGCTTGATAATTTATGAATCAATGATTTGAATTGTATGGAGTCAAATGCCTTTTGAAGATCGAGGAAGAGCCCAAGAGTATATTTTTTGTTTTCCATATTTTCGATTATCTTATCTTTAATATACAGTAGAGCTTGTTCTGTTGATTTATTTTTTTGAAAACCATACTGACTTTTTGTTATTATTTGGTGCTTATCAAAAAAGGATGCAAGTCTATCATAAATAACCCCTTCAAATATTTTCGATATTGTTGGAAGCACGGATATGGGTCGATAGTTCGCTAAAGTATTGATATCACCACCTTTATGTACTGCAGTGACTTTTGCTACTTTTAGCTGCTCTGGAAATACACCGGTAGTGAGCGTGAGGTTGATAATATAGGCCAAGACATTAGATATCAATGCTGACACCATTTTTAACTCAACAGAACCTATCTCATCAATCCCTGATGCAACATTATTTTTAAGTTTTCTAATTGATCTTTCTACTTCAACCGAATCTGTGGGTGCGAGAAAAATAGAATACGGCAAAGGAGATTTATCAGGAGTTGGAGCATTATCTCGCTTTTCATCCGTTAAAATAAAGGAACCCGCATTTATGAAATGTTCATTCATGACATTGGCCAACCTTTCACCACTGAAAATCTGACCATTAATTGTTAGGTTCTGTGTTCTATTACAACCCTTTTTTCTGTTCGTAAGCCCATTTATGACCTCCCATAGCTTTCTCTGGTCATTGTAAATGCTTTCAAACAATTTTTCATAGTAGTTCTGTTTAGCCTTCCGTATTTCTGAATTTAAAACGTTTCTGTATTTCTTGTACTCAGCTAAGACGTCTGTGTTCCGCGAACGGATGAAATCATGATACAATTTATTCTTTATTTTTATGCGCCGGTAAAGATCACGATTTATCCAGGGCTTTCTGCATTTCTTATTTCTGCCACGTGAGCGCTCCTGAAGTGGAAATGCCGCATCATAGCTAGTACTCAACAATGTCATGAATGTGTTATAAGCATCATCAGGATTTTCTTGTCTATAAACAGTGGTCCAATCTATGTTCTGAACTAGCTTAAAAAAATGTTCCCGAGTTTTGTTGTTTTTAATTCGGTGGAAAGATGTCTCTGTTTTCTGACCAATTTGAGAAGTAACTCGTGCAAGAAAGAAGATGGGCATATGATCACTTATGTCATACGCAAATACCCCGGATTTTATATTCTGTGAACTTAAATTTGAGGCGCATATATCAAGGAGTGTAGCACTTGTAGATGTAATCCTAGTAGGTGAACGTATAAAATTTGTACTTCCATATGTAAGTAAGAGCGTTTCAAAATCTTTCGCATAAGGATCATTGGAACAGAGGTCAATGTTTATGTCACCCATAACTATGCAAGGAGTATTCCCACGAACAGTGGATAACACAACATTAAGAAACTCAATAAATTTCTTTTTGTGGCCATGTGGTGGCCTATATACACCAATTACTATGAATGGGCCAACACACATTGTAATGCATTCAACATCATCGTTCATAACAGTATACTTATCAAGCAGTTCACTCGAAAGTGTATGCTTAAAATAAATAGCAAGACCTCCACCTTTTTGCTGGTTACGACAGAGAAGTTCATGACTATAGCCTGGAAAGAACGGCGCATCTTCTTTATAAGTAATCCATGTTTCGGAGAAAACTAGCACATCAAATCCGATAGCTATAGACCATATAAAATTAGCAATGTCGTCGACCTTTCTTTTTATGCTTCTACAATTTATATGCAATGCTTTAAACAAGCCTTTTCCAGATTGAAATGCCCTATTAAAGTCTTCAACACTGTAATACTTTTGGTTATTTACAAGTTCAGTCATAGTGAAATGTTTTTCAATTTGTTATGACATATGTCACATCTAATTTCTAATTTTAGCCAGGCTTGTCTCATCCGCAATGTGTATTGCTCGCGATCCTTCATCTTTGCGTGCAAGGATTTTGCCACCGGATGTCCAGACAAATTTCCATGCAGCTTCTTTCTTTTTTTGTATTGCGGCTGCAAGCAATGCCTTGCCCTTCTGCGTCAAATGCTCATTTACAAAAATGGGCGTTTTTTTGTCGTCCCCAAGCATAGAACTATCGAGCCTCTTCTTTCTACATTTCGCCAATATGTCGTCACGTTTTGTTCTTTTTACAAAACGAACGATTATTTTCTTCACACCAGGCTTAGGAGTGGGAATCCAGTGGCATGCGTCTATATCAGACAGATCAACTGCCGTGCCGACAGCTTCGCTTATCTTTCTTACAACATCCACTGGATCATTCCCGACTGGTGCACCCTTTATCTCAAGATTGTTTAGGCGCTGATATTGTTCAAGCTCATCGCATTTTTGTGACAATCTCTTATTTTCCGCTTTCAATTCCCTGTTTTGTCTTATGAGCTCTTGCATTTCAGCTCTCATATTCTTAATATCAGTGGCTACATCTTTCACCTCACTGCAGGTGTCAGAGCAAAAGGCTATGCAGTCTTTAATTTCCCGAATCTCACTTCTGAAATCGCGTTTGAAATTTTCAAATGCCTTCGAGAGCTCTTTTAAATCCTTCACATCTGCTGCGTCCTTTTCCGCGTCTTTCCCCGCACTTTTTGCGGAATCCTTTCCCATAACAAAGCAAGAACACTTCACTCAAAGCAAATACACTTCACGCTGTGTTCGGCAGCAGTGCACAGGCACAGGAGCAAACTTAGACGTGAGTAACACCGTTTCTCACCTGCGAAAGCAGAAGATTTGTTACGTTGCGTCCGGTTCGTGCACTGCCGCCGAACTGCGTGGTCCACTCGGCGATGCCTCTTTTTAAGCGCTTTCCAGGTCCAGGTCACGTGAAACGTCCTGGTCACGTGAAACTCCAAACGCAGGCGCAGAACCACGATGACCAAAGTGGTGGCGACGCGACCCGCGTTCGTGTTGCGTCCGGTTCGTACACTGCCGCCAAACTGCGTGGTCCACTCACGTCCAGGTCACGTAAAACTCCAAGCGCAGGCGCAGGACCACGATGACCAATGTGGTGGCGACGCGACCCGCGTCCGCCTGCGAAAGCAGAAGATTTGTTACGTTGCGTCCGGTTCGTGCACTGCCGCCGAACTGCCGAATATGGCGGGCAACATCGAGCAGTTCTGCAAAGCTTGCAAAGTATGTCAAAAGCATAAACCTCAGAACCCTAAGATGCCACTTTTGAGTCACGAGGTACCCTCGCTACCATGGCAAGTTGTCGGCATAGATTTGTTCTGGTTCGAAGGCCGAGAGTTCGCCGTCATTGTCGACATCTACTCATTCTTCTTTGAACTACGAGAGTTTCGGACGACAACGACGAGCTCGCTTAAAATATGGTGTTCAGAAATTTTTTCCGTCCATGGCTTGCCACTAAAGTTGTGCAGTGATAATGGCCCGCCTTTTAGCAGCCATGAGTTCAAGGAGTTTCTGGACACTTTGGGCATTGCTCACGTAACCTCAAGCCCCTACCACCCGCGGTCAAACGGCATGACGGAAAGAGCGGTCCAGGAGGCAAAAAAGCTTTTAAAAAGTGCTCATTGAAAATGCCCGTGTTTCAAATGGCTTTGCTTGAGTGGTGCAATACTCCACGTGATGATGTGTTCCAGTCCCCTGTGCAGAGGCTGATGGGACGCCAGACTAGAACTCTGCTACCGGTGCCTACCAGCCATTTGGAACCGAGGACCATCCCACCGAAAGTGGAAAAGGGCCGCCTTCAAGAAATACGGCAACGACAGAGGACCTACTACAACCGCGGTAGCAGAACACTACCGCCTGTGAAGCCAGGCCAGCAGGTCAGCGTATATGATACAAACCAGCGGACCTGGGCGCCTGCAGTCTTCATCAGACCGTTCGGGGAAACCCGCTCGGCCACCGTTAAAACAGAAGACGGCCGGGAACTTCGGCGCACAAGAGAGCATCTCCGCTTGCTAGAACCGCAACCAGAATCAAACCAGCCAGAAGCGAGCCTTGTCCCTCCAAACGGGGCGTCCTCAACGGCCCCTACAGAACTACGGCGAAGCACAAGGCAACGATGCGAGCCCTGTCGGTACTCTCTACCTGAGAGACGCTAACCAGGTGTTAACTGCCCCGTAAAAGGGAAGATGTAGCAAGGCTCAATAAGCGCCACGTCACTGTTTGTATCTTTAGTGCGCATGCCTGGCGGCGGCGCTAGTTGTGTATATATACTCGTTCTTGTTCCGGCAATAAAGTTGTTCATTGCCTGAAGCCGACTCGCACACATATAGTAACGTACGGCGCTTCTTTACGGCGTGAATCAATCAGAAACAAACGAGCAGCATTTTATTGCGTCTTTTAATGCACGCAAAGTTGTTTTTTTTATTTAGTGCAGCTACATCGATTATAGTGATTATTCTAAGCAGTTCGGCTGACGTCATCGGTATCATTCTGAGAATGTCCTGTTGCGGCGCATGTATTCTTGTGCATTTGCCTTAATTTCTCGGTAAGTAGGGCACTGCTGTTGATAATATTCTCGTTTTAGATGTTGTCATACAGTGAGCTTTCACTCTGAAGAAAATGGTTATTTGACTTTGGTTTCCGTTTAATGTGCACAACGTACACAATCCCTATGCTAAGACTCGCGAAAATAGCTTGAAACAACCAAGTTGGAATCAGATGAGTAATAGTTTTTACCGACGTTTCGTTGAGACGTCGCTATTACAATTGAGCTCCCGATTTTGCTTCTGCTACCTGGAAGAATGAAAACTTACAGGGCAACAAAACGGCTCTTTATTCGACAAATGCTCTCCAGCACCACGCTTACGCGAGCTATTATTTTTACTGAGGACTCGAAAGGACACCGCAAGCGCGTTTAGGGCTGACGTTACGCTCCTTGTGCCTACAACAAGAAGTTGCGGTGCGGGGCTCGTAACATGAAATCGTTGTGTGAACGCTGCAAACCGGCTACACTGCGCTTGGCTAAAGCAGACGATCCTACTTTGCTTGGCGCAAAGTTCCACTGCAACGCCGCAGTGGCGGGAGCTGCAGCCACCCACCTGCTTTCCGTAGGCGAAGAGGGGAAGTGTGGCAGCTTGGGCTAGTGGGTATGGCATGACGATAGTTATAGCGCGAGAACGAAACGACGGCACAGAGACAAGAAGCCCTTCGTGTCCTTCTTGTCTCTGTGTCGTCGTTTTGTTCTCGCGCTATGACTATCGTCATGAAAAGGGCAGTTTGGAAACCCAAAAATTACCTTTAAATGTTGAAAATAGCTTCCTCTGCTTGGAAATGCAGTGAAAGTAACACATACTTTACAACCACACAGGCGTCCTGTGCACATGCCTCACAACGCTGCAATAAATATTACAGTAGAAAACATTGGCACCGTATCTGCATGTTTCATTGCAAATGTCGTCAAACGACGATAGTCTTGCGTCTGGAAAGAAAGAACAAAACGTTTATTTGATGTTCTGCGCGAGAAAATTGGTGAATGGTATTCTGTAGGTGCTGCGTTAGAGTGCCTCGATGCGTGCAGTGGAGGCAAATGAGCGCATCGGGGCACGTTAAAGTCCCTGAAAAATAAACTAAAGTAGCGCCATTCGTGTCAATGTGCAGACACCTCTCCCCTCGCGTGCATTGCAGATAGTAAACGACGCTATAGTTGAGGGGCTGTATGGCTCCTGGCCGCAAAGATGAGCATGTGCTCATGTTTCCGTTAAAGCGCATCTGGGCGCTGCGGTTCTAGGTGATGCACCGAAAGAGTGATTTAGAAAAAATATAAAAAGTAACGTTAAATAGGACGATGTCACGTGTATATAAGCAAGTGGCATGCAGTGGCAAAAGACATCACCGCAAGCACGCAATACTCAACGCGATAGCCCACCGTTTGCATGCAGACGCGCTCAGCGGTGACGATCTCGATGGCAGCGCCACTGCTGTCCGTGTAATAAACTCGGCGCTGCTAAGAATCTGCAGCATGACGCACTAGCCTTTGTGAAGGTATCGCAAACGCCATTTTGTTTGTCCACTTTCGCGGTGTTTGTTTGTGGCTAGGCGTGCGCGCTTGGTATTGTTGTGTAGCCGGAGTTCGACCGCGCGCGAGTGTGTGCACGGTAATCCTGCACGTTTCGGGATGCCGACCTGTTTTGCCAGCGGTTGCAAAAGCAGGTACAGCAGAGGAATGAAGCTATTTTCGCTTCCGCGAGGAAAAGACACTGCCGTTCGGCTAGAAGTGTGGCTCCAGCGTATCGGAAGGACTGACTTGGACTCTGTATCGTCGCTGCTTTGTGAGGTGAGTACCGGCATCTAAACACTATCGTTTCGCTTGTATTCGTGTTTACAGTGTTGCGGTACTGTCAAGTTCAAGCATCACACAAAGAGAGTAACCGCGTCGATGGTAAACGTGCATGCCAGTTGAAACGCGTGCCGCGTTTAGTGCCGTGTAAACGTTGCGTCTCTGGCTTGATCCATGCCGACCGCGGCGGCTGTATTTTCGATTGAGGCGGGCCTGTGTACTTAGCATTATATGCACGTTATTGAATACCAGGTAGTCGAAATTTCCATAGCCCTCCAAAAGGGCGTCCCTCATAATCAAATTGTGGTTTTGGAACGTTAAACTCCAGATATTAATAATATTATTATTACTCGTTTGATCCAGAAATAATCGTCGACTATGTTACAAAGTAATTGTAATAGATACATTCAAGTGCTAAACTAAATTTTGTTTATTGGCCGACGTATAGTTAAATGACTCCCACGTGTATGTGTGTATGGGTGTAAGGACTTTATGTATAAAGGCGCGGGCAGCGACCTGAATGTCGCATCATTTCGCTTAAGCGTGTGCTCTAGCGCGCTCAGTATTCAGAAGCTCTGTGGTTGAAATAAGGACACGCAAGGCTAAATGGTGCGTATTTCTACATACTGTACGCACCGTGTGCTAGTCTGGTGGAAAGAGAATGTGGCAAACAGTGCGTAGTCGTGTACGTGTTGAGGTTATTTAGTTGAGTTGAGGTAAGGTTATTTTAGTTTCTTTTAGAGCGTGCTGTTTCATTGTGTAACAGTAGCCGCGAATAATTCCTTACCTAGGACCACTTCACTGCGGACCGATTCGAGCCGATACTGCTGCGCAAGTTTGGTACTAAAAAGTTGAAGAGAGACGCGGCGCCTACGATCTTCAGTCAAGAGCATTTGTAAACGTCAGGTAAGCCAATCGCGTTAAAAAACTGGAGAATGTTTAGTCCGTCTTCATTCTTTTCTGCATCACCCATAATTACTTCTCAGCCTTTCACTAACCTGAAACATGTCGTCTTTCATATAAGTGTTGTGCACTGTTTGTGTATAGCTAATGGCTTTTCTTTGGTATAATTAATGCATTTTTTTCATTCTCCAGAATGCAATGATTCAGCCCGCTCATCTTGTGGCCTTAAACTACTACTAACAGCCGCTGCTCTTATTGATGGTTAGTTGACGGTTAAGCACATCTCACGCCTTTTCCCTCTTCGTTATCATTAATACATGTTTGGATTATGCAGAAGCCAAAGAGACACACTGCCAATCAGCTACGAATGTGCTTCTGACACCAGCTGCTGTTGATGGTGAGTTCTTACTGCATTTATTACTTACCGTAATTACAAACGTGCTTTATGCCTTCATTGATGTTTTATAATTTGCAGGCTATGGAGCCAACAGTGATGCCACTCAAGCAGGGTTAGGTTCTTCACAAGGTAACTTTGCTAACACACATGCTGCATGTAGTCGAAGCATTGTAACGGCTTGTAACTTGTATCCATTGGTTTATATATTTTACAATCATGTCTGTAGGGGTGTGCTGCAGATCCACAACATTTTGCTCCACAGTATGGTGTTCAGCACATTGCAAGCATTGAAACCATTGTCGCTTGGGTTTTGGCATGCATTCGTATTACTGAAAAATTGTAATGCACCTGTGCGTATTGTAAATGCTTCAAGTAGTGTTGATGCTTGTTTGCCCAAATGCGATGTAACAGAGATGATGGTCTTCTTTAATTTGTCTTTGTCTTTTTTAGGTCACACTGGCACTGATTCAGCACCATCGGATTTTCCAAAAGGTAATGGCAGTGACATGTTGCTTTGAAATTTCACATAATTTATTGTTGATCTCATGTTGCATATGCACCTTCAAGTTCCGAATGTGACATACTGCCAGCTTGTTCAATAGCTTGTTCAGCAGGTGAGTGCTACTTTTCATGATTTGTACAGGCATGTGTCTGCCAGATAGTTTTGTTGGTTCCAACTATCATATGTGCGCAGGTGTGGAAACCGCTCATGAATCGAGCTGCCAGCCATTTCAAGCTTTGACGGTGCCTGTTGAGTGTGAGTGAAATTTCTGTTCTGTATCATATACATTTTTTTTTAATTTTAGTCACTGGCCATCCCTCATTGCCTGTGCTGCAACTGTGCTAATTTAAAGCTTTGATGGCTGTACCGGTCTTCAGTACTACTAATAAGATTATCCGTCATTTACAGCTCAGCAGAACTTTTGTGCTGCCTGCGGAGGGTTTCTGTCTGCTGAGGGCACAGCTGATGTCACCGGTAAGTGTTCAGTGCTACTGTTCTCACACACTATGCAATATACACTTGAGTGTGACACGTCGCGCCTACAGGAAATTACGTGCACGCTCATAACTGATTGATATATTGGTGCATTTAATAGTGCGAATGCGCTCCAAGTACTGGTGCCCTGTTTTGTTTCTTTTGATGGTATGCTCATTCTTGTAAAACGAGAGTAGTCGCACACAACGTAAGTTTATTGGAGGAACATGTAAGCTGTGTTTTGTGTACAGTAATGCATAGCACACTGCTACACACTGCGCAACATCATCACACTATCACTTGTGACACGCAATCAGCCGCCGTCTTGTAGCAATTCTGTCAAAAAAAGCTACAACAGTGGAACCATGGCACTCTCCCCACTTTGTTTGAAATAGCCACCGCCAATGATAACCCTACGTCATAACCGAGAGTACGTGCCATATATTCATGTCTTTACTCATTACTAACTATAGGCATAGCTAGGAGGTGGTACACCGGACACTTGCTGCTCCCAAAATGTCTTTCTGCCTTCACACGCAGAGTACAAAGTGAGGCGTGACCACACTTGACTGTCATGCCCCTATTTCGGATCAAGGACACGCCGCCACCGAAAAAATAGTTCAGCTGCATGCATTGCGGGTTCTGTGCAGCTCCATTTGTCCCTCTTCATTGAGCAACAGTGTCAGCTTATGCTTTTTGTTAAAACCACTGTTGTGTTCTCAAAAAGTTACGCTTACACTTTTCTGCTGAATAATATGGAGTGGCACTGATTTTTTTGTTTCTTTAAATCCTTATGGTTCTCCCTCACATGCTAGTCTGGGTTAAATAGTGAAATTTTCAAACTCTTGTCACTTCCTGCTCAATCTGTGCTTTGCAGGCTCCAGTTCAAGTAGTTGGGATGCTGATCAAGCAGTAGTAGCTGCCCTTCACAAAAGAATAGCTACATTGGAAGAGTGCTTGAACAACATGAAGCGGAAAGTTGCTACACTGCAACAACAGAAAAGCAGAGCAAACCGTAGAAACCATAAACTCACGCGAAAAATCAAGAAGTACCTGTCACCAGATGAACTGCAAGGCATGTTGACTTCCACTATGCGAGGGAAGCAATGGTCTACAGAGACTATACAGAAAGGTCTCAAGCTCCGTTTGGCATGTGGATCCAGAGGCTACAATGCGGTCAGGGAGCTTGCTGTACATCTTCCGAGTGAAATAACTTTACAACGTCGTGTTGAAAACTACAAGTTCTCACCAGAAATTCTAAGTGAGGTTCTGAAGTTCCTTGCTTTAAAGGTGAAAGGATGGTGTAGCTGAATATATTTGTTACATTTATTCTCGTGAGCATCTCTTTCAGCAATACACCTTGAGCAAAACGTGAAACCTTTTCCAGAGCCTTCCACTATGGCATGTCTCATGATCGTATCATGGTTTTCGCACGTGAACCCTAATATTTATTAAGCTTTCATGTGTTGCTAGTCCCAGTGTTAGTGCCTGTCACCGCGCTCTTTGTCGTGCACGTTTTAGGGGCCATTCATAAAGTTTCCACAACATATTCTCACCTTTCCTTCACTTATTACTTGAGGTCCTCTAACTAGGCACAATTCCACATAAATTTCAATAGGTGATAATCTTCTTGCATGCAAACATCGAAATACAGCTTGCACTGTGCACTGCCTGTTTATTCTTGAAAAGCATTGTATTTTAAATGTCTTTATGCCTTTGTTGCCTAATGCATGTTGCATATTTCAGATAACCACCATGAAGGAGCATGAGAGGCATGCAGTTCTGATGCTCGATGAAATTCAGTTGAGCTCAGGGCTTGCGTTTGACCAAACGACTGGCACTCTTACTGGAAGGCCAACTTTACCTTTGGCTGACGGTTCTCTGCCACATGCTGCCGTAGCAACGCATGGACTTGTTTTCATGCTGAGTGGGGTTACACAAAGATGGAAGCAGACAGTTGCTTATCATTTTACTGGAAACTCGTTCAGCAGTGCTGCAGTTCAAGAACGGTTGATTGAAATTATTCAGGAATGTGAAACAATCGGAGTTCGTATAGATGCAGTCGTTAGCGACATGGGTGGTGGAAATATGGCGCTCTGGAGAGAATTTGGCATAGTTGTGGGAAAGCATTCTGTGTCAAGAGTTTCTTGTCATCCTGTTAATCGCAAGCTTTATTTTATGGCAGACGCCGCACATTTGCTAAAGAACTTGAGGAACCACCTCACACGTGTTCAATCGATTTTCCTTCCCGAAAATGTGGTCGAAAAGCACAAGCTGCCTTCGAATGAAGTTAACCTTGTGCCGATTCAGAAGCTGGTAGAAATAGACTCTGAACTGCAATTAAATATAGCACCGCACTTGAAACCATCCTTCTTGGACCCAGGACACTATGAGAAAATGAAAGTGGGGCCTGCATTTTCGTTGCTGAATCACGATACTGCAGCTGCACTACGTTTCCTGGTCCAAAAGGGAGATTTGCCCCAAGAAGCATTGACAACAGCATGGTTCATAGAAACCATTTATAGGTTGTTCAAAGTACTGACATCACGTACAACGAAGCTTGGCATCAGCAAGTTAAATGATCAGAAATATGAGGACTCACTGATTTTTTAAAGGTTATGGTAACTGTTTTTACAGATCTGAAGATAGGCTCTCCATCGAAACACGTGTGGAAACCTGTGCAGACGGGCATAATTTTGGTGTGTAAGGCTGCATTGAAACTGCAGCATTATTATCTTAATGAGAAGGGCTTCTTTTTTGTTTTGCTCAGCCGATTTGCCCAAGATGCTCTTGAGAATTTGTTTTCCACTCTGAGGGCGAAGAATGCAGTACCAAAAGCTCTTCAATTTCGTAGTGCTATTCGAGCTGCTACTTTGGCACAGTTCTTTCGGCCCAGTAGAAGTGGAAGCTATGCTATCCACGATGCTCCTTGCCTAGTTGGCATCTAAAATTGCCACGTAAGAGCTCCTAACAGCAATGATACAGAAGCTGTTGAATATTCCAGTGATCTTCTCGACTTAAGCATGATGAAGCGTGAGTCTTTTATTTACCTTGCTGAATTTGTGGTAAAGAGTGTTGCAAAGCACACAGGAATTTGTGAGCAGTGCAAAACTGCCACAGTGTCGAACGAAGCTTGTGTGCTCACAAAGTTAAAATCTTACACTGATGACAGCAAGCTCGTATTACCAGGGCCAGCCGTACTTCATTTGCTCGAAACAACTGAGACTATGTTTAGAGTGAATAGCAACAAGCTTCTGTGCAATGAAGTAACGATTGGTCAACTTGTGGCCACCACTAATGACATTGTGCAAGCTGTCAATTGTTTTACCCCTTGCCACAACATTCAGGAGAGGTTGCTGAGAGCATTTTTTAAAACCAGAATTAACATTCTTCTGCGGAAAGAGAATATGCGTTTGGCAGCTGATGAAGCTAAAGATGCAAAAACTGGTAGTCGTAGCATTGAAAAGCAGGCTGCTACACGAAAGAAACGAGGCATACACACTATTTTACATTGGTTGCAACCAATGTAAAATAGTGTGTATGCCTCATTTCTTTCGTGTTTTCCTTCCGTTTTCCTATGATGCATATGTGGTATGGCCTCTTAAACTAGTCTGTAGGTACAGTACTCACGGATTGAAATGCAGGAATTATGGTCTCAGTAACGCACATACTTTTGTTGACACTGCATCAAGTTCGGGTCATATTGGCATAATTTCGACTAGAACGTGTATATCAGAGCCAAAATTATTCTTAGAGACTATATTTATCACGACATGACGTGGTTATTTCGAGCAGGTGTGCATACCAGTTATCCCAAAAAAATTGATGTTGCGTTTGAATCACCAAGTACCGTACATAAGGAACTGCAGTGTTTTTTTCCTATTGTGATTTCATTTCAACAGTAATTACTTATCTTTGATCCGTACAGTTCAGAGCAGATGTTTTCAGTTGCCGTCATAATGTCATTGAAATTTCTAACACATTTGCCCTGTTTGTTTCAGTGTGTACATTTTGGTCCTTTATAAGCAGTTCCCTTTAAGTAGCTTGGGTGGTGTCTCGATCTCATTTACGTTGTAATTCTGTGCGACTAGAGTTCTTGATGAGAAGCTTTGTTAACTTAGCCCAGCCTATTTTAAATATTCTGTGTCAAGTGTCCCTGTTTATCATTATGTTTCTCGTCACTCGGGAAATTTCACTTACTTTCTGCCTTGGTGGTTTACCGCCTTAAATTTCTGCTTCAGATGTCACTGTAGTAATGGTTTTGTTCATTGCCTCAGTGTCTGTTTTCTCGTTTTTTCTCTCTTTGCTTTGCGATTCTAGCCAAACGCAAGTCTAAGCTCGTGTATGTTTATTTTGACTTCTGCTAGGTTGGCCTGTGGCTGATTTTTCTCTTGTTGTCTTGAGGATGAAGCTATTGTTGCCCTATGATTTTACAGCTTTGCACTTGTTGTTGAGGGTAATTATAAGCTCGTGTGTTTTTATTCCAACTACATCTGGGTTGGCCTCTATTTTAGTGGCTAATTTCGCTCTTTTTCCCTTCAGATAGAGCTGTTGTTACCCTCACTAGTCTATGATTAGGTCCGTGGTTTTGCTGTGCCCATTACAACTGTTTTATTATGTCTTTTACGTGTATGTCCTGTTTCATGCCTACATATCTGCATAATATGTTTTGCATATCCCCAGTAGGGCCTTTCCATGTCTACTTCCTATTCCGGTGAATGCAAAAGTTCAATATGTGTACTTCGTTTCATTCGCTAAATTCCACATGTGGAGTGTTAATCTTGATAAAGGTGTTTGGCACAAATTGCGTCCACTTGTCGCTAGTTGTGAGTGCACTACGAATGCCATTGCTTTTTTTTACTCTTGTCATTGTGATGCGCACGTATTACAACAAGTCACCGTTAACACATAATTCATGTCATTTATTGTGTACACTGCATAATTATTATGTATGATTGAGGCAGTCATGCATTTTCATGAAATGTTGAATAAATGTCATGTTTTTTGCCCTTCATTCAATTTCTGCATAGAATCAACTGTACTTGAACTTTGGTGTTTATCAATAAAGTGGCATTATGGAATGGCGTTTCCTAATGAATACCAGGCCCTTTTATCGCTCGACATATTGCATGCTATTATGATGGCATATGCATAAACATGTCATGCCATGAATATCCCAAGTATACGTGTGTACTCAATGCTGCCTTCCCAGACGCAGTCATTCTTATGTATTCATGCCAGGGAAGACCGAGGTGTGATGGATGTTGAGTGGCCTAGAGCCGCTATGTAAGTGTAAAACATTATTCTAAGAGAGATGTATTCTGCTTAACTCTTTCCTTACCACGGGAAAATTGGCCTATTTTTGTATGTTGCAGCTAGGAATTTTCTGTGCCGTCGCTACTAGATTTACAGTGCCATGCAATACATCAAAATAAAAAGTAATGAATGTAATTTTGAATGCTTTTTATTTTAAAACAATAAAGAAAATTTATTTGGCAGAAAGAATTCGTATACAGAAAAAATAACAAAATTTCAAAAATTTTATTTGAAAACGAAGCGATTTCTCAAACAAAAAGTTTTTTCTGAGAAATTTCGAAATATACAAAATGTTTAGTAATCACAGGGCAATATTATTTAGAATAATCGTTAAAATTGACAAAGATGTTTTTGAGTTGCAAAAAAATTGCCTGATGCATAGCGAAAGAGCGAAGTTCTGAGTTGGTCCTGCGCGAGATTTTTTTTAAGAAAAAAAACTTTACAGCAAAATATTACATACCAAAATGCAAGTACTAAATGTAGGGTTTGAAAGGTACATTTGACGGAAGAACTGGCAGATCTAAATAGGTAACAAAAATTGACAAACACAAATAATTAGGTACGTTCACAACCAATGTCGTAATGGTTTACTTATATCTTCCGAGTATAAAATTATGAAAAATTATGAGAGATGCAAAATATTTAAAACAGCGTATTGGACTAGGATTGAAAAATTAAAGTTATAGCTGAAGAACTTCTCGAGCTATAATTGGTTCACTTAGGGAGATCCGTGTGCCAGGCCCCAAAACAGATTCTCGTTGTGAAGCACAAATAGACATTGCAGGTGCGACAGAAAACGTTCGTCTTGTGTTGAGATTTGTTTTCTTGGTAGCACTTTTTACAGTTGCGGCGCATCTCCAATCGTTCAGGTTGGTGCTGTACAGCTGTGGGTGGCCAAATTGGGGTGGGAGGAATAGAAGCTGGTGTGGTGTCCTCTATCTGAAGAAGTTGTTGTACGAGTTCTGTCCTAAAAGCCAGCTGATCGAAGCAAGACAGCCTAGAAAGTTCAGGTATTTCTGGATTTTGGCTCCGATGTGCTTCAAAAAGAATGTAGCTGTTCACAGCTGCGATATCAATGCAGTGAAAGAACAACGTCTTCTACCAGCGGACGCATTTTCTAAGAACATTATAGGAAGCAATCAGCTGGTCAGACTTGTCGACCCCTAACATGCGGGCATTATATTCGTCGATGAGTTTAGGTTTCCTGATTGTGATCTGCTCCCACTTCCCGTTTTTCTTTCTCTTCCTTAGCGAGTAGGTGAGCGTTAGCGGTGTGAGCTGTGCTAACCATATGCACAACACGCCAATCCTTCCACTGAAGGTACAATACCCCCTTATCCCGTAGCCAGCGAATGTCCCCTCTCTTGACTTTTTTTTCCCAGGTGATATTTTTCAATTCTGATGGGAACCCACGGCGATCTTTTCTAGTAGTGCCACACGCGAGTGTCTTGCGTTCTAGCAAGTGCACAAGAAGAGATGTGGACGTATGGAAATTGTCCATGTAAATGACATGGCCACGGTCAAGGTATTTGTCGCAAAGCTTCGTCACCACATCGCATGCCAGTCCATTCGCGCTTGGTTTTTCGCGCTTGGTTTTTCACGCTTCCCCGTGTAAACTATGAATTGAATAGTGTAGCCGGTCTTCGGATCTGCAAGAACCCACAATTTGTATCCCCATTTCACAACTTTGTCTCGAATGTACTGCCGAATTCCGGAGCGCGCTTTGGATTTAACCATTCTTTCATCAACTGAAATTTCGCGATACGGCTGGAAAAACGTTGCAGAACAGTCATTGATGTGTTGAAGAAGCCAAGACACCTTGTCTAGTTTTTGTGCGGTAGCGCCGTTCGTTTCGAAATCCGAAACATGCAGCATGGCCAAAAGTGCGGTGAAACGCCGCTTTGACATGACTTTTGGCGGAAGAAGTCCAGAAAGCATTTTAGTCGTAATCCAGTACAAATATAGACGCGGAAGTTCTAATATCCCCTTATACATCAGGAGTCCGATGAACTTCATCAACTCCTCCGGCGTCACTTCCTTCCACGATCCGTCTTTCTCACTGTATGTCGGCTTTTCAAGTATGTGGGTCCACGCATACTTGTTGGTGTTGAGACAGATTGCGCGGATCACCTCCGCCGTGAAGAAGAGGCGAAAAAAATCCAGTGCTCTCGTCAGCCGATGAGCGCGACTGCAGAGCGCCATGCCGAAGTCGATGCCCGCTCCCTCTGGGGTCGGAAGTCCACGCGTCTTTGTACTGGAGGCAGCACATCGCCCCCATATGAAGTAGACACGCTAGAAATAATAATAACAATATGTGGGACACATACAGGGCAAGTCAGCCAGCTCCAGAACACGACAAACGAAACAGAAGGTGAAAACCAAACATACCCGCGACTAACAGCTGACGTTCCCGACTGATTTGGTAAAATTTCTTCATCGGAGCTGAAATCCGATGTCACCACATCGTTGTCTGATTCCTCACTACTCGAGGAATTCAAAAGATCGCTCGTCGAGGCGTCGGCATCGAGCGAAATCGCTTTTTTCCGAGCGCGCGTGGTTTCTGATGTTGACGCCATCGCGTGAATCACATGCGCTTCAACCTTTGAATGGGCGTGGTCGTTAAAAATCACCGCCACGTGGTAGAGATGCGAACCGTACAGAAAAAGCAATTCTAGTGTGTGTAGCGCCATCGCCTAGATGACGCTACAAGTCCATAGGCACGGGTTCCTAGTATTACATCCACAGGCCCAGATGGCATTCCAATTAGGCTGATAAAGACATTAGGTCCGAAGTCTAAGCACGCTTTGAGAGAGGCAGTGAGAAAAATAATAATCGATGGTGAAATTCCCGATGGATGGAAACTTAGCAGGATGAGCATGATCTATAAAGGAAAGGGGGAAAAGCTGACATAAACAACTACCGGCCTATAACAGTGACATCAGTGGTCTACAGGCTGGCGATGCAGATTATAAAGGAAAGACTGCAGGCGTGGATAGAGGATGAGGGGGTGCGGGGGGAACTGCAGAATGGGTTTCGGAAACACAGGAGGTTGGAAGACAATCTGTTCTCACTGACGCAGTGCATCGAAATAGCAGAAAAGGAACACAGGCCCCTGTGGCTAGCATTTTTGGATATCAAGGGAGCGTACGTTAGCGTGGTTCAAGAGGAATTGCGGGGAATACTGGACACACTAGGCGTGGAACATGTAGTCACTAGTCTTTTAAAGGGTATCTATAAAGGTAACAAGGTAGTTATAAAGTGGGAAAAACAGGTATCCAAGCCTGCAGAGGTAAAACGGGGGCTTAAGCAGAAGTGCCCCCTGTCACCCTTATTATTCATGATGTACCTACAAGGATTAGAGGCAAAATTAGAGAAAAGTGGACTGGGCTTCAACCTCTCTTTAGTCAAACAAGGAAAACTTATTGATCAGGCACTACCAGCATTAATGTACGCAGATGATATAGTGCTGATGGCCAACAACAAGGAAGATTTGCAGAGATTGATGGACATCTGCGGTAATGAGGGAGATAGGTTAGATTTTAGATTCAGTAAGGAAAAATCAGCAGTCATGATTTTCAATGACAACGGAGGTAGTGAGCATAGAATATAGGAGGTCACGCTAGAGATAACAGATAAATACAAATATCTGGGCGTATGGATAAGCAATGGGACCGAGTATCTGAGGGAACACGAAATATACGTGACGACTAAAGGTAACAGGAATGCAGCAATGGTGAAAAATAGGGCACTGTAGAATTACAATATGTATGATGTTGTGAGAGGAATATGGAAAGAGGTCACGGTTTCTGGGCTGACGTTCGGCAATGCGGTCTTGTGCATAATATCAGAAGTTCAAGCAAGATTAGAAATTAAGCAACGTGGAATAGGTAGGCTTCCTTAAGGAGCTCACGGGAATACACCAAATCAGGGAGTACAAGGTAATATGGGATGGACATCATTTGAGGGCAGGGAAGCTAGCAGCAAGATAAAATTTGAGAAGCGGTTGAGAGAAATGGAGGAAGCGCGTTGGGCTAGGAAGGTTTTCAGCTACTTGTACATGAAGAATGTCGATACAAAATGGAGGAAGCGAACCAGGAAGTTGACCGGTAAATACTTAGAAAACAGCAGGTGGCCAAACCAAAAATAACTATCGGTTAAGAAGAAAGTGAAGGAAGCGGAGACTGACATGTGGAGAATGGGCATGATTAAGAAGTCCGCACTAGAGATCTATCGAACTTTTAAGCAGGAAATTGCCAAGGAAAGGATCTATGATAATACTCGGGGTAGTTCTCTTCTGTTTGAGGCCAGGACGGGAGTACTGCGAACCAAGACATATCGGGCCAAATACGAAGGGGTAGACACAGTATGCAGTGCGTGTGGAGAGGAAGAAGAAACTGCCGAACACTTGATAATGTTCTGTAAAGGGATTCACCCTATAGTTCAGGATGATGGCGCAGAGTTTTTCAAAGCACTGGGGTTTAGGGACCGGGAGGGCAAAATAAACTTTAAGCGGGTAGACTTAACTAGAAGCAGGTTATCTGATTGGTGGCTAAAGTCAAGGCACGAGTGAAAATTAAACTCTTCACTGCAAAGTACGAATCCTCAAACTCACTTTTTAAGGAACAAAAATAAATATAGTTTTTGGTTCATTAGGTATTACGGCTTGATGGCGCTAGCCACCGCCCGATCTAAAGGGTACAGCCATATCCATCCATCCATCCATCCATCCATCCACGGTGTTTTTTGAAAAATAGGGGCGCGAAATCATCGTTCACCGGTGAACGATGATTTCCTTACCAGCCTAGTGGCGTGGTAAGGAAAGAGTTAAACAATGGGGACAATCATATGTGCAAAAAAGGAACTTCGTGTAACACTGGACACAAACGGTATGGACCTCACCAGAACACGGAGGAGAAACATTATGCACATTGTCGCACTACCCCACCTCTGTCCTTGTGAAATGCGAGCTGTTCGTACCTTATAATAATAACCAAGTAGCTTGAGATGCGTTATTCTTTATGGAGCAAGCTATGCTTACTCTTTTTTATTGATTGTATTTTAACACACCTATTAAAAGAATAAAGGCATGGACGAGAACATAGGTAGAAAATTTCATTGGACACATGCTGGACTAACAACTGCGAGTCTCCAATTGGAATATGTTTTACAGCAATCGCAAATGCTAGTATGGTCGGGCTGCATGCACCCCTTATATGCAGATTTTTAGGTCCTGTCAAGGAGGTTAAACTCTCAAACACGTTGGCAGATAGAAGAGAAATGCAGGGAAAAAGGACAAAGTTCAGTCTTCATATATGTTTTATTTGTTGGGTTGCGCATTCAGCTGCTAGAGAGAGATGCTAAAGAGCACTATGCATGCGCGAACGCTACCTTTTTTGTATTCTTCAGATAGTATTTCGTTTGTTTACCGCCTGTCTTACGTAATACTTCTATGGGCTCTATTGCCTCCTCAACTGCGCTTTCTTTTTTTCTAATATGAGCGAACTAACCCAGTTTTACACTTGTTTACATATCAATATACCTTCTATGCGGACTGTAACAAGCCACGTCTGTCAATATACGCGCACGATGTGCAGTAGTTGTTTAAATTACTGTACATCAAATGATGCGAGCAGCATATAACCTCACAGACCGAAGAAAGAATCAGCATGACCATGTGACCTGATTTTGTCAGCACTTGCTAGTAGTATCACATGGCCTAACTCGCCCGCACAGTCGCTTCATGCAATTGACGGTGAACTCGAACTGGTCGGCCCCGTGCCGGCAACGTATATGTGAGTCTTTCCTTCTGCTGCGCACGGCGCTGTATTAAATATTGCTACGGCGACCTTTTAAAGCTTTCGGTACCGACGGTCCAAGAAGAGCGTGCCAAAGTCATAGTTGCTTTCGTAGTTTTTTCTACAGTAGAAAGGTTGGCTAGTTCGCACAAAACGCTTGCTTTAAAAACGTAGAACGATCCATTGCCAGTTTTGCGAGGGGTAGCTAGCTTTCTATTCCTTCGAATCGACCAACGAACGAACGAGTAATGTCACCACACTAACGATACAAAGAACTGTTCAGCGACGAATGAAATGCAAAGGAAGTGTACCGAATACGAAATACTGGCAACGCCGCACACACGCTGGGGCAGCGATGAAGAATCTCAGAATGATGGCCGCCGTAGACTTCGCTTCTGTGAAGCGAGCGCGCGCTCCCCGAACAGACGCCACCGGCGTGCCCTTTCAGCACACCCGAGGCACGGCCGCTCGATGAAAAACGCACGGCGCAGCAGTGCCCGAGCTGCCCAAGCGTCTGGCACATCCAGTGCGCCCGCGTGCTTTCGCATTCGTAGTTTCCTGGTGGACAGTCTACAGGCGTTGCTGTGGCTGCTGGGAGAGGAGGTAGAGGCGAAGGGGGGTGGTTGGCGCTACTTTAGTTTATTCTTCAGGGACTTTAGGGCACGTGAGACATGAGCGCTCTCCGGCAGTTATCTTAGAAAACGAAGGAAGGCCTCTGATATAGCAAGCGCGCGGCGTGCGCGCACAACTCGGATGGATGGATGGTAGAACTCTATTTCGTCAGAAAGCAACTGCGGACGATTCCGTGATAGATGGCCCTCAACCCAAGGTTGGCGGCGACCTGTGTGGTCCACTGACCTTTAACTAGACGACTGGGTCTGAGCTCGTCAACACGGCCTCCCAGTGCTCAAGAGAGGGATCACGCATAATATCCACCGGTGGCGGCACTATGCTACATTCCCAAAGTATGTGATCATATTTTGCCACAGTCTAGCATCATTTGCATTGCTGCTTAATCTCCTCCGGGTATATTGTGTTTAACACGTAAGGGTTTAGAAAAGATCGTGTCTGCAGTTTTTTCCCGACGCATTCTTGCACCTTAGTCAACCGCTTGTACGGAGGCGGATAAAACCTCCACTCTAGTTTATAATGATTCGTTATGTCATGAAACGACACCAGCCCATCTCTCGCGGACCTCCCCGGAACGGGCGGCTCACCGACCCGGCTGACGAAACCTCGAGCATTCAGGTGAGCCGCCTCGTTCCTAGGGTTCCCAGAGAGTGCTGGTACCCAGACAATTTCTATTTCTCGAATTTCTCGTCCCGTGGCCCCGTGCAGAAATCGTGCGGCGGTCGCCGATATTCTGCCCCTCGCCAGATTTCGGATGGCTTTCTTTGAATCACTGAGAATAAAGTCAGACGGCGAATTAGTTATAGCTAGCACTATTGCCGCTCCTTCTGCAGTTTCTGAGGAGCGGGTTTTGACCGACCCAGAGGCCACCTGTCCACCACCACAATCACAAAAGCGTCTTTGTCCTTATATTCCGCGACATTTGTATAGACTGCTGCTTTGTACTCGCCGTACTCAACGTGTAAAGCTCTGGCTCTTGCCTGTCTGGGCTGTCTATGGTGAATTGAATGCATATTTTGGGGGAAACGTTTTATGTACAGGGCCTAATGTAACTCTCGCCACACCTGAATTTTAGTGTCCCCAGTGGGAGCCTCAGCTCTAATGCCAATCTTTTCCAATATGATCCTGCCCGCTTTGGTTGTCGAAAACCTGGCGTGCTGCATCACCAGATGCGTCTCCCATAATTCATCCAGGGTGTTGTGCACCCCTAGTTTTAACATCCTTTCTGTAGGCGCTTTGTTAGGTAACCCAAGCGCTGCCTTGTAAGCTTGCCTGATCACAGCCTCGACATTGCCTTTTTTTGCAGCATCCCACTTCATATATAGGGTGTCGCGTAAGTAATCTTGCTGAGCACAAACGCGTGTACCAGCTTACAGAGTTCTTTTTCTTTAACCCCACTCTTACGGTTAGCGTTTCTTCTGATTAGCCTGACAGTAGCATTGACCGTGGTCTTAAGTTTTCAAGGGCTACCCTATTCTTCCTCTTAGTTTGCAAATACAGGCCGAGAATTCTAATCGTTTGATCTTCAGCTACCGGCCTACCCCCTACTTTTACCTCCAACAACGGTGGCGGAATATAATGTATCGCATGTAACCCTCTGGGTTTGTTCCGAACCACGAAGAGCTCGAACTTGGGCTGAGAGCATGAAAGTCCCGCCTCCCCTGCCAACTCTTCGACAATATTCCCTACCTGTTGCAGTGTTTCTTCCAGATGCGCGTCACTACCCCTGGTTACCCATAGAGTAATATCATCTGCATAAAATGTGTCTTTGAGTCCCGGTATCTCCTCCAGCCTCGGTGGTATTTTAATTAGGGCAAGGTTAAACAGGAACGGCGATAATACTGAACCCTGAGACGTCCCTTTGCCTCCCAACGTGAAGGAGTCCGATTTGATATCTCCTATTGAAATTTGTGCTGTTCGCCCCTCCAAGGATAATCTGATGTAGGGGAATGTCCTGGCCCCTGGGCCAATATTCAATAAGTTATTCAATATTGCCTCATGCGAAACACTGTCGAAAGCTTTATTCAGGTCAAGCCCCAATACAGGTTTGGTGCCCATGCCATGCTCGGGATCGACTAGATCATGTTTCAACTGTGTCATGACATGCTGTGTGGACAAATTGGCCCTGAAACCTATCATATTTAGGGTAAAGATCGCATTGTCCTCTGCATAACTCTGAAGTCTGTTGAGAACCGCGTGCTCCATCAATTTGCTCACGCATGGTGTCAGCGACATGAAACGCAGGTTCTCCAAAGAGAGTTCTTTGCCTGGCTTAGGAATAAATATAATCTTAGCATGCTTCCATTGTGCTGGGATCTCCCCAGCCACCCAATACTCAATTATCAAGTCAGTGATCGCCAGAACTGATTTGAAATCTAGGTTTCTCAGCATTTTATTAGTAACGCCATCCGTACCTGCGGCAGACGTAGTACGCAGCTGCCCCATGGCTAACTCCACCTCCGCAATTGTAAACTCTTCATCTAGTTCCGAGTTTTCCACCCAGAGTAGTGTGGTGAGCAACCGTCTACTCCCTCAGGTATGTACCGATTCTGGAGTTCCTGTATAAACTCTGCAATTGTGCTTTATATTGATGAGGCGATAAGGTGTAGAACGCAATACGGCGGGTGGGTGCCACCACCGCGTAGTCTTAGCAAAGCGTTGGGAAAACTTCCCTTTTTATTCTTACCACAGCGGGATAAACGCAGCAGTCCTTCAAAATACTTATGTACACAATCTCTAGTACAAAGAAATGCGGCGCAAAATATTGGCGTGTTGTGATTGTGCCTCAGACGTGCGCAATAATTGCTTTATAAATGGCAATCATACGCTGAAACTTGAGCAATACTGGTGAGTGCTGCGGATAGGGTTGGGTTCTGGCCGTTTCAAGTATTGTTTTGACAGACAGACAGACAGACAGACAGACAGACAGACAGACAGACAGACAGACAGACAGACAGACAGACAGACAGACAGACAGACAGACAGACAGACAGACAGACAGACAGACAGACAGACAGACAGACAGACAGACAGACAGACAGACAGACAGGCAGGCAGGCAGACAGACAGACAGACAGACAGACAGACAGACAGACAGACAGACAGACAGACAGACAGACCAACATTTTCGCGTCGAAGTCCCCCAAGAAAGACTATAGGCGTCATACTCTGCCCAGGCGACACTGCGAAAAAGGCCGTCACCAGCACCCCCGTCGCCGCGCCAGCCATGAATGGGTATACAGTGCAAAGAGAACCATCCGCAAGCGAACGTGCATAGGCTCTCCTTTTTCGTTGGTCTCGTGGTTTCCTGAAAATCAAGGAATCGGCAAGTTCTTCCTTCAATCCAACCTCGTTTCAGTAAAGTAGGAAGCTCATTAAAACAACCTGCGGGTACAATGCAAAAGATGTTTCAGTTGTTTCGGCGTGCGGACTGGCGATTTAGGCGCAAGCGATGATCGCTTGACAACAGGTTCAATGCAAGCACACCGAAGCGCTTTTCTGTAACGCCTAAATGCGTTAAACTTGGTCATACAGATGATGCCAAAATGATCAAGTGCGTACCCAAGCAATGTATCTTACGATTAGTGGTACGAAGCTCACTTTGTCTGTCTGGAATACCCCTGGTGATTTTCGCCTTTGCAGTTGCACTCATATATCACCTCCTGTGCATTGAACTGTTTATTACGCAAGCTAGAAGGTTCTGTTGACGGTCGCCTTCTGATTGCATATACCGCAAACATACTGCGTGCGTATCCACTTCCTCGGTGTAGAACAAAACTAAACCGAGGCCTCCGAGACAGCTCCGGCAATCGTGGTGACCAACGGCAAGAAAAACCCGATCGCGGTCGCGATAATTAGTTAGGGTCTACATGTATGACGTACGCGTTCGGATTTGCTAGTTAAAGCCGGAACTTGGAGCCCTCGAAGCCCTACGTGCGTAATGGTGGGGTGGCGGCAACTTCAGATGTGCGCAATAATTGCTTTTTAAATGGCGGCGTGTGCAATGTTTATCAGTATGTCATCTGTACACTGTTGCACGGCGGCCACCACGGTCAGAGGCTGTGTTAAGCTTCATAATCAAAGTAGCCATGGTTCTTTGTCATGGCTACTAAAAAGCAGCAACAGAAGACCGACATTATCACGTTTTCTCATGCGATCGGCTTTGAATAACGTGAATAATTCGGTTACCCATCACGTTCGCAATAGCCCGTAGTGGCGCCGTCCTGCTTCGCGAAAGCTGCGGAAATCAGTAAAAGTGAAATCATTTACGTCCGTCGCAATTCACAACGCAACAGTAGCGCGCAATGCGTCTTTTTTTCTAGAGCGCAGAGCTGTTGCGTCTGCTCGTGTTTTCGCCGTCGTTCTGGAGTGTGAACCAGCAAGCAATTGATGGCGGTTCGATAACGCTTCCGACTAGCGGAGAGAAATTCGTAGCTCTTTTTCTAAGTATTCAAAGCGCAAACACACCAAATTCATTCGTTGTTTTATATGCTACAGCTGCATCTGGTTGTGCAGAAAACTGTGCAAGGCAGTCGGGCTTTGCACTACTCAAAACTACGTCGTGGCGTTGCGTGCCCTCAAAACTCAAGACTTTTGATTGACAGCTATCCTCTTTAATATTGCGTGATACAAGCGCCCATAGCATTCGGACGTCAAAACACGTGATTTTTTATGACTTCGTGGTCAGAGAAAAAAGCGCAGCTTTTTTCTCTGGTTTCCTACTTTCGCAGTGACAATGCGCTGTATTGTCTGAAGCGAAAATAAAATTTGATTGATTGATTGATTGATTGATTGATTGATTGATTGATTGATTGATTGATTGATTGATTGATTGATAAAGGCGGTAACCTACTACAAAAGGCACACACACTAATGCGCCTGCTTTCTTAAAGGGCCACTCATCAGGCCCCATAGCGAATTTTAGTTAGACAGTGGAAGTTGTTGGGTGTCTGATGAGGAACGTTTTTCCACAAAAATTTTTCGAATCGGTTCATTACGTGCGGAGAAGAGAGGTTTTTTTGAAGCGGCGCGAAACGAGGGTGATAGCAGGCGAGCTCGACACCCTTGCCGCTTCTTGCGTAGCCTTCGCAAGCCAAATCTCTTCGCCACCCTCTCCGACATCCGACCAAGAGGTGACGTGCACAGTACGTGCCCGAACAAGCCCAGCCCCCCGTGCACACGAGCGCCGTTGCTTTGTTGACCAGCGTTATTTTGTGGTCTTTTGCCTGTTTCTGCGGGATTGTTCGGAAACGCTGGCTTAGACGCGGAAGAGTAGATGAGCACCATCAGTACGTGAATGCGTAGGAGCGTTGCACGGCGGTCATTTGCTCAATGCGCTGACCACAGGGACCCGAACGCATGCGATACGCTGGCATATTAGCCGCACATCTCGTAGCATTTCACGGGAAAATGAAAGAAAAACGCGCACAAATTTTATTGCATCTCATTATTTTTTCACGATTTATTCATCTCCTAAAGCAAAAAATACATAAACTACGCATGTTGTGTTAAATTATTTTTGCCATGTCAGGTGGTATACTGTCACGGACTGCCATTTTTGCGACCCGGCGTCACGGCAATTAATGGGCACCGTACTACCCCGCTGACCGTTGGAACGGCAGGCACATGAAAGAGAGCCGGGAAGTGCAAAATGGGGTGCTCTTCTTCGAACGTCGCCGCCGACGTTTGATCCTTTGTACCTGCGGCGGCGTCTGCAGGGTCGTGGAAGGCCGCGATGTACACCGAAAAAGGATTAGACTACGGGACGCACAGGCTGAAAGCCAAACAGTCTGACCATTCCCACGGGAAAACCGTGGGAAAACTTCTGGTGGCCAAGCCATATGACAGCACCCCAACAGGTTGTCAGTCTCGCTAAATTGAGGGCCATCTCCTAATTAGGAAGGGGTGGGGTCAGTATCTTTTTGGGTCAGAGTTTCCAACCATGAAACGCGCATGATTGGACCCATGTAGAGGTCTCTTGTCCCCAAGGAAGAGAGCGAGGAACACGAGGGGGATTTAAGCGCAGGATTTTGCCCAGCTAGGCAGACTAGTCGCTGACCAGCATGGTGTAGAAACAGATCAACAAGTATCTCTTCTAGAAGATTTTAGTATCGATCGATAGATTTTAGTATATTTTAGTATCTGTATCGGCTGGCCACTTAAACTTAGCCGTTCGTCTAGTTGTGACGCGATATTAACGTCTGCAACGTGGACATCAGAACTTCGCCTCGAGTGAGCTCAACCTGCCCGAGGTCACCTGGAAGCACTAGCCTCCCGGAGCTACCAGCGTTGCAACACCGCCGACATCGCAGTCGTGCCAGAATTTTTTCGACTTCTCGCATCTGATCGTCGGGGACGCAACGCTGCCGGTCATCACACGTATGCCTTCACCTGTTTATATCTTCGAACTTTCTCCTCCGTAGTTCTATTGTTGTTAGTTTGTGTAGTTTGTAATAGTTCTCTCTCATAAGCTGATTTATTGTTTTTATATGTATTTTTGTTGTAGCAAGTGTTGATATATTTTGCTAGTTGTATTGAAGTGTTGTACTAGAACCCGTGTGCTGCCATATCACTAGAGTAAAGTTTGTTTTGTTTTCTCACGTCTCTGATCTATTCACTGTCTCTGCTTGCGTACGAAACGAACTAACCTGCTGTCATTCCCGTCGCCGACTTCGCGCTGGCGACGCTAGAGTGGCAGCTTGTAGCAAAACTGACGTCCGCGACGAGGACGTTTCGTACAAGAGTAAGGCATTGAGGTGTGAACGAGAACCGTGCGGATAGCGTGGTGATAGAGCCGCACAGTTGAAGCGGTTGCATTCTGCATATGATTGCGCTGTTTTTATAGTGGCATTATAATGAAAATTTGCAGTATGGAGTGTATGGATTTCAATAAGTGGATCGCGCAGGGTAAACAGTTAGGCCTCGAGGGCGCCGAACTGAGGCAATGGGTTAAGGAGCAGCAGGAACAGGCGCAGGCGTTAGCCAGAGAAGAGCGGGCACTGGCCCGGGAGGAAAAAGAAAAAGAAAGGGAGAGAGAACGCGAAGAAAAGGAGAGAGAGCGCGAAGAAAAGAAGAGAGAGCGCAACGAAAAGGAGAGAGAACGCGAAGAAAAGGAGAAAGAACGAGAAGCGACAAGGGAAGCCGGAGAACGGGAAGTGCAGTTACTGCAATTAAAGATTCGCCTCAGTGAGAGTAGCAGTGTGAGCCAATCCAGCAGTGAGTACGGCGATGGCGGGGAGGAGCCGAGTTTGCGAATACACACAGGTAGACTGCTCGTCACCTTTGATGAACGAAGGGACGACTTAGATGCGTTTATACGCCGGTTTGAGAGCATCGCCAGAGGGCAAAAGTGGCCTGAAAGCCAATGGGCAACGGCGCTTTCGACATGTCTTACAGGAGAGGCGCTAAATGTTTATGGCAGGCTACCGCCTACATATGCAGCGGACTACACCAAGGTTAAAACCGCCCTCCTGAAGCGCTTTCGCTTCACGACGGATGGGTTCCGAAACAGGTTTAATAAGGAGAGGCCAGTAGGGGGCGAAACAGCAACACAGTACGCGGCTCACTTAAGACATTACTTCAATAGATGGGTTGAGCTGTCCAAAACTGAGACAGAATTCAAGTCCCTCCGCTCATTGTTGATTAGAGAGAGGTTTTTGCATGAATGTGGTTCGAACCTGGCATTATATTTGAAAGAAAGGAGGGCGGAATCCCTGGGAGACATGCTTGAGCTGGCAGACCAGTTTTTGGAAGCTCAGGGTGGAGCAAGCCTAGCGAAAACAAAGAAAGGTGGTCCCATAACGGACGAGAAGGGGAAATACGAGAAAGGAGGCAACAGCCACGCACCACTACCACGGTGCTATATTTGAAATCGTGGGAATCACCCGCCGCACTTGTGTCGCAACATACCTGCCACTAATGTAGCCATCGTCTGCTACAAGTGTGGGAAAAAAGGACATAGGGCAAACGACTGCCGGTCAGGAGCAAATAACTCACTCCAGGCGTCCTGCCTCTACGCACCAAGGGAAACGCGTGAAGATCCCATATGCGAAGGGTATATCGAGCTTAATAATGGCGAAAAAGTACCCGTCATCAACGTCGTAAGAGTGACATCGCCGAAAAATCTGGCTGAGAACCTACCAGTGGCCACAGGGACCCTCCGAGACACAGACATATCAGTGTTGCGGGATACGGGGTGCAACACAGTAATCGTGCGGAGGAAGATGGTGAAGGAAGACGAGCTGACAGGTACAAGCCGACTCGTCTACTTGGTTGACGGAACAGTGAGGATGCTGCCCGAAGCACGGATTGAGGTTGACACCCCCTACTATACTGGCAATCTGACAGCACTATGCCTGCAAGATCCACTGTATGACCTCATTCTGGGCAATGTCGATGGCGTAAGACCTCCTAATGATCCCAGAAAGGAGACTGAAAAAAAAATTGCCCGCAGCTTCCCTCGGGGGAACACTGAGGAGGATGCGGACCATATAATTGGTTAACGGGGTGTTAAAGTGCGACTTACTTGGGTCGATGGCTAAATTGGTTAACGTGGTTGTGAAATGGGGTGTTAAATTGCGACTTACTTGGGTCGATGGCTAAATTGGTTAACGTGGTTGTAGGAGGGGGTGTTAAATGAGTGAACACGTACACACGTATGCGAAAGGGCGGCGCTGGTCGAAGGGACGTCAATCATTCTGTTTGTGGATTCGTTGGAATTCATTTCACCGCGACCTTGGACGTCGACACGCCGTACAAACCAACCGACGAGCGGCAACTGAGCGAGCGAGCGCCGACCTTGAGTATATATACAGCACGACGGCGCATGCACTGTCAGCTGTTGAATGTTCTCGAAGCGCGACGCCACATGCGCGTCCACTGGAGAATCAGGAGAATTGTAGATGTCGAACGATTGATTGATATGTGGGGTTTAACGTCCCAAAACCACTATATGATTATGAGAGACGCCGTAGTGGAGGGCTCCGGAAATTTAGACCACCTGGGGTTCTTTAACGTGCACCCAAATCTGAGCACACGGGCCTACAACATTTCCGCCTCCATCGGAAATGCAGCCGCCGCAGCCGGGATTCGAACCCGCGCCCTGCGGGTCAGCAGCCGAGTACCTTAGCCACTAGACCACCGCGGCGGGGCTAGATGTCGAACGCGGTGTGTAGAGGAGGAAGGGTGCACAGATGGTGGAGGAGTGAAGCGCGCGCGGTGTGTAGAGGAGGAAGGGATGCACAGATGGTGGAAGAGTGGGCGACGGCGCGACGGCGCATGCGCGCGCGTCAGCTGTCGAATGTTCGAGAAGCGGTGTGGACGGCGCGGACGACGCGGACGGCGCACTACAAGGCGCGAGTATAAGATGCTCCGCATCTAAAACCTGTCTCGACAAATGAGTTAAGGGAAGATCCTGTAGCAGCAGCTATCACCCGTTCCCAAGCACATGCACAGCCGGAAAACTTTTCCAAGCTTCGTACGCCTGGGACCATGGCGGGATTGCCGGGAGATAACTATGGCTGCGAGCAGAAGGGAGATTCGACACTCTAACAGTGTTTTGAGAAGATCGGCAGGAAGCAAACATGCCGAAATGAGAAGGGAAGCGTCGAGTATAAACAAGAAGAGGGACTGCTGTACCGACAGTACACAGAGGCCAACGGACGGCTTGTACGCCAATTGGTCGTTCCGCACTGCCACCGAGAAGCTGTGCTTAAAACAGCACAAGGTGGTATAATGGCAGGACACTTGGGCACGCAGAAAACCAAGGACCAGATCTCGGAGGAGTTCTTTTGGCAAGGCATCACAGCTGACGTAAAAAGGTTCGTCGACTCATGTGACATTTGTCAGCGCACCGTACCAAAGGGCCGTGTACCACATGTTCCACTGGGGAGGGCACCCATAATCGACACCCCATTCAAGCGATTGGCAATCGATATAGTGGGACCGATTCAGCCGCCCTCAAAGCATGGTAACCGATACATTTTGACTTTGATGGATTGTGCCACCCGGTATCCAGACGCAGTGGCGCTCCTGAGTACCGAAACTGAGCGAGTGGCGGAAGCCCTGGTCGAGATGTTCTCCCGATTCGGCGTCCCCCGCGAGGTACTGAGCGACCGTGGCACGAACTTCACATCAGACCTGATGAAAGTAGCGCGGCTCCTTTCCGTGCGCCAGCTCCACACCACCCCATTTCACCCCATGGCGAATGGCTTGGTGGGAAAATTAAACGGCTCCTTAAAATTAATGTTGAAGCGCATGTGCGCCGAAAAACCAACAGATTGGGACCGCTACCTGGCACCTCTCCTCTTTGCCTATAGGGAGGTTCCACAGGCCAGTATGGGGTTTTCACCCTTCGAGCTTCTCTACGGCCGACATGTGAGGGGACCCTTGGCGATACTGAAGGAGCTGTGGACGAACGCCGACTTGACTGAAGAAGCTAAGACGACGTACCAGCATGTCTTCGACCTTCGGAACCGTTTGGAGGAAACGTGCCGCCTGGCACACGAGGAGTTGGAAAAAGCCGGAGCACGGTACATGAAGCTGTACAATCGAAAGCCGAAGGAGCGCAGTTTCAAACATGGAGACAAGGTACCGATTTTACTCCCCACCGACACGAACAAGCTGCTGCTGCAATGGAAGGGCCCTTTTGAAGTCCGGGAAAAGTAAGGTAAAGCTGACTACGTCGTAGACATGGCTGGCGGCAGAAAAATCTTCCACGCCAACTTACTAAAAAGATACGAGGAGAGGGACAGCAGCCCACGAGGGGGCTTTTCGAAGTCTCAAACAACATGTCTCTATAGAGCCGATACTACGGCTACCAAATTTGCACCAACCATTCGTACTTCGAACGGACGCATCGGACACAAGTCTCGGAGCCGTGCTCATGCATGCCCACAAAGGCAAGCTCCACCCCACAGCTTATGCCAGCTGAAAGCTGCTTTCACGGGAGGCTTCCTATAGTACCATCAAACGCGAATGTCTCGCGTTGGTATAGGGAATTCAAAAATTCTCCATGTACTTATATGGAGTACATTTTTGTGTCCCGACAGACCACCAGCCTCTGAGTTATATCCAACAGGCAAAACAGCTGAACGCTCGAGTACTTCGATGGAGTTTACTACGTTAAGAGTACCAGTTCACCATTACGCATATTAAGGGTAGCGGAAACGTGGGAGCCGATTACTTGAGCCGGATATAGTTCTTGAGGTCTGGGGAGCATGTTATTTTTTTATTCCTTTCATCGTTTGTTTTCTGTTTCTATGTGCGTATTTCATTGTATAAGAAGTGTATTTTGAGTTATTTTCTTTTCGCTTGGTGCATTGGTTGTTTTTACATGTTGTAATGCACATTGAAGGATTTAACTACAGTAGAGGAGCGCACCTGTTCCGTTTTGGTTCATAGTATACGTTCGTGCAGTGTATTCTGTATTGATGGCTGCTGTACACGGCGATTTCTTTTTCTTGTTTGTATGGCGCACTGATATTGTTGCGTGTAACTGAAGCTGGTACTCTAACAATTGTTTTTCCCTTTCGTTGTCACTTTGATGCACTCTGCCTATTATTGTTGTATATGAGAAGGACAGTTCTCATATCTCCCTTGTTGGTGGTGTTTTGTTCCTTGTTGTCGAAAATTCCCCTCCGTGTGAGCAAATGTTATGAATAACATTCTCAAAGTCGGGTGCACTGTCACGGACTGCCATTTTTGCGACCCGACGTCACGGCAATTAACGGGCACTGTACAACCCCGCTGACCGTGGGAACGGCGGGCGCATGAAAGAGAGCCGGGAAGTGCAGAATGGGGTGGTCTACTTCAAACGTCGCCGCCGACGTTTGATCCTTTGTACCTGCGGCGGCGTCTGCAGGGTCGTGGAAGGCGATGTACCCCGAACAAGGATTAAACTACGGGACGCACCGGCTGAGAGCCAAACAGCTTGACCGTTCCCACGGGAAAACCGTGGGAAAATTTCTGGGGGCCAAGCCGTATGACAGCACCCCAACACGTTGTCACTCTCGCTAAGTTGAGGGTCCTCTCCTAATTAAAAGGGGTGGGGTCAGGATATTTTTGGGGGGCGGAGTATCCAAACATAAAACGCGCATAATTGGACCCATGTAGAGGTCTCTTGTCCCCAAGGAAGAGAGCGAAGAACACGAGGGGGGTTTAAACACAGGAGTTTGCCCTGCTAGGCCGACTAGTCGCTGACCAACATGGTGTAGAAACAGATCAACAAGTATCTCTTCTAGAAGTTTTCAGTGTGGCTCTGTATCGGCTGGCCACCTAAACTTAGCCGTTTGTCTAGTTGTGACGCGATATTAACGTCTGCAACGTAGACATCGGGACTTCGCCTCGAGTGAGCTCAACCTGCCTGAGGTCACCTGGAAGCACTAGCCTCCCGGAGCCACCAGCGTTGCAACACCGCCGACATCGCAATCGTGCCAGAACTCTCTTCGGCTTCTCGCATCCGATCGTCGGGGACGCAACGCTGCCGGTCATCACACGTATGCCTTCACCTGTTTATCTCTTCGAACTTTCTCCTCTGTAGTTCTATTGTTGTTAGTTTGTGTAGTTTGTAATAGTTCTCTCTCGTAAGCTGATTTATTGTTTTATATGTATTTTTTGTTGTATCAAGTGTTGATGTATTTTGTTAGTTGTATTGAAGTGTTGTACTAGATCCAGTGTGCTGCAATATCACTAGAGTAAAGTTTGTTTTGTTTTCTCACGTCTCTGATCTCTTCACTGTCTCTGCTTGCGTACGGAACCAACTTACCTGCTGTCATTCCCATCGCCGACTTCGCGCTGACGACGCTAGAGTGGCAGCTTGTAACATATACTGTTGACAACGTCAGAGCAAAGTCGTCTGCGCAAAGGACCAACGTCATTGCATTGCCGCGTACGTAGAGCCATTCCTACGCCCACGTCATGCCCTCATTCTCTACGCGTGTGCCGGCACAGAGGAGGGGAGCAGCTTTCATCTTGAAATTTGAGCAATTTCCGCAGCGCGTAGCGTGGCAAATTTTGGCAGACATGATCATGAACGCCTCATCTACGCATTGCGCTTGTCAGCTCAAAATTGCCAAACCTGGTGAGTGGCCTTTTAAGGCCACGTAGTGTATGCATACTAAGTTCGAAAAGGTTTCATGTGTTAGGGCTAAGTGGGCCAGGCATAAAGGATGAGGCATGGCAGTACCTAACGAAGGCGCTTATTCCCAATCAAAAACTTACGTCCACACCGTAGGCGGGAGAGAAAGCGACTAAAGCCCCGGCCCACACTTCGGCCTGTCGTTGAGCTGACGTATGGGTGCCATAGGTAGCGCTAGTAACCTGACGCTATGCTATTACGCATGCGGGCGCTCACATCCGGCCCAACCAAGTCCCTTTTCACTGTGAAAGGTAGTCCTTGAAAGGCCCGTGAAGGTCGAAAGTCGGTTGTTGTGGGTAAATTGTTCACGAGTGTAGGACGAATATGGAGCCGTAAGAATTTTTTTTTCGAAACGGTGCAGTCATGGCGGAGTTTATGTGCGTTTGATTATCGAAATCATGACCACCACACCTTTGGCTTTCGCCTGCACTTCCTTACGCTGGTATCTTTTCTCACACCGCTTTGCCCTCTCTTCGAGCACCCCTCCCAATCTCACGTGGCATACGTCTTCGCTGACGCGCAGCTTGAAACCCTGTCTACTTCCAAACCAAGATCAATCTAAATAGGCCGCGAAAGGCGGAAGAGTGGTCTGAAACTTATTGCGACACACATCAACAGCGTGACGATTGAAGCGCGACTAGGGGTTAGTGTACTAGAAGTGTTTCTAGTACACTGTACAAGGGGTGCTAATCTGTGCCATGTTGTCAGATTCTGCCATTGATCGATGCTATTTGGCCAAGTGAGCTGCTACGGCCTCTCCGATTGGCCTAAAATGCCGCCACTACAAAATTTGACAATATGACGAAATTAGATAGTGTCCAAATAGATGAGAGGAAGGACAAATAGCAAAAAAATAATTGAACGTTTATTTTTATTAGTTTTGATTATATTTCTTACAAACAATTTGTAGATTACTTTATTAAAGCTTTGGTCTTTCTGTGTGCTTGACCACCTTTTTTTGGCAGCGTCTCCTGCACCCCAGCCAGCCTCACACAGAAGCAGCGTCTGCGCCGCATGCAAGTGACGTCACTTTACAATTTATTACCTAACTCTATTTATTTGTACAAACTGTTATTTTATAATACGTTAAACCTACGAAAATGTTACTAAGCAGGTGTTTGACGAGTCAATTAGCCTATGTTCGTTAATTAAACATGTACTATAAGCATTTTAAATACAAAGGGTGCCATGGGCGCTGCGGCTGCGAAAGGGAAACTGTGCGAGATGGTACCTGCCTGCGATGTGTGTTGGTGTTGACAGAACTCACCTACGTAATACAAGAAGATTAACTTGTTGAGCCATCGATCAGCTCTAATTTTTTTGCTGGCCAATCCAACATTTATTATTTACCTATTACACTGCAATGACTTAACGTTCAGAAGAATTTCTTATTAGGATTACACCACAGTTATTAAACAAATTCTATTATTTCTCTTCTTTCCCCTTTTTTCATATTGTGTCAAATTATTCCCGCCAAGTAAAAACAAAGTAATCCGATTTCCCTAGCCTGTATAATCTTAAAATATTGACTTACATTAACCACCAACTTTTTGGTCAATACCCTTTAGTGGGTGAAAGCCACAAAAAAAAAGGATCAAGCAAGCAATCAAGCACTCACCACCAACACACATCGTCACAGCAACATCTTATTGAAAACTCCGGCAAAATCGTTACCTGGGCCTACGCCACCCCAAAAGAGGACCGGACACGCTGTGTCGTCGCTGCTTCATGTGATTACTGAATGCCCCGCTGAACCTGGACGTTAGAGCTAGCGCGGCCGTCCACCACGCCTCAGCTTCATCTGAGCGTGTGCGCCATAACGTTTCTCAGTATGAAGTGCGGATTATTGTTGTTGGACGTCCTGCATTTTCTAGATTACAATGCCAAACGTGGTGTTGTCAAAGGTGAAAGTGTCCTTGCTGCCAAGTTTTGCTTGTCGCGAAGGGCAAGGTCGACGATAAAATAAATGCTTTTGCTTAGTTCACGTGTGACTGCCCGGACGCACATGCATGAAACCCTGGTGCGTCTGCGAAGTGTTCTTACGATGGATGGACAGAACTTTATTGTCGTGTTCTTACGAAGCCTGTGATCTTTGAAGGCGAAAGCTACTGCATTGCCAGCTGTTTTGTTAAATACGAACGCGTACGGCCGTTCTCATCCATTGCTACGTAACTGCTCCTGTGCTGTCACAGGCCATGCGAATTATTCAACGAGACAGACAAGCTGTTTTGTAGTTAGTGGGCAAACGCCGTCGGCACTTGCCCTTGGGCATCGTTTATCAAGTGCTGATCGCCTAAAGCATTGCGGTGGCACGTCAGTGTTTTGAAGCAGCATGCCGGTTACCTCGTCAGGTGATACTGAGCAGCATAAAAAACGTTTCCTGTGTCTACGTTGCAGTGCGCCTTTTCGTCATCAAAACCTTAATAAATCGTGGCAACAAACAATCCTGACGCGTGTGCCGGAGAAACCAATGCAGCCAGCTGCATTTGAATTTTTCGTGTCCTTTTGCGTCTCGCTATTAATTCGCAAAACACTTTATCATAATAAATATAGCCAATTCTGCGAGAGTCATCAAATATACAATATTAAAGGACCTGTGGACCGGACCACCAGCCGCAAGTCAGGCTGACAGGAGGCAAATGAGGAGGCGCAAATGTTAAAACAATACATGTGCGAACAAAAAAGAATATAAAGTAACAACGACTGCGATGAGGCTTGAACCACCAACCTCAACCGTTCTTAATGTGCCGCTCTAACCAACTGCGCCACAGCCGCTTTTAGGTTTGAAATGATTAACAAGCCTGTTTTATATTGTCACGCTGGACCTAACTTTTTTATTTTTACGTTTGAACGTAAATTTAGCGGCTTCTATCGTTACGTTTAGACGTACTGCTAGATACTCCGCCTATTCAAACAAAGCACCTAACAAGAAAAGTGCATGCGTCACTTCCATGCGGCGCAGCAGCCGTTTCTGTGTAGAGGTGACGCGTGCGCCAAGCGGTGTAGCAGTCTCTGCCTTTTTTGTTAGCTTAGTTTCAGAAACAGCGGGCATATGCAAGCAGTGTGGTAACGTGTGCAACGGATTTGGGGGCGTGTCCAGGGAATATACTGTCAGAACTTGTGTTTAGTTCTGTAAAAGAACTTGTTGTTGGGCCAGTTGGTACAACATTTCTATAAGTTAAGTCGAGCACGAACATGTGTGTTCGCCCTCAATCACTTACACAATTACTCACACACGCACACACCCAGGCATCAAACACACACAGCGCTCACTTCCCACTGATTTATTCATAGATCGGAGGCTTGAATATATACATGACGCACGTGCGCACTAACACCATAGAATGTCAACAGCATACATTATCATACATACAGTTAACCAATGCCATTGCTTCAAAGCGATAAACTGGAATTCAGTTAGTAACAATGATAGCGAAAGGGCGCTTACACAAAGATCTTTATTTTCTTCAATGAAAAAGGCCTCTAACACTTCACGTGCAGTTTTACTTGCGCTTCTGCCTAGAATCTTCGTCTAAGAGAATCATGCGTCACAACCACACGAGATGACATGCGCAACGAGGTGCGCGTACTTGTCATCTCGTTTTGGTAATTTTTGGCCGTGTACCCTTAACCGGTCTTTAATACATCGTTCAGTTTGGCCAATGTTCGCTTTTCCGTAGCATAAGGGCATAGAATACATGACCCCCGTGGAACTCTTAACAAAGGCTCTCTCATGCTTCTTCTCGCAGCCACGCTTTTTGCTATCGCATGCAGGTTGGCACAGACTTCCAATTTTTTTCGGGTGCGGAAAGCACCATTGGTACGTCATGCCTGGCCGCGGCTTCCTTGAGGTTGTGCGAGAACTTAGAAATATATGGCACAACTTGTGGCCTAATCCTTAAGGGCTGGGTAGCAGTCATCGCTTCCCGTGTTCCACGTTTAAACTTCTGCGCAAGTGATTCAGCAACAGCCATAATGTCAGCCTTGAAGTCGGGGTCACACTTGGAGGTAGTTTTGTTGGATCCGGGGGACTAGGCTTCACAGTAGGGGTAGTTCACGCAGTTGCTGGAGTCGGGCTCGGCGTACTTGGTGGAATGGGCCTCGTCGTAGTTGTACTCGGGTTCAGCGATGTTGTTCGGCTGGGTGTGGGCGTAGTTGGCAGATGTGTGCTTGACGTAGTTGATACGGTCCTGCTACCTAACTGAGCTGTGGCAAGGGATGGGTCAATGCAAACCGGAATATTTGAAGAAGAAGCTTGTTTGCATTTGGAAGACTGACTGTAGGTGTTTGAAACTTCTTGGCAAGAAAAAGCTAACCACGGCGGCCGGTTCATGCGGGCCTCGGAGTGGCATTCGCTGGAGGCCTGCTGAGTGGTGGTGTCCAAGTACATGGTAATGGAAAGATGACCTCTGTATCATGACAGAATTTTATATTCGGGGCAACAGTTCATAGCACCGCGCACTTGTTCCTGCTGAGGAATGGCGTATCTCAGTTGGCATGGGTGGCTGGAACACCAACTGTTGCGGCTTGCAGAAAATCAGTATCATTATCGGCATTATTATCAAGGGTGGTGGCTTCAACCAAACCACTGATGGGTCTTACAGATATCTTAAAGCAGATTGGCACCTGCTGTAATCACTGTCGTTCTACCAACGACAACCACAGGGGGTCTCGTCTAGGGTAAGAGGGCACAGAGTTGACCAGGTGGTGTGAAAAAATAGTGACTTTAGATCCACTGTCAGGAAGTGCATCCACTAGGCCAATCCCAGCAATTGTGGCGTTGACAAGGGTACACTGAACGAGGCGATTCATCCAAGTTCTCTGAAAGGGTACTGTGAAGAGCTGGGCAAGGAAGGGCTATAGACGTTCGGGCTGTAGCTCTAGATGAGCACTAGATGTAGCTTAGATGGGCACACACGGCTTCGGCCAAGTTCTGGCCAGGACGGTGGGCTGGAGCACAATGTTTCGCAGAGATAGCGAGGTATCGAGGTTTTTACTGGTCTGGTGGTAGAGCTGAAATTTGCTGTGCCATCCTTGTTTTGTGTGATACGGCCTGAAGATTCGTGCACTCTTCACTATGGCGGGGCATCTCTAGGCTTGGCGTTGTGGTGCTTCAATAATTTAGGCGTGGGAGTCGACGAGAAGACTGGCCTTATGTTTGATCAAGCTGGGTTACGACGTCCATATACGCGGCGACTGTTTCTAGCCTTTACGCTGCAACAGTACTGGCCAGGTTCACGTCAGCGACGCCTTTAAGGGCGTACGCTATGCGTTGAGTATCCGCGAGAGTGACTAGTCCTCCCGAAATGAGCTTTAACTTTGTCGGAGAGAACTTGACAAGTGTTTCTCTGTGCGCTTGCACGCGACAAACAGCACTTTGTTGCCACTGTAGTACGGTTTGCTTGGCGCTGAATTGATCTATGAATGCCCGCCTGAAGGTTTCCCAGGTGGGGCACTGACGGTCAATGACAACTCATCTGCGGTTGCTCCACGAAGTTTTCACAGAGCGACGGCGAGTTGGGTTGAAGGTTCCCATGAAGCCAGGTTTTGGGTTCATTCTAACTCTTCAATACAGCGGGACGCTGAAATGCTGCCGTCTCCACTTTAGGTCGGAAGTGACGCGGACAGGTCGGGAGGAGCGATGACTTGGACTGGGAGAGCAGCGCGTTGTGACACGTGAAGGAACTGCTGAAGTAAATCCATCAGGAGCTCGGTACTTTGTGCTGCATTGAAGCTCGACGGAAGTGGTGTGGCACTCGAGTGCTGGCTGTGCGTTTAGGTGTCTGGGGAAGGCAAAAGAGGTGTCGCTGAACGGTTTGGGGCAATATCCTCGATGAGACGGTTCATTATTTCTTCTATGAACCCGGCAGTGTCAATGTTTCAGCGAGACAACTCATCACGGTGTAAGTCCACTGTAAAGCCCCGGCGAGGTCTTCCAACGTAGCCTTACTCTAATTGACGAGCGACATGGCGCTCACAATAAAGTGGCACAAAAGTCACGCGAGACGAAAAGGTGGGCAAGTCAAACCGTTTAGGCACTCCAGGGGAGCTAGTTGATCGGGCGAGAGGGTGGGTGTCAGCCTGACAGTCGGCGACACAAAGGACAGGGCGCAAAATGGCTCGGACAAAGTGCGCAATAGGCTTGTCGGTGGCAGAAGCTACACAAAGAACGAAGATGATACCAGTGCTGTACAGCCAGTCCGGCGAATCGCTTCATCAGGCGTACAAAAGGCGACTTTCCACGCATGGTTCGGGGCCAAATGCGCCATTTGTGAGTGCTAGGTTGGCCATGCATAAAGGTTGAGCATGGTAGTACCGAGCGAAGGCGTTTATTCACAAATAAAAACGTAGTCCCCATCGTAGGCGAGAGCGACTGAAGTCCCGGTCCCACACTTGGGCCTGTCATTGAGCGGACGTATGGACGCCGTAGCAAGCGCTATTAATCGGTCGCTATGCTACCGCACATATGGGCGCTCACACATGCACGAAGTGTTTGAAGTACACACTTGGAACAAAAGTTCGCTATCACGTTCAACTCCTAAGACAAAGCTTTAGTGTTCCCTACTTTCTTTTCTTTCTCGTTATTAAATCTCGGTTCACGTGTCTAATTATCACCGGGTGATCAAACTATCCTTCACTGGCAAAAACAACATCAACCAAGTAAGCCTTGCACCGTTTATTGCAAGTGCCCAAGCCGGTACACTCTGTGTATGCAGTCCGGTCCGAAGAAAACAAGTCATTCGTGCATCTAAAAAGCTTTCAACCCATGTGTAAAGACGAAGGTGTAAGAATAAGTTAAATGCTGATACTCGCCGCTTTGCGTAAGGTGAGGGCGCGGGCAGATGGTGTTTACGATGACCTTGAGCTACGAGTAGTTTCCGTTGTACGAGTTGAGGTTGCGCTATTGTATGGCATGGTTTTCGGTCGTGCAAGGTAGTGCAGGTCAGTTGGTGCAGGAGCAGCGCGCAACGAGAGATCAGTTTTCCTTTATTTGTTTTTGTTTGTGAACACCATTATTATATGCTCGTTCGTCGCTCGACCCTCACAGTGGCGCAGCGTGAGCTTCAAGAGGTGAAGATACCGCATGTGTTCGTAGAGATAATTCTGAGAAGGTGTCAAGGACTATTTGTGTTGATCATATACAGCAAGCCCTCACTGCAGCACAGATTTGGGGAGCTGTTCCGCGAGGTACGTGCAGTCACCGGCAATTGGCCGCTACTCATTGCGGGAGACTTCAACACGCCTCACGCGGCCTGGAGATATCCACGAGAAACACCCAAGGGCAGGCTCCTGTGGGAGGACTCGATAGACCAGCGACTAGAGCTCATCTCGAACCCTGCCGATCACACGTACAGGGGCGAGAGCGCCTGCGCTGACACGCTACCAGACCTTGCGTTCGTAGCAAACATAACCAACGCGCAGTGGCAACATGCAGGAGGATCATTCCTTGATAGAGATTAAAATAGACACGGGATTGCGTGCAAGCGGGTGTCACATCGAGAGCGAGTGGAAGACCAGAGGACGCAGGCTCCGTCTCGTGGAATGGGTGCATTCCGTAAGACACGCAAGGCGACCAACCAATAACGAACATTGAAGAATGGACTAAGACACTCAGGGCAGGTGTAGAGGCAGCAACGCACGAGGTCCCTCCTGAGGCAAACCTCCACGCGATAGATAGCCGGCTCCTGCACATGTGGGAGGCCAAGCAGTGTTTGCTAAAGAGATAGAAACGTCAAAGACATAATAGGACATTACGTAGGCGCATAGCCAAACTGGGCAGGGAGACAGAAGAAAACTCTTTTCAGGTATGTCGCACACAATGGGAAGAGACGTGCGATGGCCTCGAGAAGCGGATGCGTGGTGCGAACGCTTGGCGCCTCTTCCGGCACCTTCTGGATCCGGAGGAGACCAAGAACGTTCAGGGGCACATGATTAGCAGGGTCATGCGTGACTTTGGGGACACGCCAGGGGGGCGCTTTGGGGGCGCTTGAGGCTGTTCGCGGGCGCTATTTTAGAGCAGGAGAAACAACACCGCACGCAATGTATGAGGGAGACAACAATGAGAAGTTAGACGCGGAGTTTAGTAAAGCCGAAATTAGCGCAGTATTAAGCAACCTCAACGCCAGGTCTGCTCCGGGCCGGGATCGGGTCACCAACAAGACTCTACGCAACCTGGACGATGAGTCAATTATTTGACTGACGGAATACGTTAACGACTGCTGGCGAGAGGGCTCCATCCCTGATGCGTGGAAAAGGGCCCGCGTGGTCATGATTCCCAAATTGAGCAAGCAGGTGACAATCGATAACTTAAGTCCCATCTCGCTCACGTCCTGCGTGGGTAAAGTCATGGAATACGCTGTCCTTACTCGCGTTACTGATTACCTTAAAGAAGCTGACGTCTTCCCCCCCCCACCTTAGTAGGATTTCGCCGCAACCTCTCCGCACAGGACGTGATGCACAGGACGTGCACAGGATGCGGTAATTCCCGACCGTGTCTGATCGCTGAGATTAGGCAAAAATGTTATAACTATATACGCCACTTCCTCACCGGCAAGCGTGCGAGCATCATTGTCGGAATCGCGGAATCACTGGAATCCGAAACGGGATACGGGTACGCCACAGGGCTCCATCGTGTCGCCCCTGTTGTTTAACCTCGTCCTCCTCGGCCTACCCGAAGAACTAGCGACAATAGAGGGTCTGCATCACAGTTTTTACGCGGCGACATCACCCTCTGGGTCCCCGGAGGAGGATGTGATGGCCACGTGGAGCGAACGCTGTGGACGGGCGTGAACGCGGTGCAAAAATTCTTGAGAGGTACGGGTCTCGAATGTTCAGCGGCTAAGTCCGAGCTATTGATATAGATACCCACAAGAAGGGGCCGCAAAACCGTCCTTCTCGGTGGAGGGAGATCAGAAATCAGAGTAATAACGGCAGACGGGGTTCCCATACCGAGCGTAAAAAAACATAAGGGTATTGGGACTACACATACAGGGCAACGGTCACAACGGTGAGCCAGTTCGAAGAGTTAAACGTTCGGTAGACGACACGATTCGACTCTTACGGCGCATAACGAACAGACGCAGCGGTATGCGGAAAAGCTATGCGATCCGCCTCGTACAGGCGTACGCGATCAGTCGCATAACGTTCGTCCCCCCTTATCTAAAATGGCTGGCGTCCGAACAGAACAAGGTCAACTGCATGATTCGCAAGGCGTTCAAGAGGGCGGTTGGGAAACCTGTTGACACGAGCACCGACATGCTCTTCGAGCTGGGCCCTGGACGAACTGATCGAGGCCCACAACATTGCGCAATACGAGTGATTGTCCAAGTCCCAGACGGGCAGGCGCATCCTCGAATCTCTAGGTATAACATACCACACGCAATGCGGGGAGAAGACCGCGGTTCCTATCGCGGTCTGAGACCATCTCATCGTCCCACCACTCTCCAGGAACATGTACCCGACACACCACGTCGAGCGCCGCAACAAAAGAGCGAGTGACCTCGAAAAATTATATGGCAACAGCGACGAAACGGTGTACGTGGACGCCGCGCGATATCCAGAGGGAAGGCGTGCTCATGTTATCGCCGTTGTGAATCGCACAGGCAAATGCCTCGCGAGCGCCATGGTACGTACGGAACACACAGAGGCGGCGGAAGAGGCGGCGATTGCTCTTGCACTGGTCGCAGCACTGGAGGCTGCGGTCATGATCAGCGACTCGCAAGCTGCCGTCCGTGGCTTCGCATGCGGTCGCATCTCGTGTCTGGCCGCCCGGACACTACAATCCAGTATTGGCAACAAGGACGCCGGCGAGCTTCGAGAAGCGATGGCCTCGGCGTCGTCATCCTCGTATCTCAAAGCTGAAAGTGCGAATGTTTTTTTTCTGTGGACCCCGGCTTACACCAGCTTCCCGCTCGCAGGTAACCAGGTGGCCCACACCGCGGCTTGAGATCTCACTCACCGAGCCATGGCCGATCGGTGGCCGCCTTCACCTCCGAGAGCGGGGTGATGGCACTATCCACGAAACAACCACAACTGGAATGGTAGTGGGGTGATCGCCTGGCCACATTCAACGACATTACACAACATTACAGACTAAACAGACGCAAATACCCACTGTAGAAAACAGATTGAAGATGGAGCTCGGAGGCGAGGAAGAAGAAGAAGCCAGGGGCACGCTCTGCATAGTTTTTTTCCTGTTCTGTCAACAATAAACCGAAGACGTATCGGTTCTGCGGATTTCTTATCCTTCTGAAACATGGTGCCGCGACTAGGATATCTGTGGACAGACGCAGAGACTTCAACCCCATTCGCAACAACGGGTTGAAGAACGAAGCAGCGGCGTCTGGCTCAAGGACGAACCGTTGAGGGAAGGACCACGACCGAAGACTGTTGGCGACGCACGCAAACAGGCAAGAACTCTTTCAACACGTTTTAAGCATGAATAAAGAGGTCTTATCGAAGAAGCGGAAGACGCTTCAAGCAAATGTGACGACGCTTACGAGCGAAATCGTTAAGAAGATGGAAGAAGACGCCAATAGAGCGCAACTCATGACGCTTCTGAAGCAGATGAAGAGCGTGTCACAGACGCTAAGACAAGTTAACGAACAGATTAAACCGTTCATTGAAGAAGACAACGCGGAGGCAGAATTTGAAACAGTTTTGCATTATGAGATGAAGATCGTCACTGCAACGAGAACAACAGAGGAGCAATTACGCGAGTTAGAACAAGCGACGCAACTGACTACGAGAATAGTCACAGAACAGGCGAGCTCAGTGCAAGGTACTAACCAAATCTCGGAGACGCAAGAGCTTGTTAAGTTGCCACGTCTTGAGATGATCAAGTTTGATGGAAAAAAACAGCATAGCCAAGGTTTTGGCATCAGTTCAAGACATCGGTGCATAACAGAGTAAACATGCCGAAGAATCAAAAATTTAATTACCTCCTGGCGTCTCTGAGCGGGGAGGCTGCGTCCCTCATAGAAGGTTTGCAGTTCTCTGATCAGAATTAGGAGCATGCAGTCGCTCTTCTGTAAGAAACCTTCGGACGAGAAGATAATTTAAGAGAGACCTACATAAAAGAGCTTGCAAACTTGGAAGCAGTGAAGAGTCCTAAAGATGTAGACGGGTTCAAGAAACTCTTCCAAAAGTTGCAAGTGAGCACATGAGCATTGCAGTCATTAGGAGTGGAAAGGGGTATTTACGCAACAGTGATAGCTCCTGTTGTAAAATCTGTGCTACCGGTGGATATCAGGATTGAAATGAAGATGAAGGAGATATAGAAAGGTGACAACACAGCAACAACTACGGAATCGGACTCAGCGTCAAGAGACAGCACGAGCAGTTTGAAAGAAATTATGGAGTTTTTAAACATATATATACGCAGCAGAGAAAAAACTCGAGAGGGAAAATACGACGTGGCCCAGTCAACGCACAGTATGAGGCGGACTAGAACATCTACGCTTCAAAGCATATCGATTAAGAAATGCATCTTCTGTGAGATGACTGGACACTACACGGAAGATTGCAGAAGAAGCATTAGTATGCAACAGAAGAAAGAAGCCTTGCAACGGGATCGAATGTGCTTCAGATGCACCAGACCTCACCACACGGCCAAGATATGCCGCGCTAACGTACGCTGCAAAACATGCAAGGGAAGGCACGTGACATTCATGTGTCGACCACGTACACCTGCATGAAAGCCAGCACAGCAGCAAAGCGGTGATGTTGAGCAAGTGGGTAAACGCGCAACGTGACCGGTTAGACACCAGCAAGTCCTGCAACATGCACGCACAGCAGTCTGATGAACACAAGTGCATACTACTGCAGACAGCATTTTTGTGGACGGAGGGAGAAGACAGCGGGTGCTACGCACGGACTCTGCTGGACAACGGGAGCCAGAAGACATTCATCCTCAAAAGATTGTCAAGAAAATTAGCGTGCGAGGTAAAAAGATCCGAAAGGATTACTGTAGGAACATTTGGAGGAGGAGAGATGGAACTAGACATGAAAGTCGTCGAGGTCAGTGTGAGGAAGGATCCCACATCGGAGCCAGTCACGATTGAGGCACTGGAGATAGAAGTTATATCCTGTGACGTCTTACCATCGCCACCGTTGACAATACACGAAAGAGCAAGATCGATGGGAATTCCTTTGGCTGATGATAACGAGAAGACGGACAAAGAAAGAAAAAATATAGAAACTTCTATATTACTTGGAGCAGATTATTACTGGACTGTCGTCACTGGTCGCATTTGCGAGATTCATCCAAAAGTAATGGCAGTAGAAACAATATTGGGATGGACGGTCCAAGGTCCTGTAGGATTTCATTGTGTGCCAATGAAATCATCGACGGTTATGGTACTCAAGGTCAGTGCCAAGTCGGACACGACTGTAGACGAACTGCAGAGATTCTGGGACTTTGAAAACGTGGGCATCAAGGAGAAACCAGCAGCAAAGATGAGCGATGAATATGTGCTAGAGTACGTCCGACAAACAATGGAGTTCAAAGCAGGAAGATACCAAGTGCGGCTACCATGGAAGGAAAACGTGACATTGGACGACAACAACACCATTACAGAGAAGAGGCTTATCCAGGTGACCAAGAAATTATGCAAGGATAAAGATGAGCTCCTAGCCTATGACAAAGCTATTCGAGAGTACTTTGAGCAAGAAATAGCAAAAAACGTCGAAGAAAATGCTGGATCCGATATACAGAACAAATTTGTATACTACATGCCGCATCAAGCAGTAATTAAGAAGGACCGAACAACGACAAAAATAGGGGTCGTCTTTGACGCATCGTCAAGCCAGAATCCAGGTGAATCCTTGAATGACGACTTGAAAAAGGGGCCAAACCTAAACCCCGACGTCACAAGCTCGCTGATGAACTTTCGACATCACAAGATCGCTATGTCAGCCGACGTGGAAAAAGCATTCTTGCATATCAAGATACATAAAAATGACCGAGATGCACTGCGATTTATGTGGTGGGAAAGAATACCTAGCGAAGATAGGCCAATCCCGAAGATAAAAACGTGGAGGATGACGAGGGTTACTTTCAGAACTACACCAAGTAGCTTCCTTCTAGCGGCCACGATTTATCGACATTTGGATAAATTCGAAGAAAGATATTCTGCAGTTGTGGCGCAACTCCGGAAAAGAATCTACATCGATGACGTTTTACTAGGAGCCGACGAATACTCGACATCGACAAAGATATACAAAGAAACACGAGATATTTTTTCGCAATGCGAGAATGAATTTAAGAAAACGGATTTCAAATGACGCCGAGCTAACAAAACTCTTTGATGAAGAAGGAGAGGATCTGGATCGAGGGATAAGAAAACAGGGACAAATCAAGATTTTGAGACTGAAATGGAATTTCGTAGACGACGTGTTGAGCTTTCCCGACACTACATGGAGAAATGACAAGGACATGAGACAACTCTCAAAAAGACAGGTTTTGCAGGCCACGGCAAAGCTATATGACCCTTTAGGTTTTTTCGACACCATTTTCAGTTGGAGCAAAAGTATTTCTGCAAAAAATTTGGATGGATAAATTGAAATGGGATGATCCGTTACCAAGCCAGCATAGATCAGCTTGGAAGGACTGGTTGGAGGAGCTTCAGCACTTAGATGACTTCAGCTTTAACAGATGCTATGACAACACACAAGTTGAAGTGAAAGCATCGACTCTACACGTGTTCTCCGATGCGAGCCCAATGGCGTATGGAGCAGCAACTTACATTGTAACAAAATACTCCGATGGAAGCAATGAAGCCAATTTAATCATTGCAAAGGGTAGCGTCGCTCCAATCAAAAATATTACACTAGCAAGATTAGAGTCGTTGGCGGCCACAATATCAGTCAGATTGGCCAGTCATATAACTGAGAATTTCATCAGGAAACTAAGGAATGTGAAATTCTGGACTGATTCTCAAATTGTATTGTGCTGGATAAAGTCTAACAAGGCGGAAGATCTGTTTGTTCGCAACCGCGCAGCAGAAATTAAAAGCAAGTCCAATGAGAGTAAATGGGGTTATGCTAAAAGTGATGAAAATCCTGCGGATTTGATGACAAGGGGGATGAAGATGAAACGTTTGCTGAACAGTGAATTATGGTGGAAAGGCCACACGTAGATCAAGAATGAAACACAAAGGCCTGATTATGACATCACGCAAGAATCGGACAGGGATGACAACAAAGACGAAGAAAATACCGTGGCAAGCTTAACTACACCAGAGTGAAGAAAAGATAATTGATGTGAGCAGGTTTGCATCATACAAGAAAGCGTTACGAGTTACCGCGTGGGTGATGCGTTATATAGGAAACCGACGAAAAGAAAGGAAAACAGGTTCGCTGACAGGAGAAGGATTGGACAAGGCAGAGTTTGTGATGATAAAGCAGGAGCAGAAAACGCTACAAAATGCAGTGATACGAATATATGACAACATGAATCTGTACGGCACGAACACCTTCGAAGATGATCAAGGTGTCCTAAGAGTAAAAGGGAGGCTTCAGTGGAGTAATTTGAGGTTTGATGAGAAGCATCCTAGTATTTTACCAAGAGAAAGTCAATTTTCAGAACTCTTAGTTGTGAACGCGCATTAAGTAACAATGCACGGTGGCGTTGTGGCAACATTGACATATCTAAGAATGAAGTTTTGGATTGAGCGTGCCCGGCAGATGGTGAAATATGTGATAAAGAAATGCATCACATGAGGAGATTCAATTCTAGACCAATGGCACAAGAAATTCCACCACTACCAGCGGACAGGATAACACAGACGAGGCCATTCGACACAGTCGGTATAGACTTTGCTGGACCGCTGAATGCTCGAGAGGACAAAGGCGAAAAAATTACAAAGTTTTACATTATGATATTTACGTGTGCAGTAACAAGAGCCATACAACTGGAGTTGGTGAAGAAGATGTCATCAGAAGCGTTTATACAAATATTCCGAAGATTCGTAGCTAGAAAAGGATTGTGCACAACTATTTACAGTGATAATGCAAGACCATTCAAGAAATCTGAGAAAGAGACGAACAAGACTTTAAAGATGGAAGATGAAAGGGTTCAACAGTATACCAGTAACCTGAAAATAAAATGGAAGTTTATTGTAGAGTTAGCTCCATGGTGGGAAGAATTTTATGAAAGACTTATCAGAAGATTTAAGACACCCATGGCAAAAACTATAGGTTCTGGACTTTTGGATGAAGAAGAACTACGGACTGTGGTTGTTGAAGCAGGAGTACTTAACAACCAGCCTTTTACTTATGTGTATGACGATCCTAACGAGCCACAACCCATCACACTGGCGGACATTATAGGAGGCAGGCAAGCAATGAACAAGCAGGAAGAAAACAGACTCAAAGAATACAGTTTGCTGAATTACTGGAGTGCAAGAAAACAAGCAATGATAACATGGTGGACCAGATGGAAAAAGGAGTACCTGAGGGAGCTTAAGTGTGCCAGCAGAAAAACAGAGCGTCACACAAATGTACAAGAAGGAGATGTACTTCTGCTTGGAGAAGCGCGAAAAAGAACTAAGTGGAAACTCTGCAAGGCCGAAAAGATTTTCCCAGGCAAGGATGGACTAGTGAAAACATGCTTGCTTCGTACACCTGAAGGAAAAGTAGTCAAGAGGCCGATTCAACTGTTGTATTCGCTCGAAGGTTGCTTCGGTTGAATCTGGCCAGTGGGAAGATGTAGAAAACAGATTGAAGATGGAGCTCGGAGGCGAGGAAGAAGAAGTAGCCAGGAACACGCTCTGCATACTTTTTTTCCTGTTCTGTCAACAATAAACCGAAGACGTATCGGTTCTGCGGTCTCTATGGTTCTTCTGAAACACCCACCAACACACAACAAATTTGACAAAAAGAGGCAGTAGCTCTGAGGCTTTTACAAACAAATACGTACCACAGCCCGGTGATCCTACGCCTGTGTTACTCTCATCTATACCCGACGGACGCATGTGAAGCGTGCGGGCAAAGGGCCACACTGCAGGACATGCTTTGGGAGTGTGCTGAAAAAGTTAACGTCACTGCCTCCGCTCCCTTCGCGACGCATGTTAGACAGGGACAAAATCCGAGGCCAATTGCTGCTGTCACCACCGCGCGAGGGCAGCGGCCAGCCTCCACCGCGGCTGCGGTCACTGTTGCCGATCGGCAACGTCAGCTAAGCTGCCGGTAGGATGCGGCACTCTGTGACGTAGTGTCATGTTTGGGCCCAGGACCAGTAGCCAATAACCAATTGAGCCACGAGTGCACACACACACACACACACACACACACACACAAAGTATATTTACACGAAAAAAGCAACTATTATTGGCGTATCTCTAAACATAGCCTGTCACATGCAGTTCTAGGCAAAATCTCTCACTAAATTGGAAGTCTCTAGCCGTTGTTTGCTTGGGCTTGGAAGCAATCACTCGGGGTGACGTGCCGTCTGTCCCGTTAACGTCTTCAACGTGAGTTGGCCCACGCCATCTCACGGCCTTCTGCCGCAGTAGCAGCAGGAGGGTAGCGGTCGCTCAGAAGCTCCGTCCTGGAGCAACAGCTCTCAGCCGCCGCATTCGTCCCAGTAGCACACCTGTGTCGTGCCAGCCACCCGGAACGGCAGCAGGACCAGTGGCAACTCGTAACCACTAGGGACGGCAGCCAGAACAGCGGAACCTCACCTGGTCCCTGGGCCAGTCATCCAGCCGGAGTCAAGGACAGTACAGCGCCTAGAGGACGTCTCCTAGTTCGAAGGACCGGACGTCCAGCCAAGAACCGTCTGTCCTTGCCCGCTTCGATGCCTCGAACGCCGTCACGCGCTTCCGAAACCCGTGCGCTTTTTTGTCATCTTCACTCTTCTGCCCATATTATCACACACTCACAAGTGACGAGCTGGCCGACCAGCTTTGGGCCATCCAGCAAGCTGAAGATACCGCCCGGGTGCAAGGACTTCAAGCGGTCACCTGAGGTACCACCATCATAATCTACGGTGAGTAGTAAGGGACAGGGGTTTGTCCCCTCTTCCCCCACAACGCCCAATAAACTGCCAGACTTTATATAGTCTATTCATTCATTCATTCATTCCTAATCAATAACTTGCGTTGCGAGTACTGTTGGTGTGGGTCACGGGCAACGTTGCAGTGAAGTTGACCACGCGAACGGCGAAGGCGGCTGTTTTGAAGAAGTTGGGTGCGCCCGGTTAGTTGTTAAACAGCTAGAACCGAAAACGAAGTGGACCTGAGTGAGAGGCAACTGGCGAAATTGAGCACGTGTGTGTGTGGTGTAGGCAGCAGCTTCAAACAGTTGTTGAGGTAGAAGAGTTAACGGAGGCGGCTGGATAGCGGGATTAGGGTTGAACATAGGCCTGTCGGGCAATCGGTCCGATGGTTGGGCGGGCGATGGCTAAGGAGGCTAGGAAAACCATGAGCGAGAGTGAACTGGTGCAGTGCAAAGAATGCAAGCGCTGGTGCTACTTAGACGAGACAGCATTCACGAGTTCGGCCGACGTGCAGAAGGCGAGCTTCATGTGCAGGCTGTGCGAGGCACTGCAGGCGGCCGTGCAGAGCATAGCGGCTAGCATAAAGGGGCTTCAGGGGGAGCTTAGGGCGGAACGGGAGCAGGGGATAGAACTCCAAAAAGAGCTCGGAGCGTCGCGTGAGCGGGAGGAGGCTACCACCAGCCTATTAGAGCAAATGAAGGGCGACCTTCGAAAAGAGCGGGAAGGGCGGATCTAGCTAGAGCAACGGGTAAAGGAGCTAATGGCGCTTTGCCCCGGCCCCGAGCGGTGTGAGACAGAAGGCGTGGGTAGCGGAGAAGGAGAAGCGGAAAGGAACAGGCGTGGAGGTAGGTCAGGGGGGCGCAGTGTCTGGCCAGAGCCCAGAGGCTCCGAAAACATACAGCTCAGTGGCGCGGCAGTCTTCGAGCAGAGCAGGAACACAGGAATGACGGCACAGAGAGAAACAGGTGAAGAAAACATGGGCGCCATCACAAACAGCAAGCCAGCGACTGGAGCGTAGAAGGGTCCTAGTGCCTCTAACAGGGCCAAGGTCAAGGATGGCGTCCGACAGTGAAAGAAGTTGGAAGAGTGAAGGTAGAGACCCACTCAAGGAAGTGCATATAGGACGCACTGGCCACAGCTCAGGAGGTTGTAGAGGACAGCATGGGGGTCGAAAATCTCATCACTATTCTTGCTTGTCTCAATGGTGTGTTGAAGGGCAAGGATTGGAACCTTCAAAGACAGCTGGAGGATGGGATGCGTAAGCGCCGAGACGCCTCTGGTAGTGTGCATGTGACCATATGCACAGTCCCAGAGGTCTGGGGGCAGTTTCGCGGGATTGAAAGGTGGGCAGTTGAGGCCAACTGAGTGATCAAGGGTATGAGGGTATGAGCCGGATGCTCGGATACAGCGTGATGGGTGTGAACCAAGGGGTGTTCGGGCCCGGCACTCGCCCCTTTGCACAGTATGGAATTCATTACAGTGGTGCGATGGTTAGCAGGGTTGGTAATAGGATGGGCCGTCACGCCACAGTTTCTTAGGGGGACCCAGAGCTTTGAGGCCAAAAGTGTAGCCAAAGCCGGTTCTAAAGGGGCACAAATATCCAAGCCACACGGGGTCAGCGGAAGAGAAAATCGACGTAGGCACAAGGACCGAGCTAAGTCAGGCATAGTCTATATTAACATGCAGGGTGGCAGGAATATGTTAAAGTGGTAAGAGAAGAGCAGTTAAGACAGGAGGAGCTGATGGTATATGGAGTTGTGGAGACACATCTTCGGGACTCTGAGCAACAAACCTGCAATCCAGACTACCTATGGGAATATTGCAATGGAAGAAAAGGCAGCGAAAAGGGGGATGTAATTGGTGCATTTATACATAAAAGTATGGGTTGGCGAAGAATCATGCAGGGATGCATGGAACATTTATGGTTAAGAAGGAAAGTAGATGAGCCGATGAGAATCCTTGGTTTCGTGTACTTATGGGCGGTAGCAGAGCACAGAGAGTAAAACCAGGCCATAGTGGAGTGTATATCAAAGGACATTGAATAACTAGGAGGAGAATGCGAGATAATTATACTAGGACATATGAATGAGCACATAAAAGATATAGACGGGTATACTGACCCAACAGGTAAAATGATCATGGATATGTGTGAAAGGCATGATTTGATCATTTGCAACAGTACGGAGAAGCGTGAAGGGAAAATAACATGGGAGGTAGGAAGGCTGCAGTCGACGATAGGTTATGCACTGATGTCACATAGAATGTATGATAGGCTCAGAGGAATGCACATATATGAATGTGGCTCCGGAAGTCTGGGTAGCGATCACGAACACATCAAGCTAAGTTTTGGAAGAGCAGTGAAAGTGGGAAGGAGACAAGATGAGCAACTACAAAAAAATTTTATTCAGAAAGGCAAAGAGAAATAGCAACTAAACAAATTGAGAAAGAAATCACTCAGGATAATAAAACAGCGTGGACATACACGAATCTAATTAGACTGTTTGAGCTAGAGCTTCCTAAGGCATGTGACAAGTCACCCCGGAAAATAAGAGACAAACCCCAGAGTTGGTGAGATGAGGAAGTTAGGAGAGCCATAGCAAAATGTCAGGAAGTCTCTAGGGAACACAAACATGCTAAGCAGCGGGGTGAACCGACAGATGATGCTGAAAAAAAAATGGGACATTTTTCTAAGCTGTAGAAGGCAAGCATTCCTTCTGATCAATGAAAAGACTAGAAGAATTGGGGCTCAGTGGCTGGCAGAGGTACCTAAAAAAGATAGAAAGGCAGCTGCGAAGTTTTGGAACCATCTAAACTCCCTAAGAAATGAGACGAGCCTAGAGCAGAGGTTTATGACTACAGCCCAAGGTGCTAGGCTAGAAGGGGACGAAGCTATTGAATATATAAGAACAAGGGTGACAGAAAAAATTCAACAAATAAGTGCCTTATGCACCACAATAGACAAGGATGGATCAAGTGGCGCAATGGCTCCATTTACGCAACGAGAGTTGAAAAACAGGTTCCTAGTAGTACATCAACGTACCCAGATGGCACTCCAATTATGCTGATAAAAACATTAGGTCTGAAGTCTAAGCAGACTGTGAGAGAGGCAGTGAGCAAAGTAATAAGTGATGATGAAGTCCCCGATAGATAGAAACTTAGCAGGATTAGCATGATCCATAAAGGAAAGGGGGACAAAGCTGACATAAACCAGCACCGTCCTATAACAGTGACATCAGTGGTCTAAAGGCTGGCGGTGCAGATTATAAAGGAAAAACTGCAGGCATGGATAGAAGATGAGGGGGTGCGGGGGAACTGCAGAATGGGTTTTAGAAACACAGGAGGTTGGAAGACAATCTGTTCTCACTGACGCAGTGCATCCAAATAGCAGAAAAGGAACACAGCCCCTGTGGCTAGCATTTTTGGATATCAAGGGAGCGTACCATAGTATGGTTCAAGAGGACTTGTGGAGAATACTGGGCACACTAAGTGTGGAACATGGAGTCACTAATCTTTTAAAGGATATCCTTAACAGAAATATGGGGAACACAGGTATCCAAGCCCACAGAAGTAAAACGGGTTTTAGGGAAGGGTGTCCGCTGTCTCCCTTTTTATTCATGATGTACCTACAAGTATTAGAGGCCAAATTAGAGGAAAGTTGACTTGTCTTCAACCTCCATTTTGTCAAGGGAGAAAAACTCATTGAACAGGCACTACCAGCATCAATGTACGCAGATGATATAGTGCTAATGGCCGACAACAAAAAAGAATTTCAGACATTGATGACCATCTGCGGTAATGAGGGAGATAGGTTAGATTTCAGATTGAGTAAGGAAAACCAGCAATCATGATTTTTAATGATAATGAAAGTAGTGAGCTTAGGATAAAGGAGGTCACGCTAGAAATAACAAATGAATACAATACCCGGGCGTATGGATAAGCAATGGGACCAAGTACCTAAGGGAACACGAAATATACGCAACGACTAAAGGTAACAGGAATGCAGCAGTGACTAAAAATAGGGCACTGTGGAATTACAACAGGTATGAACTTGTAAGAGGAATATGGAAAAGGGTCATGGGTCCTGGTCCGACGTTCGGCATTGCGGTGTTGTGCATGAGATCAGAAGTTCAAGCAAGATTAGAAATTAAGCAACGTGAAATAGGTAGGCTTGTTTAGGAGCTCCCGGGAATACACCAAATCAGGGAGTACAAGGAAATATGGGATGGACATCATTTGAGAGCAGGCAAGCTAGCAGCAAGATAAATTTTGAGAAGCGGTTTAAAGAAATGGGGGAGGAGCGTTGGGCTAGGAAGCTTTTCAGCTACTTGTACATAAAGAATCTCGATACAAAATGGCGGAAGCGAACAAGAAAATTGACGGGTAAATACTAAGAAAACAGTAGGGGGCCCAACCAAAAAGAACTATCGGTTAAAAAGAAGGTGAAAGAAACGGAGGCAGATATGTGGAGAACTGGCATAATTAAGAAGTCCACACTAAAGATCCACCGAAATTTTAAGCAGTAAATTGCCAAGGAAATAGTATATGATAATACTCAGAATAGTTCCATACTGTTTGAGGCCAGCATGGGAGTATTGCGGACCAAGACATATTGGGCCAAATACGAAGAGGTAGACACGGTATGCAGTGCATGTGGTGGAGAGGAGAAGCAAACTGCCGAACACTTGATAGTGTTCTGTAAAGCACTTCACCCTATAGTTCAGGATGATAGCGCAGGGCTCTTCAAAGCACTGGGGTTTAGGGACAGGGAGGGCTAAATAGACTTTAGGCGGGTAGAATTACCTAGAAGGAGGTTATCTGATTGGTGGCTAAAGTCAAGGCGCCAGTGAAAATTAAACCCTTCACTGCAAAGTACCAGTCCGCAACTTCACTACTTATTAAAGGGAAAAAAAGATAAATTTAGTTTTTGGTTCACTACTAAGTATTAGGCTAGGTGGTGTTAGCCACTGCCCAATCTGAAGGGTACAGTCATATCAATCAATCCATCCATTCATCCATCCAGGTACTCGGACAAGGCTCATTCTGAAATTCGCGCACAAAAGAACATCTTCCTGAAAGCTTTGTATGCATGGGATTTTGTGATATAGAAACATTTTGCCCTGTGGCCGTGAGCATTTACAGTGCATTTGTTTTGCTTATTCGCCCTTTGTTATTCAGTGCACACGTACCTCGACCCTGCAATGACTCCGAATACGCCTGAGCGGAATTCTCACTGGTTGCACCTCGAAATCGGCGATTGGTGTTTTGTCCTGAATCGCAATTCAATGTATCGCATGAGGACTGAACGCTGGGCGAGTTCGTAATCCTTAACTACAAAAACTGCACAGAAATAGACAAGAAACTGTCAGGATTATGCCAACTCAGGAGGCCACTGCCACCACTATAGTGCATCAAGAAGCCGCAGGACCTACATAAGCCCTACGCCGCAGCACAAGGCAACGACTCGAGCCTCGTTGGTACCCACAAAAAAGGAGAGATGTAGCAGAGCTGCACCAGCATGACGTCACCTGGCCAAGCATCAACCAGGATGCACACGTGACCTTTGCGTCACGTCTCTACTAATATAAGATCACCGTCGCCTCAGCCATAAACGATTTTCACTGTTCGACTACCTGCCTCCTTACATGGTGGCAGCGGTGCCCGTACGCCTTGTAGATCCCGTCGACACTGCTTCCCCCTCCGAAGCAAGCCCTTGGATACATCCGGTGACCTATGGTTAGGATGGAAGACATGGAAAAGTGAGCTCTAACTGTTTCGCACTGCTACTCACTTATCGAAGCAATCAAAAGAAGTGGAAGCAGCGACTTTACTCGTAATTGCGGGAGAAGATGGCAGAAAGGCATACAATACTTTCAAGTTTGATGAGGAGGCACATAGTAACGACATCGATGTACTGCTGTTGAAGGTCGAAAACTTCTACAAATTTGCGATTAACCTAACCTTCAATGAATTTCACTTCGGCTCCACAAACCAGAAAGAAGGTGAATCATTTATGGAGTGGCTGACAGAGCTCAGGATATTAGCGAAAACTTGTGAGTTTGGGAATTTAGAAGAGCGCTTGCTTCGCAGCCGTATAAACCTGGGCATACAAGACGAAAACTTGCAACAGCGGCTAATAGCAGAAAACCCATCGTACGAAAAAACTGTTGAAATCTGCCGTATTCATGAGCAAGGCCAGGAGCAGTTTCGCCAGATCTGTGAAGGAGCAGTGATGTCACAGAACGCAGACATCTGCGCAGTCAACACGTGAGCACGGCCATGCACATGGTGCGGTTATCTGAATCAACGCGGCGAAAGCTGCCCAGCGATAAGGAAAGTGTGCAAGAAATGTGGTGGGGTGAATGATTTCGCGCAGGCATGCAGGTCGGCAGCACCACAACGAAGACAGAAAGACCCGAGAAAAAAAGAGCTGCGCGAAGCGCACGTTGAGAATAACGAAGATTACTTTTTGGAAACTTTGACAGTCAGTACAATAGCAGCAGACCACTGGAGTGTGGTCGTTAACATTGAAGGGAAAGTATTCACATGCAAATTAGACACGGGCGCCAACTGTTGTGTGATTTCGCAAAATGACGCTAGGGAGCTACCAGTAAGCCACAGCAAGCTTGCGATGCGACATTGACGGTGTTCTTTGGCCACAAGACCTCGGCAAAAGCGAAAATCTGTCTGCGTTTGTCGGCCAATTGACGGACACACGAAGAATCCTTTTTTGTCGTGGAACAGAACGTACCCATCACCTTGGGTGGATCAGTAGCAGAACGCCTCGGCTTTTTACGTCGCATACAATACGTTCATGCCGACGAGCTTTACTCGACAACACAGCCTTACGCAGATACCTTCTCAGGACTGGGGCAGCTAAAAGGTTTAGAATACACTGTGAAGCTCAAACCCGGTGCCGTGGGTGTCGTCGTTCCGGCACGGAGAGTCCCGGTAGCCTTTCAAGACAAGGTTAAAGAGAAACTACAGCGCATGGAAAACCAAGGAGTCATACAACAGGTAACTGAGCCAACTAAGTGGTCTAGCTACATGGTTAATGTTGTAAAGAAAGACAAGGTCCGCATCTGTTTGGATCCAACTACACTAAATAAAGTCCTACAGCGTGAACATTACCCCATGCCAACTCTTGAAGACGTTGCACCGAGGCCTGCTGGAGCTAGGTTTTTTCAACGCTTGACGCGACTTCAAGTTTTAGGAAAAACAAGCTCTCAGACTCGCGTTCGAAGCTTTGCACAATGAGCACACCATATGGCCGCTGTCGCTACTACGCATGCCTTTCTGTATCACTTCTGTTCAGAGATATTTCAGGCCGCGATGCACCGTATGCTAGAAGGACTGCCGTGTGTCGCAGTTGTCATGGATGATATCCCGCTGTGGGGAAAGACTAAAGAAGAGCATGACCACAACCTAGAACAGCTATTGTCCCGCTGTCGTGAACATAACCTACGGCTGAATTTTAAAAAAATGTTCCTTTTTGCAGGCAGAGCTTGGCTACCTGGGCCACATCTTTACCACCGAAGGTCTGAAGCTTGACCCACAACACGTTCAAGGCATACTGGAAATGGCCCCAACCAAGAACAGTAAGGAACTAAAGGTTTTTTTTTGACACAATGAATTTCGTGCAGCGCTTCATACCCCACATGTCTGTCACAACTTCTGCGCTCCGAACTTTCGTTCGTAAAGATATCGCCTGGGTCTGGACCGAAAAACAACAAGAAAGCTAATTGATTGATATGTGGGATTTAATGTTCCAAAACCACCATATGATTATCAGAGACGCCGTAGTGGAGGGCTCCGGAAATTTCGACCACCTGGGGTTTCTTAACGTGCACCCAAATCTGAGCACACGGCCCTACCACAATTCCGCCTCCATCGGAAATGCAGCCGCCGCAGCCCGGATACGAACCCGCGACCTGCGGGTCAGCAGCCGACTGCCTTAGCCACTAGACCACCGCGGCGGGGCCAGAAGAAAGCTTTCACAAGTTGCGTCAGTCTCTGCTAACAGCGCCAATCTTGAGCTATTTCGACCCCAAGAAACAAGTGACACTTTCAGTTGATGCTAGTCAATTGGGAGTAGGCGCCGTTCTTATGCAAGATGGCCACACCATTGCATTTTTTTTCTATATCGATCACAGATACCCAGGTTCAATATGCACAAATAGAAAAAGAAACCCTTGCAATCATGCGTGGTTGTACAGCTTCACGACTATTTGTTTGGTCAGCACAGCATAGTTGTTGAAACTGATCACCGACCTTTAGTTTCCATATTTTCCAAACCTCTGCATCAGTGTCCGCTACGGTTGCAGCGCATGCGTCTGACATTGCAACGATACTCTATAAACGTGACGTACAAACCTGGCAAGGAGCTGTTCCTTGCTGATGCGTTATCATAATTTTCTAGCAAAGAATGCTTGGAAGAAGAAACAGAGCACTTTCAAGTCAACGTTCTTGACTGTGTTCCAGGTTCCGAGCAGCGTCTGCACGACCTCTTTGCCGCAACAAATGACGACAGCACTTTGACAAAGCTTCGTGAATATGCCCAGACTGCATGACCCCTTGCGGAGCAAGAAGTTTCTGATCAAGTCTGTGCGTACTGGTCATACAAGGAGAAGATACATGCGCAGGAAGGCTCGGTATTCCACAGCATTAAGGTAATCATACCTCTGTCTTAGAGAGTGGATATGATGAACCTTCTTAACACGGCGCATGCAGGAGCACAGAAAATGAAGGCCAGAGCACGAACGATCATGTACTGGCCCAGTATATCGGGTGATATTGAACAGTTTTGTAAAGCGTGCAAGACGTGCCAGAAATATCAGCCGAGGAACGTAAACACGGCACTTTTATGCCACGAAGTCCCCAATCTGCCATGGCAAATTGTGGGAATCGATTTTTTCTACTGTGGTGCACGCCAGTTTGCCCTGATTGTCGATTTCTACTTTCTTTATTGAGTTGCGAGAAATGCGCACAACTGCGCGCATGCTCACATCGTGGTGCTCGGAAGTTTTCTCGGTGCATGGATTACCAGTCAAACTGCCCACAGATAATGGTCCGCCGTTCTGCGGCGGAGAATTCAAGGTTTGTCTGAGAAAGCTTGGAGTAGCGCATGTTACTTCAAGTCTCTCTCATCCACGTTCCGATGGCCTGACGGAACGAGCTGTGCAGGAAGCCAAGAAGCTTTTAAAGAAGTGTTCCTTTAACATGCACAACATTCATACAGCTCTTCTCGAGCGGCGCAACACACCCCGTGATGACGTGTTGAAGTCTCCTGTGCAGAGGCTGATGAGACGTCAGACCCGGACCCTTCGCCAGTACCAAGCAGCCACCTGGAACCCCAGACAGTGCTCAGTAGCACGGTCAACGGACGACTTCGCGACATACTTCGGATGCAGAAAATCTACTAGAACCGCGGCGCCAGGGATCTACCACCTCTGTCACGTGGCCAGGAGGTCACTACCTACAGCACCATCACGCGCACCTGGTCACCAGCAGTGTTCCTGCGGCCAGCGGACGAACCGCGCTCCGTGGTTTTGCACACTGAAGACGGTAAGGAAATTCGTCGCACAAGAGAGCATGTCAGGATTTTGCCCACTCAGGAGGCCACTGCCACTATTCCGGTGCATCAAGAAGCCGCAGGGCCTACACAAGCCCTGCGCCACAGCACAAGGCAACGATGCGAGCCTCGTTGGTACCCACAAGCCGAAAGACGTTAAGGGTTGTTCTAGGTCCAGAAAAAGGAGATGTAGCAGAGCTGCGCCAGCATGACGTCACCAGGCCAAGCATCAAGCACGATGCACACATGACCTTTGCGTCACGTCTCTACTAACATAAGATCACCGTCGCCTCAGCAATAAACGCTTTTCACTGTTCGACTACCTATCTGCTTACATCAACTGAAAGTGTCACTTGTTTCTGGGGTCAGGCCCGTGTGCTCAGATTTGGGTGCACGTTAAAGAACCCCAGGTGGTCTAAATTTCCGGAGCCCTCCACTACGGTGTCTCTCATAATAATATAGTGGTTTTGGGACGTTAAACCCCACATATCAATCAATCAGTTGTTTCTGGGGTCAAAATAGCTCAAGTTGGCACTGTTAGCAGAGACTGACGCAACTTGTGAAAGCTTTCTTTTTGTTTTTCGGTCCAGACCCAGGCGATATCCTTGCGAACGAAAGTTCGGAGCGCGAAAGTTGTAACAGACATGTTGGGTATGAAGCGCTGCACGAAATTCATTGTGCCAAGAAAAACCATTAGTTTCTTACTGGTCTTGGGTGGGGCCATTTCCAGTATGCCTTGAACGCGTTTTGGGTCAAGCTTCAGACCTTCGGTGGTAAAGATGTGGCCCAGGTAGCGAAGCTCTGCCTGCAGAAAGGAGCATAATTCTTTAATTCAGCCGTAGCTTATGTTCACGACAGAGGGACAATAGCTGTTCTGGGTTGTGGTCATGCTCTTCTTTAGTCTTTCCCCACAGCAGGATATCATCCATGACAACTGCGACACACGGCAGTCCTTCTAGCATACGGCGCATCGCGGCCTGAAATATCTTTGGGGCAGAAGTGATACCGAAAGGCATGCGTAAAAAGCGATAGCGGCCATATGGTGTGCTCATCATGGAAAGCTTCAAACAGGAGTCTGAGAGTTGATTTGGCAGAAACCTGAAGCCGCGTCAAGCATTAAAAAAAACCTAGCTCCAGCAAGCCTCGGTGCTACGTCTTCAAAAATTGGCATGGGATAATTTTCACGCTGTAGGACTTTATTTAGCACAGTTGGATCCAAGCAGATGCGGAGCTTGTCTTTCTTTACAACAGTAACCATGTAGCTAGACCACTCAGTTAGCTCACTTACCTGTTGTATGACGTCTTTGTTATCCATGCGCTGTAGTTCCTCTTTTACCTTGTCTTGAAAGGCTACCGGGACTCTCCGTGCCGGAACGACGACACCCACGGCACCGGGTTTGAGCTTCACAGTGTATTCTAAGCCTTTTAGCTGCCCCAGTCCTGAGAAGGCATCTGCGTAAGGCTGTGTTGTCGAGTAAAGCTCGTCGGCATGAACGTTTTGTATGCGACGTAAAAAGCCGAGGCGTTCTGCTACTGATCCACCCAAGGTGATGGGTACGTTCTGTTCCACGACAAAAAAGGATTCTTCGTGTGTCCGTCAATTGGCCGACAAACGCAGACAGATTTTCGCTTTTGCCGAGGTCTTGTGGCCAAAGAACACCGTCAATGTCGCATCGCAAGCTTGCTGTGGCTTACTGGTAGCTCCCTAGCGTCGTTTTGCGAAATCACACAACAGTTGGCGCCCGTGTCTCATTTGCATGTGAATGCTTTCCCTTCAATGTTAACGACCGCACTCCAGTGGTCTGCTGCTATTTTGCTGACTGTCAAAGCTTCCAAAAAGTAGTCTTCGTCATCCTCAAAGTGCACTTCACGTAGCTCTTTCTTTCTCGAGTCTTTCTGTCTTCGTTGCGGTGCTGCCGACCTGCATACCTGCGCTAAATGATTTGACCCACCACATTTCTTGCACAGTTTCCTTATCGCTGGGCAGCTTTCACCGCGGTGATTCAGATAATTGCACCGTGTGCATGGCTGTGCTCGCGTGTTGGCTGCGCAGATGTCTGCGTTCTGTGACATCGCCACAGATATTTGGAGAATCGGCATGATTAAGAAGTCCACGCTAGAGATCCATCGAACTTTTAAGCAGGAAATTGCCAAGGAAACTATATATGATAATACTCAGGGTAGTTCTCTACTGTTTGAGGCCAGGACGGGAGTATTGCGAACCAAGACATATCGGGCCAAATACGAAGAGGTAGACACGGTATGCAGTGCATATGGTGGAGAGGAGGAGGAAACTGCCGAACACGTGATAATGTTTTGTAAAGGGCTTCACCCTATAGTTCAGAATGATGCCGCAGGGTTCTTCAAAGTGCTGGGTTTAGGGACAGGGAGGGCAAAATAGACTTTGATTGATATGTGGGGTTTAACGTCCCAAAACCACCATATGATTATGAGAGACGCCGTAGTGGAGGACTCCGGAAATTTCGACCACCTGGGGTTCTTTAACGTGCACCCAAATCTGAGCACACGGGCCTACAACAAAATAGACTTTAAGCGGGTAGAATTAACTAGAAGGAGGTTATCTGATTGGTGGCTAAAGTCAAGACACGAGTGAAAATAAACCCTTCACTGCAAAGTACCAGTTCATAACTTCTCTATTTGAAGGGAAAAAAAGATAAATATAGTTTTTGGTTCACTACTAAATATTAGGCAAGGTGGTGTTAAACGCCGCCCGCTAAAGGGTACAGCCATATCAATCAATCCATCCATTCATTCAAGTACTCGCACAAGGCTCATTCTGAAATTCGCGCACAAAAGAACATCCTGAAAGCTTCGTGTGCATGGGATTTGGTGATATAGAAACACTTTGCCTTGTGGCTGTGAGCATTTACAGTGCGTTTGTTTTGCTTATTCGCGCTTTGTTATTCAGTGCACACGTACCTTGACCCTGCATATGACTCCGTGTACGCCTGAGTGTACTTTTCACTGGTTGCCCCTCGAAATCGGCAATTGGTGTTTTGTCCTGAATTGCAATTCAAGGTATCGTAAGAGGACTGAACGCAGGGCGAGTTCGTAATCCATAGCTAAAAAACTGCACGAAAAAAGACAAGAAACAAATAGGGCTCCCACACAAGCTTGCCTGTGCGCTTTCTTTGTTTCTTGTTCCTTTTTCGCACAGTTTTCGTAGTTTCAGGTATTGGAAGCTAGTACAGAGCGTGTGTAGGTTTTCAAGGCTTCGTGTGAAACCAGAGCGCTAGGATAAGGGGCGGCGGGTAATTACGAGAGCTGACAGAGGCTTGCAGCCTATTGACCATGTGTGTGCGAAGCATTTCCCAGAAGAAGCGATCTTTGCCACATATCATGCAGAATACAAGGGAAATGACCTGTTGCCACACCAAGCAAACGTACGCTAACTTTGGATGTTATGCCTGCCATTTTACCGGGGCTGCCCTGAATACCTGACAGCGCAGCGAAAAACCGGAAAGTCTCTGCGAAAACGACTGGCTCTACAGCCGACTTCTCAGAAATAATGAAAGCCAAAAGGTTCAACTGCATTTGAAGTGCATGACACGACCGCTGAAAGTGCGCTTAATTTATTGGTTGTGGAGACAGCGACTCCAAAGCATGGCAATGGTGAATGAACATGCACGTATGCAAAAGGCAGTGCTTCGACTTGAGCAGTGGCGGGCCTCCTCCACATGAAGAGGAGAATGCTTCCCAACACGACACCGATAGTGTGGGCCTATGCGTTACCGAATCAGTTCCTCATCACCCCGGAAAAGTACTTCCTTGTTTTAAATTCAGACGCCATTTCTTTAGCTGCCTCATCTATGCCTATTTGGACCAAGAAAAATTATGTGTTGATTAAAAATAATTGTGCATATTATGTCTGCAATGCAGCCGTGCGTTTTCACGTTCACTATATTCACGTCAGTATAATTACTTTGCCAAGCTTGATATCAACATGCCTGATTTTCTTGTTTTTCGATGTCTTTAGCACTTCATCGTTATCGTCTTGGAATATTGCAAGAGCACTTCTGCACATGGTACTTACGATACAATACCGTTTATTAAGGCGAAGATCTTAGACAGCCCTAGATGCCTCATTAAACGTGAATTATAATTGTCGACGGTGTAGGGGACGAGCTGCATAAAATATACTGCTTTATGTAGTGTGCTCACTTTCAGTCTGATAAACACTTCATTGAGTTGACGGCTTAATAAAATAATAAATAATAATAAAAACACTTCATTAAGTTGACGGCACTGGCCTGACAATCCCGACATGGGTGTGGTATGAGTTAACCCAGTGTCGACTTTCAGGACCAATCAGGTTCTTTCCACCATCCTATACTGTTTACATTGCCAGAGGTCGACATACAGTCATTTGCGTGACGCGAACAGCATGACTGGCCAGAATAGCGTGTCGATTCAAGTGATTTAGGTTCTTATTGTTATGCGTCTCTCTTGATACATTAGTTGAAAGTTTACTGACGAAGTTTTTTGTTAATTTTGATAAGCAAACAGAACGCCACAGCGATATCTGCGTGCAAACAGACACAAACACACGCAGGTACATATGCAGTCACATACACACACAAATTCACGCAGACTATCGCATCCCTAATAGCTAGCGTGCCTTTGTCTTTGGGCAGCAATCTTTATGCACATAACTCAAATTTTCTCTCACGTGCAGTGCTGTTTTTTTTTGTCACGAACCAAGGACGCCGACACCTGAATTTCAGCGAAATGCGCTTTTTAGTGCTGTTGCGTCAAAATAAGACCGCTCTCCAGGCCAACCCTTGCTGCTCTCAGAGCATTTATATGACAAAAACACTGTTAGCAAATGAGCTGCATACAAAACTATAAAAAATCAGCTTCGCTACACCAGAGTCACAGCGTATTAACTTATTGACGTCCGCGTAGATGTGTATATCAAGCGTAATAAACAAGCAAGGCTCCGCAGCAAAAACCATCTACATGCGGATCGGAGTCACTCTCCAGAGAGCGCCTTGACCCACCCTCCATATTTAGGTAATTATCGAGTGGGACAATTTGTACGGACAATTAGTGTCAAAAAGACATGGTTAAAAAGGCTGTAAAATGTTCAGGATGCGGGGTAGGTTTCAAAATGAACACAAGTGTAGACGCAAAAAGAGAGGCGGCTTACGCTAAGTGTAAGCAATGTGAGGTCGAGGAAAAAATTGAGAAAATGATGGTTGCCTAGAGTGAATTGCTGACGATAATCACTGAGCTGGAGACTGCGTTGGCGACAGAGCAAAAGAAAACGAGGGCTAGGGAGAAAGGCTCAAGTCCGACGAGGAAGCACGAGCGAAGGTGAACAATGTAGCGGCCGACGGAGAGAACGGTAGAGCACCTGCCACCAGAATGGCGGAGAAGAAAGAGCAAACAATTAGGAAAATACAAGTTCAGCCGGTTCAATGGTCCCAAGGCCCAGCTTCAGCGAAGTATTGGTGGGGCTGGGAGGGGACAAAGCAGCTGGCGCCACAGGTGAAAGTAACCCCAGGTCCAGGATGCGCCAGCTGAAAAGTCACAGCACGTGATAATTGCCGGGAACTCCAATTTAAATTGATGCGCAGAAGCAATCCAAGAGATGGTAAGAGGTGACAAGAGGGTTGCAGTAGGGACGTTCCCAGGACGCAAGCTGGAAGTGGTCATGAGGCAAGCGAGCGCAAAACTCAAAACTACAGCTGATGGACGAAACCTCGTAATAATTGCAGGCAGTTTAAACGATGTATTAAATGAGGATACGGCAGGACTAGCGACCACACTCACAGCGAAAGGGGTCGATGCCATGCGCGCCATTTCTTCTCATGTACAGGTAGTGACATGCACGATACTGGAGGTGCTGGAGCGTGACGGCAACCTGCAAAGTCCTGTTGTCAATGCAAGCCAAGAGATGTGGCAGATGAGTCTAGAGAAAGGCTTTGAGGTGGTGGAAATAAACAGAGAGGTCCATAAGTGCGGTGGTTTTCAACGAGACAGAATTCACTTCAACGGGAGGCTAAGTCATGAGGTGAGTTGGTGACTTGCAAGACGCGCAGTAACTTTTTGGGGGAGGGGGGCACGCGAGCCCTTCGGGGTGCAAAATACCTAGTAACGGGAAAAACAACCAGGGGGACTCTTTGACAGGTGGTATAGACAGATGCAATTCTAAAGTAACTCCAATATCTCAGACACGTATAGTCCGGGGCATAAATGGACGTAACCACGAGGGCTGAGCCGATTCAGACGTAGGGTATGTTAACATGCAAAGTGGCAGGAATATTCTGAAGTGATAAAAGATAGAAGAACAGCTAAGGGATGTGAAACCGATGGTATATGGTTTTGTAGAAACACATCTTAGGGACATGGAACAACCTCCTAAAAATCCGGGCTTCACGTGGGAATATTGTATTAGGACAAAAGACAGCAGAAATGGGGGTGATGTTGGGGCATTCATTCATAAAAGTACAGACTGGCAAAGGGCCAAGTAGGAGTGCAAGGAACATATATTGCTAAAAGGGAAAGTGGCAGGGCAAATGACGCTGCTGGGTTTTGTATACTTGTAGACAGGAGCAAAGGCAAGAGAGGAAAATCAACAAATGGTGCAGTGCATAGGAAATGCCGTAAAGAAGAGCACGAGGTAATTATGTTATGAGATATGAGTGCTGTCATAACCGGAAATACAAGGAACCGGCATGCAAGGGACGCTCATCGGCGTACCTGCCATACGCTGTCCGCGTTCCACAGGAACGCGGAAAATCTCTTGGCGCGCTGCGAGGAACGCACATCAGCAGGCCTGCTGTATGCAGTCAGCGTCTAGCGCGGGCACGGACGGCTATAAAAATGGCAGCATATCCACGGAGTGAATGATGGAGAGTGGGGCGAAGCATTCGTCCGTCCATGCGTCCGTCTGTGTGACCGTTCATGCGTCTGTTTGTGCGCCCGTCCCTGCGTTCTTTCATGCATCCGCCCCTGCGTCCGTTCATGCGTCCATCCATGCATCTGTTTGTGTGTCCGTTCGTTCATCTATTCAACACTCCAAGTCCCACCATCTCGCATCTTTTTATCATATATTCCCCATATAGAAGCATCGCCATCCAGCGGACATTCCAAGGACTAAACGAGAGGTGGCACACGCCCACTTTCTTACGGCCTGCGCTTTGGGTCCACTTCCCACCTTTAACCACCTCGAGTTCATGGTATATTCTAGTTCACTGTATTCATGGCACTGCGACCAAACGCTCGCTAAACCTTTCGAAAACCAAGGAGGTTACGCCCAGCGAGTATAACGTAGCAACCTTTCCCTGTCAGATAGGGCTCAATTTACATGCCAATGGCTGCTAATGAGAAATGAGAGACAGGAGAATTCGGCTTTTACTTTCTTACGGCTTGCGCTTCGTATCTACTTTTCATTTTTAACCACCTTGAGTTCATTCATGGTATATACAAGTTCATTGTATTCATGGCACTTCGGCTCAACGCTCGCTAAACCTTTCTAAAGCTAAGGAGGTTACACCCAGCGAGTATAATGTAGCATCCCTTTCTTGTCCGATAGTGCTCAATGTACATGCCAATGGCTGCTAATGGGGATCGCAGCGTGCGCGTTGACTAAAAGCCGAATGCTCATGTCTCTCATTCCCCATTAGCAGCCATTGGCATGTACATTGAGCACTATTTTTTATTGTTAAACAACGCACAGATGAAATCTCTCACTGGCACCACCTTGGAGGTCAAGTGTTATACCTATTTCGGGTATGTGCCACTGGTGGTTACATACGAGGTACGCCCAAGCCACGCCATAAGGAGCTTCGCCCCTAAAAGGAGCGTGTCGGGAGTGTGCTGGGCTCTCTCTCTCTCTCTCTATGGACTTCGCTGGCCCGCTCGTCTCGAGGGCGCTCTGGGCCCTTGTGATGGAAAGGCGCGTCAGTACGCTCTCGCTGCAATGTACTTCTCTTGCAAATATGTAAATTAAACGCATCTTCTACTTGTTCGTGAGACGCGTCGCAAGAGTCGTCCTTCACCGGATCCTGGGTGGCAGCCTCAACCTCTCCCCGGGCATATCAGTGCGCACATGGAAGCTATAAATGGATATACTGACCCATTAGGCAGAATGGTAATGGATATGTGTGAAAGGCATGATTTAATCATTTTCAACAGTACCGAGGAATGCGAAGGGCAGATAAAATGAGAGGTGGGAAGGCTGAAGTCGACGATAGATTACGCAAAAATGTCACATAGGATGTACGATCGGCTAAGGGTGATGAACATAGATGAATATGGATCCACAAGCTTAGGTAGTGATCACAAACGTATCAAGCTGTTTTGGAAGAAAAATGAAATTGGAAAGGCGGAATTACGAGCAACCACACGGTAGTATTTGTTCAGAAAGACAAATAGAAATACCAACTAAAGAGATTGAGAAAATAATCACCGAGGATACTAAAATAGAGTGGACATACACAACTCAAACTCGATTGTTCGAGTTAGAGCTTGCTAAGGTACGAGTCAAATCAACCGGGAAAAGCAGACCCATACACAAGAGCTGGTGGAATGAGAAAGTTGAGGGAGCCATAGCAAGACGTCAGAAAGCATCTGGGGTACACAGGTATGCTAAACAGAGGGGTGAACCGAAAGATGATGTCAAAAGAAAATGGGATAACTTTTTGAGCTGCAGAACGTAAGCGTCCGATTGAATCAATGAAAAGATTAGAAGAAAGGGGGCCCAATAGATGGCGGAAGCAAACAAAAAGGATAGACAGGCAGCTTCAATGTTTTGAAACCCTCTCAATTCTCTGAGTAATAAGACAGACATGAAACTGGGGTTTATAAATAAAGTTCAAGGGATAGGACTAGAAGAGGATGAGGCATAGTAATATAGAAAAAAAATGCTGACGGAAATATTTGAACACCAAGAAAGCACTGCATGCACCGTGCCAGATGAGGATGGACCAAGTATCCCAGTGGCTGTACTGGGACAACGAGAGTGGAAAAAAGCAGAGAAAAGATTTCGTAATAGCCCATCAACAGGCCCTGACAGCATCCCAATTATGCTAATAAGGAAACTAGGACCAAACTCTGAGCAAACATTAAGAGAGGCAGCGTGAAAAGCAATAATAGATGGTGAAGCTCCCAATCGGTGGACAGTAAGCAGGATGAACATAATCTATAAAGGTAAGGAGGACAAAGCCGATATAAACAACTACCGCCCTCTAACAGTTACATCAGTAATTTACAGGCTGGTGATGCAGATAGTAAAGACTACAGATATGGGTAGAGAATAAGGGCGTGCTGGGAGAACTACAAAATGGGTTCTGTAAACGAAGGAGGTTGGAGGACAATGGCAAGCATATCTTGAGGGATATGATTAAAGCGTTCTGTCATGCCATTGATTTTAGGATGATATGCCGAGTTTTTCCGATGAACAACGCGACATTCCTTCAGCAGCTCGTCGACGACGTTCGAGAGAAACACGCGTCCACGGTCACTCAGTAACTCACGAGGCGCACCTTGTCGCGAAATATAATGGTGAAGACAAAAGGCAACGTCTTTCACAGTGGTAGCAGGCAGCGCAGATTTTTCAGCGTAGCGTGTCAAATGATCGATGGCAACGATAATCCACCGGTTCCCTCGAAGAGTGTTGGGTACAGGGCAATAAATATTAATTCCGACGCGGTCGAATGGTCTTGCTGGGCAGGTTGATGGTTACAAAGAGCCAGCAGGGCTGTGAGAAGGCGTCTTGCGGCGTTCACAGATGGCACATGACTGAACGTACTTGCGAACATGCCGATACATGTCGCGCCAGTAGTATCTTCGACGAAAGCGAGAGTTAGTCTTGAATGCTCTAGCGTGGCCACACTGGGGCCGTCATGAAAGGCAGCGCAGATGTCCGAGCGCAAATGATGGGGGATGACAAGGAGCCACCTACGGCTATCCGTCAGGTAATTGCGGTGATACAAGCTTTCACGGATAGCAAAGTGTCTTGCTTGATGAGACAGGGAGCGTGAAGTCAATTATGACGAACTGTGAGAGAAAACGTCGAGCAGGGAATTGATCCGGGGATCCTTGCGCTGCTCCACTAGCATGTCAGTGATGCTCCATGATGACGAATCACCGATGGCAGTTGGTAAGCAAGTAAGGTCAGGGGCAGCGGAGAACGGGATAGGGCATCGGCGTCTGAATGTATGCGTCCAGAACGATAAACGACATGGATGTCGTAATCCTGAAGGCATAGAGCGCAAGGAGCGAGGTGGTCAGTAGGGTTTTTCATGGATGCTACCCAGAATAAGGCAAAGCAATCAGTGACAATCTCAAACTGGCGTCCATAAAGGTAAGTGCGAAATTTTCTTATAGCCCAAATGATAGCCAAGCACTCCCTTTCCGTGACGAAATAGTTAGACTTTGGCTTCGTTAAGGTACGGCTGGCATAGGCGACAATGTACTCGTCACACCCATCTTTGTGTAGAGCGAGAATGGTACCGATACTGACACCGCTAGCATCCGTGTGAATTTCAGTAGGTGCATCCGGATCCAAATGGTGGAGAACTGGTGGAGACCTGAGTAGCTGGCACAGCGTCGTGAATACGTCATCGCAATGGGAATTCCAGCCCGAGAGGTCCACGCTACTGAAAGGAAGCTGAGTCAGGGGTGCGATTATAGAGGCGAAATTGCGGATTAAACGTCGAAAATACGAGCACAAGCCTACGAAGCTACGGAGCTCCTTTGGGGCAGCAGGCTTGGAGTACTCGGCAAGAGCACGCAGTTTGGCAGGGTCTGGCGATATTTTTTCTTTTGAGACAACGTGGCCAAGAATTGCGAGTTTGCGGGCACGAAAATAACATTTCTTGATGTTCTGTTGCAACCCAGTTGCCATAAGGAATTACAGAACTTGTTCCAGACGTGAAAGATTAGTTTCGAAATTCGCAAAGAATACAACTATGGCATCCAAATAACAAAGACAGATGTGCCATTTAAGTCCCCTGAGGACACGGTTCATCATTATTTTAAAAGTCGCCGGCGCATTGCAAAGATCGAAGGGCATTACTTCACATTCCTATAAGCAGTCAGGGTTCACAAACGTCGTTTTCGGACGGTCTGGTTCGGCCATTGGCACTTGCCAATATCCAGAGCGCAGATCCAGTGAAGAGAAAAACTCCGCACCTTGAAGGCGATCTAAGGCGTCATCAATGCGTGGCAGAAGATAAACATCCTTGCGTGTTATCTTGTTTAGTTGCCGATTGTCTACGCAAAACCTAATGGAGCCATCCTTTTTTTCGCACTAGGAGCACTGGCGAAGCCCAAGGACTGTGTGAGTGTTGAATGACACCAGGTTGCAGCATCTCATCGAGGTGTTGGGTGATGACGTCACGTTCCACCGGCGAAATGCGGTAGGTGCGCTGATGAAGTGGACTATGATGACCAGCGTCGATATGGTGAGCAACAACTGACTTGCGTCCCAAGGAAGGTTGTCCGCGGCCCGTGTGCTCAGATTTGGGTGCACGTTAAAGAACCCCAGGTGGTCGAAACTTCCGGAGCCCTCCACTACGGCGTCTCTCATTATCATATGGTGGTTCTGGGATGTTAAACCCCACATATCAATCAATCAGGAAGGTTGTCCGTGGTCGAAGGAGGCGCGGAAATGGTCAAGTAGTTGAACGAGCTGACTTCGCTGGTCTTGCGTAAGCTCGGTGTCCACGTTGCGCAACAAACCTCTTAGTCAGGTAGTGAGGGTGCGGTGGCAGCCGTGACAGCATCCACGGACGTCGGTGCCGTATCGGAAGGGGTATCGATAAGAAAGATGGCATCATAAGCGTCAAAACACCCAATACATTTGCCATATCTTTAAGGTAGCGAGACAAGGGAATGGATTGGCACTGAAACCATCGGCAAGCGTTATGACGGCAAACTGAGCGACAAATTTCCGGCGACGAGCACATTTTTGCGACGGCATAAACAGGGCTGTTGAATCAGGGACAAAATTGCACAAAATAAACACCGCGGTGACCGAAAAAGCAGAGATAACGACGTGAGTGGCGACGATCACCTGTTTGGGTGAGCCAGGAAGATCTTTGGATGTCGTTCTGAACGTAAACAAAATGAGTTATGTACGAGCGCAGTCGACAACCGCATGATTAGCCGAAAGTTCCATCCCAGGATGATTTCAAGAGACGCATGCGAAAGGACGACAAATTCAACGATGTAAAGCAATCCTGTGTGTGAGGCAAAAGGCTGGTCCACCAGCCGAAACGTCAGTCAGAATATACCGTGCAAAACCAACGTGCGTCGTACTCTGTTTTTCCTTATATATATATATATATATATATATATATATATATATATATATATATATATATACATACACATATATATATATATATATATGTATATATATATATATATATATGAGCTTGCGCGAAGACCAGTGACAAGGTTAGAATATTTGATTGTACACGTACAAATGCCGATGCGCTTCGCCGCTTGTCAGCTCATAGACGGCAAACGGTCTGTTCGCCGCTGTTAGTGGCAGTGTTACTGTAATCTGATTTTTTGCATACTGGCCACAAGTTAGGCCAAATAAACAGTTGGACCTGAACATCCAGTATGCTGCCTTCATTCTCTTCAGGACCTCATGACAATATCATAATTCAAATCAAGATATGGACATAGGCCAGGCACGTGGAACATTGGTAGGGTAATCACTGGTAATTAAAGGTAAATGACTGAATTCTATAGAGGCCGACTCATGTGCCTTCTAATAACTCTTCTTTTTCTCTCTCCCTCTTTCTGAATTCCTAGAGAAGGCAAACGCGTGAGAGGGAGAACGAAAACTAAGTGAGCAGATCAGATTGAAGAGTTTGCAGGTATAGCATGGCAACAGAAGCACAGTACTGGTTGACGAGAAGGATATGGGAGAGGCATTTACTTTGAAGTGAGAGTATTGGGATGATGGCTTTGATGGTGACCTTTGTGACCTTAGTGATTCACTGATGAAAATGCATTGATGAGTAACGGGGGGGTACGAGTTGCAGCTCATGAGTACTGAATTACACAAGGAAAATATAACGGTGTAGGTTTGAAAGTTATTACGCAGGGAACTAAAACAATGTACAACAACCCCCAAAGAGAACAGCGCTTTGCAATGGCTAGACTCTAGAAGCGAAACAGTGATACTTCTACTTAGGACAAATTGTAGCAGTGGAGTCGAATCACGAGAATGACTTAAGCAGAACATAAATTGGGCGGCGCATTTTTGACAGACAGACATCATCAAATAATAAATGGCAATTGGACAGTGCCCGTCAAGAGCAAGATATATAACAGCTTGATTGATCAATATGTAAGTTTTACGTCCCAAAACCACCTTATGATTATGAGAGACGCCGTAGTAGAGGGCTCCTGAAATTTCGACCACCTAGGGTTTTTAACGTGCACACAAATGTGAGCACACAGGCCTACAGCATTTCCGTTTTCATAGAAAACGCCGCCACCGCCACCATAATTTGTTCCCGCGGCCAACGGGTCAGCCGCCGAGTATACCTTGGCCACTAGACCACCACGGCGGGGTGATATATACCAGCGTGATATTGCAGGTGCTTAAGTACGGAGCGTACAAGGAGGCGTACAAAGAGAGTTCATGGTAAATAATGATATCATGATCAGCATTGAAAACGAAAATGATAAGTGTAAGCTTAAGGGACAAGAAGAGGGCACAGTGGGTGAGTGAACAAACTGGCGCTGAAGTAGTAGCGATACAAAAGTTTCAAGGTCAGATAATTTGTGGGATTAGCTGAGTGATTTGTGGGATTTGCTGAGTGGATTTGCTGACACACGCAACATATGGGAAATATCAACAAATGATATAGAATAGCACATACTTAAACTCAATGTTAAAGTGTGTTTAAACCTTTAGTTTTTGTGTAAACAACCAACCGCCACCTGCGCAACGAGTTCTGTTGGCGGCCGCAATCCTTGCTAGCGCTCTCTCCTCGCAGACCATTTTGAAGGATAGAGGGGGCAGGCCTGCACTCGAATATAAAGCTTGATGCCCCTGCGTTGCCAATGCATTTTCGGGGAGGTTCGCATATATTTAAGGCACCTTGGATTGAGCCTTTGTTGCAGAGAGTTGTTAACGCGTGCTCACGTGCACCTATTTTTTTGTGCTCAAAAAGCCAGCTATGTAGACGCGAATACAACTGTGGGTCCCACTTCACTTTCAGAAATCGAACCTGCAAGTGAGCAGTATAAAATTATCTCCAAATATTGCACGTTCGAGCAAACAAGCTCTCTGGCAGTGATAAGTGAGAGAATAGCTTTTGATTGCATGATGCAATATTTTTGTGTTAGTGCTCTTTGAAGGAAATCATGAAGATCAAGAAGAACAAATGGGCATGAGCATGGTATGTAGTGCGTAGGCAGGATAACCACTCGACCTTGAGTGTAGCTGAGTGTATTTCAATAGAGGGAAAATGCGCAAAGGGGAGACAGAAAGGTGGGTTGGCGAGATTAAAAGGTTTGCGTGAATAGTGTCTCCATCCACTTTTGTATGCTTTCTATGGTAAATAAAGTCCTTGTTACGATTCTCCAGTATCAAGATATCGGATATAGTAGTTGAATCCGGCTGCATGCACGCTACAAGTGGGTCTATGATATTAAACGCGAAGCTGCAAATGAGGTACGTTCTTGAACTTGAACGCCACAACACAATGAGAACGACGTTTGTTCAGCCATCTCGAAGGTCAGCTATATATGCATATAATTGTTAGCCTACTAAAGTCCTTACCACGGTGTAAAAATAAGTTAGGTGATAACACTGCACCTGGTGGTGCGTGTAGATTGTGTTCGCCGCCTGGGCTGTTTCCGCTTCATGCAACGGATGGCGCTCACGATGAATGGAACTCAGAACTACAGCTGATATACGAAACCTCGTGATAATTTCAGGCGGTTTAAACGATGTCTTAAATGGAGACACAGCAGGACTAGCAACCACACTGGCGAAAGGCGTCGATGACATGCGCACCACGTCTCCTCAGGTACAGGTAGTGATATGCACGATACCGGAGGTACCGGTGCGTGACAGCAACCTGCAAAGAGTGCTTGTCAACGCAAACCAAGAGATATGGCGGATGAGTCGAGAGAAAGGTGGTGGAAATAAACAGAGAGGTGCATAGGTGGGGTGGTTTTCAGCGAGACAGCATTCACTTCGATATGAGGATAGGTCATAAGGTGGGTTGGCGACTTGCAGGACGCGCAGTAGCTTTTTTTGGGGGGGGAGGGGGGGCATGCGGGCCCATCGGGGTGCAGGATAGCTAGTAACGAGGAAAACAACCAGGAGGACTCTTTTACAGGTGCTATAGACACATACGGTTCCAAAGTGGCACCAATATCTAAGATAGGTAGAGTCCGGGCATAAACAGACGTAGCCACGAGTGTCGAGTCAATTCAGACGTAGGGTATATTAACATGCAGGGTGGTAGGAACAGGCTGAAGTGGGAAAAGATAGAAGAACAGCTAAGGGAAGAGAGGCCTATGGTACATGGTTTTGGAGAAACACATCTTATGGACATTGAAGAACCTCCTAATAATCCGTACTATGCGTGTAAATATTGTAATAGAACAGGAGGCAGCAGAAAGGGGGTAGCATAGGGCAGTCATTCATAAAAGTACAGACTGGCAAAGGGTCAAGCAGGAGTGCAAGGAAGATTTATGGCTAAAAGAGAAAGTGCCAGGGCAAATAACTCTTCTGGCTTTTGTACACTTGTGGACAGGGGCAAAAGCCAGACAGGAAAATCAACAAATGGTGCAATGCATAAGAAATGACATTAAGGAACTAGGGGAAGAGTGCAAGGTAATTATATTCGGAGATCTGAATGCGCGCATGGAAGATATGGATAGATATACTGACCCAACAGGCAGAATACTAATGAATATGTATGAAAGGCTTGATTTAATCATTCGCAACAGCACCGAGAAATGCGAAGGGCGAATAACATGGGAGGTGGAAAGGCTGCAGTCGACGATTGATTACGCAACCTTGTCACATAAGCTGTATGATCGCCTAAGGGTGATGAACATAGATTATTATGGGTCCAGAAGCTCAGGTAGTGATCATAAACGTATCAAGCTGAGTTTTGGAAGAGAAATGAAATAGGAAAGGCGGCATTAGGAGCGACCAAACGGTAATATTTATTTAGAAAGGCAAATTGAAAGAGCAAAGAAACAGATTGAGAAAATATTCACCACGATACTAACACAGAGTGGACGTACACAAATCTAACTCGATTGTTTGAGATAGAGCTTGTTAGGGTACGAGTGAAATCAAACGGAAAAAGCAGACACAAACCCAAGAGCTGGTGGAATGAGGAAGTTAAGAGAGCTAAGAGAATAAGAGTTAAGCGAGCCATAGTTTGACGTCTGGAAGCCTCCAGAGAACACAGGTATGCTAAAGAGAGGAGTGAACTGGAAGATTATGTCAAAAGAAAATGGGATAACTTTTTTAGCTGCAAAAGGGAAGCATCCGATTTGATCAGTGAAAAGATTAGAAGAAAGGAAGCCCTATTTAAAGCGGAAGTAAACAAAAGCTATAGAAAGGCAGCACCAAAATTTTGGAAGCATCTGAGCAATAAGGCAAGCATGGAACGGAGGTTTATAACGCAAGTTCAAAGGGTCAGACTAGAAGGGGATGAGGCAATGGAATATAAAAAAAACAATAATGACAGAAAAATTTAAACACCAAAAAAGCACTGCATGCACCGTACCAGATGATGTTGGACTAATTAGCTCAGTGGCTCCGCTGGGACAATGCGTGGGAAAGGGCAGTAAAGAGGATTCCTAACAGCACATCAACGGGCCCGGACGGCATCCCAATCATGTTAGTAAAAAAACTAGGACCAAACTCTTAGCAAACATTGACACAGGCAGTGAGCAAAGCAATAATGAATGGTAAAGCTCCCAATGGGTGGAAACTAAGTAAGAAGAGCATAATCTATAAAAGAAAGGGGGACAAAGTTTATATAAACAACTACCTTCCTATAACAGTGGCATAAGTAGTTTACTAGCTGGCGATGCAGATAGTAAAGGAAAGACTACAGACATGGGTGAAAAATGAGGGGGTGCTGGGAGAACTATAATATGGGTTCCAAAAATGAAGGAGGTCAGAGGACAATACGTTTTCATTGATGCAGTGTATTGAAATAGCGGAAAAAGAACACAGGCCCCTGTGGCTGGCATTTCTAGATATCAAGGAAGCTTACGATAGTGTGATTCAAGAAGGCTTGTGAGGAATACTGAATACACTAGATTTGGGAGATGGATTAACTTATCTTCTAAATGATATCTACAAAAGTAACAAGGTAGTTATCAAATGGGAAGAACAGGTATCTGAATCTATAGAGATACAACGCGGGCTTCGACACGGATGTCCCTTGTCACCTTTGTTATTTATGCTGTATCTCCAGGCGCTAGAAGCCAGCCGCATTCAGCCTCTCCTTTGCCAAGCAAAGAAACCACAAAGAACAGTCATTACCAGCATTGGTGTATGCAGATGATATAGTAATATTAGCAGACAACAAGAAAGATCCGCAGGTATTGATAGACATCTGTGGTAATGAGGGAGATAGGTTAAATTTGAAGTTTAGCAGGGAAAAATCGGCCACCGGGATTTTTAATGATAACAAAGGCAGTGAGCATAAGATACAGGAAGTCACGCTAGAAATAGTGGACAAATACAAATACTTGGACGTATGGGTAAATAACGGGGCTGAGTATATGAGGGAGCACCAAAGATACGTAATGACTAGGGGCACCAGGATTGCACCTGTAATGAAAAATAGGGCACTGTGGAATAGGTATATCACAATAGGTATGTTGAGACGCGGCGCTCGGCAGATCTGCGCAAGTGAAGAACTCGCGTCCCATACAACAACCGGCTTTTATTATCACCATTTGTCTTGAAGATAACTTTCACGTGCGGGCGCATGCGCTCTCTGCCCCGCACACAGAAGCGCCGCTATGCGTCCCCACACGACTCCCCCCCCCTAGTGAGTGCGCACACAACGGCCGCACTCGTACGACCCACTGCGGTTCATAAATTCATGTGCACCGGGGGTCTCGTACACCGTTCACTCCGCGTGAAGAGTTTGAGGACTTGTTGGGGCTGCGCTACGTGGTCTGGCGGGAGTGCCTGCGAAGATGGAGCTCGAGGTGGTGCAGGTGCTTCGCTGTCGGAGTCCACGTGTGCTGATTTTACGCAGTCTAGAGAAACCACTTTGTGACAACCACCTCTGTCGATAGTTATGTGCTTGTCTGCCCGTCGCAGCACGTTGAAAGGCCCGTCGTAGGGGGGCCGGAGTGGACGCTGTAGGGCGTCGTGCCTCACAAACACGTGAGAGCAGGAGGCGAGTTCCCGGTCAACGTAGACTGGCCGGGCTGCGGGCGACGCGGAGAAACAGCGCGTCGCTTCCTCATGATGTCTCGCATTCGCACGGCATAGTCCGCGTTTGCTGACATGTTCTCGTCCTTACTTGTGGCGAAAAACTCCCCTGGGAGGCGAAGCGTTGTTCCGTACATCAGTTCAGCAGAGCAGCATCCAATATCTGCCTTCAGAGCCGTCCTAACGCCCAACATAACAAACGGCAGTTCCTCTACCCAACTATGACTCGCAGTAGCCGTCAGGCTCGTCTTCAGATGACGAGTGAATCATTCCACTATACCATTGCTTATCGGATGGTAGGTCATTGTTCTGATGCGGGAAGTACCCAAGAGCTTGGTGACGCTTGCGAATAGGGTGGACTCAAACTGCGTTCCGCAATCCGTAGTCACGGTGTCCGGCACTCCGCCGTGGGCCATCCAGTGTGTAGTGGAGCATACGCACCAACGCGTATGCGCCTTCGGAAGACAACGAAAAGCCCGTGCTCTGATTGCGCGAGAACCTGTGCCGCCTTTGCCAGACTTGCTGTTCGCCCATTTTCCGTCGCGACCTCGTTGCGACTCCTCTGTTCTAATAAACATCATCGCATTTGGTGGAGGCTGCTGAGATCCCTAAGCAGACCTGGAGCTCCGCTCTCGCAAGTTGGCCGAAAGACTACCGTACAACATGATTGACGCAGTCGCCAACCAGCCCATCCCAGCACAGCCAGCACCATCGACTGCCCCGTCGACCTGCCCCGGTGCTACCCGTCAGCGGGATCCACCAATCTTCAGCGGCAGTGGTGAGCAAGACGTCGAAGACTGGCTCTCCTTGTACGAACGCGTGAGTGCCAGCAACAAATGGGACAATGACTCTAAGCTTGCCTATGTCATCTTTTACTTGGCTGACGTCGCCAAGCTATGGTTCACCAACCGCGAAACCGCCATCGCCAGCTGGTCCACCTTCAAGACCCTCGTGACCGAAGCGTTCGGCCGACCAGAGGTCCGCAAGCTCCGCGCTGACCAGCGTCTGCGCCACCGAGCCCAGCAACCTGGTGAGACCTTTACTAGCTATATTGAGGATGTGCTCGACCTCTGCAGGCGTGTTAACTCATCCATGCCTGAAGAAGAGAAAATTCGACATATTCTCAAAGGCATCGAGGATGGCGCATTCCAGATGTTGCTGGCGAAGAGCCCGACCACGGTGGCAGTCCTCGTAAGCCTGTGCCAGAGCTTCGATGAATTGCGTCGTCAGCGTTCCATCGCCCGAGAGAGTGTCCCATCACCAGATTCGATCTCGGCCGTCGCACTCGCCAATGGCAACGTTCACCAAGGAACTCTGTCGAACCAGATTAAAGACTTCATCAGGGAGGAAGTCGCCCGACAGCTTTCCCTGCTGCCGCATAGTGACGCGCCCACGACAAGCCTCCCTTCGAATATGCAGCAGGCCATACGCACTGAAATTTGCAATGCACTCCCTACAGTTCCGGCCTCTTACCCGTGCACTTCGGTGCCATCTGATCTCTCAACTGCTGGCTACGCACCAACTGCGCCGCCTTGACCTCTCAGCTACGCAGCTGTGGTCGCGCGGCCCCCACCGCATCCAGTCGCCTTATCGGCTCCACCTCCTCCGGCCTCACCTCCAGTCTACAGGCCCCCACCTCGCTTTTTCCGTCCATCTAATGAGTGGCGCACCCTAGACAATCGTCCCATCTGCTTCGCGTGTGGCATCGCTGGCCACATTGCACGCTTCTGCCGCCGCCGTCCCACGCCTGCGCACGCATACTTCGGAGCTCCTACCTACGCACCGCAGCAGACCACCACGTCTGCATATGAACAGAGGCACTCCGACTCGGATCGCCACCCATCGACTGCTCGTTTACCATCACCTCGTCGCCGATCGCCAACGCCTATGCGTCGTCGACCACCTCTTGAGGAGGGAAACTAATCAGTGCAGTTCCGGAGGCAAGAACTGCAACTTGTGCGCAATTCCCAAGACCTCCATTTTCGCCGCAAAATGTTGTTGACGTCGATGTTGAGGGAGTCGCCACATTAGCGTTAATTGATACCGGGGCCGCCGTTTCTGTGATGAACGCAAACTTTTGTAGGAAACTGAAGAAAGTGACCACATCTCTCAGTGGCTTGGTGCTGTCCACGGCTAGCGCGCAACGCATTCATCCCTAGGCTGTGTGTACGGCGCGCGTCGTCATCCGAGACGTTTTGTACGTCGTACAGTTTTTTGTTCTACCATCTTGCTCTCATGGCCTTATCCTGGGTTAGGATTTCTTATCACGTCATGAAGCTATCATCGATTGTTCCCGTGCCGAAGTGTCCCTTGTGCCAACATGTGAATTTCCACCACCCAACCGCTCTCCTCTGCTCTGCAAAGTCATCGCTGATGACGACATCACCTTGCCTCCTGAATCTTCGGTCCCTATTAGCCTTTTATGTCTGGCGCAACCTGACGGCACGGTGGTGTTTACGCCATCTCCGGTTTTTACTGAACGCAAGGGCATCGTTCTCCCATTTGCTGTTCTTACAATTGCGTCTGGTTTAACCGTAATGCTGGTCACCAACCACTGCAACTACCCCATTGGCTTACTTCGTGGTGAAACGTTAGGATATGCGCAACCTGTCGACCATATCGATGATATTATTCTTCCCGACGAAACGCCATTTCACATTGCTGCAATCACTCATGCGTCTGAGCCATCAAGTTCGTCAGCCTTCGACAATGCTATTGACGCAGACCTTCCCCTCTCGCATCGCCGCCAACTTGTTGCTCTCCTTAACAAGTTTCGTTCTTTTTTCGACTTTCAAGAACCTGCTTTGGGCCGCACCACCACTATCGCTCATACTATTGACACCGGCTCACATTCGCCTCTGCGACAGCGTCCTTACCGCGTTTCCGCCGAAGAGCGCCGCGTCATTACGGAGCAAGTAGATGACATGCTTAAACGTGGAGTCATACAGCCTTCTCAAAGCGCTTGGTCATCACCTGTGGTTCTGGTCAAGAAAAAAGATGGCACCGTACGATTTTGCGTCGACTATCGCCGCTTAAACAATATTACGAAAAAAGATGTCTACCCGCTACCACGAATAGACGATGCTCTTGACTGTTTACAAGGCGCCGAGTAGTTTACATCTTTGGATCTGCGTTGTGGGTATTGGCAGGTGCCAATGGCTGAATGTGATCGCCCTAAAACAGCCTTTGTAACGCCGGATGGCCTATATGAGTTCAAAGTCATGCCATTTGGGCTCTGCAACGCGCCTGCCACATTTGAGCGCATGATCGACACCATCTTGCGTGCCCACAAGTGGAAAACCTGCTTATGTTACCTGGACGACATCGTAGTCTTTTCATCTGATTTCCCGACACATCTTGCTCGCCTCCACGAGATTCTGACGTGTCTAACTTCTGCAGGCCTACAACTTAACTCCAAGAAGTGCCACTTTGCAGCACGAAAACTAACCATCTTGGGACATGTCATCACCAGAGACGGTGTTCTTCCGGATCCCGATAAGCTTCGAGCTGTCGCTGACTTTCCGTTGCCCACATCACTGAAAGCCCTAAGAAGTTTCGTCGGTCTCCGCTCCTACTTTCGTCGCTTCGTGCGCAACTTCGCGTCCATCATCGCACCTCTCACGAGTCTGCTTTCCAACAGCAAAGACATATCTGCATGGTCACCTGCATGTGACGACGCATTTCGCCAGCTGCGCCGCCTGCCGACCTCACCACCTATTCTTCGTCACTTCGACCCTGCTGCGGCCACAGAAATTCACACCGATGCAAGTGGCATCGGTCTTGGTGCAGTTTTGGCACAACGGAAAGGCACCCAAGCTGAATACGTAGTCGCCTATGCAAGTCGCGCTCTCAAGAAGGCTGAATTGAATTACTCCTTGACAGAGAAGGAGGGTTTGGCCATAATCTGGGCGTTGACGAAGTTTCGCCCGTACCTTTACGGCCGTCCTTTCGACGTGGTCACAGACCACCACGCTCTATGTTGGCTGTCCACCTTGAAAGACCCGTCCGGACGCCTGGGGCGTTGGGCACTTCGATTGCAAGAATACGACATCCGTGTCGTATATCGTTCCGGTCGCAAGCATGCGGATGCCGATGCACTTTCGCGATCGCCATTAACACCAGATGTGGCTTCTCTGTCTCCCCCTTTTACCACCTTGTCACCACTCGACACGACTGACATGCTTTCGGAGCAGCGTAAAGACCCACACCTTGCCTTGTTAGTCGACTACCTTACCGATCCGTCTGCTGTCTCTTCCACGAGAGCGCTACGCCGGCAAGCAGCCCACTTTTCTTTACGAGACAACATTCTGTACCGCCGTAACTATATGCCTGGTGGTCGGAAGTGGCTCCTTGCTGTCCCAACTCATATGCGCTCTGACATCTGCATGAATTTTCATGCAGATCCCCAAAGTGCTCACGCAGGTGTCCTGAAAACCTACGAAAGGCTGCGCCAACGCTATTACTGGCGAGGAATGTATCGCTTTGTGCAGAAATACGTTCAGTCTTGCACCACTTGCCAACAGAACAAGACACCTCCGCGGCACCTTACTGGCATGTTACAGCCGCTCCCGTGCCCGGCTCGCCCATTCGACCGCGTGGGTATAGACCTCTATGGCCCCCTCCCATATAGTATCTCTGGAAACCGGTGGATTATTGTCGGAGTCGATCATCTGACACGCTACGCTGAGACTGCAGCTCTACCGGCAGCGACCACCCATGAAGTTGCACTCTTCATTCTCCGCAGCTTCATCCTACGCCATGGTGCTCCGCGGGAATTACTCAGTGATAGGGGTCGAGTGTTCCTGTCAGAGGTCATCCAAGCTATCCTCGCTGAATGCAACATTATCCACCGGAAATCTACCGCATACCATCCACAGACAAATGGTCTTACTGAGCGGTTCAACCGCACACTTGGCGACATGCTGAGGATGTACACCTCCACCGACCACACTAACTGGGACGCTGTATTGCCCTTTGTTACCTTCGCTTATAACACCGCGACGCAAGCGACTACCGGTTTTTCCCCGTTCTTTCTATTGTACGGCCGCGAACGTTCCCACCCACTCGACACTATACTACCGTATCGCCCTGATGCATCTGAGTGCTCCCCGCTTTCGGAAGTCGCCAGATACGCTGAAGACTGCCGTCAGTTGGCTCGGTCTCTGACAAGTGAGGCTCAAGGCTTACAAAAGACTCGACACGACGACGCTCACCGCATAGCTCCTACATTTCATGCTGGCTCCCTTGTGTGGCTTTGGGTGCCCCCGCACGTTCCTGGCCTGTCTTCTAAACTTCTGGCCCGGTATCATGGTCCCTACCGTGTCATTGACGCGACCTCCCCGGTGAATTACGTCATCGAGCCATTAACACAATCACCAGATTTGCGCCGTCGAGGACGCGAGACCGTACACGTCGACCGTCTCAAGCCCTACTACGACCCCCTCATTGTGCCTACTCCCTGAGTCGCCAGGATGGCTACCCTTCACCCCGGGGGTATTGTAGTGGAGCATACGCACCAACGCGTATGCGCCTTCGGAAGACAACAAAAAGCCCGTGCTCTGATTGCGCGAGAACCTGTGCCGCCTTTGCCAGACTTGCTGTTCGCCCATTTTCCGTCGCGACCTCGTTGCGACTCCTCTGTTCTAATAAACATCATCGCAAGTGGAATATAAATGTGTGGGTGACGGTATCAGCAGTTATGTCTGGAATGGGCACGACCTCTGGCCATCGCGTGAAGCGATCGATGCAGGTTAGCAAGTAGACTTGCCCTTGACACAACGGCAGTGTTCCCACAATGTCACATGCACATGGGCAAATCAACAGTCCGGCAAAGGGAAGGATCCCAAGGGGTTCACAGTATGTCGCTGAACTTTGGAGCACTGGCATGCGAGGTACTGTCGTGTCCAGTGTCGGAAATCCCGGTTTATTCCTGGCCACACGAACCTCGCTGTGCATAGCCATTGCGTGGCTTGAATCCCGGGGTGCGCAAGGCTGTGCAGCAACTCAAAAAACGCTGCAACGAAGGTTCGAGGGGACGAAAGGTCAGGCCCTGCCTGTAGACATGTCGCAGCATACGGATCCTGTGGGTTCTGCCAACCATTGCAGCATCAAGGCACTGGTTGAAGACATCAGTAGGCGCTTCGATTCTCCATCACTTCGTTGAGCCGTCGTAAGTGTGGTGAAGTCCACGCACTCGGAAGGCTGAGGGCATTCAGGGCACCACGCGAAAGAGCGTCGGCAGCATTATTCGTGCCACTAACATGGCGTGTATCTCTCGTGAATTCTGCGATGTACGACATTTGGCGGAGCTCCCATGCCACGTGCGCACCTGAAGGGAAGTTCGCGCGCAATGCGTAGGTGAGCTTGTGATTCGTGAGCACGAAAAATTCTTGTCCTTCCACATAATGTCGGAAATGCCGGATAGACGCGCATATGGCCAGGAGTTTCCTACCAAAGGTGCTGTGCCTTCGTTCGGACGGGCTCGGTTTTGTGGAGAAGGAAATTGGTCGCCACACTCCACCTTTCCTGCAACACAGCTCCAATCGTTGCATCGGAGGCGTCCACCATGACGCATTGAGGAACACACGGCGGCGGGTATGGGAGCATGATAGCATTTGCAAGAGTTTCCTTAATCATCCGGAATGCTTGTGTGGATTGGTCGTTCCACTGAATGGCAGTTTCGTTAGATCCAGATGCCGCAAGTAGGCTGTGGAGAGGATGAAAAATGTTGGCGCATCTCGGGATAAACCTACGGTAAAAATTCACGAGCCCCAGGAACTCTCGAAGCTGGCGGAGGTTATTCGGATGTGGAAACTGCCGCACTGCTTCTACCTTGTCCTTCTGGGGCTGTACTCCTGCACTTGAAATGCAGTGGCCCAAAAATGATAGTGTCGGTACCCCAAGCACTGTTATTACCGTCGTCAGTAGGCGCCATGCTATCGCTGAGAAGCGTAGCCGGGCAGCGTTCCCACGCCTGGAACCCCAGTGCTCTTGGAACCAGCGTCCAGAGCTGACGGGGGAGCGGCGCTCTTTTAATCCTCAAACAAGTAGCTGACTGGCCAGCTGCCTATGCCCGCCAGGTATTGTCCCTGCTAGCCGGAGGATGAGACGTCGTGTCGCCACGACGCCGTAAGCCGTTCCAGAGAGGACAACAAAGACAGCATCTTCCTTGGGAGAAACCGCGGCCGCCGCCACAAATTGCCCTGCTAATTGAGCAGACAGATTGGCGGACCGTTTGATATATGCTGTCAGGAGCTTGGGACCCCTCGACCAGCGGCACACACACGACGAGGAAGAGCCCCTCTGGCGCCACCTTGCAGTGCAGTGATCACAAATCAATATTGGATGTTCGCGTGGGCCGTGCATGCTCGTACCCCTCGCCTGTTGTGTGTGTGTGATTTGTGTTCCACTCATGAATCCTTGCTGTTCGCAAAGTTAGGGGTCAGCAGCTCAGTCAAGCTGTTTTTTTGTTGGAGTTTTCATTGGAACGATCCTCGGATTTTGCAGCTTTTACTGCGGGCCCCTGTCATCATGTACGCAATGATGATGAAATAAACGTATTATTATTATTTTATTATTATTATTATTATTATTATTATTATTATTATTATTATTATTATTATTATTATTATTATTATTATTATTATTATTATTATTATTATTATTATTATTATTAAGAAGGAGCCCGACAGCGCTTTTAACGACACCGTAGACTGCGGGACGTCGCTCTGAACTGTGTAACGGTTCAACCACCACGCTCGTGGTTTGTGAACTTCTAACCTCATGCTGTGAATAAGTGTAAATAGTGTCATAAACCTGTTTGTTTTTCGTATCCTCATCTTGTAAGCGCTCGTTTCCTCCACCCAAAGCTACACCACGCTTCCACAAGAGACCGGGCAGACCCCGGTCCGCAACAACGGGTGCTCAGCGGTGGGATCCGAAGCGACAACGCTTCGAACAGCGATGGGATCCGCAACAACTGGTGGCAGCGGTGGGATCCAAATCGACTACTGGTGAACAGTGCCGAGAGCCGCAACAACTGGTGGCAGCGGTGGGATAAGACTCAGCATCGGGATCCATAACAACGGTTGGCAGCGGTGGGATACGAAGCTACAAGTGACAACAACAGTCGGCCCAAGGGAAGCAGCTGTCTCGAGACATGGGTCACGTATGGGTGAGTGCTTGGCTTTTCCTTTGAGTGAACTAGGTTCTAAAAGAGGGTAAATTTTAGAACTGGTAGTTAACTTTGCCGAAAGACTCAGTTTCGCCGTTTCGGGAAGTTTTTTTTTTGAAGAGGTGAGCACTCAGTACGATCATGGACTTACGGGAGCTGCAGAAACCGGACTTGTTGCTGTTGTGTGAGGAACTGGGGATTGATACAAAGGGTTTGGCACGAAAACCCATAATCATTCAAGTGATTATTGATTTGGGGGCTGATGATTAGGAGCTTTGTGAAGCATGGGACCTCATCAGTCAAAGAAATAGACAGCAGAAAAAAGAGGAAGAGAGGCGTGAGCGCGAGAGAGAGGAACGTCACATAGATCGTGAACGTGAAGCAGAAAGACAGGCGCCCGAGATCGAGATCCGCAAAGGAGAACTTGAGTTGAGGGAAAGGTTGGGCAGTGGTCCCCACCAAGTGGTACCTTACCCCAACAAGGCGGCAGAGTTCGAGATGTGCCGGTACATCCAGCCATACGTGGTATCAGGGGATATTGGTCTGTACCTGGTAAATTTCGAACGGATGTGCGAGAAAATGTCATTCGAGCCAGACGCCTGGTAACAAAGGCTACTCACGGTTCTGCCCTGCGAGGCAGCGGAGGTTGTTGCACGACTCAGCAATGAGGACGCAGACAACTATGAGAAGGTCAAGGCTTGCCTTCTACGAAAGTATAGACTTTGCGCAGAGGCTTTTAGACAAAGATTTCGGGCGTTAAAAAGTCTAAGAGTGAGAGCTATTCTGACTTTCTGTGCAAATTGAGAGCAAATTTGACAGAATGGCTAAATATCACCGAGTCATACAGTGACAGGAACGCTGTAGTGGAGAGGATTCTATTAGAACATTTTTTTAACTGTCTCCCAGAGCAGGATAAGAACTGGTTACTCGACCGGGGTGACATAGGTTCTGCGACGAAAGCAGCTGAACTTGTCGAAGAGTACGCATCACGCAGATATTAAAGCAGCAACCTGGGAGCCGTTAGAACCTATCATTCCAAATCAGACTCAAATAAAGGTTATGGGAAACATTTTTCGAGTTTTCCAAATGAGAAAAGGAAAAGAAAGGTCCCGACTGGCATATTTCAGAAGAAGGAGTATAGTGAACCAAGTGAGGAGAGCAAAATGCGGGACAAGCGAAGAATGCTTTTAAACTTAAGAAGCCGTTCACTTGATTCAGATGCAGTGACACTGGTCACATAGCAGCGAACTGCCAAAAAGAAAAGATTGCGTTTTCATATATCAGTGACTGCGAAGAAAACATGAGGTTATTGGAGCCTTACATGCATGACTTGATAGTGAATGGAAAGCCATGCAAAGTGCTGCACGACTCAGCAGCAACAATGAATGTTGTCCACCCGTCGTATGTGTTATCATCCGACTACACAGCACAGTGCTCGTGGATCCGCCAGGTGGTGGAAGAGCAGAGCGTATGCTTGACCGTCTCAACCGTTGTAATTGAGGGCCCCTTTGGTAAACTAACCGAGGCTGCAGTTTCAGAAAAACTCCCTAAATCTTATCCGTACTTGTTCTCAAACAAGTCGGATATGTTATTGCGAGAGAAGGGCACTCTTTTCGGTGACAGGGTAGTACAAGAGTTAACCCGTTCAAACACGAAAATTGGCAACTCATTTAATGTCTGAGAAAAATGCTATAGAGGAAGTGCGTAATACAAAAGTGGTGAAAATGAAGAAAATCAGTTCATACAAACGTGATAGCAAGACACTTGAGATCCGTCACTCAGAGAAGGAATCTCGTGAGTATGCGTTACTTCCGCCAGCGACAGACAGGTTCGCTTTACTTCTGAATGGGAACTGAAGTAGCTTGGCTACTGAGATGTTACAGGAGGATACCGCCAATCAGGAAATCAGAGAGCATGTCGAGAATGAGGCCTTGGCTGGTCTGGAGGTAGAGACCGTTTCAAAAGACGGTACTTGCGAGGATGAGGTGGGTGCCGGCAGCCCTATTGGGCTCAGTAAGGAGCTGGAAACCATCCTCATGCCTCGAAAGGACGCTTCAACATTGTCAAATGTAGGCATGGTTAGCGCAGTGGCTGGTGAGAGCAAGAACGCCATGCTTCAGCAGTGCAGTGATACCATCAAGGTGCTTCGCAAACATCGCAGAAAAGGGAAGAAGAAGAAGCGGAAGCGTTCGTCACTGCGCAGTCCTAGGACAGGTCCCACTCAGTCGCAAGAAATACGAGAGGGTAGGCCGTTAATACATTTCAAGAAACGTCAATGGTGGCGTTCATGGAGGCACAAGCGGCAAACCAGGTGTAGAGGGGGGAAACAAGGTGCGTTACCCCAACGAAACGCGCGGTTAAGTTCGGCGACTTCGGGAAAGCGGCCTTGCCCGAAGGGTCAAAGTCGAAAGGGCAGAGTGGCTAAATACCGCGTAGGGGTGAACACAAAGAGAAAATGCCACAGGCTTCCCCCCTGCTTCTGGCGTCCTTTGCACATTCCTGAGTGGAGCTGGCTGAAGGGCCGATTGAGGTATGACAGCAGTGCACTGCTTAGAGTTTGTGCATTTTGTAGCTTCTGGCGTGCTCGAAAACTGCCGGGAGCACGACCCCATCGGGTGCGATTCAAAAGAATCTAGTTGAGAAAGGGGGCGGTCAGTATTAGTAACTTTTGCACAGGCGGGTTAAATATTGTTACTCAGTATTGCATTGGAGATGTAAATTTGAGACCTTTTAATTTTGTACGTTACAAGATGTGGGTTAAATTTTTTAAAGGAAAACCGCTGTGCTAAAGGCTGAAAGTTAGTAAAAGTGTTTTAATCATTAGGGCGAATATGTGCACAATGTGAAAACTGGACACTTGTGATATTTTTCGAGTATTTTCAAAGGTTATTAGTGTCGTGTATTTTCCAACGCTGTAGAAACGAGATTCATTGAAAACGCTGAACTGAAGAGAACTCAGTGGTTTTTTTTTCCTCAGAGGCGTTAGCATAGGCAGATAACTTTAACCTATTGAACCTTCTAGAAAGCAGTGTTTGTTTTCTATGTTTTGTTGCTGTTTTTCTTTGAAGAATCATCACTCGGAGATCAGATGAGTGGATGATTAAGCTTTCCCCAAGCATCGAGGTAGACTGCTGTGTCACAGCGTAGGTTAAGGTTTTGGGAAGCTGGCGAGCCTAATGTCTCAGCAGTAGACGGTTACTGGCGGCCGTAATTGATTGATTTGTGGGGTTTAACGTCCCAAAACCACAATATGATTATGAGAGACGCCGTAGTGGAGGGCTCCGGAAATTTTGACCACCTGGGGTTCTTTAACGTGCACCCAAATCTGAGCACACGGGCCTGCAACATTTCCGCCTCCATCGGAAATGCAGCCGCCGCAGCCGGGATTTGAAACCGCGCCCTGCGGGTCAGCATCCGAGTACCTTAGCCACTAGACCACCGCGGCGGGGCTACTGGCGGCCGTAGAGTACAGTTTTAGCGCTCGCTGAATCCGAGTTTGTTCAGCGTTCGCGTACTTGACCGATGCTCTCAGCGGGACAGAACTGATTAAAGTGGTCAGCAATGAAAAGGAAACTGAGGCCTTGGTGTCGTATAATGTCAAGACGACAGTGGTAACAAGTAAAGCTGCGCTGTATTTGAGCCAGAAATTGGGTTCTCTAGAGATAACTTCCTGCGCTTCAGGAAAGGAGTGCGCTTGCTTTGAGTGGGCCATTCATCAGTTGCAGTGTTATCTCAGAAGCGCTAAATTTAAAGTAGGGACAAACCATTATTGCCTTACTTGGCTGCAAAGCATGACATCAAAGAACAGTCGCCTTGTGAGGCGGTGCTCGATTCTTCGAAAATATCATTTTGGCATTAGGAAAAGGGCAAATTGAATGGAAACGCTGACGTACGCCGTCACTCTTTTTAATCTATCTAGGTGTGCTCTTCATGTATCAAAATTGGTATTTTAGCTTTTTTCATGCATCTTATTATGCAAAAATGTAAGGTAGCACGTCTGGTTTCTCAGCGACAGTGAGTCCTGAGAGTTCTGAATGTTAGCTTTTGTTAAAGCTAGTAATGATAATTGCTTTGCCATCCCTCTTTTGGCTTGGCTTACTCGAGAGAGGCGGAGCGCTTGCTTGTGCATGTGGTCGAGTTTCAGAGATGCTGTCGAAGATTTCGGCAATTACCCAGACCATGCCACTAGCGAAGGCCAGTTCCTGGCATTCAACTACGGACCCTTTCGACGTCCCTGCGAGCAGCAGCGGTGACTGCTGCCCTCCGTGACTCATCTGGCGAGGGGGAAGCTGTTATGACCGTCGTCAGTAGGCGCCATGCCGTTGCTGAGAAGCATAGCCAGGCAGCGTTCCCACGCCTGGAACCCCAGTTCTCTCGGAACCAGCGTCCAGAGCTGACGGGGGAGCGGCGCTCTTTTAATCCTCAAACAAGTAGCCGACTGGCCGGCTGCCTATGCCCGCCAGGTATTGTCCCTGCTAACCGGAGGATGAGACATCGTGTCGCCACGACGCCATAAGCCGTTCCAGAGAGGACAACAAAGACAGCATCTTCCTTGGAAGAAACCCCGGCTGCCGCCACAAATTGCCCTGCTAACTGAGCGGACAGATCGGCGGACCGTTTGATGTATGCTGTCAGGAGCTTGGGACCCCTCGACCAGCGGCACACAAACGACGAGGAAGAGCCCCTCTGGCGCCACCTTGCAGTGCAGTGATCACGACTCAATATTGGATGTTCACGTGGGCCGAGCATGCTCGTACCCCTCGCCTGTTGTGTGTGTGTGATTGGTGTTCCACTCAAGAAGGAGGAGCCTGACAAGGCTTATAACGACGCCACAGAGTGCGGGACGTCGCTCTGAACTGTGTAACGGTTCAACCACCACGCTCGTGGTTTGTGAACTCCTAACCTCATGCTGTAAGTAAGTGTAAATAGTGCCATAAACCTGTTTGTTTTACGTATCCCCATCTTGTAAGCGCTCGTTTCCTCCACACGAAGTTACGCCACGCTACCAGAAGAGACACGGGTAGACCCCGGTCCACTACAACTGGTTGGCAGCGGTGAGATCCGCAACAGCGCGCACTTTGCCGTATTGATAACGATGCCGTTCTCTGTCAGTCGCTGAAGTATGCAGCGCAGATGCTGCTCGTGCTCTTCAGGAGTGCTGCTAGCAATCAGAAGATCACAGAGGTATACCTTACGAAAGTCGAGGCCACGGACAACGTCATCCATAAACACTAGAAACGTTTGGCTACCCTTGCGTAAGCCGAAAGGCATTCGTACGAACTCGAACATTCCGAACGGCGTTTTTATTGCAGTCTTGGGAATATCTTCCCGTGCTACTGGTATCTGATGATATGCTCACACTAGATTTGCTTTAGAGAAAATGGTAGCGCCATGCAGAAAGGAGGTAATGTCATGAATGTGCGGGAGGTCTGACACGGTAACCCGGTTCAATGCTCGATAGTCCCCACAAGGACGCCACTCACCGTCTGTTGATTTTGGGACCATGTGAAGAGGTGACGCATATGGGCTGGATGAAGGACGTACTATACTGAGTTTCATCATGTGGGCAAACGCCTGTCAAACCAACCACAGCTTTTCGAGTGACAGGCGCCGTGGTCGCGCATAGACCGGTGGGCCTGTGGTTTCAATGTGATGCAGGACGCCGTGCTTTACATCTGGAAATGCCTGTGGCTGTCGCGTCAACTCTGGGAACTCTTGTAGTATTGCGGTGAAGTGCGCTTCTCCAGCCGGACTAAGCAAGGCCGGGCTGATAGGGGGGTGCCAACACGGCGTGCCTTGTACCGCTCCCCGAGAAACAGGATATTGAAGCCGTTTGTTGCGGATGTCGACCAACAGACCGAAGAACTGGAGAAAGTCTGCGCCTGGTATGGCGAATTTAACATCAGCCGCTATCAACACCCAGCTAAACGTTCTGCCGAAACCGAAGTTCAGCGACAGTGAACGATGGCCATATGTTGTTATACCGTGTTATTGACAGCTTGCAAGGGCGATGCACTAGGTTTCTTTTTTTCAGCTTCTCACGCCAGTATAACGTTCACCTCGGCGCCTGTGTGCACTAGACACGTATTTCGTTTTTGCGGTCGGTAATAAAGAATACCGAGGGACGACTTGGAGGCAACGTCATCCATCTTTTAGCACTGGTCACCCTCAGTGCCTGCCGAGGCTGTTTTGCGAGTGCACACACGGTAGTACACATTTACGCGCACTACTTCTGAACATCCGACAATACCAGCAGATAAGCTCATGCTGCTTTTGCGATAGCGGCGTGATAGGCTCAGTTATCGTTTGCGCCCTCCTGCTTGCCTGCAAAGCTGATACTGTTTCGGCAAGCCGAGAAATCTCCTCACGCATCTCTTGAAGTTCATTTAGAGGCTGTTGCGCTCGCAAGGCACCCATGGGTGTGGGCGGGGTCGTCGCTACCAGTTTGCCAGCAAGTTCGGCGGCGGCGGTTAAATCCTTGTGATTTGAGGCCACGACGACCATGCGGGCGCCTGAAGGCAACTTTTTTAAAAAAAAGTTCTCGGAGCAATGCTCCATCTGTGGTGATTGATGTCTCACCGAGCAACTGTTGCATGTGCCGCCAAAGCTGACTAGGAGTACGGTCGCCGAGTTCCGTGCCACGAAGCAATTGTCGTAGTCCTTGTGGGTCGGAGGGCGTAACTCGGCGAACAAGGGTTTCTTCTAGCGTTGCTTATGCGTTTTCAACAGGTGGTGCGAGCAACAGATCCCTGATTTCGCTGGCTATGGCAGGCGGCAGACTGCTGACTACGTAGTGTTATTTTGTAAGGTCTGCGGTGATTCGTCTGGCTGCGAACTGAGATTCTACTTGTATGAACCAAAGTGCGGGGTCCACAGTACAAAAAGGGGCAGCTTAGTGTCGATTGAGGAGACTGTCGGAGGGCGTCAGTCGTGGACGTTGAATCCATATTGCGGCTGGTTCGACACTCCGGACGCTGTGTCTATATTCCGGGCCACCAATGTTGAGACGCGGCGCTCGGCAGAGCTGCGCAAGTGAACAACTCGCGTGCCAAACAACAACCGACTTTTATTATCACCCTTCGTCTAGAAGATAACTTTCTCGTGTGGGCGCATGCGCTCTTTGCCCCGCACACAGAAGCGCCGCTTTGCGTCGCCACAGGTATGGTGGCTAGAAGGAAAGGTGTCAGCAGCAGCGCGCCGGAGAACGAGCGAGAACTAATCCGGATGCGGCAGCTCTGCGGTCGCTTTCTAGATGCCCCTCCTCACGCCCGCGCGCGCGCGTATCAGTCGTTTTTCGTTGCAAATATTTCACGCTACCATGTGGAATAAAGCAAAGTCTACCTATCACAATTATGGCGGTGCTCTACAAAGCGTGTATTGGCACTGAAAACTAGTGTTTTCAATTCACTTCATAGTATATCAGCTACAAAGCTTAGAAGATAGAGAATCATGTGACTTGCCGTGAGCTTGACACCAAAACAAACGATAGTTATAGCGCGAGAACAAAACGACGACACAGAGGCAAGAAGGACACGAAAGAAACGAGCGCTAACTTCCAACTGAGTTTATTGTGCAGAACACAAAAATATATAGAGAGGAGACAGTAACTATGTGATAAAAACCAGCAGAACATGAGGAAGAGAAAAACAAAGACAAAAAACAAAAGCACAGAAAAACGGGGAAAAAACTTTATAAGAAAACGAAACAGAAAAGTAAAGATGATATAACTACTTGCGCGCACCGAAACCTTCAAGGAACCTGAGTTTCTTCTCGGGCAGAGCCACGAAGGGCTTGCTAATACAAGGCACCTGTTCGCGTTGCCATCTGCGCGGCCTCGACAATGACTCGGGTGCGCTCATCTCTGTGCTTGTACAGCGTCGCTGTGTTCTTGAAAAGGGGCGCACAATTGCGCTCAGTGCAGTGCTGAGCAAGAAAATCGTCTTTCCCGTTTCTAACATTGTTAGCGTGTTCTCTCACCCGATCTTTCAGACACCTTCCGGTCGTTCCGTCATAACAAGCACCGCATGAAAGGGGGGTCCTATAGACAACTTCCCGGAAGCAGGCCAAGTACCTGTTTCTAGGTTCAACTCTGCATTCCGTTGATGACTCCGTTTTCAGGGGGTTTGTGAATTTGGTGAGACTGATTAATTTAAACGGTGCCGAGAACAGGACACGAAGTCCAACACGTTTTCCGATTTTCTTGAGCCTGTGTGATATCTGGAGTTTGTGTGGAATCACGGCTACCTTTTCACGTTCTGTATCCGTGTTGCTCGGATTCTGTCGCTGCCTCTGCTTTGCCTTATTAGTCCGCAGGATAGTCTCAGCAACGGAAGCGATAAACGCCTCGGAGAGAACCGAAGCCTTAAGCCAGAAAACTTGAGCTTTGAAGCTCGCTCGCATGGATATTCTGGGCGCATGACCTATTTAAGGCATTCTAAAGACAGGTCCGTGCTGTGCGTCGCTTAGCTAACTTACTATCAGCGGAAGAAAAAGGAAGTAGAGGTTTCTGTGCACGTGGTTCATAACACCAATAGATGTGCTTTGAGCTAAAAACCAGACTTAAATCCTAAAACCGTAACTTATCATTCTCGGGCATTTCATGCGTCAACACAAGAGACTTTAAACAATCTTCGAACACACCTATCGTTTGATTCGCAAACGAGTGGAACATAGAAGAATTACAATTTAGAACAGCCAAGAAATCATTCACGTATCTGAATACTTTGACCACATGCGAGCCTTCTAACTTTTCCTGCAGTTTTTGCCCATTTTTGCCAATAGAATATCACTGAGTAGAGGTGCTATGCATGAGCCGATTGAAACACCCTTTTTCTGCAGATAAATGCCATCATGCCATTGAACGAAAGTAGAGGTAAGGTACGGCAAAACCTGGTCAAGAAAATGTCGCACACTGATGCCAGTTTTTAATTGGAAGTTCAATTCCCCGAAAATTTCTATGTTATCTCTTATACATACTAATACCTCATCGTGAGGCAGAGAGTAGTATAGGTCCTTTATGTCAATTGAAAAACCGAAAAGATTAGATTGATTTGACTGTTTGAAAAATTCTATCAGAGCCTGCGAGTTTTCGATCAAAAATGGGTCATCAATCTTTAGACACTTTAGATGGGTCTGAATAAACAAGCCGAGTTGCTTTTGCTACGTACCACTTTCTGTCACAATGACACGGAGGGGCATGTCAACCTTATGTGTTTTGGCAGAAAAAAACATGCTGAGCCCATTTTTGTCACTTTTGCTAATGTGCTGCGCTAACTGTTTTAACTCGAGTTTATGACACATTTCCTTGGCCCGCGTTTTTACTCTATCTAGACGAATGTCGGTACAACATTTGAAAACAGAGTCGATAGCTGTGACCGCCTTTTCTAGGTACAAGCAATTAGGAAGAACGGCGAAACCACCCTCCTTATCTGACGGCACGACACAAAGTTCATTGTCTCTAAGAAACTTGGTTGTCTTCCGCACCGGAAGGCTGTTGCTGGTAGGCTTACCCCGTAGGAGTACGTCGACGCCTGTTGAGATGCACCTGTCCGAATCCCCTGGTGAAGCGCGGCCAGCAACAGAGCGCACCATTGAAAGAAGCTCGGGTGCGAACCTCTCTCGGTCGATGGCGAACTTCAGATCTAGGGCGAGGGTATTGTGGACGTAGTGTGGGAGGACGACGTCACTGCTTGAGTGGACCACACCTGATTGCCGCGGCTTGGTTGGGCGCTGCGCACGAAGGCTAGTGCAGCGCCCAACCAAGCTACGTTTATTGGATTTAAGACTGGTTTTTAGCTCACAGAACATCTGTTGATGTTATGAACCACGTGCGCAGAAACCTCTATTTCCTTTTTCTTCCGCTCATAGTAAGTTAGTTAAGTGAGGCACAGCACGAACCTGTCTTTAGAATGCCTCAAATAGGTCATGCGCCCTCAATATCTCTGCGAGCTTCAAAGCTCAAGTTTCCCGGCTTAAGGCTTCGGTTCTCTCCGAGGCGTTTATCGCTTCCGTTGCTGAGACTATCCTGCGGACTAATAAGGCAAAGCAGAGGCAGCCACAGAATCCGAGCAACACAGGTACAGAACGTGAAAGGAAAGCCGTGATGCCATACAAACACCAGATATCACACAAGCTCAAGAAAATGGGAAAACGTGTTGGAGTTCGTGTCCTGTCCGAGAAGGAACTCAGGTTCCTCGAAGGTTTCGGTGCGCGCAAGTAGTTATATCGTCTTTACTTTTCTGTTTCGTTTTCTTATAAATTTTCTTTGCCGTTTTTCTGTGCTTTTGTTTTTTGTCTTTGTTTTTCTCTTCCTCATGTTCTGCTCTTTGTGCCATATAGTTATCACATGGTTACTGTCTCCTCTATATATATTTTCGTGTTCTGCACAAACAACTTAGTTGGAAGTTAGCGCTCGTTTCTTTCGTGTCCTTTTTGTCTCTGTGTCGTCGTTTTGTTCTCGCGCTATAACTATCACCATGCCATAACAACTAGCCCAAGCTGCCACACTTCTAACCGAAACAAAGTCCGCGCAGTTCTCCAATTTGATTCCGCAGTATTCTTCGTGAAGTCTCAATGCACGTAAAGGTATCGGCAACCGTTATTTTCATGACGTGCAATCAAGGACTTATTTTACAAGCGAGACATTTATTTTCTCGAAAGAAAAAAACAAAATGCAAAATGAAAACAACATATGCATTAAGGTTGTAAAAAACTGCAAGTTATATGAAACTTAGCCGAAGCAAGTGAATAAGACAAATAAAGAGAACAGTAAATATACGATGATACATTGTGCATACATGCACACATAACATTGAGATTTCATCGGCAAACATAGATATAGTCACAAACCAGTTCACGAAAAAATTGATTTCTGCGTATGTGAAACACAGCCAGACAGTGACATCACTGTTGCTAACGGGAGATTTATAACAATGTGAACAAAACAATAGTAAAATCACAAGAAACAACAAAGTGTGAGTAATGCACAAAAACACAAAATAAAACCTTCTTCTCTGAGTTAACACTACGACAGTTAAGTTATACGTCTCAACTTCAAGAACTTCATTTTTCTCTCTTCTTTTATTGGACGCAGTTTCTCCAGCAACGAGAAAATGCATTGTGGTCGGTGCAAAAAATCTAATTATCTGATTTGTCACTTCAAGTTTGTGGAGTTCACAGCCAACCATATTCAACCTTTTAACAGACAGGCAAGAGATAAGGCCTGTTATGCGGTCACTTTTCAACGTAGTGACGCTGAAGCAATAGGTGAATGCATCTTCCATAGCTTTAACCAGGTCTGTTAAGGACTCGGACGGGCACATAAAGCATGATTCTGCCGGAAGCAAGCTGGAATTCTTAGTGAAGCAACAGCCTGCTACATTCGTTGCACTTCGTATTTTTCACCATTTTCCGGGCCACATAGCCACTGACGTAATGTGATTCGGGAGTCACTTTTGCGTCCAATGAGATCAGTGTGGTCAGAGAGGGCTACACAAGCAACAGTAATTTCATGAACCTCACTGAGGCACCAAACATATGGCAGCTCATCCAGCTTATTCTGCCATTTCATTAAATTATTGTGGATGCCAGAACATAAATTGCTCAGTACTCCAGAAGGTATATGTTTCCACTGGAGGTTGACTGTGCCAAACTGTAAAAACTGAGGCAATTCACAGAGATAAAAAATTGTGTCAGCGAAGGGTTCATTCGAGCCCGGCATTTGCTTCAGAATTCCAAAAAAAAAGTTAAGTGCATCTTGGCAGATGCGAGACGTGATCAAGTATTTATAGCCCAAGGTTTCCGTGACATAGTGTCGGATGGAAAGGGTGCTGGTTAGAGTGACGCGGAGTTCTCCTTAGGCACAGCTTTTCTCCAAGTTGCTAAGAACCCGTTGATAATATGCTTGTAGCTTCGGACGATGAATCTTTCGTCGAAATGAGCTCCGCACACAACGCAGTTATATTCCAGTGGTTTGTCAGCGCGAGGAATCGTACACTCCCAGGCTTTACGCCGTTCATCGTCGGCGGGAGCAGAGAAGAGAGACGCTTTCTTCCCTTGATTGTTTGCTGGCCGTGACGCATATCCCCAATTGCATCCAGGTGCAAAGCAGTGTCTTTGCTGTTTACTCATCACTGTTGCATGGTCACATTGGCACGCATTGATCCCGAACATGTCCAAATAGCAAACCGCAGACGCTGCGGCTTGCTAGCACACGAGCAAGCGACTAGAAGTGCCACGCTAGCGGCTAGCAAGCGCTCTCGACCAATCGTGGTGGCGACTTGCGTGCCGCTCCACAGCGGAATGAAATACCAGCACGCCTCCTTTCAAGGCGCGGCCGGGACGATGCTGACACCTCTCCTTCTAGCCACCATACCACAGGTATGACGTTGTGAGAGGAATTTGAAAAAGTGTCATGGTCTCTGGTTTGACGTTCGACAATGCAGTCTTGTGCATGAAACCAGAAGTTCAAGCAAGATTGAAAATTAAACAACGCGGTATAGGTAGACTTAATGCTTTGGGAGCACACGGGAATACCCCAAAGCAGGGGGTACAGGGCGATATGAGACGGACATCGTTTGACTGCCGGGAAGCTAGCAGTAAGATATAATTTTCGGAGCGATTAAAAAAATGGGAGCGAAACATTGAGCTAGGAAAGTTTTCAGTTACTTGTACATGAAGAATGTCGATACTAAACGGAGGAAACCAACTCCAAATTGTCAAGCAAGTATTTAGACAACAGCAGAATACCAAGGCAAAAGGAAACATCGCTTAAGAATGTGAAGGAAACAGAGAGGGACGTGTGGAAGATGGGAATGTTTACGAAATTATCACTGGAGACCTACCAAATATTTAAGCAGGAAATCGCAAGAGAAAAGATCTACAATAATTCTCGGGGTAATTCTCTGCTCTTCAAGGCTAGAACGAGAGTACAGCGGACCAAGACGTACTGAGCAAAATACGAAGGCATAGGTACTATATGTAGTGCGTGTGGACAGGAAAAGGAAACGGCTGAACATTTGATAATGTTCTGTAAAGGGCTACACCCTAAAGTCTAAGATAATGGCGCAGAATTTTTCAAAGCATTCAGGTTTATGAACAATGAAGGAAAATACAGACATTAAACGGGTTGAAATAACCAGGAGCAGGCTAATTGATTGGTGGCTACAATCGAGGCGCGAGTGACATTCAATCCTTGAACAAACAGTGATAGTACATAACTTTGTGGCTAGGTGGCGGAAGCCACCGCCCGATCTAAAGGGCACATGCATCCGGATGGATGGATGGATGGATGGATGGATGGATGGATGGATGGATGGATGGATGGATGGATGGATGGATGGATGGATGGATGGACGGACGGACGGACGGACGGACGGACGGACGGACGGACGGACGGACGGACGGATGTGGCTGTGCCCTTTAGATCGGGCGGTGGCTAACGCCACCTAGCCGTAATACTTAGTGAACTAACCATTAGATTTGTTTTTATTTTTCTTTAAATAGTCAGGTTGAGGATTCGTACTTTCCAGTGAAGGGTTTAATTATCACTCGTGCCTTGAGTTTAGCCACCAATCAGATAACCTCCTTCTAGTTAAGTCTACTCGCTTAAAGTTTATTTTGCTCTCCCAGTCCCTAAACCCAAGTGCTTTGAAAAACTCTGCGCCATCATCCTGAGCTATAGGGTGAAGCCCTTTACAGAACATTATCAAGTGTTCGGCAGTTTCTTCTTCCTCTCCACACGCACTGCATATTGTGTCTACCCCTTCATATTTGGCCCGATATGTCTTGTTTCGCAATACTCCCGTCCTGGCCTCAAACAGTAGAGAACTACCCCGAGTAATACCATAGATTCTTTCTTTGGCAATTTCCTGCCTAAAAGTTCGACAGATCTCTACTGCGGACTTCTTAATCATGCCAATTCTCCACATGTCAGTCTCCGTTTCCATCACTTTCTTCTTAACCGATAGTTCTTTTTGGTTTGGCCCCCTGCTGTTTTCTAAGTATTGACCAGTCAATTTCCTGGTTCGCTTCCTCCATTTTGTATCGACATTCTTCATGTACAAGTAGCTGCAAACCTTCCTAGCCCAACACTCCTCCCCCATTTCTCTCAATCGCTTCTCAAATTTCATCTTGCTGCTAGCTTCCCTGCCTTCAAATGATGTCCATTCGATATCACCTTGTACTCCCTGATTTGGTGTATTTCCGTGAGCTCCTAAAGAAAGCCTACCTATTCCACGTCACTTAATTTCTAATCTTGCTTGAACTTTTGATCTCATGCACAAGACCGCTTTGCCGAACGTCAGCCCAGGAACCCTGACCTCTTTCCATATTCCTCTCACAACATCATACATATTGTAAGTCTACAGTGCCCTATTTTTCATCATTGCTGCATTCCTGTTAACTTTAGTCGTCACGTATATTTCGTGTTCCCTCAGGTACTCGGTCCCATTGCTTATCCATACGCCCAGATATTTGTATTTCTCTGTTATGTCTAGCGTGACCTCCTGTATTCTAAGCTCACTACCTTCGTTGTCATTGAAAATCATGACTGCTGATGTTTCCTTACTGAATCTAAAATCTAACCTATCTCCCTCATTACCGCAGATGTCCATCAATCTCTGCAAATCTTCCTTGTTGTTGGCCATTAGCACTATAACATCTGCGTACATTAATGCTGGTAGTGCCTGATCAATGAGGTTTCCTTGTTTGACTAAAGAAAGGTTGAAGCCCAGTCCACTTCCCTCTAATTTGGCCTCGAATCCTTGTGGGTACATCATGAATAATAAGGGTGACAGGGGACACCCCTGCCTAAGCCCCCGTTTTAACTCTGCAGGCTTGGATACCTGTTTTCCCCACTTTATAACTACCTTGTTACCTTTATAGATATCCTTTAAAAGATTAGTGACTACATGTTCCACACTTAGTGTGCCCAGTATTCTCCACAAGTCCTCTTGAACCATGCTATGGTACGCTCCCTTGATATCCAAAATTGCTAGCCACAGGGGCCTGTGTTCATTTTCTGCTATTTCGATGCACTGCATCAGTGAGAACAGATTGTCTTCCAACCTCCTGTGTTTCCGAAACCCATTCTGCAGTTCCCCCAGCACCCCCTCATCCTCTATCCATGCCTGCAGCCTTTCCTTTATAATCTGCATCACCAGCCTGTAGACCACTGGCGCCACTGTTATAGGACGGTAGTTGTTTATGTCAGTTTTGTCCCCCTTTCTTTTATAGATCATGCTCATCCTGCTAAGTTTCCATTCATCGGGAACTTCACCATCGATCATTATTTTGCTCGCTGCCTCCCTCAAAGCCTGCTTAGACTTCGGACCTAATGTCTTTATCAGCATAATTGGAATGCCATCTGGGTCTGTTGATGTACCACTAGGAACCCTTTTCTCAGCCCTTTCCCACTCTCGTTGTGGAAATTGAACCGTTGCGCCACTTGATTCATCGTTGTCTATTGTAGTGTGTAAAGCACTTCTTTGTTAAAATGTTTCTGTCACCCGTGTTGTGCTGTATTGAATAACTTCGTTGTTGTGCTGTATTGAATAACTAGCCTAGCACCTTGAGCGGTAGTTATAAAACTCTGCTCTAGGCTCGTCTCATTTCTTAGGGAGTTTAGATGGTTCCAAAATTTCGCAGCTGCCTTTCTATCTTTTTTATGTACTTCTGCCAGCCCCTGAGCTTCCTTTCTTCTAATCGTTTTATTGATCAGAAGGGATGCATCCCTTCTACAGTTAGAAAGGCTTCCCATTTTCTTTCCACATCACCTGTCGGTTCACCCCGCTGCTTAGCATGTCTGTGTTTCCTAGAGGCTTCCTGACGTTTTGCTATGGCTCTCTTAACTTCCTCATTCTACCAACTATTGGGTTTGTGTCTTCTTTTCCGGGGTGACTTGTCACGCGTCTTAGCAAGCTCTAGCTCAAAGAGTCTAGTTAGATTTGTGTATGTCCACACTGTCTTATTATCCTCCGTGATTACTTTCTCAATTTGTTTAGTGGCTATTTCAATTTGCCTTTCTGGATAAAAATTTTCCTGTAGTTGCTCATCTTGTCTCCTTCCCACTTTAACTGCTCTTCCAAAACTTAGCTTGTTACGTTTGTGATCACTACCCAGACTTCTGGAGCCACCTTCATCTATGTGCATTCCCCTGAGCTTATCATACATCCTATGTGACATCAGTGCATAATCTATCGCCGACTGCAGCCTTCCTACCTCCCATGTTATTTGCCCTTCACACTTCTCGGTACTGTTGCAAATGATAAAATCATGCCTTTCACCCATATTCATAATAATTTTGCCTGTGGAGTCAGTATACCCATCTATATCCTCTATGTGCGCAATAATGTCTCCTAGTATAATTATCTCGCACTCTCTTCCTAACTCCTGAATGTCCCTTGATATACACTCTACCATTGCCTGGTTTTCCTCTCTGGCCTTTGATCCCTTCCACAAGTACATGAAACGAAGGAGCGTCATTTGAGCTGCCACTTTCCCTTTTAGCCATAAATGTTCCTTGCACTCCTGCTTGACCCTTTGCCAGTCTGTACTTTTATGAATAAATGCCCCAATACCACCACCCTTTCTGCTGCCTTCTGTTCTATTACAATATTCCCACGCATAGTCTACATTGTTAGGAGGTTGTTCCATGTCCCTGAGATATGTTTCTACAAAACCGTATACCATCGGCCTCTCCTCCCTCAGCTGTTCTTCTATCTCTTCCCACTTCAGCCTGTTCCTAACACTCTGCATGGTAATATACCCCCTGTCCGAATTGACTCGGCACTCGTGGCTACGTCTGTTTATGCCCCGGACTCTACCTTTCTTAGATATTGGTGCCACTTTGGAATCGTATCTGTCCATACCACCTGTCGAAGAGTCTCCCTGGTTGTTTTCCTCGTTACTAGCTATCCTGCACCCCGAAGGGCTCGCTTGCCCCCCAAAAAAGCTACTGCGCGTCCTGCAAGTCGCCAACCCGCCTCATGACCTAGCCGCCCATCGAAGTGAATTCTGTCTCGTTGAAAAGCACCCCACCTATGCACCTCTCTGTTTATTTCCACCACCTCAAAGCCTTTCTCTCGACTCATCCGCCATATCTCTTGGTTTGCGTTGACAACCGCTCTTTGCAGGTTGCTATCACGCACCGTTACCTCCAGTATCGTGCATAATACTACTTGTACCTGAGGAGAATTGGCGCGCATGTCATCGACGCATTTCGCCAGTGTGGTTGCTAGTCCTGCTGTATCTTCATTTAAGACATCGTTTAAACCGCCTGAAATTATCACGAGGTTTCGTCTATCAGCTGTAGTTCTGAGTTCCATTAGGGTGCCTTGATGCCCGCGCGCTCCGCTGAGGGTGAGGACAGCCGCGTCGTCTGCTACGACGGCCGCCATTACGGCTCCTGCCGTAGTAGGGCAGCATGCGAAGCGCATTACCGCTTGCGGTGCTCGCGTATGGTAGGAAAGAAGTACTCGTTGGCGAGCTTTTTTTTGTGCAACTTGGACACCTCTTAGTGCTGTTGTTGCCTAATTGTTAAATGGAACAACGCACGTCATACAAACTGGTGGCCTGTGCTTGTACAATGCGCCAGGGGCTGACATAGACTGAATGAAATGAGCCACGAACTCCCACACCAGAAAGATTCGCGTTAAACCGTTGTCGTCGTTAAGACGGAGGGGCGCATGAACTTTTATTACTACGCTTGCTGAAAGGAATGCAATATTTGGGTCTTTGTGAATCAGCCGAATAGCAAAGGCAGGAATCGCTGTACTTTATATACTTGCGTGTGTGTGTATATATATAACACACACACACACACACGCACACGCACACACACACGCACACACATTATCTGACATTCGGTACCACCTTCCCCTGCCTCACCATTTCACGCACTGTGCAGGCAGCATACCCGAGATTAACATGCTTTACCAGTGTACCTTTATGAAACGACAACCACGATTTCAGTGAACAGGCCATTTATTTGTGCGCCTTAATGCTGCGCTGTCCCACTAGTGAAAATCAAAGTCAGATACAAGACAAACCAAATGCAGTACGAAATGAAATGTTTAAAAATAAAAAATGCAAGAGTCAAAAGCGTGCCCACGTGAGCCGAAACCTTTTAAGCATACAGCTTATCTTGGTGTGTCCATTTCTCATGAGAGGTTGACGCCGGCACATGTTTTGCTTGCATGTCCATTGCAACTCCCGACTGGAACCTGCCGAAGGTGAATGCGCAGCCTTATTCTTGCGTACCTCTCTGTGAGCAGTCGGTATATACTGTCCTCGTGCTCCGCGCATACACACAAGCTGCGGCGGTGCACCTTGTTTAGGTATGCGGTGAGTGAACGAAGCGGCGACTTCATCGTGACTACTTTGTCCGTGCACCAAGAGTTTATGGCAGCAAAATGCTCCTCATAGTCTATCAAGGCTTTCATAACTCCCTTGCTGGGGTAGATGAGGTTGCCTCCATCTGAAACGTACTCTTTCAGTGCTGTCAGCGAAGCATGCTCGTCGTTGGCAGTTCCAAGGAGAGCATCTTTGCATTTTGCGCACTTCACAGATGTCAAAATTCCCTTCAAAATAAATCCTCCTAGGTAAAAGAGAATACTGCATTCTGTGGACGACAATCCTTTGATGAACAAAATCTCTGAATCATCGATTTCTTGAGCTTCCTTCTCGACGCAAGCTTCCTTCCCCTGGGATAGCAGGTCCACCAGGTACTCCCTGTCATCAAGCTCGTAGCTGGTCGTCCTCGGTGTATGCAAAAATTGGCTTACGCTCACCAGTCTCAGAGCGCACTTGAGATCGTAAATATTGGGAACCGGCTTCATAAGCCGCACCACAGAAAAGAGGTTCTCTAAGCAGTCCTGCAGGAGCCTGCTCGTAAGAAAAAACTCATAGCCTTCGTCTCCTAAAAGAACGTCTTGGAGGCGAAGTACAACTGTAGTTGATATGAGTACACCTGCTTGCGACGGTTTCCAATGGGATGTGGCACCCATTTTCATAGTTCTGATGGTTTCTATTGCTGTGTGTAATGTATCTAGGGCTTCGGAGTACTTAGCCCTACTTCTCCGACTCAGGGCCAGTGTTGGATGCCGCGAAGACATCAGTGCATACCATTTTGAAATCAGCTCCATGAACCAAGCTGTTGTTTCTGCTTCCTGTTTAAGAACTCCTTCCTTTATAAGGAATCTGATAGCTGGGGGAGCTTCCCGAAAAAGTTGTACAGCGACACCAACCTTCATTTTGGTGAAGTGGCCTGCGCTGGTGTGCATTTCGGATAAGTTTGGGGCTACCTTCAGTTCTCTTTTAGAATCTTCTTCGAGCACAGCCTGAACATATTCCAAGTTGACTTGTGAAGAAGGCAGGCCATGTTTGGCAACTGTGGCCTCACTCAACGTGAAAACTTCTGAGCTCAAGAGCTGGCCTCTGAGGTTCTTCAAGACGTGAGCCGGATCAGCAATGAAAAAAAGTTCCTTCCCGTCCATGCACGGATGAGGTATGAAGCACACCGTGGAAGAATCTCTGTGACTGGAAAAGGCGAATTCCCTCCACATTGCGCGGTTTGCCGAGCCCATGTCACATGTGATTGCGTGAACTCTCAGATATATTTGACTGCACAGCTGTACTAGTTCCAACACATAGTTTTTCAGCAAGCCGCCATCGATGTTTCTTCCGGTAAATTCATATGCAATCACCTGCTTCCATCGCTGGTTAAGTCCGCCCAACATAAATACCAGAGCATGAACCGCAGGCTCTTCAGGCTTCGGAGGAAGAGTTATTCCTCCGAGAAGTGCGTCTTCAGCCCGATCTAGCTCAAACCCCGGCACTATCTCCATTTCATCCAAAAAAAGGACGCAGTCCTTTTCTACATCCTCCATGGTCTCGGCTTTGCATTTCATAACGTCTATCACTTCGTGAAGAACGCCTGGGAGAAACTTCAAATTTTGAATCCTCCGTGCGAGCGTTCTTTTGGATGGGAGAGGATATCCCATTTTTCTCAAAGTTTCATATCCGGTTGTTCCACAAGCAAACTTAATTTGAAGGCCTTGCTTGACAGTGTGCGGAGACCAAGAGTTCCCCAAGCTGCTGCTCCTTGAGAGAGCGCGTACTTGATCGTCGTTGAGAAATTTCATATTTTGCGAAATATTTGTTGCCTCAGTCTCGAGTTTTTGCACTTTTTTCTTGAGACCACTAATGGTGTTCTTGGCTGTGTCATGATGTTGCTGAAGTTCAGAGTACTTTCTTGTAAGGTCAGCAAGCTTCTTCTTCAGTTCTGCTGATTCTGCAGTAGAATTTGATGTCTCACCAGCCGCTGCATTAACTTCTCTTGAATCTGCATCACTAGTGTTCGCTGACAGTTCAACAACGGCGTCGTCAACTTCCATGTTGTCGTGCCCATAACACGATGTTCCTTGCCGTGTAGATTCAGGAACGGCGTGGTTTTGTGGGGTCTCTAGGGTAGTTTTAACTGCAGCTGGATATTGACGCAGACCAGGAGGAGATTTGATTGATCTCGTTGCTGGAGGGTGCAGGCACAGTTCTTTCTTTTGGTGGCTTTCGTTCCTTAGGCAGTGCTGCAAGCAGAAATGTATGTATTCATGAACATATTCAAGCAATGCCAGTTCATGTCTAGCTTGTTAATTTTACAAATGTAACACATGCAGCAGATACCGGCTTAGTTATTGACGTGAGGAAGACACTTGTCCTTCCCCCGCCCTTTCCACAAGGGATAGGGGAAGGTCTTAAAATACCATAATTAAATTGTGCTCAAAATTTCTCCCCACAATAAATGGCTCTAATTCAAATTGGAGCTTCATATGCCAGAGCTACACGTGTGCGCCGTTGTGGAGGGCTCAACTGACATTCGCTCCCTATGCAGTTTATTGATTATTTGATTGTAGGGCTTAACACGCCAACGCAACGCAGGTAATGAGCCGCACTGTAGTGGGGGCTCGTGCATCGTGGATCTCATATACATAATGGTTTCCGTTTTCCCCCTTTGTAAATAACATAGCCACTGCACCTGACATCCTAGCAGTACACGACCGTGTGCTAAGTAGCGGAAAACTGTTCTGCAGTGGGTCATGCCTGTAAACACTGAAATCCAGACGTATATACAGTCATGACCAAAAAATGCAAACAAGAAATATAAACCACAACACTCAAGTATCGCAATTTTTTTTTACATGCAAGTCAAAGTGATGCAACGTAATCACAAAAACAAAGTTGGGAAATGTAGCTTTCGAAACGCACTAATAGCGTGCCATTATTTGACCGTCTAATATTAGCAGTATTTTTCAATGTTGCGTGGTCTGGTTCACATTTTTATGTTCGCATTTCCTAGCTTTGTCCGTGACTGCATTTCCAGAATTTATGCACTAATGTGGACGCAGCATATGAGGACCTATTTGGTGTTAGCTTCGTAGAAATCCCAGGTACATAGAGTACTTGCAACTGGTGCTGCTTTATGTAATGCAAGAAAAAAGATCAATCTTACGTTTGAATGTGAACAAAGTTGGGACGGCATTTGGTTTCAACTTCTTCCAGCCATCCGCACGATGTTGCTCATAGTTGTTCTCTTCAAAGTGAGCCTGCAAATAAAACCAGAATTGGAAATTAACACACTGGCAGAAGAAAAACGAATGTCTGTCACTGTCAATAAACAAGATTTCATGTATGCATTCAGTATGATTCGCAGCAGGAACTAGCAGCAACTTTGAAGCACAAAAAGAAGGAAACTAATTGAGCTCACGCGCGCTTTCACGTAAGCCACTTCAGTGAGCGCGATCATAGACCCAGCCTGCTGTTATAATAACCCTTTCAATTTTCGCACTGAAAATCTGTAAGGATTCCTGAATTCATGTGAATAAAATATTAGTCTATTGTGCCGACAAAGGACCAGGTCTGATTTTATAGCGAGCGTTACAGATTTCGTTCTATCGAAAGCTTTGTACCCAAGCCTCCAAGTTCCCAATGCAATCGAATTTATTTTTCAGGTAAAAATGACAACACTCCGTAACAGCGCTTGTTTTGTTCGTCACTGAAGTGTTCCTGATTCCCAAGTATACATACCACGATACACACAAGACGGGCAGAAGTCCGGCCTCGTAATATAACGAGTTTTTCGCAGGAACAGCATGTTTATGTTCAAACGGCTTGATTTCACAAGAGGCGTTCAAATTTCGACCGATCAGTGCCAACGCGTACACGAATAAACATGGGCAGGCCTCGTAAGCGTTGTGAAATCCCCCTACCACGCACCCGAGCCTATGTTAATTCCCTGCGAGGCCATATGCGCACATTTCACGTCCAATTTCCTTTTATGTGAATTACGTGAACTCTACGTGCCGTACTCTTGAAGTTCGGCAGCAGTCAGGCGCCGTCAGATTTCCGTACTCGCTCGCCGGCACGCGGCCTGAACTCACTCCCCGTTTTCTGCCCTTGCATATAATTTTCTCCCTCCTCCACTTTCTAAATTCTCATCTGTTTAACTACACCTCCTGCGTCCCCATCTCTTGCCTACTTTTCGTTCAGCTCAACTCCGCCAGCACCCGGTCGACGCGTACGCTGTCGGGGCGAGTTGGCGAGCGAGTACGGCAATTTCACGAAGTCTGTCTTCGGGCTGCGAGGCGGACGGTCACGACAGCGGCAGCCAGTCTCGCGAGCACAATAGCTGCGAAGCGCAGTGCACGAAATTAACAGCCTCGGGTAGGGGGTGGGAAGGATTTCACAACGCTGCTGCCAAGGCAACACTTTCCCGTGCAAGGGCACTGAAACTAGTCGCAATTCCTATGAATGTAGTAGCACACTCGAGGCCCTTGAACCAGCATGAAATGTTATCGACACGGGGGCTTCCGAAGCCCCCGTACTTGACGCATTTTCTTAAAGCGTGATCTTTTAACACGAGCACGCCGCACAGTACCCTGCACGACGTTTGGCTGTCCTGCGTTTACATTGCGCACCTAAATAAAAAACAACGGCGCCCTAAATAATGCTGACCAGTCAGAATACGACGCACTAAAAAAAATGTTTACTTACGCTGCATACGTGCGACGTATTAGTCGGTTGCCACTTGTCTCGTTTGATTTTAACGGTCCAAAGAAGCCTTCTTTTTGGGTCTCTTGGAAACCGGTACAACTTCCATCCGTTTCTCGAGTGATTCGAGCACTGCGGCACGCAGCAGCCGGGCATGGTGATGCGGAGATGGGTGCATAAAACTGTAAGGGAATGAACACTGCCCAACAACACCTCACACGCCAAGCACGAACTACCGGCCGGAGGCGCCAAAATGGCGGTCGCGCTGGAGCCGAAGCCGAGGCGGCGGCATCTGCCCTTGCAAAAGCTGACACCACTCTAAGCGGGGGCGCGCGCATCGAGGCACTCTAAGTGGATGGAATGGATGGATGCTATGAGCGTCCCCTTTATAACGGGGTGGTGACAAGTATGCCACCAGGCTCGACAAAAAAAAACCCTTTTTTCTTTTTTGATGATGGCCTAATGCCTCTACTTCGATAAATTCTATCTTAATGGAAAAAAAGGTAAATTTTCAGCTTAAGTTCTCTGCCATTTACGGCACACTGTCCATATTTTATTTTTCCAATATTTATTTTTGTCCTTTCTCTCTAATTTTCTGCCACCAATACTCTAACCGTCTCTTACTTATTTCAATCGCGGGTGTGTTCAGCTTTCCATTGTTGTCCCTAAAACCCAAGGCTTCCTGTAGGCTCGTGCCCAGACGTACACCTGGGTGGATATCTCCACATTCAATCAGAACATGCTCCACCGTTTCCTTATCTTTCCCGCAGCATGTGCATTGTTCTTCTTCTTTACTGAATCTTGCTTTATAACTACGCGTTCTAAGGCAACCCAATCTCGCTTCAAACAGTAAAGCGCTTCCCCTTGAATTATCGTAAAATGCCTCCCTCCTTATTTCATTTTTGCCCTTTCGGTAGTTACTCAAAGCCGGTTTTTTCTCCATAGCTGCCATCCAGTAAATCCTCTCCGCCTCCCTGACTTTTCCCTTAACGCTCTTTGTTGACATATGGCTTACAATACCAGCCGTATATTTACTAGTGAGTCTTCTAGTTCTTTTTCTCCACTGTGTGTCCACGCTCTTCCTATACAAATAACGGAACACCTTCTCTGCCCATCTACTCTCCTTCATATTTCTTAGCCTTTCTTCGAACCTTATTTTGCTCTGCGCTTCCCTCGCCTCAAAACCTGCCCACCCCATATCGCCCTTTACAGCCTCGTTTGTCGTCTTCCCGTGAGCACCCAATGCGAGGCGTCCCACAGTCCTTTGATTTACATCCATTCCCGATTGCACCTCTGCCCTCATGCACACCACTGAGTTCCCAAAAGTAAGCCCTGGAACCATTACACCCTTCCACAGACCTCGAAGCACCTCATACCTATTGTATCCCCACAACGCTCTGTGCTTCATTATTGCCGCATTCTTCTTTCCCTTTGCTGCCGCGGCTTTTTCCTGTACCTCCATGTATCTATCACTCTCATTTACCCATACTCCAAGGTACTTGTATTCGCTTACCCTCGGTATTTCTTGGCCTTGTATGGACACCGTCTGATCACAGGGATCATTGAAAACCATCAATCCACACTTCGTTACACTGAATCCTAGTCCAAGAGCTTCACCTTCCCTTCCGCATATATTCGCCAGCTGCTGTATATCATCTCGACTGTCCGCAAATAAGACGATATCGTCCGCATAAAATAAACCTGGAAGCTTCTGCTCAATCATCATGCCGCCCTGTTTGTGTGACAGATTAAAACCAATGTTGCTACCTTCTAGCGCTTTTTCCATACTCACCATGTACAGCATGAATAACAGCGGGGACAAAGGACATCCCTGTCTCAGACCCTTGCTAACCTCAACGTTCTCTTTGCTACGCATTCCTTCCCACTCTATGCAAACTGTATTTTCTCGGTATATCTCCCTCAAAAGCTGTATACAGTCGTCGCCCATGCCCATTCCTTTCAATATATCCCACAAAATTTCCTGATTAACGTTGTCGTATGCCCCAGTGATGTCTAGAAAAGCCACGTACAAGGGCCTATTCTCTATTTTAGATATTTCTATACACTGAGTGAGAACAAACAGGTTATCGTCTAACCGCCTGTCGACTCGAAATCCGTTCTGAAGTTCTCCCAAAATATCGTTATGTTCGGCCCATGTTTCTATTTTCATTTTTACTGCTTGCATCGCCATCCTGTATAGTACCGATGTAATGGTTAGTGGTCTATACGAGCGAATCTTGTCCTTTTCTCCCTTGCCTTTATAGATTAAGTTCATTCTACTTTGTCGCCAACTGTCCGGTATTTGTCCGTCCTTTAAGCTTTTTTCTACTGCTTTTAACAATGCTTCTTTAGTGTTATGTCCTAGTTCGTTAATGAGGCTAACGGGAATCCCATCTAAACCCGCGGCAGTGCGCTTTGGAATTTTTCCTTCGGCCTTTTTCCAGTTGAAATTATCAAGTACTAGCTCTTCCTCTGTTGCTTTCTCCGCCACACTTTTACTCACCGGGGAGATCCCCTGGACGCTTTTTTGAAACGAATCGGCTGTTACCTTTTGGATGTAACCTAGCGCTTCGTACCCTTCCAATTGATTTCCTCCTTCATCTAGAATATGTTGTTGCGTTGTGACAGACTTCCTACCTAGCGCCTTTATGTGGCTCCAAAAAATCCTAGGCGCGGCCTCCTTTTTTTCGTGTATCTCTGTCATCCAGCGTTCACTTTCACCTTTAATTTTTGCCTCTACCAATTTCTGTACAAGGGATTTTTTCTCTAAATATATTTCCCATATTTTTTTGACTTCGTCCTGCGGCCGCTTCTCCTTTTTTGCCTTTCTATGCTCCCGTGATGCTTCGCGTCGCTTCTCGATCGCCTCCCGGATTTCCTTGTTCCACCAACTTTTTGGCTTCCTTTTTCCTTTCCAGCAAACAGTTTTCTTCTCTCTCCCTATCTCCTTCGTCATTAGATGTAACAGCTCACTATACTCCCAGTCCTTGCCTGGTATTTCGCCTACTTCTTCCTCGACTCTTGCGGCTATATTTATTATTTGTTTGTCATTTAAATACGAGCTGCCAGACTTTGATTCCATGCTCATATTTTCAGTTTCGTATCCCATTTGTAATGTTATTCGTTTATGATCACTACCCAAGCTGTTAATGCCTTCCTCGTCTATCCTCATTTCTGTCAGTTTGTGGTAAATTCCTTCAGTCATGAGACAATAATCAATACTTCATTGCCTGTTTCCGACTTCCCATGTGATCTGGCCGTCACATTTAGGCCCCGTGTTAACTATCTCCAGACTATGTTGCTCGCAAAGATCTAGTAATAACTTCCCATTGGTGTCTGAATATCCGTCAAGGTCATGTATGTGGGCATTCATGTCCCCTAGAAGGATGATTTCGGCCCCATTACCAAATTCCTTAATATCCGCACTCATGCAATCCACTATCTCCTGATTCTTTTCTCTGCAGTTATTCCCCGTCCACAAGTAGGCTACCCCTAGCCACGTTTCCTTTCCACCTACTGTGCCCAGAACCCAGAGGTGCTCTGAACACGTCTGTTTCACTCTAACCCATTTGGCTCCGCGATGAATTAGCATTCCTACACCCCCACCTTTCATTTCCGATATGGTCCTGTTACACCCTTCCCAAACATAATTTTCAATATGTGGTGGCTCTTCCAAGTCTCTAAGGTGTGTTTCTGTAACCGCATACACGCCTATCTGTTCTTTGTTTAACTGCTCCTCAATCTCTAACCATTTTGACTTCTTTCTGCCACCCTGCATGTTTATGTAACTAATTGCAACACGCGCCTTTTTCCTTTTTCTTTTACCTTTTTTCTGGTTTTTCGCAATTCTACCTGTCAAAGCGTCCTCCTGGTTGTTTTCCCTGTTACGAGCTACCCCGGACTCCGAAGGGTCCGTGAACCCCCCAAAAAAGCTACTGCGCGTCCTGCCAGTCGCCAGCCCACCTCGTGTCCAAGCCTCTTATCGAAATGAATCTTGTCTCTTTGGAATCCACCCCACCTGTGCACTTCCCTGTTTAAATCCACTACCTCGAAACCCTTCTCTCGACTAATTCGCCATATCTCTTTGTTTGCGTCGACAACCGCTCTTTGCAGGTTGACGTTGCGTACTGGTACTTCCGGTACTGTGCATACTACAATTTGCACCTGGGGGGACACGGCGCGCATGTCATCCACCCCTTTCGCCAAGGTCGTCGCTAGTCCTGACGATTCTTTTTCAGGACGTCATTTAGCCCTCCCGCAATTACAACGAGGTTACGATTGTTAGCTTTAGCTGCGAGTTGTTCACCCGCTTGACTCATTACTGTCCCCAGCGTTTGTCCTGAGAACGTCCCTATCGCAACTCTCTTGTCGCCTTTCACCCTTTCTTTGATTGCCGCTGCGCATCGGACTAAATTTGAGTCACCGGCGATGATGACCTGTTCAGACATTTCTTCTGAAACCCGCACCTGGCTGCTGACTAGGTGACTAGCGTGAGTCACGGCTGCTGGTTTGCTCCCTCCCTCCCTCCCTCAAAACTACTTCCCGGTAGCTGGGCCCTGTGGCCAATGTATCTGCCTTTGTCATGCCTGTTTCCTTCATCTCTCCCGCACGGGGGGTCGTCGCCATAATGCTTCCGCCGTCACCTGCGTCTTCGTTCCCTTTCACGACCTTCGATAGGCCCTTCTCGGCTGACCGGAGCCTTTCTTCCATGGCTGACGTTTTCTCTCGCTCCTTCGCCAATGCATTCTCCAGCTCTGCGATTTTCTCCATGAGCCCACTCTGGACCGCCATCATATTTTTCATTTTCTCCTCGAACTCGCACTGTCTACACTTGGCGTCATCTTCTGCTTTCTCCTCCGCACTAACTTCCACCTTCCAACCTGCCCCGCACTCTGAACACTTTACGGTCTTTTTGACCATGGCTAGCTCAGTTTACCGATGCCCACGTGTTAGAAAACTGTAAGTTCCATTCGTCGTGAGCGCCATCTGTTGCATGAAGCGGAAACAGCCCAGGCGGCGAACACAATCTACACGTACCACCAGGTGCAGTGTCATCACCTAACTTATTTTTACACCGTGGTAAGGACTTTAGTAGGCTAACAATTATATGCATATATAGCTGACCTTCGAGATGGCTGAACAAACGTCGTTCTCATTGTGTTGTGGCGTTCAAGTTCAAGAACGTACCTCATTTGCAGCTTCGCGTTTAATATCGTAGACCCACTTGTAGCGTGCATGCAGCCGGATTCAACTACTATATCTGATATCTCGATACTGGAGAATCGTAACAAGGACTTTATTTACCATAGAAAGCATACAAAAGTGGATGGAGCCGTCGTTCATTGTTATTTCATTTCATATTATTACCTTGAAGGCCCCATATAGAGGTATTAATTAGGGGGTGGGAAACGTAATAGTACAATAAAAGCAGGTGTTACTGTATGATACATGTTGGCAACGTGAACAAATATTTGGTAGGACTTCTTATGTCGGCAGCATAGTGAGGCAGGTCGTTCCAGTCTTTGGCAGCTCGAGGGAAAAATAAGGCTTGAAATGTTCAGCATACTGTTCAAGTTCGTGGACGGTTTACTCGCAGTAGATAGCTGGTGCACAATGAGGTGCATGACGATGATAACGTGATGTCAGATGGGTAGTTCAGCAAGCTAAACCACCCACCTTGAACCAACTACCTGAGAAAGAGTGTGTGGCACGACGACGACGAAAAGCGAGAGATTACGTCTAATTCAGTCTTTAAAAGGGAAATGCTAACGCTGTATGCAGAATGAATGAATCTTGTGGCACCATTCTAAAGTGATTTGAGTGCATTGATGATGTATGTTTGATGAGGGTTCCAGACGGCTGCGGCATATTCGAATTTCGGTCAACAAATCATTTGCATCTGAGTAATTTGACTTGTTGTGGCACATGACAAAGGTGGCATTTCATAAATCCCAAGGTCTTGTTTGCTGATGAAATGACGTTCATCACAGAACCAGTCCAGGAAAGATCATGGGATAAAGTTAAGCATAAGTACTTATACGTAAAAACCGTGATGTTTGCGATTCAGTGGGCTGAAAGGAGTACCGTATTTACTCCGGTATGAACGCATTCGCATAATAAACGCACCCCCAATTTCAGTCATCAAAATTTGGTTGCTTTTTTTTGCCCCACGTAATAAACAAATCCTCTACATTCATCCACTGCAGTCCCGCTAATCGACATCTGGCGCATTCTCACCCGTCAGTTCTTTTCCGTTTATTATTTTGCCGAATCGTCTCGCCTCACTCCCCCTTCACCCTTTGCTCGTTACCACGTGCCGTATTTCTTTCTATCTGTGCGCCACAGCGGGGTTCACGAATGGCGCGAGTATAGAGACATCGCAAATGATAAGCACACAGCGAGTTAAGGTCACAAAGCTACCCGCGCCAACCGACACGGGCAGTTTCAAAACGCCCAACCACGTGCACACGATTTTCGAGCGACGACGACAAGATTTGCTGTTGCGAAAGATTATTAATCGCGTCGCAGGTTTCTGGAAAACTAGAAAAAATTTCTTGTCGTCTAGAAAAGATAGTGATGATTTCCGCAACACGGTAGGGCCCCCGGTTCTCGCTTCGCTTTTTGTCCGTGTGTAAAGGACCTTCTCATGTAGAAGCGAGGCGGCGGCCGTATTTCGTCGTTAATCTTGTTATCGGCGGTTGGTTTTGATGCTTCGGGAGTAGCTTACTGCAATGTTGGTTACTTGCTACAATGTTAACGGCAGCGTCACGGTCGTCGTGCGAGGCTGCCGCAAAGTTGGCAAAGTGCGTCGTAGCGTTATAGCGCACGCTTTCGGGCACGCCACGAGATGACAGCAGATATCTGTGGTGCGGTTGAACGATTGCGAGAAAAGATAGCCGCAAAACGCCTTTATGGCATGCGAGGGCGGCCCGACGACAGCTTGCAAAAGATAGCACCGTCACCCACCGAAGATGAGTAAAGTGCAACAAAAGAGCTGTTTCCAAACAGTGTATACGCATATGTCGATTGCGAAAAGCTAAGGGACCTAACTTTTTTTGCATTGTCGCAGTTTTCGCTCCTCCCGAAAAAGTGTTCATAAAATTGACCCCGCCTAATAAACGCAATCCGTAACTTTGCTCAAATTTTTCGAGAAAAAAAAGGGCGTTCGTTACACGAGTAAATACAGTAGGTTACGGCTGCATGAAATGGAAAGAAACTTCCAATTTTTAGGGTTAAGGGTCATTTGCCAACGAATGTACCATTTATGTACATTGTCAAGGTCGTTCTGAAGTGATCCTTGATCTGAAATGTTAGTTACAGTATGATAAATACACAGTCGTGGGCGAACATACGAATATCACATGATACATGCTGTAGCAGAACATAGATGTATATAAGGAAAAGAAGTGGTCCCAAGACAAGTCTGGGGAGACGGGAAGGTGCTTGGTCGAGCGGTTATTTACAAGAACAAACTGGGAGCGGTAAGTTAGGAATTATTTAATCGATTGTATTACATGAGTGCCTAAGTTCAATGGGGATAATTTCATTAGTAGACGGTTATGAGATACTGTATCAATGGCTTTTACAGTACTCTAGAACTAACATATGTTTGGACATTGTTACCAAGATTAACATGGAGGTCATGAAGAAAGATGGCTAGTTGCATCTCACAAAAAAGTTCTTTACGAAAACTCTGTTGTGAAGGGTGAAATAAGTTTACTGAATCTAAAAATGCCATGATATGCGAGTATATGACATGTTCCATGAATTTGCAAGGAACGCTAGTCATGGAAATGGGACGGTAGTTTAAAGGGGAGTCTTTGTTACCTATTTTAAAGACTAGAACGACTTATCTGTCTTTCGAACCACACGATAAAACACCTGAACACAATGACTGTGAAAACAGAAAGGTCGGACGGGGTGCAGATATGTACTTGGTAGCCCCGCCACGGTGGTCTAGTGGCTAAGGTACTCGGCTGCTGACCCGCAGGTCGCGGGATCAAATCCCGGTTGCGGCGGCTGCATTTCCGATGGAGGCGGAAATGTTGTAGGCCTATCTGTGAGATTTGGGTGCACATTGGAGAACCCCAGGTGGTCGAAATTTCCGGAGCCCTTCACTAAGGCGTCTCTCATAATCATAAGGTGGTTTTGGGACTTTAAATCCCACATATCAATCATCAATTATGTACTTCGTATTTTTAGAATCTTTGAGTTGATTTCGTCTACACCTGATGAAATACATAGTTTGCCTTTTTGAATTATCGACAGTATACGATCAGTAGAAAATATTACTGGTGGCATGTGTGATGTTATGTTAGTAGGTAGTGGAATGACTAGAGTGGCAGTTTTTTTTTTTGTGGACACGGAAAAAAAATACTTCATCAAATATATGAGCACATTCGTCATCCATGGCTGCCGCACCTTTTGCATTCTTTATGTTGATAGAGCGCGTTTCTTGGGGATTTAGGGCGCGCCAAAACTACTAGGAAATACGAGTGAGCAGCTGGGGTATGTCAACGTTAAAAAAGGTTTTTTTAGCATTGCAAGAGGCATTCGGGTAGGCGTTCCCTGCAATGTAATAATTCTACCATGCCTCAGTGCTTCTAAGACACCTGCCTGACCGGAAGCGACGTTTCTTTTTATTTTCTAAACTTTTTATAGCTTTCGTGAACCATGACTTGCCATTTGTGTGAATTGTTTGTTTTGGAATATATTGTGGAATATATATAGTTTATGAGTTCGTTCATCTTGTTTCGAAATAGCGTCCAGTTCACCTGAAGTGTATGCGTGGGGAATAACGACTGGAAAGTTGAGAAGAAATCGCTAAATTCATTGCTCATAGCTTCGTAATTGATCTTGTCGTATAGTTATTGTTCAAATGCAGTTTTTGTACCGGCTGGAAGGTGAAGGCGGCATGTATAATATATGATCACTAACTTTGCAGCGGAAATTCTAGGATAATAGACTACCAGGGTGAAAGTGTCACTTGTAACCCGCGTGGGCTCCAATACAAGTTGAGTTAGAGTGTGATTTTGGAACAATCAACAAAATCAGCGGATTCATCCTCTGTGACTAAAGCAGATTTGTTACTCCAGTTTCTTTCCAGGAAATTAAAATCACCAAAAAAGCAAGATATCTGCTTTGGGTGTTTTTGCCAAGATCAGTCACGATGTTATTAAACTCACGTGCTAAATCAGGTGTGTTATGTGGTGGCACGGCCGCCTGGATCGGGCGCGCGGCGGTGTTCCTTCAGCCGTTCTATTTGGCGCGCACCCCATTGAAAATATGTAATGTTATGACCGTCGTCAGCAGCCGCCATGCTGTCGCTGAGAAGCGTAGCCGGGCCGCGTTCCCACGCCAGGAACCCAGGTTTTCTTGGAACCAGCGTCGAGAGTTGACGGGGGAGCGGCGCTCTTTTAATCCTCAAACAAGTAGCCGACTCGCCGGATGCCTAAGCCCGCCAGGTATTGTCCCTGCTAGCCGGCGGATGAGACGTCGTGTCGCCACGAAGCTGTAAACCGTTCCAGAGGGGACAACAAAGACAGCGTCTGCCTTTGAAGAAACGGCGACCGCCGCCACAAAGTGCCCTGCTAATTGAGCGGACAGATTGGCGGACCGTTTGATGTCTGCTGTCCGAAGCTTGGGACCCCTCGACCAGCGACATACACGACGACCAAGAGCCTCTCTGGCGCCACCTTTCAGTGCAGTGATCTTGACTCAAAATTGGATGTTCACGTGCGCCGTACCCCTCACCTGTTGTGTGTGTGTGTGATTGGTGTTCCACTGAAGAAGGAGGAGCCCGACAGGGCTTATAACGGCGCCGCAGAGTGCAGGACGTCGCTCTGAACCAAGTAAAGGTTCAACCACCACGTTCGTAGTTTGTGAAGGCTCTGAACCAAGTAACGGTTTAACCACCACGTTCGTGGTTTGTGAACTCCTAACCTACCATGCTGTAAATAAGTGTAAATAGTGCCATAAACCTGTTTGTTTTTCGTATCCCCATCTCGTAAGCGTTCGTTTCCTCAACCCGAAGCTACACCACGCTACCACAAGAGACCGGGTTTTGTTTTCGTATCCTCCAGCGACCTTCCTTCCGACCCGCAACAACGGGCGTCAACGGTGGGATACGACTCAGAACCCCGAGTCACAACAGTAATTAGAGAAGTTCCGCCGCGCGCCGCAATGCGGCGCTCTTTTTCTACTCCTACTTGACCACTAACCATTACATCGGTACTATACAGGTTGGCGATGCAAGCAGTAAAAATGAAAATAGAAACATGGGCCGAACATAACGATATTTTGGGAGAACTTCAGAACGGATTTCGAGTCGACAGGCGGTTAGACGATAACCTGTTTGTTCTCACTCAGTGTATAGAAATATCTAAAATAGAGAATAGGCCCTTGTACGTGGCTTTTCTAGACATCACTGGGGCATACGACAACGTTAATCAGGAAATTTTGTGGGATATATTGAAAGGAATGGGCATGGGCGACGACTGTATACAGCTTTTGTGGGAGATATACCGAGAAAATACAGTTTGCATAGAGTGGGAAGGAATGCGTAGCAAAGAGAACGTTGAGGTTAGCAAGGGTCTGAGACAGGGATGTCCTTTGTCCCCGCTGTTATTCATGCTGTACATGGTGAGTATGGAAAAAGCGCTAGAAGGTAGCAACATTGGTTTTAATCTGTCACACAAACAGGGCGGCATGATGATTGAGCAGAAGCTTCCAGGTTTATTTTATGCGGACGATATCGTCTTATTTGCGGACAGACGAGATGATATACAGCAGCTGGCGAATATATGCGGAAGGGAAGGTGAAGCTCTTGGACTAGGATTCAGTGTAACGAAGTGTGGATTGATGGTATTCAATGATCCCGGTGATCAGACGGTGTCCATACAAGGCCAAGAAATACCGAGGGTAAGTGAATACAAGTACCTTGGAGTATGGGTAAATGAGAGTGATAGATACATGGAGGTACAGGAAAAAGCCTCGGCAGCAAAAGGAAAGAGGAATGCGGCAATAATGAAGCACAGAGCGTTGTGGGGATACAATAGGTATGAGGTGCTTCGAGGTCTGTGGAAGGGTGTAATGGTTCCAGGGCTTACTTTTGGGAACTCAGTGGTGTGCATGAGGGCAGAGGTGCAATCGGGAATGGATGTAAATCAAAGGACTGTGGGACGCCTCGCGTTGGGTGCTCACGGGAAGACGACAAACGAGGCTGTAAAGGGCGATATGGGGTGGGCAGGTTTTGAGGCGAGGGAAGCGCAGAGCAAAATAAGGTTCGAAGAAAGGCTAAGAAATATGAAGGAGAGTAGATGGGCAGGGAAGGTGTTCCGTTATTTGTATAGGAAGAGCGTGGACACACAGTGGAGAAAAAGAACTAGAAGACTCACTAGTAAATATACGGCTGGTATTGTAAGCCATATGTCAACAAAGAGCGTTAAGGGAAAAGTCAGGGAGGCGGAGAGGATTTACTGGATGGCAGCTATGGAGAAAAAACCGGCTTTGAGTAACTACCGAAAGGGCAAAAATGAAATAAGGAGGGAGGCATTTTACGATAATTCAAGGGGAAGCGCTTTACTGTTTGAAGCGAGATCGGGTTGCCTTAGAACGCGTAGTTATAAAGCAAGATTCAGTAAAGAAGAAGAACAATGCACATGCTGCGGGAAAGATAAGGAAACGGTGGAGCATGTTCTGATTGAATGTGGAGATATCCACCCAGGTGTACGTTTGGGCACGAGCCTACAGGAAGCCTTGGGTTTTAGGGACAACAATGGAAAGCTGAACACAGCCGCGATTGAAATAAGTAAGAGACGGTTAGAGTATTGGTGGCAGAAAATTAGAGAGAAAGGACAAAAATAAACATTGGCAAACTAAAATATGGACAGTGTGTCGTAAATGGCAGAGAACTTAAGCTGAAAATTTACCTTTTTTTCCATTAAGATAGAATTTATCGAAGTAGAGACATTAGGCCAACATCAAAAAAGAAAAAAGGTTTTTTTTTTGTCGAGCCTGGTGGCATACTTGTCACCACCCCGTTATAAAGGGGACGCTCATAGCATCCATCCATACTTGAGTGCAGGGAAACTAGCAGCAAGACAGAATTTTAGGAGCGAGTGAGGGAAATGGGAGAGGAGCGTTAGGCTAGAAAAGTTTTCAGTTAATTGTACATGAAGAATGTCGATACTAAACGGAGGAAACGAACTCGAAAATTGTGAAGCAAGTATTTAGACAGCAGCAGAATACCAAGCCAAAAGGAAACATCGTTAAGAAGGAGGTGAAGGAAACAGAGAGAGACATGTTGAAGATGGGAATGCTTATGAAATCATCACTGAAGACCTATCGAACTTTTAAACAGGAAATTGCAAGCGAAAAGATCTACGATAATTCTCAGGGTAGTTCTCTGCTCTTCGAGGCAAGATCGGGAGTATAGCGGTACAAGACGTACCAATCAAAATACGAAGGCACAGACACGGTATGTCTTGCGCGTGGAGAGGAGGAGGAAACGGCTGAACATGTGACAATGTTCTGTAAAGGGCTCCACCCTATAATTGAAGATAATGGCACCGAATTTTTCAAAGCATTGGGGTTTAGGGACAGTGAAGGCAAAATATAGACTTTAAACGGGTAAAAATAACCAGGAGGAGGCTAACTGATTAGTACCTACGATCGAGGCACGAGTGAAATTCAATCTTTAAACACACAGTGGTAGTACTTAACTTTATAGCTAGGTGGCATGAGCCATCACCCTACCTTAGAGTGCCTCGATGCGCGCGCCCCCGCGCGGGCATCAAGGCACCCTACCCTACCTAAAGGGCACAGTCGGATACATCATTCCATCCATCCAGCAGACGATGCCGAGGGCGCCACGACGTAGACATACTTTTTCTCGCCCTACTTCCGAGGTGTGCGGACGTGTTTTCGCGCGTTCCGCCTGTTCGGTGGATTCAAGGTCGTGCAAGGTTGTGAAAGGTCGGTTGGTGCAGGTACAGCGCGCAATGAGAGATAAGTTTCTTTTTTTTTCTCCTAATCAATATTTTTCTCCTAACCATTTTTTTCTCCTAATCAATATTTAGCGTTGCGAGTACTGTAGATGTGGGACACGGGCAACGTTGTAGTGACGTTGACCACGTGAACGGGCTAGGCGGCTGTTTTGAAGCAGGTCGGGGCCTCCGGTCAGTTGTTAAAGAGCTAGAGCTGAACACGAAGGTGAGCTAGTGAGATGATACTAGCGAAATTGAACACGTATGTGTGTGGTGTAGGCGGCAGCGTCAAACAGTTGTTGAGGTAGTAGAGTTAACGGAGGGGGCTGGATAGCGGGATTAGGGTTGAACGTAGGCCTGTCGGGCACTCGGTCCGATGGTTGGGCGGGCGATGGCTTATGATGATGATGATGATATATGGTGTTTTTTGGCGCAAGGGCCAATTGTTGGCCAAAGAGCGCCAGTTCATCTTACTAAAAATATGGACAGATTGTGATAAGCGGCTGTATAAGGGCCATAAAATTCCTCGCGATAAGGCGGGTAACAACATACAAATAATAAAATGATGACCATGCCGTGAAAGATGTGTGTGGTGTGAATAGATGACAAAAGTTGTTGATAATAAAGACGATGGTGAATATGTATGGCATTAGCACAAGTGCCTCACCCGTTCATACCCTTGCGTCCAAGGGCCGTGAGGCAAGTGCTTTCTTGTGTAACCTCCGCAGCAAAAACCTCTCTAGAGAGGTCGTGCTACGGAATGCCCGGGTATATGATATGAAAATCATGAATTTCTTTTAAAAACGCTAACAATGATTTATGACTAAAAAGCGGTTCCCTGCCGACGTACATTGCAGGGTGTAAAGTTATATGTTGTCGGTAGGGTAATGGAAAATGTCGTTTTCTTAGAGTTTCTAAGTGTTTGCATTGGATTAACATGTGAAGGACTGTCAATTTTTCACCACATCTGTCACACAATGGTGGATCGCCACCGGACAAAAGATATGAGTGTGTAGTGTATGTGTGTCCTATCCTAAGCCTCGTTAATGTTACCTGTGTATGACGTGATTTTGATACTGGTAGCCAATGACCAAGGTGTGGCTTGATAACGTGTAGTTTGTTTTGTATGTGTGTATCCCACTTGCTCTGCCAGTAGTCCCTGAGCTTTCGTTTGATAGACGGCTTAAGATCAAGGGCCGGGATTGATGTGAGTGTAGTGGCGGTGCTTTCGTGGACGGATGCAGCAAGCTGATCCGCCATCACGTTGCCTTGAATCTCACGGTGCCCTGGCACCCAGCACACTACAACATGTTGGTTTAGTGTATAGAGTGTGCATAAAATGGAGTAAAGTGAGACGAGGACAGGGTTTTTTTGTTTTTTAAGACTGTGCAGAGCCGTTACCGCACTGAGGGAGTTTGTATAAATTACCGCCTTTTGTATTTGAAATTGTTTGATGTGTTTAGCTGCCACAAGTATCGCGCAAGCTTCCGCTGTGAAGATACTTGTGCCTGGATGTAGAGGGCCAGCATCCAAAAAGGAAGGGCCAACAGCAGCGTAGGACACAGAGGAGTTAGTCTTGGAGGCATCTGTAAAAAACTCAGGACGTGTGTATTTGTGTTGAAGTTCCAGGAAGTATGTTTGGATATGGGCCATAGGCGCATGTTTTGTAACTTCTAGGAAAGACACATCGCAATCTATAGTCTACCACTGCCACGGTGGCGGGTATGCTACAGGAGCCATTAAACTGTGTTCAAGTGACACTCCAGTTTCTTCAGCTAGGCCCTTCAGGCGTACTGAGAAGTGCTGCCTCATCGAAGGCCTGTTTTGGAACAGAATGGAGCTCGACAGATCATTAATAGTAGAGTATGAGGGGTGCTTCTTGTCTGCTTTCACCTTTAGAAAATATACAAAGGACATGTAAGTTCTCTGCAGATGAAGCGACCACTCATTTGACTCAACATAAAGGCTTTCTACGGGGCTGGTGCGAAAAGCACCCGTAGAAAGGCGAATGCCCAAATGGTGCACGGGGTCCAGCATCTTTAAAGCACTTTGAGTTGCAGACTGATAAACAACGGCCCCATAATCTAAGCGGGTGCGAATGAGGCTTTGATACAGATTTATGAGGCATTGCCTATCACTACCCCAAGTAGTACGTGACAGCACTTTAATAACATTCATGGCTTTTAAACATTTTATTTTTAAATTCTTGATGTGCGGAACGAAGGTCAGCTTGTTGTCCAAGATTAAGCCTAAGAATTTATGTTCGGCTTTGACGGACAGACGTTGCTCGTTCAGTCGAATGTCAGGTTCAGAGTGCATGCCTCTCTTTCGAGAGAACAAGACACACGTGCTTTTTGTGGGTTCAGTCGGAATCCGTTTTCCTCTGCCCATTTGGAGACCTTGTTTAAACCTAACTGAACCTGTCGCTCACACATTACCAGATTGCAAGATCTAAAGCCAAGCTGGACGTCGTCGACATATGTACAATAAAACATATTGCGAGGGATGGACAAGTGCAAGGAATTCATCTTGATGAGAAAAAGTGTGCAGCTAAGTACACCACCTTGTGGCACGCCTGTTTCCTGGACAAATGTTTGGGAAAGAATCGTGCCCACTCGGACACGGAATGTCCGGTTTGACAGGTAACTTTCGATTATGTGAAACATTCTTCCGTGCACGCCAAGGTGGGACAGGTCTCTTAGAATTCCGAAACGCCATGTTGTATCATAAGCCTTTTCAATATCGAGGAATACAGAGAGAAAATATTATTTATGGACGAAGGCGTCCCTGATCTGTGCTTCGATACGAACAAGGTGGTCTGTGGTGGATCTACTTTCTCGAAACCCGCACTGAAATGGGTCGAGCAAATTGTTTGTTTCTAAGTAGTGGACTAAGCGGCAATTAATCATTTTTTCAAATAGCTTACAGAGACAGCTTGTTAACGCTATAGGTCTGTAACTTGATACAGTAGAGGGATCCTTTCCCGGCTTCAAAATTGGAATTATAACAGCCTCCTTCCAGGAGGAGGGGATCACACCTGAAAACCATATGCGATTATAAAGAGAGAGGAGGGTTTCTTTAGTTTCGGAGGGTAGTTCCTTCAGCATCGCGTACATTACGTTGTCAGAACCTGGGGTAGATGTATTACAGCAGCTGAGTGCTGTTCGCAGTTCTGCTAAGCAGAATGGTGCATTATATGCCTCATTTCTTGGGGATTTTCTTTCTAACTTTTGTTTTTCAATTCGTGCCTTGTAATTCTGGAAGGATTCGGAGTAGTGTGAGGAGCTCGATATGTGTTCGAAATGTGTGTCAAGAAAGTTGGCTTGATCCTCCAAGCTTTCCCCGAGGCTATTTACTAGTGGATGGCAATACGTTTGTTGGCCCTTAATTTTCTTTACCTTATTCCACACTTTTCCCCATCTCGTACGAGTTGATACTCGATATAAACTTTGTCCAGCTCTCTCGTCTAGCTTGTCGCTGCGTTCTCCTTGCCTGCGATTTAACCCGCTTGAAATTTTCCAGGTTTTTTGCTGTAGGGGAATCGCGAAGCAACGCCCAAGCTTTCTCCTGAGTGGTCCGTGCTTTCCTGCATGAGTCGTTCCACCATGGGTCTCTCCGTTTAGAAGACATGCCGCTCGTTTTGGCAATAAATTTAGATGCGGCATCAAGTATAAAAGCTGTAAAATACGTGACAGCGTCATCTATGGTCAGGGCACACAGCTCAGTCCATGTCATGTGTGTGAGAGTTCTATACCCTTCCCAATCAGCTGAGTCGATCTTCCATCGAGACACCTGCGGGGGTAGTTGATCTTCGTTCGGCGCACTCAGGATGATTGGGAAGTGGTCACTACCATAAGGGTTCTTAAGAACTTTCCACTTAAAAACAGGTAAAAGGGACGGTGATGAAATGCTAAGATCTATGGAGGAGTACGTGTTGTTTGCAAGGCTAAAATACGTAGGCTCCTTTATATTTAAAAGACATAAACTAGAAGAGAAAAGGAGCTGCTCAATGAGACGTCCGCGCGCATCACAGTGAGCATCGCCCCACAGGACATTGTGTGCATTAAAATCACCTAGAACCAGAAACGGCTCTGGGAGTTCATCTATTAATGATTCTAGATCACGTCTGTGTAGCTGTTGATGCGGTGGTATGTACACAGAACATATGGTAATGAGTTTGTTAAAAAGCACAGCTCGAATGGCCACTGCCTCAAGGGCTGTTTGGAGCTTCAAATGCTGGCATGCTATACTACGATCAGCTATAATGGCTACACCGCCAGAAGGTACGACAGCATCTTCCCGGTCTTTTCGAAAAATAATATATTGTCGTAGGAAGTCCTTGTGCTTAGGAGTTAAGTGCGTTTCTTGCACACATAGCACTTTCGCGTTAAACTTACTCAGAAGTTCTTGGACGTCATCTAAATTTCTAAGTAATCCCCTTACGTTCCACTGTATGATTTTGTCCATAGTGAAAAAAAAAAAGGGGGGGCGGGGGAAGTGCTGTGTGCCGAAAGGACGGAGATTCGCTCATTTTACAGGGCCTTTGTCAGGCCCTGTAATCGGCGTTCTGTCTTTTTTGGGGAGGTCGAGAGAAGCTCGCCGCTCCTTCGGCGCTTCCTGCACCGTTTGGCTTGAAGTGCTGTCCATAGCCTCTTGCGAGGCACTGGACGCCCGCTCTACAGAGCGATCTGTGCGTCGCTTAGACTTCGCCTCGATCGACGAAGTCTTTGTCCCCACCGAGCTGGGGGTGGATAAAGCCCCCTTGGCCTCCTGATTGCCCTGGCTGCTGCCAGAGCTTGTAGAGGTCACTGGTGTGGACAGGCTGAATGTGGGCAGGGCAGCGCTGGCTGCTCCCGCCGTAGGGGCTTGTGGCATTGGCCTCGGCACGCTAGGCGAGGTCCGGGCAAATGCCAAGGGCCTTTGTGGTGCTGCCCCTCGTTGCACCACTTCGGCGAAAGGTGTTTTTAGTGCCATTGTTAGTGAGACCCGTTGTCTTGCTTCCCTGAATGTGATATTTTCCTTTACTTTTATAGTTATTATTTCTTTTTCTTTTTTCCAGGCTGGGCACGCTCTGGAGTATGCGGGGTGACTACCTTCGCAGTTAGCACAGAGGACCTCATCATGACTACATTCATCGGCACTGTGGCCGGTTGTGCCACACTTAGCACAGATCAGCTGCCCTCGGCAGCTCTGGGATGCATGACCAAATCGCTGGCATTTGAAACAACGCCTCGGGTTCGGAATGAAGGGACGGACATGGAGTTTTATATAGCCAGTTTCGAGAGTCTCAGGTAAAGTGGTTGAGTTGAAGGTGAGTATTAAGTGCTTTGTTGCTATTTCGTTGTTGTTGCGTCTGATTATGATGCGCTGGACATGTATTACACCTTGGTCTTTCCATCCATGAAGAAGCTCTTCTTCACTCAGGGTCATCAAATCTTCGTCCGATACCACGCCCTTAACTGTATTCATGGTACGATGTGCGCTCACAGAGACGGGGATGTTACCAAAGGCTATGAGGTGTGAGAGTTTATTGTACTGTTCCTTGTCTTTTCATTCGAGAAGCAGATCTCCACTTGCCATCTTCGTGGCCTTATAACCGGTTCCAATGGTCTCTCTCAAGCACTTGGCCACAAGGAAGGGTGAGATTGCTCTAGCTTTCGTAGATGATTGTTCGCAGTGGAGGACATGGTATTTTGGGAAAGTTTCTCTGTTTTTCGACCAAAGTAGTGAGGTTGCGTCGGTGCGTACCCTTTTCGAGGCACGATCAGTTAGAGAGGGGGTCGAGGATCCCATAGGAAAATGTGTATTTTTCGGTAACGGCGCCTACCACCCACCACGGAGTCCAACAAGGGGACGTGGCAGAGCATGTGGGCATGTCTGCGCAACGCCAGCAGTACGCAGTTACTATAACCCAATATGGTTTACCCTAGTTTGGATAGCCACACAAGGTTAACCCTTGCCGCCAGGAAAAATTGGAAGTAAAATGAAGTGAGGAGAAGACAGGAAAGATGTAAAGTGAGAACAATAGACGAAGATATAGGGAGAGAGAGAGATAGGAAAAGGCGCCTGCCGATTTCCCCTGGGTGGGTCAGCCCAGGGGTGCCGTCTACGTGAAGCCGGGGCCAAAGGGGTGTGTTGCCTCTTCCAGGGGGCCTTAAAGGTCCAATCACCCAGCGTTGGCTCAACCCCCAGGATCCCCTTTTCCCCGGACACGGCAAAGCCACGCACGGCTAGGCGTGGGAGGGAGTAGAAACTCTCCCATTAGCTCGGGTCCGTGGTGTCGCTACACACCAAACGCCTGCTTGCGCAGGCGCCCCTGCAGGGGGGCGATGGCTAAGGAGGCTAGGAAAACCATGAGCGAGAGTGAACTGGTGCAGTGCGGAGAATGCAAGCACTGGTGCTACTTAGATGAGACAGCATTCACGAGTTTGGCCGACGCGCAGAAGGCGAGCTTTGTGTGCAGGCTGTGCGAGGCACTGATGGCGGCCGTGCAGTGCATAGAGGCTAGCATGAAGGGGCTTCAGGGGGAGCTTAGGGCGGAACGGGAGCAGGGGATAGAACTCCAAAAAGAGCTCGGAGCGTCGCGTGAGCGGGAGGAGGCTACCACCAGCCTATTAGAGCAAATGAAGGGCGACCTTCGAAAAGAGCGGGAAGGGCGGATCTAGCTAGAGCAACGGGTAAAGGAGCTAATGGCGCTTTGCCCCGGCCCCGAGTGGTGTGAGACGGAAGGCATGGGTAGCGGAGAAGGCGACAAGTGGGACGGAACAGGCGAGCAGGGCAGTCAGAGCTCTGCAGTGTCTGGCCACGGCACGGAGGCTCCGAGAACATACAGCTCGGTGGCGCGGCAGTCTTCAAGCAGGGCAGAAACACAGGACAGACGGCAGAGAGAGAAACAGGTGAAGCAAACAGGGGCGCCATCACAGCCAGCGATTGGAGCGTAGAAGGGTCCTAGTGGTGGGGGACTCTAACGTGGCCAGGGTTAGGGATGGCCTCTTCAAGATGGTGAAGGAAGAAGGGAGAGTCAGGGTGGAGGCACAGTCAGGGAAGAGCATGGTGGATGCACTGGCCAAAGCTCAGGAGGTTGTAGAAAACAGCATGGAGGGCGAAAATCTAGTCATTATTCAGGCTGGCCTCAATGATGATTCAAGGGCAAGGATCAGAACCTTCAGAGAAAGTAAGAGGATGCGATGCGTAAGCTCCGAGAAGCCTCTGGGAGTGTGCAAGCGACCATATGCACAGTCCCAGAGGTCTCGGGGCAGCCTAGTGGGATTGAAAGGAGGGTAGTGGAGGCTAATTGTGTGATCAAGGGTTCGAGCCGGCCACTTGGATACAGCGTAATGGAAGTTAACCAAGACATGTTTTGAGCCCGGTGCTCGCCCCTTTGCACAGGATGGCATTCACTACAGTGGTGCGACCGGCAGGAGGGTCGGTAACAGAATTGGTCGCCAAGCCATAGCTTTTTTAGGGGGACCCAGAGCCCGGACGCCAACAGTGTAGCCAAACGCGGACCTAAAGGGGCACAAATATTCAACCCACACGAAGTCCGTGGGAGAAGAAATCGACGTAAGCACAAGGGCCGAGCTAAGTCAGACGTAGGCTATATTAACATGCAGGGTGGCAGAAACAGGTTAAAGTGGGAAGAAATCGAAGAGCAGTTCAGGCAGCAGGAGCTGATGGTATATGGGGTTGTGGAGACACATCTTCGGGACATGGAGCAACCACACTGCAATCCGGACTACGTATGGGAATATTGCAATCGAACAGAAGGCAGCAAAAAGGGGGGAAGAATTGGTGCATTTATACATAAGAACATGGGTTGGCAAAGAGTCAAGCAGCGATGCATGGAACATTTATGGTTAAGAGGGAAAGTAGCTGGGCAGATGACACTCCTTGGTTTGGTGTACTTGTGGACGGGAGCAAAGGCCAGAGAGGAAAACCAGGCTATGGTGGAGTGTATATCAAAGGACATTGAGGAATTAGGAGGAGAGTGCGAGTTAATTATACTAGGAGATATGAATGTACACATAGAAGATATAGATGGGTATACTTATTAACAGGCAAAATGATCATGGATAAGTGTGAAAGGCATAATTTGATCATTTGCAACGGTACCAAGAAGTGTGAAGGGCAAATAACATGGGAGGTAGGAAAGCTGCAGTCAACGATAGATTATGCACTGATGTCACATAGGATGTATGATAAGCTCAGGGGAATGCACATAGATGAAGGTGGCTCCAGAACTCTGGGTAGTGATCACAAATGTATCAAGCTAAGTTTTGGAAGAGCAGCGAAAGTGTGAAGGAGACAAGATGAGCAACTACAGGAAAATTTTCATTCAGAAAGACAAATAGAAATTGCTACTAAACAAATTGAGAAAGTAATCACTGAGGATAATAAAACTGTGAGACAATACACAAATGTAATTACACTGTTTGGGCTAGAGCTTGCTAAGGCACGTGACAAGTCACCCCTGAAACGAAGACACAAGCCAGAGAGTTGGTGGGATGAGAAAGTTAAGAGAGCCATAGCAAAACGTCAGGAAGCCTCTAGGGAACACAGACATGCTAAGCAGCGGGGTGAACCGACAGATGAGGTTCAACGAAAATAGGACATCTTTCTAAGGTCTAGAAGGTAAGCATCGCTCCTGATCAATGAAAAGATTATAAGAATGGGTGCTCAGTGGCTAGCAGAAGTACATAAAAAGGACAGAAAGGCAGCTGCGAAATTTCGGAGCCATCTAAACTCCCTAAGAAATGAAACAAACCTAAAGCAGAGGTTTATAACAACAGCTCAAGGTGCTAGGCAAGAAGGGGACGAAGCTATTGAATATATAAAAACAAGGGTGGCAGAAAAACTTCGACAAAGAGGTGCCTTATGCAGCACAATAGACAAGGAAGGATCAAGTGGCACAATGGCTCCATTTTCACAAAGCGAGTGGGAAAGGGCTGAGAAGAGGGTTGCAAGTATTACATCAACAGGTCCAGATGGCATTCCAATTATGGTGATAGACATTGGGTCCGAAGTCTAAACAGACTTTGAGAAAGGCAGTGAACAGAACAATAATCGATGGTGAAGTCCTTGATGGATGGAAACTTAGCAGGATGAGCATGATCTATAAAGGAAAGGGGGACAAAGATAACATAAACAACTACCGACCTATAACAGTGACATCCGTGGTCTACAGGCTGACAATGCAGATTATAAAGAAAAGACTGCAGGGATGGATAGAGGATGAGGGGGTGCTGGGGGAACTGCAAATTGGGTTTCGGAAACACAGGAGGTTAGAAGGCAATCTGTTCTCACTGATGCTGTGCATCGAAATAGCAGAAAAAGAACTCAAGCCCCTGTGGCTAGCATTTTTGGATATCAAGGGAGCGTACGATAGCGTGGTTCAAGAGGACTTGTGGGGAATACTAGACAAACTGGGTGTGAAAGATGGAGGTAGTAATCTTTTAAAGGAAATCTATAAAAGTAACAAGGTAGTTATAAAGTGGTAAAAACAGGTATCAAAGCTTACAGAGGTGAAACGGGGACTTACGCAGGGGTGTCCTCTGTCACCCTTTTAATTCATGATGTACCTACAAGTGTGACAGCTTGGGCTAGTTGGTATGGCATGACGGTAGTTATAGCGCGAGAACAAAACGACGACACAGAGACAAGAAGGACGTGTCCTTCTTGTCTCTGTGGAAATATGGAAAGGGGTCGTGGTTCCTGGGCTGACGTTCGGCAATGCGGTCTTGTGCATGAGATCAGAAGTTCAAGCAGGATTAGAAATTAAGCAACAAGGAATAGGTAGGCTTGCTTTAGGAGCTCACTGGAATACACCAAATCAGGGAGTTCAAGGTGATATGGGATGGACATCATTTGAGGGCAGGAAGCTAGCAGCAAGATAAAATTTGAGAAGCGATTGAGAGAAATGGGGGAGGAGCGTTGGGCTAGGAAGGTTTTCAGCTACTTGTACATGAAGAATGTCGATACAAAACGGAGGAAGCGAACCAGGAAATTGACTGGTAAATACTTAGAAAACAGCAGGTGGCCAAACCAAAAAGAACTGTCGGTTAAGAAGAAAGTGAAGGAAACTGAGACTGACATGTGGAGAATGGGCATGATTAAGAAGTCCGCACTAGAGACCTGTCGAACTATTAAGCAGGAAATTGCCAAGGAAAGGATCTATGATAATGCTCGAGGTAGTTCTCTACTGTTTGAGGCCAGGACGGGAGTATTGCGAACCAAGACATATCGGGCCAAATACAAAAAGGTAGACCCAGTATGCAGTGCATGTGGAGAGGAAGAAGAAACTGACGAACACTTGATAATGTTCTGTAAAAGGCTTCACCCTATAGTTGAGGATGATGATGCAGAGTTTTTCAAAGCACTGGGGTTTAGCGACAGGGAGGGCAAAATAGACTAAAGGAAAAAAAGACTAATAGAAAAAAAAGCGGGTAGAATTAACGAGAAGGTTATTCGATTGGTGGCTAAAGTCAAGGCACGAGTAAAAATTAAACCCTTCACTGCAGAGTACGAATCCTCAATCGCACTATTTAAAGGAAAAAAAAAAGATGAATCTAGTGGTTAGTTCACTAAATATTACGGCTAGGTGGCATTAGCCGCCACCCGATCTAAAGGGTACAGCCACATCCATCCATCCATCTTGGAGAAATGCACATTGGACGTCGTTTACATGGTGACTGGAATAAAAGAACGCTAATATGTATTATTATTTGGGCTTGACATAGGGAGTGTTGTTCTCTGTAGGATTCTATGATCGAGACAGAGCCAAGCAGCGTGAAGCGAATGCGTGTGGCGCAGCTTGTTCGCAAATTTAGCCTCCATGACACACGTATTAAGCTGACTGACTACGTGATCTGCCGCGCTTTTCATTCTTTGTTTTAGCGATCATTTTTCCCACTGCCGCCTGAATCGGTGCATGTCAATTTAGGCAGCCTTGTTCTGCAAGAATATCAATTTGTCATTGTCGACCCTGCATATATAGCTATCTTACGCAGTCCAGCTCCGTGGTCACATCATCACATTGCTGAAAAACTAAAACATAGTGCTGGTAATGCTACAGTCGTTTCCACCTGCACGATGATCGGCGAAATCTGGTTGTGGGCACGACACATAGCATATTTAAGTTCCCACCGTACAACAGTGTTGCGAATGTTACTTCCTCATCTATGCGCAGGTTGCATGTAGGCGACTACGAACGTGAAAATGATGGGCGATGCTAGCTGCCTGTGAATTATAGGGCGCCACGGATCTGGCACCCCAATACCAAAGTACTTGGTATCACTTAGCTGAAGCTTGTCATTTTAAAGCACGACATCGTTACAAAGCTTGTTTCGAAGAAATTATGTCGTCGGCGTCTCTGTTAGCAAAAAAGCTGCATTCGCCATGAGAGGAAATTTAAGGTAGATGCAATGAAGATAGTGTTTGCACTTCGGCTTTACAGTAAAGTGTAGTTCTCCACCGAGAAGTGAGGGCTTCGTACTAGCGATTGAGGACGCGATTGTGTGCGTGGTCTTCCGTGCGTGAGTACGCATGTGCGTGTGTGTGCATGCACTTATGTGTGGGGCCTAGTGCGCACGCGCAGTGTGTGTGTGTGTGTTCTTCCGTGCGTGAGAGCACGCTAATGTGTGTGTGAGAGCGCACGCCCGTCTGCCTGTGTGGGCGCACTTGTGTGTGTGGTCGAGTGGGCGCGTGTGTGTGCGTTCCTTTGAGCGTGAGTGCATACGAATGCGTGTGCTCTTCCATGCGTGCAAATGTGTGCTTGTGTGTGCTTTTTTGTGAGTGTGTGCGAATGTGCGCGTATGTGAGCGCGCTCGAATGTCTCTGCGTGTGTGTTCATTTGCGAGTGTTTTTGAGCGTGTTCTTGTGTCACTGCATTTTTCCATGCGTGAAAAAAAAAAACACCTACGTGTACCTCAAACGCTAAGCGTCACCTGTGTCCGTATGCAAATTAACGCTGGCTGCACTCAGCCATCACTTTTCAGAGCTACGAGATGCGTGCCAAACAGGACTATTTGCGTAGGAGCACATTTGCAGGAAGCTCCACTCCGGTAGCTTTCGCTCTATTGCCGAAAAATGTTGTCTGCGAGTAAAGCAGGTAAGCTTGCACATTGAAGGCCTCAGTACCTCATGGTATCTTTGCCAACATCCACGATGCAGCTCAGCTATTCTTCAGATCCTTTCCCTCTAATAGAAGTGGTCAACAAAAAATTTCTAATCAATCATTTGGGGGAGTTCACTCTCCTATGTACTGTGTACTCATGTGCTGCACAGGAGGGCACCAAAATTTTCTTAAAAACTGGCTCACGGATGTGTTCGCTTCAGTCACTAGCATCACGACAGCAGCTGGGGCACGAAGAAAAAGAAAGACTATAGCGCCAGCCACCATCAATTCTTCCGTTTGTTTTATTTGAGGTGGTTGGAAGGCGAGGAAAGATAAGGTGTAAAGCTAACCAGCGGTCTGCGGTTTCTATAAAGCGACATCTTCAAGCACCGCAAACCATCCCGCATAGACAGCAAAGAAGGGGTGGTAGGCGCGCCTCCATGCGGCGAACGAAGCGGCCACGCCTCCTTTTGCAGTTACGCCTCCTTCGTGCGAATAAAACGGTCAGAGGAACCCCACCGCGCGCGCCCAATCCGGACGGCCGTGGTGGTGGCTTCTAGCAAACACCCAAGATAACTTTCAGTGGTGAGGCGCGGCAAATAAGCCATATCGTTTCAAGGTTAGTTTCGACTGCAGCGAGTGAGGACGATAAATTCTGATGGGCGGCAATAAGCATGCCACGACCTCTTGAGGCTTTACAATCTCCTTTATAAAGACAGAAGTTCAGCAGGTCTGCAAGAACCTCCGTATCGGTAACATCAACAGTCAGTCATGTTTCAATAATTATTAGTAAGTTGCGGTTAGACGACGACACGAGATTAAGCAGGACATTGCGTTTAAGGACGAAACTATGTGCATTGGCGCACATCACTGAAAAGCGAAGACTGGCTCGTTCTGATACCGATTGGCAGGGCCATTCCTTACAACGAGACAACTGCTATTGTACTTCTTTCACACTCTTTGTGCACTCTTCATACTCGTAGCGCTTATTACCAATGAGCAGGATTTTAAAACCCAGACAGTAGGGTGCTTATTTGCTTTTTGCAAAAACAATTGGGTGATGGCGAGCAATTTCGATGTTTCTGGTGAAGTCTTCACCTATGCTGAAGCCTGTCCCCTTAAAGTTACGCTTCTTAAAAAGCGCTAGTTCTTTTGTTTTGTGAAACGTGAACTTAACATCACCCAAGCGATGCACTCGCTCAACTTTTTTCACATCAAGCGTAATGTTCCGATATTTCTTATAGTGATTGATGATGGTATTTTCCATAAGTGAAAACAACTCCAGTCCAGAAGACTCAGGAATACCATAAAAAAGTAGATTGTTTCACCGAGAATGGTTTTCAGCATCGTGAATGCGAAGTTCTATCCTCTCTATTGTCAGTGCTGCACAAATAGCATCACCTTTCATATTTTCTATATTGAAACGCAGGAAGACTAGGTTTTGGTAGTGGGTTTCAAGAGGAGTCATGTGCAAGCTCAGATCAGCTATAGCTTTGTCGATTGTTTGTATCTGAGACATCGAATCTTTAATCTCCGCGATTAGGATTAGTTGCGATTTCCCTGCAGATAATTTCTTAAGTTCGTTTATTACAGCTTGACTATCAGGTCGAGGGTTAGTTTCGGTGTCTCCCGCAAACAGCAGCAATGAATGGACAACATCACAGCACTGAACAACAATGGAAAGGCAGCAATATGGGGCCGGCAGCTGCAGCAGGAAGTAGTTACACTTGACCGCTTTGTAAAAAGACTGTGTGCATTACTAACCTGCATAGCAAACATGAGCAGATTAGCGTGTTGTATTGATGCACGGCAGCCATGTTTGTATTTTATCTCTGGGCTCTGACGCTTGAAGTGCAACGAAGTCCTCGAATGGCTGCAATGAAAGCTGTGAACAGCGTTTAAAGTGCCGATGTTTGAATATGTGGTCACAAGAGGGAATCTGTCAAGGTGCAGCAGCTACCTTGATTCCACAGGCGACTCACGAGTGTCGACACATTACCTTGTTTTACGTACTCTTCTGTGAACGAAGCGCTAAAAAGTAAATGCAGATTTTTTATACAATCTCACAAAACTGAAGTTAGATTAAGTTACCCAAGTGCTACCCTTGAAACATGAGCTACTAGCAATAGGTGTGTAGCTGAGGACATTTGCTCTTGCATCACCAATAATAATGATGATAATATTATTAATACAATATTAGTAATATTAAAAGACATGACTAGCCCGGCAAGCTTCTGCTGACGACACTTCTAGCCTAGACAAACCAGACAGCCTTCAAGCCAAACCGTAATTGTGGCCTAGACAAACATGAGTAAATTCAAAGACGTAAGTAATGTTGTAGTTCGAAAGCCAGATATGTTGTGTGATATGTAGAAGCAACACAGCCCGAAATAGTCCATTTATCAATGTGGAAGCTGAGGAATGCTTTAGCAATGTGAAGGACAAGTTGCCGAGCAGAAATTTCTTTGGTCTTGTGTATGCCATAAGCTGCCACAATAATGACAAACCAGCACATTGATGAAACTGGCGATTTCAACAAAAGATTTAAACTATACAAATATAAATATGATGCCATGGAACGTCATGTGGCCTCGACTGCCCTCGCTGAGCACGCGGAACCTGCAGACCACCAAATAGACTGGTCAAACACACGTATGCTGGACGAAGAAAAAACCCACGAAGGACTATAAGAACAGAGTGGTGGAGGTATCGCTTGAATGTTGCGTAGTTGGGTACGGTTTGGGAATGTAAATTGTTATTTCGTCTTTATTATTCGTATTTACTGAATGAAAGAGAAGTGTTCCTTTCAACAGTGGTGGGACACTGATGTAGGGTTGTGCCCTACTACTGGTTGAAGGTATTGTTGCTTCCATCGCATTTACTACTCGAGTTAAGAAAAGCGTCAAGTCAAGCGAAAACCAAGTAAAGACGCCCTGGACTGAATTCCGAATGCCCGATCCAGTGCACATATACGGGGTGGCAAGTGGTGAATGGTTGCGCAGCGCGAGTGGTTGTGTCAGTTTTTACTCGCAGACGCTGCCTTGCTGAGCTAGCGAAGCGACGGGGGGGGGGGGGGGGTAGCGACAGTTGGCACAAGACTTCGAGCATGTGCAGTGGGGGTGTCGATGACACCGCCGATGCAAGAGTTGCTAGTAGGTGCAACTATAAAAGAAGCTTGCATCATGCCTGCACCCGGAATTCGGATAGTGTACATAGGCTGGACAACAGTGATGAAATGTTGCTGACAATGTAGGTAATCTCGCTGCTTACGTCACGTATTTAGGTGTACTTCAGTACGCTTTGCCTTTCTTATGGCTTTCATTGTGAACAAGGCTCCCTCCCATATTGGGTGTCGGAACATCAGTAAACATTGTGTTCCACGGGTTAGTGTATCCTTTCGCGTTTGCATTAAAAAAGAACAGTTACGCACAATTTTTTTTTTTTTTCACACCTCTTCTAGCAGCTCACTGTAGTTGCAGTTGAAAGAGCGACTTTTTAAGCTTTGATCAATGGTAATCCTAATTTTTAAGATGGTCACATATAACTGCTGTCAGTTTCCGTGACCTGGCCAGGTTTTTCAGAAATTATCCGACTTTTTCAAAAGTGTCCAAATTCCAAGACTTTTCCAGGTTGGTAGACACAGTGCTGGAATTCAAACCAGTGAGCCCTCGCTCCTCATCATGCTGCGTTAATCAACTAGGCCGCACCACTCATGCTACCATCTCACTAACTAACGGCGAGCTATACATACCCACCATTTACCATTGCTTTACTGTGAATGGACTTAAAAAAGAAACATCCTTGAACAAAGCTTGTATGTCTCGCTTGTAGTTATGCAGCTCAAAAATGAGACAGCTAGTTCGTGGCTTTCAAAGTTAAAAATTTTCTATATATTAACTGCCGGTTTCATGGCCAATCCCCCATGGTGGATGGGAACCATACATCAAGAAAATAGCAATCAAGCAAGTTTCTTCCACCATCCAGCTGTTTCTGGCCTCGACGCCCACACGGCATGTCTGGACAATCTCAGGTGGACGTTTTGGTAAAGTGCATTGGAACTGTACTTTTTCGCTACAGTCACCAGCACCGTCGACATCAACTGTCGCCAAGGAAGGAAACGCCAAGAAAACGCCGGCTTTTGCCGGCGTTTTTCGCTGTACTCATCGCGTCGTACGAACAACTGCTAAACAGCTCCAACAGAATGCTAGTTGCGCTAGAGGAAGGCGGGCTCACATACGTGTCCAGACACGGAAAGAACGTGCTGCTGCGCATTGGACCATGCTCACTACATTTCAAATGGTTCCTATATCTCCTAGCCTGATTTCGTATAACAGTCTCATGTGTTGGATTCATTGCATTGGCCTTGTGCTGAAACTGACTTTTTTAATATCATACGTCGCTTTTTATATGCCTAAAATTAGAGCAAGAGAACTTGACTGGCAAAGCAAGCTTCACAACCAAACACATACCGCCCTGTAAACAAACACTGCGCCAGAAGCCAAAGCCTAAACACTGCAGTTATCAAAAACAGGTCAGTAAGTCATTATGAGTACAAATAGACAGTAGAACAGTAATGACAAGAATTCGTAGTCATACATTAGGAGTAAAAATTAATGGCAAACAGATGACACCAGAAGCCATCAATACTGAGCGTGCTCTGATTACATGGAGCACTTTTCTTGAACTTTTAGAGCAAATTGTTTTCTGAACTTTCCCACTAATCTTTCAACATGAGCAGGACACGCTGGCTGGCAGCATCAAGCTGCCTTCACATAGCAAGCACACACGCAGAACTACACCCGCGTCGTCATGATCTCACGACACACAAGAAGGTTCCACTCTGGGCCCTCTTGTGTGTCACGATATTGCTGACAATAGCAACACTGTTAACTGAGCAAGTGTGTCTGACTTGGCAGCACTAAGTTTCGTACTCGTGGCAATAAGTCTTGCAAAACTTCCATGCAGGATGCCAATTGTCAGACTGTGAAACACCAAAAACAATAGTTACCTCTTTTCTGTGGTTGTGTGAAGGTTTGATTGCTGCATATAGCTGCACAAAGCATGTCACCCACACTGAAGTTCAATGCATTATTAGTTTGTATTGGTTTCTCTCGTTGTACAAGAAAGAAAATCGCTCATTCTGCTATGAAGGAGTGTGCCTCTGAGCTCTTTTCACAAGATGCCAAGCTCACATTGTGAGTGGACATGCTAGACAAAAGCGAATCGTCCCTCATGGCACGAAGTCTGTCATCTAGGTAGTCAGTCTGCAGAGATAGCTGCCGAAGACGCCGTCTTGCACGATCCAGCGGAAGGCTGAAGACACTGCTCACACTAGAGTTCCGAGTTCTCTGGCTCTGTGTAGGCCTCGAACTGCTGAAAAAGTCCAGAGAAAGACTTTAGAAACACTGCCAAGTCAAGTCATATGGCACAACATCTTCACTTGCATTTCTTCACTCAGGCTTTTATTTTCTCACAAAAAAGTTTCATTCAAATAGCCTTCTCACAAACATGACGAGATGAACAGTCCTACAGGGCATGTCGCTGGAGCCTTCCCCAGCAGTAGGTTTACGCGCGCCTTGCTCACTCGAGGAGACGAGCTAGCGTGTGCATGACGAAGAGAAAAGACTTCTGCCTCAACAAGACGGGGCATATGCTGGACGTAGGCTTTCAGGTCCATGCCCACCTCTCAAACATGCATCTGGACACGCTTGCTAGGTGGTTGACATATTTATTCTGAAATTCCACTTATTTAACCTCTGCAAAGTAAATGCAGGGTTACAATTTTCAAGTAACTATGTACCAACTGGCTCAACATAACTTACTAGAAAACCTGTTTTCTTGCAGGTGAGAAACCACACATGGTTTCTCATCGCTAATCCGGATTAGTTCAAGAGTCTAGTAAAATCTCTTAATGCCAAATCATTGCGAAAGTACCATGAAAACAATAAACAAATGTGTGCTACATAAATATCTTAATTTTCTTCAGTAATTGACAAACGCTGTTCTTGTTTTGCATAAGAGCAGGGTGAAAGCCATAATTACTGTCATACCATGACTTTCTACAGTTCGTCACCACAGAACATGACACCAAAATCCAAAATATCCAAAAAGTAATCCAAAATATGCTTTGCACCCCTCACTATTCACACACTGCCAGCCCCAAAAGAGCAGGCAAGTTTTATATGTGAGCGTGTAAACCACAGTTAAAATGATTTTCATGTTCTAAAGCTTACACCTTAAAGTTTCATGCTATAATACCTAAAGGGCAATCTGGCACTAGTGTTTTTGTGGGCTCCTTCAGCGGAGCTTCTACCATCACGGAAATGATGGGAAGTACAGACTTCGCATCTGCGTCGGATAAATTACGTTCTGAAGATTTGTGACGCTTGTTTGCATAGTGTAAAGCCATACGAACTTACAGTCGCCTCATTAAATTGAACCTAAAAGAACCAGGTAACTATGGTCCATTTAATGGAAGTTCCAATTACTGAAAGATGAATAGGTGTGCAGGGACAAGCCCAATCATATCAAAGGCAGTTGTGCCGCTTGACAGATTTTCGTTTACTGAGAGTCTACTGTATCTTTATTTGAAAGTTGCTTCATTCTTTTGTACAAAAAATTTAGTGCAAAAGTTTCCGTGACCATGAGATGGAAGTGAAACCTGGACAAATTCAACCACCAGAGCATGCACTGCTCTGCCATTGTTTTCCACGCTTGGCATCAGGTTGTAAATAATTATTTTTTATAACACTTTAGAAGAAACGTGCGTGTTTCTTCCTTAAAGGTATGTGTTATTTATTTATGGGAATAACAGTACTGTAAGAGTTAGAAACACTTAACATATAGTTCACTTTGCCAAACGCGTCTGTATGAGTGGTATGCCTCCCACAGATCTTTTGTTTTGTTGTGAGGTTGAGTCAGAGAAGCGTGACGGTGCATCAACTTAACTTCACCATCCTTTTACAATTGATTTGATCGAGTCTTAGAAAAGTGCATTTATAGAAGCACATGAACTTTATCTATACGATATCCAGCACTGGAATGGGCATCTAGGTGCAGTGGTAAGTGCACGACGCATCACTAAAGCTTTTATATAGAACTTTTAAGGCTGCAGTGCCACAACCAACCAAGAGACAGAGGCAACTTCAGGCTCTCTGAACAACAAAGACACTGCTCGAGTGTTAAGCACCACAGCCCACTACCCAATCTACGTGACGAACGAAACAAACTAGAAAAAGATCCATAAACAGTTTGCTAGCTAAAGCTGTGCAATCCAAAGCCTGTACTTGCCATCATTTTTAAGATGATACAACGACTTCAGCGGCAGTTTCTTCTCAAGGATATTGAATGATACTCTATGGCTTACACCAAGTACAGGTCTCCAAGATAGCGGCTTTTTGCTCCTGTCCTAGCATTTGTTGTAAATGAATGCTGAAATAAAGAATCAGAATCTACACAGTTCTAAAGCATGCGCACAAAGTCAATGAGACTGCTGAGCATTGCAATCAAAGCATCCCTGCAATATTGAAGGCACGTGCAGCCTTCGTGCACTGGATCAAGAGAAAACTTTCATTTGCCACAGTTGCTGCACGAAAAAGCCACCTTTAAGTGCGATAAGATAGTAGGGATCTGTCAAAACTGTATAATTATTTGTTGCAGCCATTGTCAAAGCATTCATAGATATTACCTGAGCAGCTCACATAAAAATGATTTTGCAGGTTTCCCACTGAGTGTTATCTAACTGCCAATGATAACAATGCAGGTGCAAGCCAATATAATCTTAAACTATGATCCGAGTGCCACTAATTTCATTCCTCTGAATTTATCCACATGCCATTTCATTGCACCAGCTAGTAAGCGATTTAAGTGTTCTAAATTGATCAAAGAATGAATATTCTTTGCAAAACAGCCTGTAACAAGAGTCGTGACTGGAGGCCATTTATGGACGTCATCATTAACAGGTGGTATGCCACCCGTTTTCTCCTTTCCCAAGTGCAATTCTGAGTGATAAAAGTTAGCTGCAACTATGACAGCTCCTGCACGAATTGGATTCGATTCCAACCTCTCATTTCCATCTTTACTGCCATGCATATCGATGAAGGGTGTGTGAGCACAAAAATTTCACGTCGAATCAAATACAGTCGAGCCCACATATAACGGCCCCACTTAAAACAAACTTTCGCTTAACACAAACAATAGCTGGGTGAACATCTTCATTATTTCAATGAGACAAAGTTGCATTTACAACAAACGTCTCTGAGCGCTGCTTATCAGTTACAGCAAATGAACAAAGTCTGCGCTCTGGCAACTTCCCAGGAAACCTGTTTCAACAATCAATAAGCCTACAGCGAGGTGCCCATAGATTCTTATTTAAGAGGAGACGCGGGTCGAAAAGTCGCGGTTTTCTTTAAAAAAAATCACTTTTTTGGTTTACTTTGTATTCTCATCTTTGGTATAAGAACCTTCATTTCTGTAAATATCAAGCCGCAGTTCGTGCGAGAAGTCGCCGAAAAGTGCGCCTAAGTGAGCGGCGGTGACACCAGAATTTAACAGAAGTAGCAAAAGTTTGCGCCGTTTGCATTGCTGCGACCCAGTTGGAGTGTAGTAGAAGTGATTAGTTGCAAGACCGTGCCTCGCCGCCTGATCCCCTCCGCGTTGCCCATAGCGGTGGCGCTGCAGTCGAATAGTGCTCAAAAGAGCCGCGCGTCGCACGCAGGAACTGCTATGCGCTTCGGCTCCTCCACCGCACATTCGTGATGCAGATTTCTTCATAGCTGCCCATCCTTCATGTCTAGCACAAGATGTCATAGCCCTGGAAGTATGACACGCCAATCTACTGAATTTAGGCTTCGAAAAACCCTTGTGAGAGATTGAAAATAATTCAGACAGGGCATGTCTTATACTTATTTTTTCTATCTTAACTCTTTCTTCGTTGATTAGGCATCTACAATATTTAGAATCACTGAGCCGATTAATTGGAAGTAAGCTGTGCTCAGAAAGCAGTGAGATTAAAAAAAAATACCGTTTCAAGCACACGCAGAACCAAGAGGTCGTAAGTAGAAAAGAGAGAGAGAAGGAATCTGAACCCCCTACATTATGAAATGTTTTTGCAGTTTAACTTTTCAGGGTATACTAAAATATACACGCATTCATAGCGACCACCTATTGCCAAAACTAGTCCTTCTGCTGCACCCCGCCCCCCTCAAAAAAAAAAAATCTGGGTTGTAGCTTCGCGCCGAACATATCCAGTTGGTGAAGCTGAATATAGCGTTCCTCTGTACAAATGCTCACTGTAAATTGCATCTTGTCGACAGTATCACGTCTTAAAACTAGTTCTAGCCTAATGTAGTTGGACGACAAATGCACCACCTAAATATAGTAGCTGTACTACAGGCATCGCATGGGTATTGTTGATGGGGCAGTGACGTGCGACTTAAATGCGTGTTAATATGATTGATTGATATGTGAAGAATAACGTTCCAAAAGCACCATTTGATTATGAGAGACGCCGTAGTGAAGGAATCCAGGAATTTCGACCACCTGGGGTTCTTTAACGTGCACTCGAATCTGAGCACACGGGCCTACAACATTTTCGCCTTCGTAGGAAATGCAGCTGCCGCAGCCAAGATTCGATCCCGCGACCTGCGGGTCAGCAGCCCAGAACCTTAGCCACTAGACCACCGCGGCGAGGCCATAAAATATATTTATATATATATATATATATATATATGTGTGTGTGTGTGTTTGTGTGTATGTGCATGCGCGATTACTGTGTACATTTAAAGTTGAATTTCCCAAAACAAGATTCACCACTACCTGCCAACACTTTTGACACGTAATAATAGAACTACACTTATGATACAAAACACCACCATAAATTTGTTGGCTTCCAATGGTATTACGGCAATAGAATATTTGGAAAGGAGCAAAATTTAAGCTGTCGATACAAAATGAGAACTTGTTCCAATGATTTTGCGCAGATAAACAGACGGGCTACATATGAATTGGCACTTCTTAATATGTTTGTGTATTGTTTTTAATATATTGAATATGTATTCAGCCTTTCAGAAAGCAATAACTATTATCTTTCGCAAAACTGGATTGATAAAACCGAATAGTCACCGATATAAACACGGTAACAACGTTGATGATATATGGTGTTTTTTGTCGCAAGGGCCATTTGAAGGCCAAAGAGCGCCAGTTCATGGGACAAAGAATGTGGACAATGATTGTGATTAGCGGCTGTATAAGGGCCATAAAATTCCTCGCAGTAAGGCGGGTAAATACATACAAGTAATAAAATTATGACCATGCCGTGAAAGGTGCGTGTGGTGTGAATAGGTGACAAAAGTTGGTGATAATGAAAAACGATGGCGGACATGTGTGGCATTAGCACAAGTACCTCACTCATTCATACCCTTGCGTGCAAGGGCCGTGAGGCAAGTGCTTTCCTGTGTAGCCACCGCAGCAAAGACCTCCCTGGAGAGGTCGTGCTACGGGATGCCCGGATATATGATATGAAAATTACGAATTTCTTTTAAAAACGCTAACAATGATTTATGACTAAAAAGCGGTTCCCTACCAACGAACATTGCAGGGTGTAAAGGTATATGTTGTCGGTAAGGTAATGGAAAATGCTGTTTTCTTATAGTTTCTAAGTGTTTACACTGGATTAACACGTGAAGGACGGTTAATGGTTCACTACATCTGTCACACAATGGTGGATCGCCACCAGACAAAAGATATGTGTGTGTCGTGTATATGTGTCCTATCCTGAGTCTCGTTAGTATAACCTCTGTATGACGCGATTTTGATACTGGCAGCCAATGACCAAGGTGTGGCTTAATAATGTGTAGTTTGTTTTGTGTGTGTGTATCCCACTTGCTCTGCCAGTAGTCCCTGATGTTTCGTTTGAGAGACGGCTTAAGATCAAGGGCCGGGATTAATATGAGTGTAGGGCCAGTGCTTTTGTGGACGGATGCAGCAAGCTGATCCGCCCTCACATTTCCTTGGATCTCACGGTGCCCTGGCACCCAGCACACTACAACATGTTGTTTTAGTGTGTAGAGTGTGCACAAAATGCAGTAAAGTGAGACAAGGACCGGGTTTTTTTGTTTTTTAAGACTGTGCAGAGCCGTTACCACACTGAGGGAGTCTGTATAAATTACTGCTTTTTGTATTTGTAGTTGTTTGATGTGTTTAGCTGCCACAAGTATCACGTAAGCTTCTGCTGTGAAAATACTTGTGCCTGGATGTAGAGGGCCAGCATCCGAAAAGAATGGGCCGACAGCAGCGTAGGACACAGAGGAGTTGGACTTGGAAGCATCTGTAAAGAACTCAGGACGTGTGTATTTGTGTTGAAGTTTCAGGAAGTATGTTCGGATATGGGCAATAGGCGCATGTTTTGTAACTTCTAGGAAAGACACATCGCAATCTATAGTCTGCCATTGCCACGGTGGCGGATATGCTACAGGAGCCATTAAACTGTGTTCTAGTGAGACTCCAGTTTCCTCAGCTAGACTTTTCAGGCGAACTGAGAAGGGCTGCCTCATCGAAGGCCTGTTTTGAAACAGAAATGAGCTCGACCAATCATTAATAGTAGAGTATGAGGGGTGCTTTTTATCTGCTTTCACCTTAAGGAAATAAACAAAAGACATATAAGTTCTCTGCAGATGAAGCGACCACTCATTTGACTCAACATAAAGGCTTTCTACGGGGCTGGTGCGAAAAGCACCCGTAGAAAGGCGGATGCCCAAATGGTGCACGGGGTCCAGCATCTTTAAAGCACTTTGAGTTGCAGACTGATAAACAACGGCCCCATAATCTAAGCGGGTGCGAATGAGGCTTCGATACAGATTTATGAGGCATTGCCTATCACTACCCCAAGTAGTACGTGACAGCACTTTAATAACATTCATGGCTTTTAAACATTTTATTTTTAAATTCTTGATGTGCGGAACGAAGGTCAGCTTGTTGTCCAAGATTAAGCCTAAGAATTTATGTTCGGCTTTGACGGACAGACGTTGCCCGTTCAGTCGAATGTCAGGTTCAGAGTGCATGCCTCTCTATCGAGAGAACAAGACACACGTGCTTTTTGTGGGTTCAGTCGGAATCCGTTTTCCTCTGCCCATTTGGAGACCTTGTTTAAACCTAACTGAACCTGTCGCTCACACATTACCAGATTGCAAGATCTAAAGCCAAGCTGGACGTCGTCGACATATGTACAATAAAACATATTGCGAGGGATGGACAAGTGCAAGGAATTCATCTTGATGAGAAAAAGTGTGCAGCTAAGTACACCACCTTGTGGCACGCCTGTTTCCTGGACAAATGTTTGGGAAAGAATCGTGCCCACTCGGACACGGAATGTCCGGTTTGACAGGTAACTTTCGATTATGTGAAACATTCTTCCGTGCACGCCAAGGTGGGACAGGTCTCTTAGAATTCCGAAACGCCATGTTGTATCATAAGCCTTTTCGATATCGAGGAATACAGAGAGAAAATATTGTTTATGGACGAAGGCGTCCCTGATCTGTGCTTCGATACGAACAAGGTGGTCTGTGGTGGATCTACTTTCTCGAAACCCGCACTGAAATGGGTCTAGCAAATTGTTTGTTTCAAGGAAATGTACAAGTCTGCAGTTTATCATTTTTTCGAAGACTGCACAAGCAGCTTGTAAGTGCAATAGGCCTATAACTAGACGCTAAAGAAGGGTTCTTGCCCTCTTTCAAAATGGGAATAATAATAGCCTCTTTCCAGGAGGTAGGGACAGTGCCAGAAAACCAGATAGCATTGTACAAACGAAGTAAGGTTTTTCGTGTTTCGGCTGGTAGGTTTTCTAACATTTCATACACCGCACGGTCAGAACCTGGGGCAGAAGTACTGCAGGAGTTTAGAGATGTTCGGAGCTCAGCTAAACTGAAAGCTTCATTGTATGCTTCGTATCTAGTGGATTTGTGTTCGAGTTTCTGCTTTTCTATTCTTGTTCTGTATTTTGGGAAAGTGTCAGTATAGTGGGACGAGCTGGATACCCGTTCAAAGTGTGCACCGAGGAAGTTTGCCTGATCTTCCAAGGTATCACCTTGAGTGTTTACGAGTGGAAGTGTGCGTACTTGTTTTCCTGCTATCCTACCGGCCATGTTCCAGACTTTAGCCTCCTGTGTGTATGAATTGATCCCCGATAAAAACTTCTGCCAGCTTTCTCTTCTGGCTTTCCGACGCGTTGTTCTGCCTTGAGACTTTATTTTTTTGAAGGTGTCAAGATTTTCGGCTGTTGGTGAGTTCCGAAGCAGCCTCCATGCCCTGTTCTGTTCTTTTCGCGCATTACGACACTCTGTGTTCCACCATGGGACGTGTCGTTTGCCGGGCATTCCAGATGTTTGCGGTATGCACCTGGCTGCTGCGTCAGTTAGAAAAGCTGTGAAGTAATGCACAGCTTCATCTATGTCTAATCTACATATGTCTGTCCAACTCAAACGTGTAGAGTTATGGAACTGTTCCCAGTCTGCTTTGTTTATCAGCCATTTGGGAACATGTTGAGGACATTCATATGTTGTTTGTGAACTCAACACTACAGAAAAATGGTCACTTCCATATAGATTATTTATGATTTTCCATTTCAGTAGGGGTAGGAGTGAAGGTGATACGATGCTGAGGTCTATAGACGAGTAAGTTTTGTTGGCAACGTTATAGTATGTTGGCTCTTTCCTATTCAACAAACAGGCACCAAAAGAGAAGATAAATTGTTCAATGAGACGACCTCGTGCATCACAGCGAGAGTCGCCCCACAGTCCACTATGTGCATTTAGGTCTCCAAGAAGCAAATAAGGTTCAGGCAGTTCGTCTATTAAAGACTGGAATTCACGTCTTTCAAGACGTTGGTGGGGAGGTACATACAAAGAGCAGATGGTGACGAGTTTGTTTAAAAGTACCGCTCGAACAGCCACCGCCTCAAGGGATGTCTGGAGTGGTAAATGTGTACACGCTACTCCTTGGTTAATAATAATGGCTACGCCACCGGATGACGCCACAGCATCATCTCGGTCCTTTCGGTATATGACGTAAGCACGTAAAAAATTTGTATTGGAGGATTTTAGGTGTGTTTCCTGTACACACAGCACTTGAGGTGAGTGTTTGTATGAAAGCTCTTGGACGTCGTCGAGGTTTTTAAGCAGGCCTCTGACGTTCCAATGAATAATTTGTGTTTTCATACTGGAAGTAAAGTAGTGCTGTGTGTACGTTAAGAGACTGACTTGTTTATGGTGAAAGGTCGAGCTCAAGTAACAGGGCTATTATCAGGCCCTGTTATGAGCTTTTTAGTTCTCTTGGCGCGCTCCAGAGAGCCGCGCCGCTCTTTTGGCACCAGGGGTGCCGCCGTATCAATTGCCTCCTCGGAGGCACTGGATGCCCGCTCATGCAAGCTGGTTTTTCGAAGCTTGGGCCTCGCCTGGCGAGGTGAGGCCTTGAGACCCGAGGACCCTGGAGTCTCTGGTCTCTGTTCAATAGTAGGCGGAGTAGACTCAACTACTGCCGCCTTGGGGGCAGGCGCCACAGCCAATAGCTCGCTCTGCGCAGGCCGAAGGAGTGGCGAGGGCTGGTGCGACACTGCCCCCTGGCGCACCGCATCAGCATATGTGGGGCCATAAAATGGCGAGACTCTTTTTCTTGCTTCTTTAAATGTAATGTTTTCTTTTATCTTTAAAGTGATCTCTTTTTCTTTTTTCCAGAAAGAACAGGAACGTGAGTAAGCGGCATGATTACCGCCACAGTTTACAGGGTGTGCAGGTGCATAGCAGTTGTCGGACGCACGTCCCACGACTCCACACTGAGCACAAATTTTCCGGCCACGACAGCTTTGCGAGCCATGGCCATATCTCTGACATTGGAAGCAACGGCGGGGATTGGGAATATATGGTCTCACGGATGTCTTTGTGTACCCAGTCTGAATAGTTTCCGGCAGATCGCTCGAAGCAAAGGTCAGTACTAAGTGTTTGGTTGGGATTTCCTTTTGATCTCTTCTGATTTTAATACGCTGTACGTTTGTCACGTTCTGGCTTTTCCATCCTTCCAGAAGCTCAGCTTCGGTCAGGTCAAGCAAATCTATGTCCGATACGACCCCACGAGATGAGTTCATGGACCTGTGTGGCGTAATACTGATGGGTGTGTCTCCAAACGTTGTGAGGGTGTTCAGTTTATCAAATTGGTCTTTGTCACGTATCTCAAGAAGTAGATCACCGCTGGCCATTTTGGTAACCTTGTACCCGGCACCGAGAGTTTCAGTTAAGCATCTAGCCACTACGAAGGGGGATACAGTTCTGGCTTGCTTGTTAGTTTTTTCGCAGTGTATAACGTGGAAATGAGGAAACAATTGTCTTGGCAGGAATAAAAAATTGATATCTTCGGTGCGTACCCGCTTTGAGGAGGCACGATCACTGAGTGAAGGAAATACTTTCTGCATGCTAATTATATGTTGTTCAGCAGCATTGGCGGCCACCCACCACGGAGCCCAACGAGGGGACGCTGCAAGTTTGCGGATGCTGAAAGCTTGCAGACATCAGTCGTACAACCCTGCTATAACCCAATGCGCCTAGGCCAAGGTAGGCTATTTGCACAGGATTAACCCTTGCCGCCGAGAAAATTGGAAGCAAGCAGAAGAGAGAAGTAGACAGGAAAGCAAAAAAAGTAAAAAAGACGAAGATGTAGGGAGAGAGAGATATGAAAAGGCGACTTCCGATTTCCCCTGGGTGGGTCAGCCCAGGGGTGCCGTCTACGTGAAGCCGGGGCCAAAGGGGTGTGTTGCCTCTGCCGGGGGGCCTTGAAGGTCCAATCACCCAGCGTCGGCTCAACCCCCAGGATCCCCTTTTCCCCGGACACGGCAAAGCCACGCACGGCTAGGCGTGGGAGGGAGTCGAAACCCCCCCGTTAGCTCGGGTCCGTGGTGTCGCTACACACCAAACGCCTGCTTTCACAGGCGCCACTGCGGGGACGGTAACAACGTTACTTATACTCGGGTTTCTCGTGAAACAATCGAGCGCATATAGGCTCATATGAGGAACACTGTGCTCTAGATATCGTAGAAACTGCTGACAAAACGAGAGTCTGATTTAATCGCGGTTTTTATATTTCTCCTCTCTTCGCCAACTGCCACTTATGATGTAACGGAGCTCAAAGTGCTGCATGAGTGAAAAGTTTGGCAGCTTGGGCTAGTTGGTATGGCATGGCGATAGTTATAGCGCGAGAACGAAACGACGACACAGAGACAAGGACTTGTTCTTGTCTCTGCACCGTCGTTTTGTTCTCGCGCTATAGCTATCGTCTTGAGTGAGAAGTTTGCAGATGCGTGCAAATTCTGATTGACATTTTTTTTGTGTGTGGGTCTACAGACTAATGAAAACAGTGAATGTATAGACGCAGTTTCGGCGTGCCTGCATAGTCACTCGTGCACCATGGCGCGTCGCAGGTGCGTCCACTGATGAAGGCTCAGAAACGCGCTAAAAACGAGATATAACATGCTTTCGCTTGCTACGGCGCGCGCACTCCCAATGCAGACGCTCCCGAGACTTCAGTACCATGAGACAACAGCGCCGCCGCTACTGTCACCCGCCAGAGAATCAGCCGAGATGTGGCCCGGCCGCTTCGTTCATTCCACTGCCCCCTTCTAGTACACTGTAACGCGGTTATGGTGGCTAGAAGGAGAGGTGTCAGCATCGTCCCGGGCGCGCCTAGAAAGGAGGCGTGCGGGCATTTCATCTCGCCGCGGAGCGGCACGCAAGTCGCCACCGTGATCGGTCGAGAGTGCTTGCCAGCCGCTAGCGCGGCACCTTTAGTCGCTTGCTCGTAAGCTCGCAAGTTGCAACGTCTACGCTTTGCCTATTTGGACTTGTTCGGAATCAATACGTGCCAATGTGGCCATGCAACAGTGACGAGTATAAAGCAAAGACACTGCTTTGCATCTGAATGCAAGGTGGGATATGCTTCGGCCCGCAAACAAGGAAAGCAAACGTTTTTCTTCTCTGCTCCCGCCGGCAATTAACAGAGCAAAGCCTGGGAGCGTATGATTCCTCGCGCTGACAAACCACTGGAAAAGACCTGCGTTATGTGCGAAGCTCATTTCGATGAAAGATTCATCGTTCGTAGCTTCAAGCATATTATAAACAGGTTCTTAGCAACTTGGGAAAAAGCTGTACCTAAGGAGGGTGAGTTCCTGAGTGAATCAACTGCAGAAGGACTCCGCGTCACTCTAACTAGCACCCTTTCCATTCGGCACAATGTCACGAAAACATTGGGCTATAATACTTGATGACGTCTCGCCTCTGCCAAGACGCACTTAAAAATTTTTTTTTGGAATTCTGAAGCAAATGTCTGGCTCGAATGATCACCCTTCGCTGACACAATTTTTTATCTCTGTGAATTGCCTCAGTTTTTACAGTTTGGCACAGTCACCCCCAGTGGTAACACACCTTCTGGAGTTCCGAGCAGCCTACGAATTCTATGTCCGGGCATACACAACGATTCAATGAAATTGCAGAATAAGCTTGATGAGCTGCTAGAGGTGGGGCGCTTCAATGAGGTTCATGAAATTATTGTTGCTTGTGAAGCCCTCCCTGACTACACAGATCTCATTGGACGCAAAAGTGACTCCCGGATCATTTATTAAGTCAGTGGCTATGTGGCCCAGAAAAAGGTGAAAAAGACAAAGTGCAATGAATGTAGCAGGTTGATGTTTCACTCAAAATTCCAGCTTGCTTCCGGCAGAATCATGCTTTCTGTACCCGTCCAAGTCCTTAGCAGACCTGGTCAAAGCTATAATAGATGCACTCACCCATTGCTTCAATTTCGACAAGTTGAAAAGTGACAGCATAACAGATCTTATCTGCTGCCTGTCTGTGAAGAGGTTAAACATGGTCGGCTGTGAACACCACAAACTGGAAGTGACAAATCAGATAATTAGATTCTTTACACTGAACAGAATGCATTTTCTCTTGCTGGAGAAAATGTGTCCAATCAAAAAAAAGAGAGAAAAAATTAGGTTCTTGAAGTTAAGATGTCTGACTTAAGTGTCACAGTATTAACTCAGCGAACAAGGTTTTATTTTTTGTTATTGTGCATTACTCACACTATGTGTTTCTAGGGATTTTACTATTGTCTTGTTCACATTGTTTTAAACCCCCCATTAACAACTGTGATATCACTGTCTGGCTGTGTTCACATATGCAGAAATCATTTTTTCGTGAACTGGTTTGTGACTGTATCTATGTTTGCCAATGAAATCTCAATGTCATGAGTATATGTATGCCCATCTTATCATCAGATATTTACTCTTCTCTTTAGTAGCCTTATTCACTTGCTTTAGCTGAGTTTCATATAACTTGCAGTTTTTTTCACCCTAATGCATATGTTGTGTTTATTTTCAAATTTTTTCACTTTCGAGAAAATAAATGTCTTGCTGATTAAATTAGACCTTGATTGTGCGAGTCATAAAAATAATGGTTGGTGATACCTCTACGTGCAATAAGACTTCACGGAGAACACTGTGGCATCAAATTTGAAAACTGTACGGACTTTGTTTTAGTGTCAAGCTCACAGCAAGTCACTTGATTCTCTATAATCTAAGCTTCATAGCTGATATACAACGAAATGAATTGAAAACACGCTTTGCAGCATGCCGCCAGATTTGTGACAGGTAAGCTTTGTTACAATCCGCAGCGTAGAGTGAATTATTTGCAACAAAAAACGACTGATACGTGCGAGGAGGGGCATTTCGAAAATGACTGCAGCGCTGCCGCATCAGGATAAATTCTCGCGCGCTCCCCGGCGCGCCGATGCTGACACCTCTCCTTTTAACCACCATAACGCGATCGGGCAGCGCCGCCCGCCATTTGCGATCATCGGGGCACACAGAGTCACCCCTCTCCACCAAGTTTCTATGACCGCTTGCTCGTATGTTGTCGAAGAATAAAAGAAAAATGAGAAAGAAGACGCAATTGTCACATGTTTTGACAACGCCTCTTCTATTTAGATGCCTGCGGCATGAGAAGAAAAACAGCTGCCACACCTTTTCCCTAATTCATTTTAGAATGTTCTCGGTCGCTAGCATCACCTGTGGCGGACGGTGCAACAACACAACACTTTGCATAGCCTCCGAAACAGTGTACAATTGCAGGTCTCGAACAACTCTCGACTGACGCGCCCCTATGGGCCGCAGATGAAAACCGCTTAGCTGGTATCGCACGCCGTCGTGATGATGGATGGATGGATGGATGGATGGATGGATGGATGGATGGATGGATGTGGCTGTACCCTTTAGATTGGGAGGCGGCTAACGCCGCCTAGCCGTAATACTTGATGAACTAACCACTAGATTTATATTTTTTTCCTTCAAATAGTGAGGTTGAGGATTCGTACTTTGCAGTGAAGAGTTTAATTTTCACTCGTGCCTTGACTTTAGCCACCAATCAGATAACCTCCTTCTAGTTCAGTCTACCCGCTTAAAGTCTATTTCGCCCTCCCGGTCCCTAAACCCCAGTGCTTTGAAAAACTCTGCGCCATCATCCTGAACTATAGGGTGAAGCCCTATACAGAACATTATGAAGTGTTCGGCAGTTTCTTCTTCCTCTCCACACGCACTGCATACTGTGTCTACCCCTTCGTATTTGGCCCGATATGTCTTGGTTCGCAGTACTCCCGTCCTGGCTTCAAACAGTAGAGAACTACCCCGAGTATTATCATAGATCCTTCCCTTGGCAATTTCCTGCTTAAAAGTTCGATAGATTTCTAGTGCGGACTTCTTAATCATGCCCATTCTCCACATGTCAGTCTCCGTTTCCTTCACTTTCTTCTTAACCGATAGTTCTTTTTGGTTTGGCCACCTGCTGTTTTCTAAGTATTTACCAGTCAACTTCCTGGTTCGCTTCCTCCATTTTGTATCGACATTCTTCATGTACAAGTAGCTGAAAACCCTCCTAGCCCAACGCTCCTCCCCCATTTCTCTCAATCGCTTCTCAAATTTTATCTTGCTGCTAGCTTCCCTGCCCTCAAATGATGTCCATCCCATATCACCTTGCACTCCCTGATTTGGTGTATTCCCGTGAGCTCCTAAAGCAAGCCCACCTATTCCACGTTGCTTAATTTCTAATCTTGCTTGAACTTATGATCTCATGCACAAGACCGCATTGCCAAACGTCAGCCCAGGAACCATGACCCCTTTCCATATTCCTCTCACAACATCACACCTATTGTAATTCCACAGTGCCCTGTTTTTCATTACTTCTGCATTCCTGTTACCTTTAGTCGACATGTATATTTCGTGTTCCCTTAGGTACCCGGCCCCATTGCTTATCCATACGCCCAGATATTTGTATTTATTTGTTATCTCTAGCGTGACCTCCTGTATTTTAAGCTCACTACCTTCATTGTCATTAAAAATCATGACTGCTGATTTTGCCTTACTGAATTTAAAATCTAACCTATCTCCCTCATTACCGCAGATGTCCACCAATCTCTGCAAATATTCCTTGTTGTTGGCCATTAGCACTATATCATCTGCGTACACTAATGCCGGTAGTGCCTGATCAATAAGTTTTCCTTGTTTGACTAAAGAGAGGTTGAAGCCCAGTCCACTTCCCTCTAATTGTGCCTCTAATCCTTGTAGGTACATCATGAATAATAAGGGTGACAGGTGACACCCCTGCCTAAGCCCCCGTTTTACCTCTGCAGGCTTGGATACCTGTTTTTTCCACTTTATAACTACCTTGTTACCTTTATAGATATCCTTTAAAAAGTTAGTGACTACATGTTCCACGCCTAGTGTGTCCAGTATTCCCCACAATTCCTCTTGAACCACGCTATCGTACGCTCCCTTGATATCCAAAAATGCTAGCCACAGGGGCCTGTGTTCCTTTTCTGCTATTTCGATGCACTGCGTCAGTGAGAACAGATTGTCTTCTAACTTCCTGTGTTTCCGAAACCCATTCTGCAGTTCCCCCAGCACCCCCTCATCCTCTATCCATGCCTGCAGTCTTTCCTTTATAATCTGCATGGCCAGCCTGTAGACCACTGATGGCACTGTTATAGGACGGTAGTTGTTTATGTCAGCTTTGTCCCCCTTTCCATTATAGATCATGCTCATCCTGCTAAGTTTCCATCCATCGGGAACTTCACCATCGATTATTATTTTGCTCACTGCCTCCCTCAAAGCCTGCTTAGACTTCGGACTTAATGTCTTTATCAGCCTAATTGGAATGCCATCTGGGCCTGTCGATGCCATCTGTTGATGTCATCTGAATGCCATCTGGGCCCCAAGATCGAGAGAAGTCGCCGCCTGGTGGCCACTGGCTTAAGCGCACCTAGTGTGGATTGCTTTCTGCATTGTCTACTACCCACATAAGGCTAGATGCGCGCATATACGTCATGCTCGTCCTCAAGGGGCGGTTTGTTCCTTTCTGTTCAAGCATGTTTAACTGCTTGTATGTTTGCCTAGCACAATCTAGAGAGACATTTGGCCTTGCTCGGCTGTATATGCGCTGCCATAAGATCAATTCAGCCACTTTCCAAGAATACCGTATATCGTTATCGTACCCTCCATTCGCCAGGATCATGTCAGTGTAGGTGCTGCTCTTTAGTTGAACAAACTGTAAAGTGGACTTGGCATTATCCCAAACATGTAGAGTATTAAATATCGTGTGAATGCAGTGCTTTAGCGACTCCACGATAAACGTAGTTTTAGATTGTTGTTAGGTGGCTAACCACGGCTTCTGTTTCTTATCAATTACATGACAAGCTTTAATTGTGCTTGAGATAACCTTTTATATCCCCGGTCCTGGTCACACTACAGCAAAACATTTTTGTCTAGTAATTCCTGACACTTCAATAATTTTTTTAATTTTTCTTTGAAAAAACGGAAAATTAAATGACATGAAGGGGATTAAACTTCAGTCACTATGCGCAATTTTAACCTTGGGCAACATTTATACAGACACATCCGTGTGCTAAGATTCGGGTTTACTTTTCAATGCAGTCAACGTTCGATTTCTTGACACCAGAAATTCCGGCCATGCCTGAATTCCCGGACTAATCTGTGGCACGGTCAAGTTCCCCATAGAGTCAATGTATTGAAAAGTCTGAAATTCTGGACGCTTATAGCCTTCAACATCCGATTTGCCCGGACTTCTTACTGTTAAGCGCCGACCAAACGTCACCACCATTTTGGTTGTTTTCATGTTCTCGTGCCGCCAACCACCGCATCGCACCGCGGCTGCCATAACCTCGTAACCTCGCTGCGGCTGCCATAACCTTTCTAGAGATAAAGAATAAATACAAATATCAGGGTGTATGGATAAGCAACGAAACTTAGTACTTAAGAGAACACGAAATATACGTAACGACTAAAGGAAACAAGAATGCAGGGGTGATGAAAAATAGGGCACTGTGGAATTACAATAGGTATGATGTTGTTAGAGGAATTTGGAAAGGTGTCATGGTTCCTGGTCTGATTTTCGGCAATGCGGTCTTGTGCACGAGATCAGAGGTTCAAGCAAGATTACAAGTTAAGCAACGAGGAATAGGTAGGCTTGCTTTAGGAGCTCACAGGAATACACAAAATCAGGGTGTACAAGGTGATATGGGATGGACATCATTCGAGGGCAGGGAAGCTAGCAGCAAGATAAAATTTAAAAAGCGATTGAGAGAAATGGGCGAGGAGCGTTTGGCTACGAAGGTTTTCAGCTACTTGTACATGAGCAATGTAGATACAAAATGGAGGAAATGGATGGATGGATGGATGAAAAACTTTATTGGGGTCCTGAAGGATTCCACCCAGAAAATTGATGGGCAAATACTTTGAAAAGAGCAGGTGGCCAAACCAAAAAGAACTATCGGTTAAGAAGAAAGTGAAGGAAACGGAGACTGAATGGGCATGATTAAGAAGTCCGCACTAGAGATCTATCGAACTTTTAAGCAGGAAATTGCCAAGGAAAGGTCTATGATAATACTCGGGGTAGTTCTCTACTGTTTGAGGCCAGGACGGGAGTACTGCGAACCAAGACATATCGGGCCAAATACGAAGGGGTAGACACAGTATGCAGTGCGTGTGGAGAGGAAGAAGAAACTGCCGAACACTTGATAATGTTCTGTAAAGGGCTTCACCCTATAGTTCAGGATGATGGCGCAGAGTTTTTCAAAGCACTGGGGTTTAGGGACCGGCAGGACAAAATAAACTTTAAGCGGGTAGACTTAACTAGAAGGAGGTTATCTGATTGGTGGCTAAAGTCAAGACACGAGTGAAAATTTTACACGAGTAAAATTAAAAAAAGATACATCACAGGCAGATGGTGCAAAATAAAACCGAATGACGGTTGAAAGTGACTTTACTTTTCAATAAATTTGTGCAAGAGTTTGTTTGTTTATGCCAGATGTTTTATTTGTATTACTTCCAAGGCCTCATCGCAGGAGGGTGTAGAAAATTTAATGCACACAATTAAAGTAAGCATTACCCGCCCGCGGTGGTCTAGTGGCTAAGGTACTCGGCTATTGACCCGCAGGTCGCGGGTTCGAATCCCGGCTGAGGCGGCTGCATTTCCGATGAAGGCGGAAATGTTGTAGGCCAGTGTGCTCAGATTTGGGTGCATGTTAAAGAACCCCAGGTGGTCGCAATTTCCGGAGCCCTCCACTACGGCGTCTCTCATATTCATATGGTGGTTTTGGGACGTTAAACCCCACATGTCAATCAATCATTATTTGTCTTTGTCTGAAATAAAGTTGAAAATCTTGATCCGCACCTTTGAAGTGCACAAAGCCCCCTCGTAGGCTCACAATGGAAAAAGCTACGCCGTTGACCTCAGGTCTGCCGTCAGCGTGCTAGCAGAATAGAAAGTTGGGCGAGTTGGTGTATATTCATATTAAAAGAAAAGCGGCGCACAAAAAGACGGAGACAAAGAAGAGAACCACACACAGCGCTGCACGGAGACAAAGAGAACCACATGCTTTTCTTTTAATATGCTAGCAGAATCGTGGAAGGCAGTTACGGAAGAGACCCTGCAGAGCTGTTTTTGCCATGCGGGCTTCACACTCGACGCCGAGACGGCAGTCTCGCCCCAAGTGGACAGAGTGTGACGAACTGCCATCCGCGGACGTTGCCTTCGACGATCTGCATGCTGCCGGCGTGTCGATTCCAGCCAGGATAACCTTTGAGGGGTTCGCCGACACTGACAAAGACCTTGAGCTATGTGAGGACTTGACCGATGACGGAATCATTTGTTAAGTTACGGAGGATTCCGACGATTCCTACACCGAGAATAAAGAGCCATTCCTTACACAACCAATGAGCTCGGAGTAGATGCGAGCGCTAATGACACTGTCATCAGTGTACAGTAGCAACATGACATTGACTGAAATTGAGGAACACATGATCACGGGCAAACGGAACGCCGTGCAAAAGAAAATAGGCGACTTCCTCGCGCCCAAGTGCCGACCTATGAGGCAGCACCAACAACGTCAGATTTTTATATATATATATTGAAACGAAGATGCGCGAGTCTACGGGGCGCGGAAGAAGAAGAAGAGTAGTGGAGCGGCGCCTGGACTGTGTGGTTGGGTGGAAGCGTTCTTGGCCTGTCTCAGAAGTACGCTGCTATTTTACAACGCCTTTTCACCTCATCTGTAAATAAACACAGTCACTCGTAACAGTTTGGTGGAGGTGCTGGGTACATCGATCTGGACGACCCAGCTCTACCGATTTTGCGACGGAGCAGACGCTTGGCAGGCTTGCCACCGCAGCTACCAGACATGGAGGACGCGGGAGCGGGCCTTTACAACCTCGTGGCTGATGAGCAACACGCTCACCCGCCAGGACAAGATCGCTGCGGCACGCCGGAACGTCAGCCGAGGACCTTTTCGGGGCAGCCGGATGACGATGTTGACGACTGGCTCAAGCACTACCAAAGAGTGAGTCGCAGCAACCGCTGGAGCACTGCTAAGCAGCTCGAGAACGTGGTGTTTTTTCTCGTCGGCACCGCGTCTCTTTGGTTCGACAACCATGAGAGTGCATTGACCACATGGGACATTTTCATGGACGAGCTGAAGAGGTGTTCTGGTGACTCAACAGCGAAGGTCAAGCAGGCGGAGCAAACGCTTTCGCGCAGAGCTCAGTTACCTGGCGAAACATGCACCACCTACATCGAGGCCGTCTTGAAGCTTTGCGGAATCGTGAGTGCGACCATGTGTGACGAAGATAAGGTAGGTCATCTGCTCAAGGGAATCGCGGAAGACATGTACAATTTCCTTATCACCAAGGAAGACTTACACACACCTTCCGACCTAAGGAGACACTGCCGAGCGTTTGAAACCCTAAAGAGGAGGAGAGTCCTACCAAAGTTTGGACGTCTTGACAACGTGCCCACGATTGCAAGTGTCAACCTTCCATCGCAGGACGAGATCTCTTCTCTTATAAGACGAGTGGTTAAGGAAGAACTTGGTCAACTGCAAGCTGTAGACACCGCTGGGGTCTGCCATCAGTGTGCATTCGAACAACGACCCTGTGAACCACTGGTACCTCGGATGCGACAGAGCTACTTTGAGCCTCGCCCGAATTACACCGATCGGTTCGAACGGAGGAGTGAACGACCACTCGGAAACCAGGAACGCAGGCAAGCTGCGTCACAGCGATTTACTCCTCGACTACCATCGCCCGGTTTTTATCAACCGACGAGGTTTACTTCGCTGGGCACGACTAGGCGCGACACCCGTACTTGCTACAACTGCGGGCTACCTGGATACATCGCTAGGTACTGCTACCGTCGCCAGCAGCGAGCTCCACGATTCAACGTGTACACGCCCTATGTACCTGCTGGCGAGTCTCGACCATTTCAGGGCTCTTTCCAACAGCAACACGCAGCACGTGCTGACTCGCCTTGCTCCGACCGCAGCGTTACCCCAGCACCCGCACGCCAACAGCGATCCCCGTCACCGCGTCGCCGCTCGGGGACGCCACCACCACTGGGAAACTAACTGGTGCGACCAATGGGGGCGAGGCTGCAAAATCATCTTCCGCAAGACCCCCTTGTGTTGTAATGGTTGAGAACAAAGTGAGTGTTTTTGTAGGCAATGTGAGTACTGTTGCACTAGTTGATACTGGTGCTGCCGTTTCCATAATGAGCATGTCTTTTAAAAATTGCCCAGGGACGAAAGTAATGTTTGCTTGGAATCGGAGTGCTACGTTCCGCGGCGTAGGGGGAGAAACGTTGAGCCCGGTTGGAGTTTGTTCTGTTTTAGTTTCTATAGGACATCAAACGTTTCGAGCTGAACTAACGGTGCTTACACGAGCGACCCATGACGTCATTCTAGGTATAGATTTTTTGCGGGAATGTGGTGCAACTCTAGATTGTGGTAGTGATGGGATTATTTTTCGTCCCGTGTTGCCGCCTCCATTGACAAAAGATACCGTTGATGACTGCTTGGAAGTGTTTTCCGTGTCTGAAGACGTCTGCTTGGCCCCACATACCGCAATGTTTGTGCGTGTAAACTCTTCGCGTTCTTGTGCGGGTTCTTACTATGGTTTAGCCGAGCCGAACTTCAGTAACGCCCTTAAGAAAAACGTTATTGTGCCTCGTTGCCTCGTGCTCATCGTCGATGGTTGTGCCGATTTGTGGACTGTGAACGTTTCCGCTCAGCCCATATATCTGCCTGCAGGACTTAAATTGGCAAGCTTTCAAGAGCAAAGTACTCTTACCATACGGTCACTCCAACTGTCGGTGGATGTAAAGAAACCCCACGCCAACTCGTACCGCGACTATTCTGCCAGCATTGACCGTATTATTAACAAGTCACTTCCATCAACTGAACGGTCGCTGCTGCAGGAGGTGATCACACGCTACGCCTCAGTCTTTGACTTTGCCCAAGACGAGACATCTACCGTTATGCCACCGTCTTCATGTACGCAACACCGCATCTATACAGGCCAAGCACCACCAATACGCCAGAAGCCCTATCGTGTCTCGCCTTCCGAAACGAAAGTCATCGCTGAGCAAGTTGAAGACATGCTAAAGAAGGGCATCATACAAGAATGGTGTAGTCCATGGGCAGCTCCTGTCATTCTAGTGAGGAAAAATGATAATTCATGGAGATTCTGCGTAGACTATCGTCGCCTAAATGCCATCACAAAAAAAGACGTCTACCCTTTGCCACGTATAGATGACGCCGTGGACTGCTTGCATTCTGCCTCCTATTTTTCTTCTGTTGACTTGCGTTCTGGGTATTGGCAAATTCCTATGCATCCCTCAGATAAAGAGAAGACGGCCTTCGTAACACCAGACGGTCTCTTCGAGTTCAACGTTATGCCCTTTGGTTTGCGCAATGCTCCAGCGACATTCGAGAGATTTATGGATACAGTACTCCGTGGACTAAAATGGGAAATTTGCATGTGCTATTTAGATGACGTGATTATCTACGGCAAGACTTTCCAAGAGCATAACCACCGCTTGTCGCTTGTGTTTGAATGCTTACGCGAAGCTGGCCTTGTTTTAAACTCAAAGAAGTGTCATTTTGGAGAACGTCAAGCCCTCGTATTAGGCTTTCTCGTGGATAAAGAAGGCGTGCGACCAGACCCACAGAAGACCGCAGTGGTTCGCAACTTTGCACCACCATGAACAGTGAAGGACCTGCGAAGTTTTCTGGGTCTGTGCTCATATTTCCGCCGATTTATTAAGAACTTCGCACAACTTGCCTCCCCACTGACGTCCCTTCTTCATAAAGACACACCGTACTTGTGGGATGATAAATGTGAGGCTGCATTTCAACAGCTGAAGTTTTCATTGACTTCAGGACCCATCCTAAAGCATTTTGATCGTGATGCTTTGACTGAACTTCATACTGATGCTAGTGGGCTAGGTGTTGGTGCTGTGCTGGTCCAACACTGCAACGGTCGCCAGCACGTCGTAGCATATGCCAGTCGGACACTGACCAGAGCAGAGACGAACTACACCGTCACCGAGCTCGAGTGCTTAGCAGTCGTCTTCGCCATTCAGAAGTTCCGACCGTATCTACATGGCCGCGAGTTCACAATAGTGACCGATCACCACTCACTATGCTGGCTTGTGGGACTTCGTGACCCGTCTGGCCGGCTGGCTCGTTGGGCGTTGCGCCTACAAGAGTGCAGCTTTTCCGTTACCTATAAGAGCGGACGATGTCACACAGATGCCGACTGCTTATCCCGCCTTCCTCCAGTACACACCAATGCTGACGACAATGACATTGATGACTATTTAGTTTCTGTCTCGTCCGACTTCCCAGATACCAGCCGCTTCAAACGTGAGCAGCAGCGCGACCCTACTCTGAAACCTTTGCTCGAAGCTGCACATAACTCTGTCGACAAGCACTTTAAAATTTCAAATGGCTTGCTGTATAAAAGAAACTATTCAGCCGATGGCCTCCCGTTGCTTCTAGTGGTGCCGGAAAGCCTGCGCCAGGTCGTCCTTCGTTCTGCGCACGATGACATAACATCCGGTCATCTCGGTTTCACACGTACGCTGCATCGACTACGTGAGAGGTTCTACTGGCCGAAAATGTGGAAGACCACAAAACAGTACGTCACCAGCTGCGCTATATGTCAGCGCCACAAGCCATCCACCACTGCCCCGGCGGGTTATTTGCAGCCCATCCCTCCACCGACATCCCTTTTTGAAAAAGTCGGCATTGACTTGCTCGGACCCCTTCCTAAGACCCCATCGGGCCACCGATATGTTATAGTGTGCGTGGATTATTTAATGCGTTATACGGAAACGGACGCACTGACATCGGCCACAGCAGCCGCTGTTTCTTCTTTTCTGTTACAACGGGTCATACTGCGTCACGGTGCTCCACAGGTTGTCATCAGTGACCGTGGACGACAATTTATGGCCGATGTGGTTGAAGAACTTTTGCACCTCTGTGGCTCCTCTTATCGCCACTCCACCCCTTACCATCCGCAAACTAACGGTCTCACTGAGAGAACAAATCGAACTCTCACGAATACGTTATCGATGTACGTTGATGCTGACCACAGGAACTGGGACGCCGTCTTACCGTTTGTTACTTATGCGTACAACACCGCCAAGCATGAAGTGACTGGACATTCACCCTTCTTTCTGCTTTACGCACGAAATCCACAGAGTTTTCTGGACACTCTATTACCTTTCTCGCATCAGGAAGATCTGTCCATCGCTCAGACGTTGTGTCGCGCTGAAGAAGCACGTCAACTAGCGCGCCTTCGAACATTGTCTTCGCAAGAACACAGCAAGAGTCGCTACGATGCCAAGCATATCCCCGTAGAGTTTTCTCCTGGTGACTACGTGTGGCTGTGGACTCCTGTTCGTAGAAAAGGATTGTACCGGAAGTTTCTAGCAAACTATTCCGGCCCATTCGTGATAGTCACTCGTCTCAGTGACAAGAATTACATTGTCGCCCGAGTCACAGCCAATAACCGGCGTTCGCGCATTATGCAAGTTGTTCACGTAGCCCGCCTCAAACAGTACCATCATAGGCCTATTTAACTCCCTCGGCGAGCTTCGTCTGCTGCCGGGGAAAATGAAACGAAGATGCGCGAGTCTACGGGGCGCGAAAGAAGAAGAAGAGTAGTGGAGCGGCGCCTGGACTGTGTGGTTGAGTGGAAGCGTTCTTGGCCTGTCTCAGAAGTACGCTGCTATTTTACAACGCCTTTTCACCTCACCTGTAAATAAACACAGTCACTCGTAACAATATATATATATATATATATATATATATATATATATATATATGTGTGTGTGTATATATATATATATATATATATATATATATATATATATATATATATATATATATATATATATATATATATATATATATAAGCAGCTCTTTTCAGAGCCACTTAGACGATGTATTGGCTGAATTGCAATGGGAGTCTTGTACTCCGACTGTTACCCTCTCCGTCAGCAAGAAATACCAACAAAAAAAAGGTGCGTTTTCACTTGCATTCATTTTTCTGGACTGCCCGATTTTCCAAACATTTTTTCAGTCCCTGGAGGGTCCGGGAAGCGTTTTTGACAACCGTGTGCTGGAGAACACACGAGAGAGAGGAGAGACGCCCATGTTGTCTGCTACGGCGCTCATTGGTTGCAGCTGTCACGAACGTTATTTCCGCGTATAGCTAGAATTTTCTCTTTTTTTAGCCAAGGCTGTTGTGGACTCACCGGTAGCGCGGGTAGACCTTTGCTGGCATTGCCGAGTCGCCTCGTAGAAGATGAAGCGTGAACAGAGACACGGGAGGGTGTACTGAGAGCAGCTGAGCGTGTGGTAAGTTTTGTGAATCGGATAGCTTTCGGGTTGTTTCTGGGACCAAAGGGTGATGTCATCGGCATAGAAGGCAGAGCTGATGTCATTGTTGTTATAAAGATTTCTTGCCAGAGCCGTCATACCTATGTTAAAAAGAAGGGGCGAGATCACAGCCGTGGAGTGCCCGTGTTTCCTAGATGAAACTTGTCCGATTCCATCTCCCGTAACTTTATGGTGGCGGTTCTATGTGACAGGAACTGCCTTACAATATTAAAGAAATGCCCACCGAGACCCAGCTCAGAGATGGCTTCGAGGATGTGATCATGGAGTATGGTATCGAACGCCTTTTTGAGATCCAGAGCCAAAATGACTCTGGGAACTCTGGTGGAGGCGTCGATGACCTGCGATTTGATGAGAAGCATGGCATCTTGGGTTGAATGATGTGGGCATAAGCCAACCATGTTAGATGGGAAGAGGTCATTGTGCTCTATGTACTTAGAGACTCTATCGTTTATGACATGTTCGAAAATTTTGCCGACACATGATGTTAGCGAAATCGGTCTAAAATTTTCTGTTGTGCATTTCTTACCGGGTTTGGGTATCAGTATGACCGTGGCGTGCTTCCACTTTTTCCATTTTTTGTTGAATAAATCAGTCAGGAAGGTGAATGATTCATCGTCAAGGTTTCTGAGCATGCGGTTCGTGACGCGGTCTGCACCTGGCGCCGAAGTGCTGTTGAGTTTGCGAAGTGCAGACCTGACTTCCTGGGTAACTATGTGGTGGCGTGTATGAGGTGATACTTAGCGGGAGGTGAATTTGGGCTAGATGTTGCGTGATCAAATCTTCGCTAAGATAAGTGAGAGCCTGGTGAGCAAGTCTCTCGAAGGCGATCTCTGAGTGACTCGAGTGTCGGTAGGTTTCAGAAGGTGTTTAAGCAAGTTCTACTTGTCGCCTACCCTCATCCGACAGTCGACCTTGTCACACGTTTCTACGCAGTGTTTTTGTTCTAACACTTTAGGGTATGACACAATTTCAGTATTGATCTTTGCAATGCGTTTCCTTAGTTATCTGTTCAGTTTGTTCTTTAGCCAGCATTTTTTGAGAGACATTTTAGCTTCAAAACGGTGCGCTAAGTGGCTGTCTATGGTTGAAAAATCTTCTTCTCTTTCTATCTCTGTAGTGAAGGCAGAGACACCAGAAAAGAGGGTTTCTATCCACTCTGCATAGTCACTAGGAGGGGCTTTGTCAGTTCTGGTGGAACGGAAGTGGTCCCGATCAACGATGCGCTGTATTCTGGTGCTTTTGCATTGAGCATGCAGTGTAATTTCAATAATGAGACGATCGGAACCCAGATGTTCCCCATGTTTCGCCATGACAACTTGCCCCCATAGGCGACCAGAGAGAGAACTAGGGTCGAGGGTCTCGTTGCCGAATCGCCTAAACGAGTGGAGAAGCCGGGGTCTGATAGTAGCATGAGATTGAAGTCCTGTATAGCCTTGCATATTTAAGCCCCTTTTGGTGAGTCTTTAACGGAGCCCCTCGTAGAATGAGGCGCGTTAAAGTTGCAGACTACTATGAGGGGTATGCCGGCATCAGTAGCCATCTTTACTGCTTTACCTACGAGGCGGTAGAAGAGCTCGTCTCGTCGTTTTGGCGAACTGTATACCTTGTGGATAAGCAATCCTCTGCGCATGTGCTTTCCCGGTAAGAGTTCTGTGCAGACATATTCGACATTAGAGCGCTTATCTATGTCTTCAGGATCAATGACTGTGATGGCCTTTTTGACCAAAGTAACGACGCATCTGCCACCGTTCTTTGCGCATTCAAAGGACTCGTAACCACTAAATGTGGTGCCGGACGTGAGCATCTTTTGTAACGAAATTGCTTGTGATTTTGATACACACGGTAAAAGGCATCGAGCTAACACTGCTCTCTTCTTTTGGAATCCGTAGCAGTTCCTATGCCAGACCCGAAAGTCGGTGTTGGATACCGCAGCCATGATTAGCATTTAGATTTAGCAGAAGGCTGAGCCTTCGAATCGCTCTGAGAGCATGATATCTGCTTTTGTACAAGCTCCGCCACAACAGTGGGGTCTGATATTCACTGCAATAATTTTGCCAGGAGCGCTAGAGACTCCTGGAGACCCGTCCTATGTTCAAGATCCCTTAGGAAAGAATCAATAAAACGATTCTGTGCCGTGACAATCACTGTCTTTGGTGATTTTTTGTAGCGTCGAAAAAATCTGCTTCAAAGATTCTTTGATTTGGTTAAGACTTTCAGTTACGTCGACCTCAGGAACATCACCTACAGCTTGGCGGTTCTGACCATTAGCACCATTTTGGTTCCCATCTGGTCTCGCTGCAGAAACGGCAGTTTTAATCATTGCCAATTCATTTCTAACCTCCGCTAACTCTGAGCTGAATATCGCGTTCTCGTGCCCGACTTTCATAAGCTCCTCTGACTCCTTCGAGGTGGTGGTGCCCCCGTTTACCTGGGTAGATGGCCCAGCTTGTGCTCTGTAAGGTTCCTCACTATTCCCTTCGAAGGCCCATTTCGCGGTGACGGGAAGCACGGATTCACGTCCTGTGATGAAGGGCTGCAGCCAGCCACTTGAAGACGGACCAGGCAGCACGGCCTGGAGAGTGGGGAAATCCCGCAGGTCTATGTCGAAAGCGTGTTCCATTTCTTTTTCCTTTTGCCTCTGTCGAATCACAAAAGGTGTTCGTTTGTGGGCTTTGCTTCTGGTAGAGTGGCCCTTGCTTCGGGTCCTTGGCCCCACAGTTGTGGTAAGCGTTGATCAATAGAGTGGGGCAGACATCCGCACGATGACCAACGCGGTGCATTTGCTGCACACCTCTATCTGCTTCTTGTAGCGGTAGCACTGGACTATAGCCCGGCCAACTTTGATGTAGCTTGGCACGTCTCCTCCATCAAAAAGAACGACGATGGAACCAGTATCGTTAATGCCTTTTACTTTGCGAACTGTGGCATTTCCCTGGTGTACGATGAGCCTTGCGAGCTCGGCCTCGCCGATGTCGCGCTCGACGTTGCAGATCCCTCTCTTCACATAGTTGCCTTCGGTAGCAGCGTACATCACTACTTCGCGCTCTTTTTCATTGAGGCGAATGTTCTTGAGAGCCAAGATTTTTCGAGCCTTGTCTTCATTTTTCGTGCACACCACAGCGATATTTCGCACGACGTTGTGGCAGACCCAATCGGTGCAGGCTTGAATGGCGGTGATCCCGGCCGCCAAGAAGATGGTGGAGATGCCATAGCAACTGGTTTTGCGTAAATCCAGCCCATCTGGGGGTCTGACAATCTTCCGATGTGTAGAAGGTAGCTCTGGTATATGCAAGGCCGCGATCACTCTCTTCTTTAAGGCAGCCGCCCCGCAGCTTTTTGGACGCCAACCTTGCTGCTGTCTTGTAAACGTCCTGAAGCATTGGATTGAGACAAGGCGCTCTCCACTGCTTGCCTCTTCTTGATCGATTTAGATTGAACCACTCGCCTTTCAGCTCCTGCCATTGATTCCATTTCAACTTCTTTGCCCCCTTCGACGGGGTTGCAGACGCTCGGCGTTGATTGAAGTGGCGTCAAAGCGCTCCCCGCCATTGCAAGCGTAGCTGTGTCGACGCCACTCGGAGCGACCGGCGTTCCTAGCTAGGTCAGACTAGGCTTCAGTGGGGCAAAATTGAAAGTGCCGAAAAATGTCGAAAACTCACTCAGACACGACAATCTGCAGTTCCTCATGATCAGGGGGACGAAACGCACACGATGAAACAAAAATCCAGATGAAACTTGACACATTAGAGATCACATAGATGCAAAAGGCCGCAGTGACGCGGAACCACGTCCGCACAGCTCAGCATTCCGCGAGATTCCCTGTCGGTTCGTGATGTCTCCCACAGTTTTGCGGACTTTGTGCAGCAGTCATTTTCCAAAATACTGCAAATGTGAATAACATTTGAAGCGAAAATCAGAGAGATATGGGGTAGTTGCAGTGCAAAACAAAAACCAGATTTGAGAACATGTGCGTGGCTCCGAACGGTATCATTGTGATAGTACTATAGAGTTTACTACAAAGACGAATAGAACAAAAAGTACATCACAGGCAGATGGTGCAAAAGAAGGCTCAATGATGATTAAGGGTCACTTTAGTTTTCAAGAAATGTCTGCAAGAGTATGTTTGTTTATGCCAGTAGTTTTATTTGGATTACTTCCAAGGCCTGAGGGCATCGCAGGAGGGAGTAGAAAATTCAAGGCACACAAATAAAGTAAGCATTAGCAATTTCTAACTTTACAGTGTTACCTATATGATTGCACGCTTTAGGGAAGATCAGGTGTTTTATTATAAGTAAGCAGCTACTAATGGACAGATGAAGTAAAAATTCTGGGAATAATGTCATCGGCTTCCATCCCTTTTGGCACCCTTTTTTTTTAATTTTTCATTGCAACCAACTCACTTCAATATTTATACGCTTCCACATTAAGCCACCGCTGTGAGTCCCTCTTGCTGCCTTCATGTGGAGGGCTTCAGACAGGCAACATAGATCACCTTAGTCTTCGACGGGTATTGGTCACTTGAAGTGAGATGGGCAATTTCATAGTTAACTTGGCTTAGGTGGTCAGTCATGAAAAGTAGTCTGGCGTCGTCGGCAGTTTGCTGTATGTCTTATGTTTTTAAATTGATGGATTGATCTGTGAGGTTTAACATCCCTAAACCACGATATGATTATGAGAGCTACTGTAGTGGAGAGCTCCGAAAATTTCGACCACCTGGGGTTCTTTAATATGCACCCAAATCTGACCACACGGGCCCACAGCATTTCCGCCTCCATCGAAAATGCAGCCGCCGCAGCCGGGGTTCGATGTCGCGACCTGCGGGTCAGCAGTCAACTACTTTAGCCACTCGACCACTGCGGCGGGACTTATGTTTTCATATAATATATTGACAATCCAACGAGTGTCATGTCAGGTCGATAAATTTTGTTACTTTTTCCTGTCTTTCTGCTTGTTTACAAACTATTGATTATTTTACATGTTAGCATTACTGTTAACTTTAAGCACAAACTGCTTATTATATTCTTACAAGCAAGCGTATATTTGCGGATATTTGCAATGTTTACACGCGACGACAATGGCTGGCACACTGGAGGGCTGGGACCAGTCTCCATCCACTTCGTAGTCTTTTCTTCCAGGCAGAGACCCTCTATTGCTTTATACTCCAATCCCACTACCGCCTTGTGGCACTACCCAGCGCCAACCCGGCGCTTGTCACGAGAACGGAGTGTTGGGCGACACATAAGGCTTCAGCCTTACGACGCGCACAACAGTACATGGTGGTGGCGTTGAGTGCTCTTCATCGACGACTCGCTGTATCTCCTAGGTGAGGTTAGTCACCTTGCATAGGACTTTGTATGGTCCGTCATAGCGATATAAGAGCTTTTCTGAGAGGCCGATGTGATGACATGGGGTCCACATGAGTACTAAACAACCCGGTGCATACGAAACTTCACGGTGGTGATGATCGTACTGGTCTTTCTAAGAGGCTTGAGAAAGTATGAGTCATTCTCAGGCAATCTGTCGTTCTGCGTCGGCTCATTCTATGGCATCGCAGACGTATGTGACAGGAGAGCTTGAACCAACGGGAAGGAGTGTAGCAAGAGGCAGAGAGGGTTCACGTCCATGAAGAAGGTAGAAAGGGGAGTAGCCTACGGTGTCATGTATAGAGGAGTTGTATGCGAAGGTGACATAGGGTAACAATGCATTTCACTCGCGGTGGTCTGGAGAAACATACATCAACAATTCGATGATAGTATGATTCAGGCGCTCTGTAAGTCCATTAGTTTGTGGATGGTATGCCGTTGTGACCTTGTGGTAACAGGATCGTATGGTCGAGGAGCACCGTGATGCAAAATGATGTTGTGCAGTGCAGCTGGTTGGAAGAGCGCCGGAGATCGTGTAATGTGTCGCGTAGTCAGTCGCCACGGCAACCCATTTGTTCCTGGATGCAGAAGTGAGAAATGGCCCGAAAAGGTCGAGCCCTACGCGGTAGAATGGTTCAGCAGGGATCTCAATAGGGTGAAGGAGGCCAGCTGGAAGCGATGTTGGTAGTTTTTGACGTTGACAAAGGTCGCAGCTGGCGACATACTTTTGTACAGAGCGATATAGGCGTAGCCAGAAAAAACGGCGCCGGACGCGATCGTAAGTGCGGGTGACTCCTAGGTGACCAGCGGCAGGTTCATCGTGAAGCTGTCGGACAACATCTACATGCAAATGGGAAGGCACGACGAGGAGGCGGTCAGGACTATTAGGGCGCATGTTGTGGCGGTAGAGAACCCCTTCATGAAAGAAATACAAGTTCAGAGAACTGGGTGGAGTAGCGGAACTCAGGCTTTCTATGATGGGAAGTAAATCCGGGTCGTGGCGTTGCTCAGAAGCGATATCAAGAAAGTCTAATATTGATAAGACGCAAGCCTCAGTAGCTCTCTCTGTGGCTTCTGACAGATGCACTGGATACCGTGACAGGCAGTCGGCGTCCTGATAGAGGTGACCAGACTTATACACGACCGAGAAGGTGTATTCTTGGAGGCGGAGAGATCAACGACCGAGATGTCCCGTGGGATCCGTGAGCGACAAAAGCCAGCAGAGCGCATGATGATCAGTTACAACAGTAAAACTGCCGCCGAACAGGTACGGGCGAAATTTAGCTACAGCCCAAACAAGAGCAAGACACTCTCTTTTCATGATGGAATATTTCTTCTCGGCAGGGGACAAAAGGCGGCTGGCGTAGGCGATGACGCAGTCACGTCCATGCCGACACTGAGCTAAAACAGCACCAATTCCGTGGCCACTCGCGTCAGTATGAACTTCTGTCGGTGCGGTCTGATCAAAGTGGGCTAATATTGGCGTAGTCGTGAGGGCTACGCCAATATTGGAAGCGCCAAAAAATGCAGCACTTTCAGGTGAATTCCATGTAAATGGAACGTCTTTTTTAAGAAACTCGGTGAGAGGCCACGCAATATCGGCACAATTCTGGATAAAGCGGCGGAAACAGGAGCACAAACCAAGGAAGTTTCGGACATCCTTAGCAGAAGAGGGTGTGGGAAATTTAGTCACTGCGTGAATTTTGTCCGGATTGGGCTGTACCACAGATGCGTTAACGAGGTGACCAAGAACAGTTATTTCACGACGGCCGAAACGGCATTGAAAGAGTTCAGCTGAAGACCAGCGTTGCGGAATACTTGGAGAATACTGGACAGCCGCTCAAGATGGCTCGCAAACGTCGGTGAAAAAACAATTATATCATCTAAGTAGCAGAAGCAAGTAGACCATTTGAAGCCGCGCAGAAGGGAATCCATCATGCACTCAAAGGTGGCCGGCACATTGCAAAGCCGAAACAGCATTACTTTAAATTGATATAACCCATCGGGGCTCACAAATGCTGTTTTTTCTTGGTCCTGTGGGTCAACAGCGATCTGCCAATAACCATATCGAAGGTCAATGGACGAGAAAAGCTTTGCGCTATGAAGGCAGTCAAGGGCATCATCTATTCTTGGTAAGGGGTAAACGTCCTTCTTTGTGACCTTCTTGAGATGTCTATAGTCGACGCAAAACCGCCATGTGTTGTCCTTCTTCTTGACAAGCACGACTGGGGATGCCCATGGACTAGATGAGTATTTGACGACACCTTTGGCGATCATTTTCTGGATGACAGAGCGTTCGGCAGCGGAGACACGGTAAGGGCGGCGATGTATTGGGTTGGCATCGCCGGTGTCGATGTGATGAGTCGCAACTAATGTCGGGCCTAAAGGGCGGTAGTCAAGATCGAATATGTCCGCATAGGATGTCAAGAGATGGTGGAGGTCTTGTGCTTCCGAGGACGAAAGATCTGGCACTATCATTTTGGCAATGTCAATGCTTGCAAGGTTGGGCGCAGTGAGCAAGTTGACGAGTGCAGTAAGTTGCTCAGCTGACAGTTCAGAGATATCACACTCTTGCAGCGATGACAAGACGCCTAGTTTAATACCAGCAGGTAGCACATGCGCAAAGAAACCAAAGTTCAAAATAGAAGAATGGGTCTGGTTGTGGCGTACTCTCACCATGGTGTGCGGGACAGCAATGGAATGCTTTAGCACAGCGTCGGTAATGGGTGAAACGACATATTCACTATCGCGCACAGGCGGATCACACATGAGCTGCGCGTAAGTCGCGGCTTGCGGCGGAAGATGCAGGAACTCGGTGGTACAAAGGCGACTTAGAGCATCACGGGCAACAGCGGCGTCAAAAGGCAGTTCCAGCTGAAGAAGGCCCGTCAAGCAGTCGATAAGAGTGGAGTGCGTAGAGAGAAAGTTGAGACCGAGAATCACGTCATCTGGGCACTGCTCAAGCACGGTGGACAATACAGCGGTCTGACGGCCAGCAATACACACGCCAGAGGTGCACATGTGCTCCCATCGGCAAGCATCACTGCACACTAAAGAGGAGGGGTGATCACTTTTTGCAGTTTAATTCAGAGAGAAGCGCTCATGACTAAAATTTGTGCCCCAGTGTCTATGAGGGCTGTAACGGTTACGTCATCCACCAAAAGGTCAAAAATATTGCGGCGTGTAGGAATCGTCAACAGAAGATTTGCAGACCGGCTCGTTAATGCAGCGTCACCTCCGGGAGCTGCATGGTCTAGTTTCCCAAGGTTGAGGGTCCAGGTCGTGCAGGGGACCTCGATCGAGGAATCATCGGCGAGAGAGATCGGCGGCCTTGGGGTGGTGGTGACTGGCTGAACCATCGTCCCTGAATGTTAGTAGCAGCAGGCTGGGGATCGTACAGAGTAGAAAACCGACGAGAGTTGCCTTCAAAGCGACACCATGTCCCAGTGTTCCAGGATGAATTGGATGTCCAACGGTTGTGACAGTAGCGCGCAATGTGTCCGACGCGAGAGCAGTAAAAGCATATTGGTCGATCATCCGACGTCCTCCATTCAGCAGGGTTTTGGTAGCGGGAAGGGTACACCGGGATCTGGTTAACCGAAGCCGAACACTCGGTAGTATGAACAGCGCAAACAGGTGCGATGCCGAGATTTGGTATTTCTTGGCAGACGACGGCTTTGATGAGGGGGACGGTAGATGTGTTATCTTGAGGGCAGTCAGAAGCGATGGCTGCAGGAGCCATTGCTTTGCTTCGATTTCGTGGCGAACAATCCGGGTGACATTTTCAGATGATGCAGCTTGCGTGAACTTGGGGCAGTCTTCGCAGGTTGAAGTGGCTGCAGTATTAGGCAGACGCGCAAAATAGCAGGTTATGTGACGGTTCTTGGCGTGCTCGAAGCGCTGACATTCTTTCACCGCCGCGTCGACGGTGGCGCAATCTTTAAAGATCAACAGATTAAAGGCCTCGTCGGCAATTCCTTTTAATATGTGGGCGATTTTGTCAGTTTCGCTCATGTTCTCGTCCACCTTTCGACAGAGGCCCAATACGTCCTGTCTATAAGACACATAAAATTCCGTCGATGTCTGCACGTGACATTCCAGGTCTTTCCTCGCGGCCTGCTGTTGTCCGAATGGCCTGCTGAACAACTTGACAAGCTTCAGTTTGCAAACGTCCCAGCTGGTCGACTCCGACTCATGCCTCTCATACCAGGTGAGTGCCGTATTTCGCAAGTAAAATACAACGTTGGCCAGCATTAATGTGGGGTGCCACCTATAGTATTCGCTCACACGCTCGTACAATGCGATTCAATCTTCGACATTCAACTTGTCCTTGCCTGTGCCCGAAAAGGTTCCGGGGTCTCGTGCAGGCAGGAGAATCAGAGGAGGCGGCTGCTGCTGCTGCTGCTGTTGATCTTGTGGGTTGGCCTGTCGAGCCATTGCAGGAAAATGAAGGTGGCGAGCACTCCGAAGTTCCGTGTTGGTTTGCCGGGAGAGCCAGGTAGGCGTACCCAACACCTCCACCAATAATCTTACAAGGAAACATATATTTGCAGATATTTGCCATGTTTACATGCGACTACAATGGCTGGCACACTGGTGGGCTGGGACCACAATGATGATGATGATGATGATGATTCTACAGCCATGGCTCGTACCCACTCAGGGGGACCATTCTCTATCCACTTCGTAATCTTTTTTTCCAGGCAGAGACCCTCTACCGCTTTATGCCCCAATCTCACTACAGCCTTGTGGTAGTATGTTATCATCTTATCCTATTTTAATTTTCACTGTCTACATGTCCAGACATGTTTGCTGTTTTTGCCAAATAACATTACTCATATACATATTAGGCTCCCAGCAGTTTTTCTAAACTCTAGGACCTGCTAATGTGATATTTTTGCAATGTAGCTTCTCCATAACTGCTTTAATAAACTTGACATATACTGACTTGAACACGTAAGCTGTGCTTAAATATAAACAGTATTTTCAGAAATAGAATGAAGAAATTTCACCTGCATTAGCGAAATGAACTGGGCCGGTTGGTATGTATAATACAAAATGTTCGATTTAGACAAGTCTGTGCTGACGAATTTAAAACTCAAGGTATAAGCAAGCACTGGAAACTGCTCAAAACATGAATGGCAGCCTATGGCCGTTAGACGCAGCCGTTAGAAAGGGGATTAAAACTACTAGTGCAGGAGTTGAAACTTAGGCATGAGTTAAACAACGTGGCGAAAAACGAGCTCCCACACTGCGGAACCCCGCGGCCACAGCCAACAACACCTGATTACTCTGTAGTATAATAGGTGGTGTTGCGAGGGCCGTACGTCTCGCTCCAACTGCGTAAATCTTGTCTGTCTACTACTTGTCTTAACGCCACGAGTGTGCAGATGCCGCCTGTCTACACAGTCAGCCCCGACGCTGTTTAGTTCAGGCACTTTTCACTTGAGAGACACGACACCAATTTTGGTCTGCGGGCTGTTTTTAGGAGTGTCTTTTCTTTTGTCCTCGGCCTATAAACATTGCAAAGACACAAACAGTCCCCCAGTGGACTCTCGAGGACACCGCTCCGGCCTTGTCGTTCTCACAGTACTTCGTTGGCCGGTTTTGTAGTCATATTGGAGGCACACACATCAACACCGACTAAACTTGCACACCTGTACCTCATTTTCAGCTATGCTCCCCGCTCTGCCATTGTCCCTCTCTGGCTAACTGGCGCAGCTCCCGCCATAATCGATGGTAACGAGGGACTGGATTAGGAATGCACTGTAGGGTAGCAAAGAAAAGACTTTCGTTGGGTGCTCGAGCTGCCTATTCAGACGCCACAAAAGCCTCGGAGAGGGCATTGTTAACTCCCCCAATATCACCCGCTTCATGGTAGTTTGAAGCAAGGACATGGGACGAATTTTCGCTCAGCCGCCAATCTCCCAAAGACAGGGCTGCGGATGCGTTTTGCTGGGGTTTTCGGTCTCTCATCATGTGACACTACGATGAAATGTTGTTTTTTGAGGTGTCATCGGCCTAGTGTGACCATGGGGTCTGGTGACTCTGTCGTAGGGCAACTCATCGTTCGATGGTTTGTGCCTGCCTCGTGTTTTCATCGGGGTCATGTCAGTGTCGTGTCGCTTTAGTGTTAACGCGCCTTTACGGCTTCAGTAGTTCGAAAAGAACCCCGAAGCAGTCTGATCACTGGCATACTGACACAACCCAGCACCGCGATCCCCCGCTTCTCATCCCGCGAGCACGGCGACAGCGGCGAGAACAAATTAGGGCGCCGGGCATTGGGCGAAAATGACGTTTGCAGCAGTGGCAGCCAATGAGCGCCGTAGCAGATGACATGGGTGTCTCCCCTCTCACCCGTGCGTTCTCCAGCATACGGTTGTCAAATACGCGTCACGGAAATCGGACGTAGAGTGTAATTCATATGGTAAAAAATTTATCCAGACAGAGTACCTCACACTCATATCGTATAATTTCAAGCGAGATGTGTACTTGTTTTCTTTTTACACAATCTTCAGGGCTTTTGTTGCGTTGTTGTAGGCTGATGGAAGTAGGTCCCATCAAATAAACAAACCTTTGTTGCATCAGTCATGCAGATGGTCAATCGGAGAACACTGTGTGCTGAACTGTTACCTTTTTATATCCTTATTGAAGAGCAAGCATGCTGAAGCGCTGTCAGCTGCGTAGCTTTCCTGAATAAGCTTATCAACTGTCTTACGTTCATTTCACAGAGAACAGAATAAGAAAAAATGTCTACCCATATTTGCAGTTCTCATAGCCCAAGAATATGGGACTTCTTTCCTTCTCTTTCCAGTACCCAAGACCAGCATGCATGATGCAAAGAATAAAGTCAGCTGCACTACAGCAATGTGTAGTAGGTGGGACAAAAGCTCAACACTTGCAAATAATTATACAAGAAATGTAGCCAAGCGAGAACATCCTTTTCAATGGCAGATTGCGTTTCTTTCACAAGTAATAGTTACGTTTTGCAAACTTCGTGCAGCCATTCGACAATGAACGACATGTATACAATGCGTAGGTAGCAGTCAAAGCATTTTTTTCGCTGACCATTGGCTCACACCAATTACAAAAAAGCACCGCAACGCACATTTGTATGTGTCCCACCAGGCCCCCAGTCCACACTAGCACGGTGACGATGCTGCCCCCTAAAGCCCGATCACGGGACGAATAGAAAGTATAGTCAGCATTTAATAAAATAAGACACATTCACTGAACAGTGTGCACATCCCTTGCACCATATATGTACCGATCGATAAGTGTCTATTAACCTTCATTGGCAATATAATTACAAGTTGGAGTACTAGTATTTGGAGCAAAAAAAAAAAAGTAGGATAAGGAAGGGAATACGCGTGCCAATCTAGCACTCACTCACAACTGAGTTTCTTACGCGCGTGAAAAAAAAAATTTTTAAAATAAGGGTGTAGCGGGCCTGTCATAAAAAATCAAACAATGAAGGCATGTGTTTACAATAGATTATTACAGTCAAATTACTTCTCTTGTAACAACTGCAAAGGTTGACTTAGACAAAGTGCAGTGTTATTTGTTACACGATATGCCTCCGCGCTATTTTTCGCTTTGTCTGATTAGGTTGATGGTACAAAACTACTGTGCTTAGGAAGACTGAATCACATTTGCATGACTGACATAGTGAGGCGAGATGAGACAGCTTCATTAAATGAACTCCATTGCTCGCTGGCATGCATATTAACAGTTTACACATCAACCTAGCCGATGTACATGTGGACATAAAGAAAAAGAGAGAAAAATTTGCATTTAATTGCTTCACAACTGACAAACTAACATAACTGTCACCAAAGTGTTCTTTGGGCACTGCCAACTAATAATAAAATTATCTGGCATTTTACACCCCAAAATCAAGGTATGACTAAGAGAAACGCGGTAGTTGACGGCTTCTAAACTTTCGACCATCTGGTGTTCTTTAACATGCACTGACATCGTACGGCACATTGGCCTCGACCATTTTGCCTGCATCGAAATGTGACCGCCAAGACCGGAGTCGAACCTGCGACCTTTGGGTCAGCACTGAGCACCGTAGCCACTGTTCCACGGCGGCGGACCTCACACCAGACTATTGCGATCTCTTGTGCACTATGAAACCAATGCGACTAATCTTACTGGTGGTGGCAACCGGTGCAACGATTTTCGCAAACCAATACAACGACACACAGGATTCCCCGCCTCTTTGAGGCGACCAATTTGTAGCTGGAAACTACTGTTCATCTTATGGGAGCAAGTTTTTTTCCCCATGCCGTGCTTAGCATGAAGTCACAATTTCTTGTTTAACAATACTCAAATGAGTGGACAAGAAATCATAACACTGGTATTGGTGAACCCACAATGAAAGTTAAAAGCATGTAGATACCAAAATATTTCAAATTATGAAAAAAAGGAACCCCACAAATGAATTTGAGTCCCATTCTTTTTTGTTTAAATGAGTTTAGATTATGCTCACTTTTTTGTACAGCGCGTGACTTGAGAATTAAAATAAGATAATAATCTCTGTACCTGAATGCTGTAAAACCTCTCTGCAGTTTGGTTACTCCTGATCACGGACAATTAATCAACTGTTCAACTTATGAACAAGTAATCATTGAATAATTACGAATTCGGTGTTACAGCTCCCACTGCACTTGATAGCACATTTTGACTGCATGTATCTGCAATTCTGCACATGATATCTCATTCGCATGCCGCTTAACTGCTACATTCTGACTGCATGATTCCTTTCGCATTTCATGCGTAGATATGATACATGCAGGTGCTTTCAGACATGTATAGTATTTTGGATGTAATAACAGTCAACATCAGAGGACGCCATTCATTTTCTTTTTTGTTTGGTGCTCCCACGGCGCCAACAAGCAAGGAGCTATGAAAAACAGCCAATGCGTTTGACCGGTTCGACGAACACACTTTTTCTATAGTGCTCTGAGTACCCGCGGGGAGCTGTTGGCACACAAATCACAACAGTAGCCATGTACAGTTGTTCTTTCGCCTACCGCCACATTTATGACTAAGTTTTCAGAACTGTGCAGTCATCATCCATGATCATGTATGTTGATGGCTCGGTCCTCAGTAGCTTCGCTTTGACTCGACACATTAAGCTTCGCTTTGACTCGACACATTACCAGCACAATGCAAGCTGCTGCTGAGGAAAAACAATCCTGGTGTAGCCCACACTGTGATAAAAAGGCCACCACAATGGTTAAGCAATCGGTTGGCATTGGGCAATACAAATATTTTGCACTACAACATGAGTTTTGATTCACCGAGCTTTTATCACAGAGTACAAAGCTTGCTGTAGCCTACACCACAGCCCTTTTGTAAATAAGAGCAGCATAAGCAGCCTGCAGAGCCACTAGAATGGCCTACCTCGAGGTGGGCGGAGTGCTGCCTTCCAGGATGCAATTGCTCCCCACGCTGCTCAATTCAGTCAACACAGACATGTGGCGGACAGCCTGAAAAAAACAAACAACAGCTCATTCATGAGCCAGTAGAGTACGTTTAATCATTTTGAGGCAACACATTTGTTTCATGGAAGATGCCAACAAGTTTAGTGATCGGTGTACATGTGTGGTGCATAAGATTTCATTTATTGCAAATGAGTTCTGGGGAAACCCACAAGGTGGCAGAAGGATTAAGAATTTTATCCCCCTTTCTTAACTCATTTTCAATAACTTGCATCTATGTGCCTCGAGTTGTCGATGAATTCGCCCTTGCGCTGTCAATTGCTAGCTTCCTGGTTAGCTCAATTAGTAGAGCAACCACTCCAAAAAGGCGTTGGTTTTGGTTTCAAACCCTAGACCACGACGAATGTTTCGGCAACTTGGAGCTTTTCTTTCTGAGAAATCCGTAGGAATTTCTTCGTGGCTTCATGCCACGAACACGTGATTGTCTTCTTTCCCTTTTTTAAGGTTTCGTTTAACTGTAGTCGCTGTGGCCAGGGCCGTAGCCATGGGGTGGCACATCGAGCACGTGCCCCCCTTCCTGACCAATTTTTTTCGCCACGGCATAAAGAGTGAAAAATGGCCATTTTAAGGGGGTGCCTCTCCGAAAATCAAGATGCTGCCTGCCCCCTTCCCCCCCCCCCCCCCGAAAAAATTCTGGCTACGTGCCTGGCTGTGACATAGAGCAGACGGGTCGCTCTGTAAAGCAGAGATAGCTGGAACATAAAAAGTCCCTAACTCGAGGCTCACCATCAAAACTGTCTACAAGGTCAAAATACTATGAATGCGCGATTTTGTGTTGTCGCTGCAATGAAGAAAGACGTTTAATGGCTGAGGCCCAGCATATTGATAAGTTTCGTAGCGCATCTGTGAGCCAACATGGGATTAACTTGCAAAAAGATGAAATGCCCGAATAGTGCTTTTTTTTTCTGCTGGGCACAAGTTTGCCTAACAAAAGGTTCTATTTTTAGTTAACAACACTACCTAAATCCTCCAGGGTACTGTTGACAGCACAGAAGAATGCTTGTTGACGCACCTGTAGGTGTGCTACAGCTTGCTCCCCCTGGGCGCTCTGCAGCTGCTGCTGCACAGCCAGCAGCCTGTGCTCTGCTTCCGCCACCGACAGCTGGAGCTTCTTCAGCTCAGCTTGCACCTCAGTGGCTGCACACAAGCTGTCATCCTGGCCACCTGAATTATTTGGCGAAGCCTGTTTTATATTTACACATGCATTCTGTGACAGTTGTTAAGGAGGGGGATGAAGAAGACACGAGGAGCACATAGTACCAAATTCATTGAAAAGACAGGAAGCACGCGAGCAAAAAAATGGGGCCAGACCAGCCTACTATGTCTCCCCTAGTTCAAATCGCATCCAGCGTCTGCAGTAAGCCTAGTTGATAGTTTGCAGTTGTTGAGTCGCCTTCATCCCACGTGTTCCCTAGCTTTGCATATGCTTTAACTTCAGCATTGCTTAACGATTATGCAAAACCACCTGTTACATACAAACACACTTACGTTTTATATTTTAGCACAATGATTATTCTTGTCATTATAATTGAGAGGATCACCTCGTAGTCAACAAAATGTACTAGGGTAGCATTAGGTAAGTGATGGAAATAGCATTATATCACACGCAGTACTAAACAAACACTTACTGCACCAACTCTTTCTGGAACTCAACACTGCTCTGCAAACAGGCAAGTTAATGAAAACTGCACAGATTAGCAACTAAAGAAAAGATTGGTTACACTTCAATGAGAAAGACAACATAAGTGCAACTTGGCCCAGGACTCAGGCCAATGCGCATTGCACAGAAGAGAACCTCCCAATCAAATGCATGCCTTGAGGATGCGTGCGAGTATTGTCTCAATATCTACCTTTTCAATTAGTATAATAGTGTAATAATTTTAGGAGTTTCATGCATCAAAGTTGTGAGATATAATTACAAGGGAGCTCTCCGCAGTTGAGGGCTGCGGAAATTTGGCCACCTGGGGTTCCTAGAGGCCATTGTTTCTTTCAGGCAAAGAATATCTTTTTGGGGTCAATGGGAAATTCACCTAAGAGTTTATTAGCGTAGTAATTTTTTTTACTGCATTACAGCTGCGTTTAACAGGCACGAGAGAACTAGTTTTACATTCCAACAGCCTTTTATATTGCCACGTTCCTTTCCTCAAGTTTTGTTATCATCCCGTTACACTACGTTCAGCACAAACCGCGCCTACGATGTTCGGTAGCCTCGAGGCTGTAGTAGTTCGTTTTGTTGAGATTACGCCCACATCGAGAACATTACAGATTATTCTGCAACCTACGTCGCCGATAGAAGTAATGCTAAAACATTCGATGGCAGGTGTATAAATGCCGACGGGCTTTGCCGCTTCTCAGTTGATCGACGGCCGACGCTCTGCTCGCCGCTATTAGTGCCAGCGTCTTGCTGTACTCTGACTTTCCTTTAAGTGGCCACAAGTTAGGCCCAAATAAACAGTTTATTATCCGACCTGCTGTCTGCTCCCTTCGTCCATGTCACGACCCCGTCACAATATACTTCATTTTTTCCTCTCTCATGGAGCTGGCAACTGCCAGGAGTGCAATGAACGCAAGGTTGTGACATTGACGAAGGTAGCAGTGGATGTATGCAAGGTGAAACTCTTTATTTGGCCGAACTTGTGGCCACAAAACAGATGCTCAGTTTAAAGCAAGCAATGCGCCCTGTACACTGATATTGGCAAACAGAGCGTCAATCATAAACTGGTCATTTTCAGAGCGCATTGTCCTTTATACATCACGCGTCGAACTTTTCGCCTTTATCATTGGTGATCGCCGAAGCTACGGAATATTCTTGACTGTCCGCGTCTTGTGCGCAATCTTAACAAAATCATCTACTGCAATCGTGGAGGTTCTCAAACATTGACACGCGGTCTGTGCCGAGTATTGCTCACAGTCTTTGTGGGTTTAAACCGAGTACATCAAAGTAACACTCGTGGCAGTGCCCCCTCTGAAAAAGCATTGTCCCAATGCTTAAAACTGAACGCGGGGGAAGAATGCATGCAACAAATAACAATGCAAGAAAGTACAATTAACAAACGCAAGCAAAAAAGTACAATACCAAAGCAAGAAGTACAGTTCAAAGTTTTCTAACGTGTATGACATGGCTTGAGGCGTGCAACATGTATGACATTGGGCTGTGCACGGCACTGTTGAGAATTTGCAGTGCCATCAGCAATAACCTCATAGTCCAGGGCCCATAAGCATCCAAACACCCTGTACGGCCCAAAGTATCGTCAAACTAGTTTTTCACTTGGTCTGCGTTTTCGTATCAGTGTCCAAACCCACACATGGTCACCAGGCTAGTATTCCAGGAAGCATCGTCAAAGATTGTAGCAGCGGATGTTTGTTTCTGCTGACTCTGGATACGCAGACGGGCAAGTTGTCGGGCTTCTTCGGTGCACTATTGGTTGGAGTATTTTCTTCCATACAATGGTAACGTCAAATTCTTGATATCTCAGGCTCCACAATGCGAGGTACCCCGAAGGGTCCTTAAAGTAAGCTAGCCAACACAAGGCGTGGCGGTCGCTCACAATATTGAAGGGCCTGCCGTAAATGTTGGGGCGAAACTTTATTTAACCCAGATGATGGCAAGGCCCTCCTTTTCTGTTGCAGAATAATTGGCCTGCCTTTGAGCACGACCCTTTCCAGTCTGGGGTCCTCTACACAAGAACGACGCCAAGTCCTACCCTGCTTGCATTGGTGCAGGTGTCCTTCTAGTTCCTCAAATGCTTCCTCCTGCGGCGTTTCACACTTGAACTTCAAGTCATGTTTGTTCTTGTAAGTTTAGTGAGTGCCTCAGCAATGCAGGGGAAGTTTTATACGAATTTCCTGTAATAGGTGCACAGGCCAAGAAATCGATGCAAGGCCTTCTTGACGGTGGGCGACGGGAAAGCAGCAGTGGAAGCTGCTTTCCGCAGGTTGGGGCGAACTCTGGAGTTGCTTATAACTTGGCTCAGAAATAAGAGCTCCTTGTACGCGAAGCAGCACTTTTCTGGCTTTAGGGTGTGTCCAAAGGTGTTTACTGCTTTAAGTACAATTTCAAGGCACCGGCGGTGTGCGTCAAATTTCAGCAAAACACGACGATGTCGTTTAAGTACATAAGGCAAGTCTGCCACTTCAAGCCGACTAGTACTTTATGCACAACACGTTGGAAGGTCGCGAGGGCTGAGCAAAGACCGAAAGCTTGAACTTAAACAGGCTGTCTGGTGTTATACAGAAAGTCATTCTCGGTCTCTCTCCTCGACTTCCGATTTGCCAGTAGCCTGTCTTGCGGTCCATCAATGAAATGTACTTAGCCAGTGTTAATATTAGTTTACATAACAAAAATTTAGGGGCTTATAAGGCTATATGTGCAAATTTTCGAGAACCACATTGCCTGTTAGAAACCCAAATTAACATGTGCTCAGGGGAAAATAAAGGCTAGAAGTAACTAGAGTTCAACAAGAAAGGGTAACATTACTGAAGCAGACTTAAAAAACATGGCTCCAATGACATTTTCTTTCTGAACAACTTTCAATCATAGTTTCCTAAATGTGCATTTTAATCACTTTCAGTGTGACACACGCAAATTTTTATTCCAATAAGAAAAACTAAATAACAGTAATAATGTAACACCTTGTTGCTTTTTCTGAATTTTCATATCAATATCCACTACCACCTGCTGCTTGGTCTTGGCAGCCTTCCTAAGGTTGTTTGATGTGATGATGCACATAGAGTCACTAATCGTCTCTGCCTCTTCTGCATATGAGTCTGCTGTAGTTATTAATTCTTCACAGCAGCTTCTAGTTTCTTTTTCTTCTTTGCAAGCACTTCCACCTCCTCCTCAATGCAAAATTTATTTTTCTGTTTCTTATCTTCCTGTTCCTGCCTTTTCTAAGTTTCCGATGTTCTCAATTTTCTTGTGATGGGCACATTACATATGCCACCTGCTACATTCACGGCATCACAAATAATGCGCTGTGAAATGCATGACAATGTTCATTACAAGAAAAGAAAATTCAAGAATTTTCAAAAATTTGCAAAAGTTCCAGTACTTTCAAGGTCTTGGAAACTTTTCACATTCAGGGGATTTCAAGGACCCGCATGAACCTTATAATAGTGTTGTAGAGCTGATTCAGGGCATCATTTATCTGTGGGACTGAATACAAGTTCTTCTTCATGACCTTGTTTAGGCGAGGATAGTTTACGCAGAAACGTAGGGTTTCATTTTTCTTCTCCTTCAACACCACGAGAGACACAAGAAATCTTCGACGGCTGGATTATGTCGTCGTGTAGTTTTTGATTCATTTGTTTCTTGAAGGCTTTGCGTTGTCATGCGAAAACTTGTTAAGGGCTCTGACGGGTTGGTCTGGCACTTTCTTCTGTTATGATATGTTTCTCGACTTGGGTCTCTCGAATTCTTAACGACGATGAGAAGCAGTCCTACAATTGAAGGAGGAGTATTTTGAGCTGGTCCTGCTTGTGCTTTGGAATGCTTGTGTTGACGTCGAAATCAGGTTGAGAACGTCGTGCTCTTTTCCTGTGTTTCTTTTTGTCTCCTTGTTTTTGCGCTGTTTCATGAAGGCAAAATTACCATTTGCCTGCCTGGCCTTCACTTTAGCTCAAGGGAATCCCGCTCTCTAAGAAAAACTATTTCTATATACAACCATGCTGGAAGTTGCTGCGTGCCCACTGAAAATCTTTTGTACCACAATTTTTAATTGGTTCATCACGAGTCGTAAAAGCTTGATGTGAAGAGGTAAGCGAAAAAAAAACCTTTGCCACTCACACTGTGTAGACTTCGCTAGACCAATTCCTACCCTGCCCTTTTCGGTATTAAAGTAACTCGGAGTTGGAAGACCACACGACGCAGACATATCAACATGTCATGCTTATGCAAGGTTACATTTGCATCACATGCCCACTACATTGTCTGTAGTGTACTACCTGTTTTTGTAGATTAGATCCCTCTATGCACGCAAGTTTGGCTAGGCTGGCATGGATTATGCATCGTTACTACGACATACAGCGTCACTCTGCTGGAACTGCTCTAAGGAATGATGCACCAAAAATACGTCAAGCATTGTCACAGCTGGCCCGTCACAATGTGATGATGGCGTGAACACCAATGCAAACAAAATAGAGGCAGCTTAGTTTCGCATCTCACTCTATACGAATTTTAACAAAATGAATAATGTGCACAGATTCCATTTGTATGTTTTGATATTTTTATCAGCTTTTGTACTTTATTCAAGCAACAGATTGCACAAATTGCATTCATAGCCTCCAATAGTTCTCACAGTGTCACATACTACTTTGACGTGAGCAGGGGCATTGCTTGTTGTATTAATCAGCTCCACCATGTTGAGGCCCACGCTTGTGAGATGAAGGGCAAGCGACATTCAGTCTGACATTTCACCTGTCCAGGGCGCGTAGCGTTCCAAATCTTTGCAGTCGAGATAGTGAGTTCCCAGTGTAAGCATTCCTCTTATCCGCTTGAAATTATTTATGGCCCTTTATGGTGTTCACAAACAGAAAAGAAATTGACCCTGTGTGGTTAAAACACAAGGCAGAAAGACCCTTCTGGCCTACTAGTGGTCTGGCTATTTGCTCCTGTGCTGCCCTTCTCAGCCATGCCGAAAAGAATTAGACCCAGGAGTGTGTTTATTCGACAATCGACACTTAACATGCTGGACACTAAAAGAAGATGTCGTGTTCTGCTGACCCTGTGGTTAAAAAAATTAATCGTAAACCCAAACATTTATTTTTGGTATCCTGTAGTAGACACAGGCCCCGAACGTATTTCTTTGAAAATTCTAACTGTTGTAAATATTTGTTGTACCTATATATTTTGCCACATGGTCTGCTTGGGTGAGATCCATGAGTGAAAGAGGACAAAGACGATCTATCTAAGCTGCTGCTTGGCTAGTCAACTCAACGATCCCATTATATCAAGTTTGTTGTGATAAACGTGACAAGAGTGGTGGAAGTGCTGGGTACGTCTCACGATCCACCCAATGCCCAAGACCCCGCCCAGCAGCCGGAACACAAGCGCTGCACCCGTGGACATTCCTGCTCACAGAGTAAGCCGCCGCCAACGAGGCCTACCGCCTGAAACACCAACTACTGACGCGGTGACTATGACTTCGACACAAAATCCCATGCAAGCTCCGACACATTCCACGCCGATATATTGCACCGTCCAAAAACCGCTCATGCCTAGCCCCTTCCACGGAGAGCAGCATGAAGATGTTGACGACTGGCTGAGTGAGTTTGAACGTGTCGCAGCGATCAATTACTGGCATGATGCTGCGAAGCTCTAGAACGTGTACACTTACCTAAAGAACGGTGCCAAGATGTGGTTTTTGAACAGGAATGATGTTTTGACATCTTGGCACGAGTTCCAGCGTCGCCTTCTGGAGACCTACAGGAGTCCCGACTGCCGCGAATGGGCAGAGCGTGCACTACAATCATGCATCCAGATTCCAAACGAAACCATCTCGATGTACGTCGATGACATGACACGGCTTTTTTAGCAAGCGGATCCTGCTATGGCAGGAGAAAAAAAACTTGCGCCACCTCATGCGTGGTGTGAAGGGACAACTTTTTGCTGGTTTGGTGAGTAGTCCCCCCAAGAGTGTTGCTCAGTTCCTTACTGAAGCGGCAACAATGGAGCAAGTATTGCACCAACGGTCTGCCCTGTTTGACCGTCAAGTGAATGCTGCTTAAACTCCCAAAATTTTTGCCACCCCTGGGAACAAGAGCCTCGAATGGATTCGCGAGGTCATCCACTGTCGTCCGCGAAGAAATGCAAAAGATGTACGAAACAAGGCAAATTGATGTTGGTTCTATCTCCAGTGTCATCCGTGACGAGGACCAGCGGGTGGTGCACGTTCATCGTTTTCCGCCTATGTCGGTTGATCCAGAAACGGCTCCTGTGTCTACTGACAGTCGCTGTCGTACATACGCAGAAGCCTTGCGATGTGCCACGCTTCTTTCTGGTCAAGGAGTGTTGACCCAGACAGTGCCACACGTCCCGATCCAGACAGTGCCACACATCCCGATCTAGACAGTGCCATACGTCCCAAACTATGGTGCCCCCAGTCGCGACCCCAGTGCACGCTGCTTTGGACATCGATGGTCGCTGTGCACCGACGTGCAAGTCTGATCTCTGGCGTACGCCGGACAGACTACCCCTCTGCTATCATTGCGATGAGGCTGGTCCCATTTACCACGAATTCCCATAGCGGCAACTTTGACTGCGCGGATTTTCCGTCAATTCCCCTCATCTCCAAAGCGGTCAAAGACCAAGGGATATCGAAGAGTATCTCGCGCAACAGCGTGCACCCTTTACACGACGGCAATCGCGGTCACCATCTCCGAGGAGACCCGCAGCCACTGGGCCACGTTTCGAGGTGACGGCACGGGAACGCTCCCCACGCCCGCATCGGAAAAACTGAAGGCAGAGGCCTTCGGGGGCAAGGTCGCTGGGACACAAAGTGCGGAAGACCTCTCATCAACGCTTGCACGCAACGCCAAAGGCATTTCGTCAGAGATGGATCGCAGTACCGAAGAAACGCCGACATCCACATCTGAACACAGTGACCGCGTGTCACTCGACACTCCTGTGCTGATTGACGGTTTTCAGGTCAATGCCTTGGTAGACACTGGTGCAGACTATTCGATTATCAGTGGGAGGCTAGCAAAAGATCTCAGGAAAGTGATTATGCCGTGGAGTGGAACGCAAATTCGAACAGCTGGAGGACACGTTGTAACACCGCTGAGTCACTATACAGCAAGAGTGAAAATTCGCGCGTCAATATTTGTACTCAGCTACCTCGTTCTTTGCGACTGTTCATGTCAGCTGATTATCAGCATGGACTTCCTTCTGGAATACGGTGCCATCATAAATCTCCGTGAACGCATCGTGACCTTCTCGACTCAAGGCGCAACAGATCGAGACGATGATAACTGCCGTAGACCTGCGCTGCCTGTTGCTGACGACAGTGTGACGCTGACGTCTCGAGCGACTGTTCCTATCGAAGTCACTTGTGAAGAACTCAGAGACGGTGACGTGGTGGCTGAAAGCAACCTATCACTTCTGCTGCTCCAAGGTGTATGCGCCGCCCGAAGTGTTGTGCGTGTCCGTGACAGACAGTCACAGATACAAGTTACGAATTTCAACTACGAGCACTGGCATCTTTTCCGCGGAACCACCATAGCCTATGGAGACCCTGTCACGGAATGCTTCGCATTCGAGGAAACACATTAGGATGAGGAATTTCCAGACATCAACATTAATTAGACGCTGTCAGGCGAGAGAAAGGCTGCACTTCATGACTTTTTAAGGGAGTTTCAATCTTGTTTAACCTCTTCTTCCATAGTCGGTCAAACACACCTCACGAAGCATCGAATTATTACTGACGATAATGTCCACCCAATCCGGCAGCAGCCTTATCGCGTTTTTGCGAAAGAACACGAGGCTATTCAGACACAAGTAAAAGAGATGCTCGATGACGGGATTATTCAACCATCCAGCAGCCCTTGGTCCTCGCCAGTCGTTCTAGTGAAGAAAAAAGACGGAACGCTGCGATTCTGTATTGACTACAGGAAGCTTAATAGCGCCACGAAAAAAGACGTCTACCCGGGTCGAGGACTCCCTCGACAGGTTACTACGCGCGAAGTATTTTTCATCCATCGATCTAAAGAGTGGCTATTGGAAAATTGAAGTGGATGAATGAGACCGAGAAGAAACCGCGATTGTGACCCCAGACAAACTTTACGAATTCCGAGTTCTTCCCTTCGGCCTCTGTTCTGCCCCAGCCACTTTACAGAGGATGATGGACACTGTTCTCGCCGGCTTGAAGTGACAAAGCTGCCTCGTCTACCTCAATGATCTGGTCATATTTTTCAAGAGCTTCGAAGAGCATCTGAAGCGCCTGAGAAAGGTTCTGGAAGCCATTCGCACAGCTGAACTCATGCTGAAGCCCCCAAAATGCCATTTCGGCTATGAAGAGCTGAAATTGCTGGGACACGACATTAGTGCGGATGGAGTGCGACCAAATCCTGAAAAAACTGCTGCCGTCGCCACCTTCCCTGTTCCAGCAGATAAAAGAGCAGTACGCCGTTTCCTCGGCTTGAGCGCGTATTATAGCCGATTTATCGCCAACTTCTCGAAAATAGCTGAACCTCTTACGCGACTCACCCGAGAAGACGTGCCCTTTACTTGGAGCGCAGAACAAGATACAGCGTTCGCGGAGCTAGGACAGGAATGCAAACAGCCCCTGTTCTTGCCCATTTCAATGAGGGCGCTGCTACAGAAATTCATACAGATGCCAGGAACGTCGGACTTGGCGCTGCCCTTGTACAACGACACGGCGGCGTTGAGCATGTAATAGCTTACGCCAGTCGTACTCTTTCTCGAGCCGAGACCAACTATTCTACATCAAAAAAAAAGAATGCCTCGCAGTCGTGTGGGCGACGACCAAAGTTCGTCCTTACCTCTACGGTCGTCCCTTCAAAGTGGTGACTGACCACCACTCACTATGCTGGCTGGCCAATCTTAGTGATCCATCAGGCCGTCTCGCTCAGTGGAGTTTGCGTTTGCAGGAGTTCGACATTATGATTGTGTACAGGTCAGGGCGCAAACACGAAGATGCCGACGCACTTTCTCGAGCGCCTGTGGGACATGCTGTCAGGGGCTCCAAGGATGAAGATGGCTTTCTCGGAGCAGTTAGCGATTCGGAATTCATGTCAAAACAGCGGGAAGGCAAAGAATTACACTCAGCTATTGATTCCCAGGAAGGCCAGAACTCTCGGATCCCTCAACACATTGCTCGCAAGCTGTCCTCTTTCTGTCTAAGAAGAGGCATTCTTTGCAAGAAAAATGCCTGTGGTAGCGACAAAGCCTTCCAACTCATTGTTCCTACCGACATGCGTGATGAGATCCTCCATGCATGCCACGACGAGCCCACGTCAGGACATTTGGGCTATTGGCAAACTCTCGCCAGAGTACGCCATCAGTATTACCGGCCGCGACTATCAACAAGTACACATCGCTATGTGAAAGGCTGCCGTGAGTGCCAGCGCCGCAAATCTTTGTCTGTGAGACCCGCGGGCCTGCTCTAGCCGACCACGGACACCGTTTGACCTCGTGAGAATGGACCTTCTCAGACACTTCCCTTTGTCGTCTTCTGGGAACAAATGAATAATAGTTGCGACAAATTACCTTACTCGTTATGCTGAAACAAAAGCGTTACCCCGTGGCACGGCCTCTGAAGTCGCGCAGTTCTTCGTGCACCAAATCGTCCTACGGCATGGTGCCCCGTCGTGCGTGATTATGGACAGCGCGAATGATAAAGGACATTTTTAAATTGAGCTGCACAAGTCATCGAAAAACGACGGCTGATCACCCACAATCCGATGGACCGACAGAGTGGCTTAACTAGACCATAGCAGACATGCTGTCAATGTACATGAACGTACAACACAAAACCTGGGACGAAATTTCTCCACACATCACTTTTGCCTACAATATGGCAACGCAAGAAACAACGCGATTTCCGCCTTTCCGACTTGTTCATGGACGCAACGTGCGAACCATACTCGATGCTATGCTTACGTGCAACCAAAGCAATGAACTTGCTTCAGACGCTGAGCAATACACTCAATAGGCCGAAGGAGCTCGTCAGCTAGCTCCCATAAACACCAGTCACCAACACGATGCCGACGCACGGCGTTACAACCTCCGCCATCGAAACGTCACCTACCACCCTGGAGACCGAGTGTGGGTGTGGATCCCTGTCCAATGACCAGGCTTATCTGAAAAACTCCTAAGTCGTTATTTCAGATCGTACAAGGTTCTTAGACGTGTCACAGATCTTACCTACGAGGTATTTCCGGACGGCGCAGCGTCTTTTCGTCGACACCTTCGGCCCGAAACCGTGCATGTCGTTTGGCTGAAGCCCTACTTCACACAGTAGCCCTTGTGGTGTCACGTGTTTCTACAGGTTGTGACATTGCGTTGCTGCTGCTGTTTGTGTTCCCCTGTGTTTTTATGCCTTTTCTTTTTCCGCTTTACGCAAGTGTTGGCAAAACTTCGTTATTTGCGCTACGAGTACTGGCACTCCCCTCTTTTGGTTCTCTAGATCTGCGTGTGTATGCCTTCACTTTTTTCGTTTCTTTGCGAGCATCGAGTCACAATTACAAAGGGGGTACTATTGCCACATGGTCTGCTTGGGTAAGATCCATGAGTGAAAGAGGACAAAGATGATCTATCTAAGCTGCTGCTTGGCTAGTCGACTCAACGAGCCAATTATATCAAGTTAGTCGTGAGAAACGTGACAATATGATTTTGGAAGCCTAAAACTATGTTTTGCCTGCCTATTTTTGACGCCTAAAAGGCAATTTCTTTGTGCCTATAAATCCAGCCTTTGCTGATCATTGTTGGAACGCGCTGTTTTTTATACATCACTGGTAGTTACGGAAGCTCTGCAATAATCTTGAGTGTTTGTGACTTGTCAGCAATCAATAACAAAATGATCTACTACAACTGTGAATGTTCCTGAGCACTGAGAAGTGATCTGCACCGAGCAGTGCTCACAGTCTTTGTGGGTTTAAACTGAGCGCATAAAAATAACACTCGTGGCAATAATGTGCATTTCAATATGTATCCCCAAACACTTCTGTCTTGTGAAAAACTACGCTGAATGGGCAATCCACTTTACCGACTGGTGTTTACAAGTTTAAATGTATGCAAAATTTGATCATGCCTTTAAATAAATCTGTGTGGAGTTTATTTTTATTTGCTTTTCATATATTTCTATGCAGTACTTAATGCTAAAAATAGCAGTAGCAATATACTCTGCTTAGGCCATTTACACAACAGTTATTAGGTGCAGCGATGGCATAGTGGTTAGAGTATCAGCCTCACGTACAAGAGGTCCGTGGCTAAAATCCTGGTGCCGCGCAGTTCCCAACCGGAAAAAAAAAAAAATCCGCGTGGTGATGGAACTACATTAAGAGGCCGAGAGTGCGACCTCACCGGTGACTACCGCCGGTAACGCACTCCCTCACCAGAGAAATAATGGCCCTCCTGGTGTAGTATCTGGCCACTAGCTCCCACATACATATGCTAATAACCTCACGGCCCTCAGTCGCCAGCAGCTGCGAAGCAACTGACCACGGCAGTGGTCAGATCTGCAATACGGGAGACGGTGCTAAGAATCCCTGGGTCTCCATAGGCCGCCATCGAAACCTGAACTTGGCACTGTTTACACTAGAACCTTATCACTTATCTAGTGAGGCAAAGCTAGCTGTACTATTCGAATAGCTAGAGGGTGTTAAATGGGATGCAATAGGGCTCAGTGAGGTTTGGAAGACAGATGTGGACTATACAGTGCTACAGAATAAGCACGTCCTTTTCTATCAGGGCTTGGCTGACAGAAGAGAACTAGGTGTGGGGTTCCTTATCCACAAAAATATAGCTAGTAACATAGAGAATTACTTCAGCATTGATGAAAGGGTGGTAGGTATCGTAATTAAACTCACTAGGAGATGCATGATGAAGGCGGTACAGGCTTACGTGCGCACATACAGCCATGATGACGCGTTGGTTGAAAGCTTCTATGAAGACGTGAAATCGGCAAAGAGTAAGGTAAAAATGAAATATACTATACTGATGGGTGACTTCAATGCCAAGGTAGGGAAGAAGCAGGCTGCAGACCAGGCAATAGGAGATTATGGCATAGGTACTAGAAATGCCAGAGGGGAGTAATTAGTAGAATTTGTAGAACGCAATTAGTTACGGATTTTGAATACCTTCTACCAAAAACGAGGAAACCATAAGTAGACATGAAAGAGCCCCAATGGCAAAAGTAAGAACGAAACGCACTTTATATGGCATCGTGCAGGATGTGGAAGTGCTTGGCATGGTACGATGCAGTCACCATACAATTTCATTTCATTGTTTATTTCCAACAAGTCTTTTACAACCAGTTGGGGTGTCCCTCAGGCGAAAAGCGGTTGAAAAACCACTTGAAATTGCCTGAGGCATCAAGTACATGGCACCAGTTTCGAAATTAAAGCTCCTAAAAAAAAGTTTGCTATAATGTAAGTAGGCAATTATAACAATAAATATAACGAATATTCTACAAGTACAGCAGTAGAACATATAGACACAGACCAAACTAACAACTATGTATCTGCACTCATGAATACACTGAACAGTATCAAAATAAACATGACAGAGACTGAAAAAAAATGTGATACATCGAGTAATGATAACATAGCGTGGTAAAAAGAAAGAAACTAGGCAAGGGTGAAGAAATATTCTCGCATTTCTCTTTTTGTGAACATGAAAAAGTTGGGCTCATCATTTATATATTTATTAAGTAGGGATGGTAATGTATATCTAAGAGACTGTAGGAAATAATTCGTGCAAGAACGAGGAACAAGCCACCTGTCTATTCTTCGGGTTCGTGAATCCGTGCATTGAAGACTTATGTTTCATAAGTGTTTAAGAAATGTTCGGAAGTGTTCTTTTGCAAAGAAGTAGTTGTTAATGAGTTGAAAATTGTACATGTGTTGCATGCTGATTATTTTAAATCTATGCACAGAAGCCATCAAAGAGAGGGTAAGAGGTGACAAGAGGGTTGCAGCAGGGGCGCTCCCAGGAGGCAAGCTGGAAGCAGTCATGAGGCAAGCGAGCGCAAAACTCAAAACTACAGCTGATAGACGAAACCTCGTGATAATTTTACGCAGTTTAAACGATCTCTTAAATGAAGACACAGCAGGACTAGCAACCACACTGGCGAAAGGCGTCGATGACATGCGCACCACTTCTCCTCAGGTACAGGTAGTGATATGCACGATACCGGAGGTACCGGTGCGTGACAGCAACCTGCAAAGAGTGGTTGTCAACGCAAACCAAGAGATATGGTGGATGAGTCGAGAGAAAGGTGGTGGAAATAAACAGAGAGGTGCATAGGTGGGGTGGTTTTCAACGAGACAGAATTCACTTCAATAGGCAGCTAGGTCATGAGGTGGGTTGCCGACTTGCAGGACGCGCAGTAGCTTTTTTGGGAGGCACGCAGACCCTTCGGGGTGCAGGATAGCTAGTAACGAGGAAAACCAGCATGGAGACTCTTTGACAGGTGGTGTGGACAGATACGATTCCAAAGTGGCACCAGTATCTAAGATAGGTAGAGTCACGGGCATAAATAGACGTAGCCACGAATGCCGAGCCAATTCAGACATAGGGTATATTAACATACAGGGTGGTAGGAACAGGCTGAAGTGGGAAGAGATAGAAGAACAGCTAAGAGAGGAGAGGCCGATGGTATACGGTTTTGTAGAAACACATCTCAGGGACATAGAACAACCTCCTAACAATCCGGACTACACGTGGGAATATTGTATTAAAACAGAAGGCAGCAGAAAGGGGGGTGGTATTGGGGCATTCATTCATAAAAGTACAGACTGGCAAAGGGCCAAGCAGGAGTGCAAGGAAAATTTATGGCTAAAAGGGAAGGTGGCAGGGCAAGTGACACTCCTTGGTTTCGTGTACTTGTGGACAGGAGCAAAGGCCAGAGAGGAAAACCAGGCAACTGTAGAGTGTATATCGAAGGACATTCAGGAGTTAGGAGGAGAGTGCGAGATAATTATACTAGGAGGTATGAATGCGCACATAGAAGATGTAGATGGGTATACCGACTCAACAGGCAAAATGATCATGGATATGTGTGAAAGGCTTGATTTGATCATTTGCAACAGTATCGAGAAGTGTGAAGGGCAATTAACATGGGAGGTAGGAAGCTGCAGTCGACGATAGATTACGCACTGATGTCACATAGGATGTATGACGTCACATAGGATGAGGTCAAAGCAGTGGTAGTTGCGGATGCGAAGACTCGTCTAATTGCTGTTCCTGCCTTCTACAGGTGTTCGTCCTAGACAGGCCAGGGTCCCGATAGTGACTGCTGCAGCACCTGTCATTTCATCATCCACGTGTCAACGTGAAACAATGTATTCTGGATAATCTGGCCGCATCGTATCTACCATTCCCAGCATTCCTGTCGTCGTCCTGCGCCTGCGTGGATCTTCAGTCTAGGCATCAAAAGCAGTGACAGGAGGCACACCCGCGTCAAAGCAGTGGTGGTTGCGGATGCCAACACTCGTCTAATTGCTGTTCCTGCCTTCTACAGGTCAGTTGGCTTTATGCAACCCTTGGTATTGAGCTCTGTCTTATACCGCAACCACTGTTGCTGCTGCTGCTGCTCTTTGTATTATTCGCACGCTCGTGTGTTCACTTGTGTTCTTCAATAAGTTTCCTGCTTGAGGTATAACGATGCCTACGAATGCCGAATTAGCTAAGAGAATCGAGGACCTTGAGGCAAAATTTGACAGCCGATTGACAAAGCTCGTGGACAGAATTGTGGGTGACGTTACGACGAAGCTTCGAGAGAGGGGATTTGATCTCGGTGCTCTAAATTCAGAGGTTTAAGGTATGAATGCTGACCTGAAAATGCTTCACGACATTGTAGAGATTGTCCGTACTCAACAACAAGAGCTTTGTTCTACTAACAAAGCTTTGAAAAATGAGAACGAGACTTCAACAAAGAAGGTGGCGGACCTGGAGCAGTACACTCGGATGAACAACGTCGAGATCAAGGGCGTTCCTTCTTCCCAAGGGGAGGACTGTGTTGCCATAGTGCAGTCAATTGGTAACAAAATCGACTGTCCTGTATCAGGCACTGATCTTGACGTTGTTCACAGAGTGCCAGCTAGGTTTGGACAACAGAATATCGTGGCCTGTTTCTGTTCACGAGAGCAAAAGAATGAGTTTGTTAGGAAGGCACGTAAAGCTCGCTTGAATACACATGCTCTTGGTTTTTCTGGAGACGGCACCCATGCTGTCTTTGTTAATGATCACCTCTCGCCGGATAACAAGAAGCTTTTTGCTAAAGCACTTGTTCTCAAAGAAGAGAAACAGTGGGCGTTTCTTTGGACTGATAACTTTCAGATAAAAGCAAGGAAATCTACTGACACCAGGGTATTTCGCATAAAATCAGAGATCGACCTGTCAATTATCTCCTAGTTATATCATACATTAGCAATTGTAGCGTCTATCCAATTGCAGGATGGCGTATATTTCACCGTCTGAACTCTCATCACGGATGTCTCAACCATGTAGGGCGTTAATTCACTTTAACGCTCTAAGTATAAGAAAAAATTATGACAATATTACCTCATTGCTGTCGGCCATTGGTCACCAGTTCTTTATCATCTGCATCAGTGAAACGTGGCTATGTGAATATGACAGGGACTTGTTTAGGTTTCTTTCCTATTCTTCTGAATACTGTCACCGAATCGACGATGCACATGTGGAGCAGCTATTTTTATATCTTCATGCCTTCACTATCATAGGCGACTGGACTTGGCACTAAGTATTCCTGGTTGCGAATCCGTGTGGATCGAAGTTCATGAACCACATTTTTCGCCAGATAGTAAGAATTTAGTTGTTGCAGGCATATATCGCTCTCCGTCGTCATCTGTCGTGGAGTTCTGCCTAGCTTTAGGAGAGGCGTTGAAAACTCGTCATTAGAAGGGAAACGGGTGATTATTTTAGGAGATACGAATATCAATCTTCTTGATGACACCAACGCAAATGTTTCTGAATACATTTCCTGCTTCAGTGGGTATGGCTACGAGTGCCTCATAACTGCACCAACTCGTGTTCCACTTCATGGCAATGGCACTATTATAGATCACATTTTGTCTAACCTCATTAGTCCTCCTGAAGCAGCTGTCATCGAGGTGCCTATCACAGATCATTATCCTATTTATGCAAGCATAGGCATCTCCAATAATAATAAAGTAAGTCGATGCTTCAAGAATATCTTAAATACTGCATCATTCATTAACATCATCGAGCAGTGTGATTGGTCGGCAGTTAAGAAATGCAATAATGCTGAAATAGCCTACCAACAATTTTCCTCTATCATTTCAAATGCAGTCACGGCCGCTTCAACATTAGTAGTAAGCAGAACAAAGTACCTTGTCCCAATTAATCCGTGGCTGACACCTAACCTGTTAAAATGTCTGCGGAAAAAGGATAACTTATACAAAAATACGAAAAAGTGCCCTTTCAATGTTCACCTTCAAAAGCGGTATAAAGAATATTCAAACACATTAGGAAAGTTACTTAAAGCCGCTAAATTAATGTATTTCGAAAATAAAATAAAGCGAGCCGGAAATGACGCTAAGCAGCAGTGGGAAACTGTAAACAACTTTCTTGGCAGGACTACGGTACATTCAGGTATAACCTTGATTCACTCAGAAAAACGTGTGATCGATAACCCATCTGATATCGCGAACTCTTTTAATGACTCATTCGGCATTGATATTCCTCAGTCGACAGCACCCCTCGAACACACTTGTTCACGATTACCACATTCATTCTTCCTTTATCCGACGTCACCCAAGGAAGTGTTCACCGTTATCAATAGTATTAGGAATACAAGCGCTGGTCTCGATAAGTTCCTTGCTGCCGACATGAAACTGATAGCTCATTTAATCCGTGATGCATTATGTCATATTATAAATCTTGTATTTGGAACTGGGTTCTTCGCTACATCTCTGAAAAAAGCGAAAATTATTCCCGTTTTTAAAAAAGGCGACAAGCGTTTAATCTCCAATTACAGGCCTATAGCAATTATTTCATTCTTCAGTAAGGCCATAGAAAAGCTTTTTGCGGGACGTTTACGGTGTTATCTAGACAAGTTTCACATTCTTTCTAACAAACAGTTCGGTTTCAGGCCCGGTTACTCAACTGAACTCGCCATGATATCGCTAACAGAGGAAATTAAATATGCTATTGACAGCGGTAGTGTTGTTGGAGGCATTTTTCTTGACCTTTCAAAAGCATTTGATTCTATTTTGCACGACATTTTATTTCAGAAACTATAATCAACTTATGTATCTGGCGTCCCACAAGAACTAATTATTTGTAAATATCTGCGTGATCGAGAACAGGTGGTATATGTGTCCGGTACCTTTTCCAACCCTAAAACCATAAACATCGGTGTTTGACAGGGTTCAATTTTGGGCCCACTTTTCTTTTTCATTTATATAAACGATCTTCCTCAATGTCTAGCACATTCGTCCTGTATACTCTATGCAGACGATACCACTATATTAACTACAGATAAAGACGTTGACTCGATGTTGTTTAAACTAAATACCGACCTGATAAATATCGTTAAATGGTTGAATAGGAATAAATTAAACATACATGCTAAAAAGTCAAACTTCGTTGTATTTTCGTCACCTAATCGAATTATACCTAGGAACCCCTCTGTCTTCGTAAGCGATACTCAAATTCATTCTACCTCCAGTACAATGTTTCTCGGGGTCAAACTAGATGAACATTTAAAGTTTAATTCACATGTTTTAGAGCTTACGCAGAAAGCCGCATATGCCATTCGAATATTTCTAAAAGTTCACCCGTTCTTTCGTTTTGAAATATTGTCGTCACTTTATACGCTTTCTTTCACAGCAACATAATCTATTGCATTTCATCATGGGGAAATACGTATGCCACTCATTTATCAGCCATCCAACATCATCAAAACCAAGCATTGAGAATAATAACGTTCAGTGGCTTCATGTCCAATGCATCATCCTTACTCTGCTCGCATGAAATTTGATCTGTTCAGAAGCTGGCTAAATATTTTCTCGGTATTCTTATTTACAAATATGTGAATGGAAAACTTCCGATTCCTTTACTACACTCAAGTCAGTTTCCTCAGGCGTCATCGACTCGTTTTGCAAAGGCTAATAACTTCCTTTTACCCAAACCTAGGACTAATTATGGCAAGTTTACCACAAAATTTTCATCTGTTTCCCTGTGAAATTCTTTACCTTTGGAGACCAAAAATAGATCCTTCGAAATGTTTAAAAAAGGCTTGCGTTCGCACTTATTAAATTCTTAATGCATGATTTCGCATGATTTTGCTTAATGCATGATTTCGAATTGAATATGAATTGAATGTTATTGCATTTTTCTGTTGGTTCTTTGTGCTCATCGGTACACCTTGTATAACTTATGTTCGCTATTTCGTGTTTATCTGTACATTTTGTATATCTTAATTTTTCTATCCTTACCGTAATAATGCTTGATATTATACAGAGTGAATGTTATTGCATTTTCGTGTTAGTTTTTGCATGCTTAGCTGTACATTTTTTATAACTTACGTTCGCTATTTCGTGCTTATCTGTACTTTTTGCATACCTTAAATTTTTCTTTCTTTACCACTCTTTACTATTGCGTTGTATCTCTCATGTATGATTTTATAGGAGGTCTCACTCACAGTCTCGCGACTTTGAGGCCTCCTTCTGTATTTGTACATAACACATGCACTTGTATCACTTGTATTTCAATTCTGAATAAATAAATAAATAAATAAATAAATAAATAAGCTCAGGGGAATGCACATAGATGAAGGTGGCTCCAGAAGTCTGAGTAGTGATCACAAACATATCAAGCTAAGTTTGGAAGAACAGTGAAAGTGGCAAGGAGACAAGATGAGCAACTACAGGAAAATTTATATTCAGAAAAGCAAATTGAAATAGCCACTAAAGAAACTGAGAAAGTAACCACTGAGGATAATAAAACAGTGTGGACATACACGAATCTAATTAGACTGTTTGAGCTAGAGCTTGCTAAAGCAGGTGGCAAGTCACCCCGGAAAAGAAGACACAAACCCAAGAGTTGGTGGGATGAGGAAGTTAAGAGAGTCATAGCAAAACGTCAGGAAGCCTGTAGGGAACACAGACATGCTAAGCGGCGGGCTGAACCGTCACATGATGTTGAAAGTTGATGTTGATGTTGAAAATGTGGAATAGGTAGGCTTGCCTTCGGAGCTCACGGGAATGTACCAAGTCAGGGAGTACAAGGTGATACGGGATGAACATCATTTAGGGGCAGGGAAGCTAGCAGCAAGATAAAATTTGAGAAGCGATTGAGAGAAATGGGGGAGGTGCGTTGGGCTAGGAAGACATTCAGCTACTTGTACATGAAGAATGTCGATACCAAATGGAGGAAGCGAACCAGAAGATTGACTGGTAAATACTTAGGAAACAGCAGGGGGCCAAACCAAAAAGAGTTATCGGTTAAGAAGAAAGTGAAGGAAACGGAGACTGACATGTAGTGAATTGGCATGATTAAGAAGTCTGCACTAGATATCTATCGAACTTTTAAGCAGGAAATTGCCAAGAAAAGGATCTATGATAGTACTCGGGGTAGTTCTCGACTGGTTGAGGCCAGGACGGGAGTATTGCAAACCAAGACATATCGGGCCAAATACGAAGGGGTAGACACGGTATTCAGTGCATGTGGAGAAGAGGAGAAAACGTCCGAACACTTGATAATGTTCTGTAAAGGGCTTCACCCTATAGTTCAGGATGATGGCGCCGAGTTTTTCAAAGCACTGAGGTTTAGGGACCGGAAGGGCAAAACAGATTTTCATCATCATCATCATCATCAGCCTGTCTACGTCCACTGCAGGACAAAGGCCTCTCCCATGTTCCGCCAGTTAACCCGGTCCTGTGCTTGCTGTTGCCAATTTATACCCGCAAACTTCTTAATCTCATCTGCCCACCTAACCTTCTGTCTCCCCCTACCCCGCTTCCCTTCTCTGGGAATCCAGTTGGTGACCCTTAATGACCAGCGGTTATCCTGTCTACGTGCTACATGCCCGGCCCATGTCCATTTCCTCTTCTTTATTGCAGCTATGATATCCTTAACTCCCGTTTAACCCCTAATCCACTCTGCTCTCTTCTTGTCTCTTAAGGTTACACCTACCATTTTTTTTTCCATTGCTCGCTGCGTCGTCCTCAATTTAAGTTGAACCCTCTTTGTGAGTCTCCAGGTTTCTGCTCCGTAGCTAAGTACCGGCAAGATACAGCTGTTATATACCTTCCTCTTGAGGGACAGTGGCAATCTACCTGACATAATTTGAGAGTGCCTGCCGAATGTGTTCCACCCCATTCTTATTCTTCTAGTTACTTCAATCTCGTGGTTAGGCTATGCGGTTATTACCTGCCCTAAGTAGACATAGTCTTTTAAAACTTCAAGTGCACTATTACCTATCGCAAAGCGCTGCTCCTTTCCGAGGTTGTTGTACATTACTTTCGTTTTCTGCAGACTAATTTTAAGACCCACCTTTCTGCTCTCCTTGTCTAACTCCGTAATCATGAGTTGCAATTCGTCCCCTGAGTTACTCAGCAATGCAATGTCATCGGCGAAGCGCAGGTTACTGAGGTACTCTTCATTAACTCTTATCCCTAACTGTTCCCATTCTAGGCTTCTGAAAACGTCCTGTAAGCACGCAGTGAATAGCATTGGGGAGATTGTGTCCCCCTGCCTTACACCCTTCTTTATTGGTATTCTGTTGCTTTTTTTATGAAGCACTATGGTAGCAGTTGATCCCCTGTAGATTTCTTCCAGAATGTTTATATATATTTCATCTACGCCCTGATTCCGCAGTGTCTGCATGACGGCTGATATTTCTACTGAATCAAACGCCTTCTCGTAATCTATGAAGGCTATGTATAGTGGTTGGTTATACTCTGAGCATTTCTCTATTACCTGATTGATAGTATGAATGTGGTCAATTATTGAGTAGCCTGTTCTAAATCCTGCTTGTTCCTTTGGTTGATTGAATTCTAATGTTTTCTTTACTCTGCTAGCAATTACCTTTGTAAATAGCTTGTATACTACATAGAGCAAGCTGATCGGCCTGTAATTCTTCAAGTCCTTGTCATCTCCTTTCTTATGTATTAAGATGATGTTAGCATTCTTCCAAGACTCTGGTACTTTTCCCGTCAGGAGACACCTCGTAAATAGAGTGGCTAGTTTTTCTAACACAATCTGTCCTCCATCTTTCAGCAGATCTGATGTTACTTGATCCTCACCAGCAGCTTTGCCTCTGTGCATGCTCTCCAAAGCTTTTCTGACTTCTTCTATCATTACCGGTGGGGTGTCGTCTGGGTTACTGCTAGTTCTTATAGTATTAAGGTCGTGGTTGTCTCAGCTACTGTACAGATCTCTGTAAAACTCCTCCGCTAATTTAACTATCCTATCCATATTGGTAGTTAATTTGCCTTCTTTGTCCCTTAGTGCATACATCCGCCTTTTGCCTATCCCAAGTTTCCTCTTCACTGCTTTGACGCTTCCTCCGTTTTTCAGAGCGTGCTCAATTCTCTCCATGTTATACCTTCTTACATCGCATACTTTACGTCTATTAATCAGCTTCGAAAGCTCTGCCAGTTCTATTTTGTCTGTTGTACTTGACACTTTCATGATTTGACGCTTCTTAATTAGGTTCTTCGTTTCCTGGGAAAGCTTGCCGGTGTCCTGTCTAGCTACCCTGCCTCCAATTTCCACTGCACACTCCGTGATGATACTCGTCAGATTATCATTTATTGTATCTACGCTAAGGTTGGTTTCCTCGCTAAGAGCAGAGTACCTATTCTGCAGTGACACTCTGAATTCCTGTACTTTCCCTCTCAGTGCTAGCTCATTGATTTGCTTCTTGCGTATCAGTTTCTGTCGTTCCTTCTTCAAGTCTAGGCGGATTCGAGCCCGTACCATTCTATGGTCACTGCATCTTACCTTGCCAACCACTTCCACATCCTGCACGACTCCTGGGTGTGCAGTCATTATAAAGTCTATTTCGTTCTTATTTACACCATTAGGGCTCCTCCATGTCCACTTGCAGTTTTCTCGTTTTCGGTAGAAGGTATTCAAAATACGCAGATTATTGCATTCTGCAAATTCTACTAGTAGCTCTCCTCTGGCGTTTCTAGTGCCGATGCCATAATCTCCTACTGCCTGGTCTCCAGCCTGCTTCTTCCCTACCTTTGCATTAAAGTCGCCCATTACTATAGTATACTGTGTTTTCACCTTACTCATTGCCGATTCTACGTCTTCATAGAAGCTTTCAACTGAAGCGTCATCATGGCTGGATGTAGGCGCGTAAGCCTGTACTACCTTCATTTTGTATCTTTTATTCAGTTTAATTACAATGCCTACCACCCTTTCATTAATGCTATAGTAATCCTCTATGTTGCCAGCTATGTTTCTGTGAATTAGGAACCCTACTCCCAGTTCTCTTCTGTCTGCCAAGCCCCGATAGCAAATGACGTGCCCATTCTGTAGCACAGTATAGGCCTCATCTGTCCTCCTAACCTCACTCAGCCCTATTATATCCCATTTAATGCCCTCTAGCTCCTCGAATAATACAGCTAGACTTCCCTCACTAGATAACGTTCTAACGTTAAACGTTGCTAAGTTCAAGTTCCAATGGTGGCCTGTCCGTATCCAGAGATTCCTAGCACCCTCTGCTGCTTTGCAGATCTGACCGCCGCCGTGGTCAGTTGCTCCGCAGCTGGTGGGGACTAAGGGCCGTGAGTTAATTTGGCGTTTGGTGTCGCTACACACCAAACGCCTACTTGCGCAGGCGCCCCTGCGGTCCAATACAGAGATGACGTACTTCTAACAATGGCTTGCTTTTGATACCTAGATTTCCGGGAGTAACGATGAAATGCAACATCGGAGTTCTTGGAATGCAACATTGGCGGCCACCATTCTCGTGAAAAACCTGCGCGGCCTTAACTCAGTAAACGTATGAGACGGACTTTGCACACCCCTACCAGGTGGATAGGGGGGGGGGGGGGGCGCCCCAGCTGCCTCTCTTGCACGCAACTCTGTTTCAAAGATAAAGTGCAATACTGTGAAGGCTACGCAAATAAGCTGCAATACAAGATTGATTGATTGATATGTGGGGTTTAACGTCCCAAAACCACCATATGATTATGAGAGACGCCGCAGTGGAGGGCTCCGGAAATTTCGACCACCTGGGGTTCTTTAACGTGCACCCAAATCTGAGCACACGGGCCTACAACATTTTCCGCCTCCATCGGAAATGCAGCCGCCGCAGCCGGGATTCGAACCCGCCGCAATACAAGACGAAGCGTCGCTCTGAGAAGACGAACTGACCTCTGTGCTTGCGGATTCAAATCCGCTTGCCAACACTTATTTTTTATCGCGCAATAAAAAAAAAGTCAAAGTTTCGCCGCAAGGGCGACGGAATGAATGCGACGGCAACATCTTGGAATGTTCACTGAGAACGGCTAGCAGATCGAAACATGCAGCTCACGCACAAATGACGCACGAAAACAACACAGACAGGACGAGAGCTAACTAACAACGTTTACAGCTCGACGCTTAACGCGCTGTTCAAACAAAAACAACGCACGAAACGTAATCACAGGTACAGATTACAACTAAGGAGTATCCCAGAGGTTACTTAGGAGTATCCCAGAGTACAACTAAGGAGTATCCCAGAGGTTATTTCGCTGTGTTAGAAAAGCGCTCTTTTCGCAAACGGCGCCTGCCCAGCGAGAACAGCGATCTTTGTGCACCCGGCAACTAAACAACGAAATCTTTCCAGTAAAAGGCCAAGGCACACGATTCTCCCCACCGAAAGATAACCGCGCGCGCACAAGCACCTACCTACCTACCCCCACCCCCACCCCCGCTTCCATCCGCGGGGCAAAGTACGCGTGGGAGATATGCGCGCATTGGCGCATCATGACGAGCTGGGTGCCGAGCGCGGGCGGCTTTTTAGGGGCGAAGCTCCTTATAGTCTAACCTTGTCACTAGTCATGCGTAACTGGGAGAAGAAGAGACGAGAAAGAGAAATGAATGACCATTTCTCGTTTCGCTTCCTAGATGGCGTTACCCTAACGCTACTCTCCGATCGGCCGCTGCGCGCGCTTTGCCTGAGTACGCGAACGCGTGCCTCCCTCGACTGTCAGTCCCCTGGATAGTCGCTGTACGCGGCGGATCGTTGGTGGGGCATGGACGGAGCAGAGCGGCGGGCGCGTTGAAGACGCTTGCGCTCGGCTTCCTTGGCTCGCGTCTCGTCGCTGTTACCCGGGTGCCGTCTGCATAGTGCGCGAACGAGTGCCTCTCTGTCTTCTGGATAGTCGCCGTAGGTGGCGGATCGTTGGTGGGGCATGGATGGAGCAGAGCGGCGAACACGTTGATGACGCTTGCGCTTGGCTTTCTTGGTTCGCGTCTCGTCAGTGTTACCCGCGCGCCATCTGCATTCTCGAGCGCGATCGGACGCATGCACGGACGGACGGACACACGGACAGATGGACGCTTCGTCCCACTCATAAACAGACTTTAAGCGGGTGGAATTAACTAGAAGGAGGTTATCTGATTGGTGGCTAAAGTCAAGGCACGAGTGAAAATTAAACCCTTCACTGCAAAGTATGAATCCTCAACCGCACTATTTAAAGAAAAAAAAATAAACCTAGTTTTTTGTTCAATAAGTACTACGGCTTGTTGGCGCTGGCCACCGCACGATCTGAAGGGTACAGCCTTATCCATCCATCCATCTATCCAGTGGTGGAACAAAGTACCAGCGGAAGTACTGCGTGGGACATTTGCAATGTAGTGCAGTGCCCTTTTTTGCAATCTATCCAGTGGTGGAACAAAGTATTAGCGGAAGTACTGCGTGGTACATTTGCAATGTAGCGCAGTGCCCTTTTTTGCAATAAGTGAATAGTTTTTACGTTGCCTAAGGTTGTGGTGCCCCAGACAAGAAGGCAGTAGTTTATGTAGTGTATATGCGAGGAAAACAAAGCACAGTAGATTTGCACTTTAGCGTTTTCGGGAAGAAAGTGCCGACCTCGTGACAATACTCCAGCAGCACGCGATAATGATTTAGTCAATGATTTCACATGACATGACCATGTCATATGAGCGGAAAACGTGACACCTAGAACTTTATGTTTCTCCACTACTTCTACGGGTTTTCTCTCAAGCGTTAACAATTGGAAGATTAGTTTCCATGCCTCTGGAGCTTAAAAAGACAGCTTTCGTTTTTTCCGCATTTATTTGCAGGCCCTTAGTAGTAGACCACCACAGTACATCTGATAATATGCTTTGGGCTTTGACGATAATCTCAGCTGAATTTTTTCCCGAAACAAAAAGACTGGTGTCATCCGCGTACTGTAGAAATTCAGCATCGTTATTTATGTCGACAATATCATTTATGTAAACATTGAAGAGCATTGGCCCTAAGATGCTTCCTTGAGGCGCACCGCAAGAAATGGTTTTATAGGAAGAAAAACAGTTAGCGATTGAAACACACTGTTTCCTCTCTGACAAATATGAACAAAATAGGGAATTAGCTACACCATGTACCCTATAGGCATCTAACTTGCCGAGTGAAATGTAATGATTAAGGGTATCGAATGCCTTGCTATAGTCAATGAAGACACCCACTGTAAGCTTTTTTTCTTTGATGTATTTGGTTATCAATTCCTTTTAGGTTAACAACGCAGTCTGTATGGATTTGCCACGCTGAAAACCATGCTGATTTTTTGAAAGTATGTTTTGCTTGTTAAGAAAACTACTCAGGCGGCAGAAAATTATTTTCTCTAATGCCTTCGAAAATACAGGTATAATTGAAATTGGTTGGTAATTATTACCATCATTAACATCTCCATCTTTATATACAATGAGATACTTTTGATATTTTCATGAGATTTGGGAAGCATTTAGACTGGAGAACTAGATTAAACACGTAAGCTAAACAAGGAGCAAGGAGGTCAGCTACGTGCTTAATCGCTTCAATTTGAAATCCTTCGACATCAATAGCTTTGCTGTTTTTTAAACATAAGAATGTGCGCAGTATATCTGTTCAACTGTAGGTGTGAAAAACATTGTGTCAGAATTGTGGCAAGAAATCTGAGTATGGGCAATGCTTCCCAGTGGTTGTACCGCATTAGCAAAGTGCTCACTAAAATGCTCGGCTAAAGGTACACCGGATAGATTATACTCATTTACAGTTATTTCCATTAAAGTATTCTGAACAGCATTGCGGTTTAGGGCCTGATTGATTGCTTTCCAAACCTGGTTGGGGCGCCGTAGATAGATCTCAGAAAACATGTGGTCATAGTGAGAGGTTTTTGCCTTCTTTAATGACGCAGTTAGCTTAATGCCTTTAAAGCCTACAGGAATAAAGTCCACAGTATCTCTTGTACGCAAAAATTTCTTGAACAGTTGAGTTTTTTCTTGATCATTTTGAGGTCTTCTCGCCCTACCCAAGGTTTTCTTGTTTTTATGTTAGGCTTAGCATTTTTGAAAGGAAAACATGTATTGTAATGATTCCTGAATATAGGAACCAATTCGCGATAGCTCTCATTTGGGTTCATCTGAACATAAACAGAAGACCAATGTTCTCTCTGAATCAGCCTACGGAATGAATCCATATTTTTGTTAGACATACATCTGTACCTAACATTGTCATTGCAAATCATTTCCTGTGCAGCAGTTATGGGAAATGCAATAAAAACAGGACAATGGTCACTCACCCCTGCGCATATCGTGCCAGCTGTGCGTACATCCGTGTCTATGCTGACAATGAACAAGTCTAGGACTGACTGGCAGGTCGTCGTCACTCGTGTCGGTGTAGTAATGACGCTATTATAACCACAAGCGGACAATGTGTTAATGAACTCCTGGGAGGTCAGGTTATCTTTCATAAGCTTTATGTTAAGATCACCACCTATTAAAATGTCGTACTGATTAAACGTTGAATATTTTGAGATTTCCTCAAGAAATTCTAAAATGTGCTGAGGTGACCAGACGGTGGGCGGTAACACTCCACGTACAGGTTGTTCTTATTCTTTATGCAAAGCACTTCATAATCAGGTGTAATACATATAAATCCTCAAACTATGTCGCAGAGCATGTGTTTTCTTACATGAATTGCCACTCCGCCACCTCGGAACGTACTTCGATTGATGAAGTAGTGATTATAGTTAATGAGGTTCAGCATTTCACTTTTTTCATGATACCATGTTTCAGTTAGCATAATCACATCGAAAAGGAAGTTGAATTCGCTAAAAAATGAGCTTAAATCATCTATCTTAGGAGCCGCGGAACGCGCATTGAGGTGAACAGTGAATATGCTCTGCGACTGCGCCGGAAGTTTAAGTTCAGATGGCAGAAAAAATTCCTGATATTGCATAGCGTGCAACAGAAAAAATAACAAAAACTTTGGCCACAAACACCCTAGGCAATCTTGCCTAGGTCACAATCAGATTCAATGCGCACCATTGAACTCGACTTCGTTTTGCGAGCGAAAATTTTTCCATTCTTCGTCCACACATACTGCCAGTGATACTCCCGTTTATTTGTGAGTGCCTGTGCAAGCAGCCACTTTAGGTCGGACAGAGAAGCTCATTCACAAAAATTTGTTCTTCGCTCTAGATTCCTACGTTGCTATTCCCAATGCAAGTCTTGCAGGCTTTCTCGACAACAAGGTCTCGTTTCTGCCTGCTTTTGAACTGTACAACAACGTTTGTTTTGCTCTACTGACGAGTCCGTACGCGGTGACGCGCCTCTATATCGCCAGCAGAAATCGGTTGAGCTACTACGTCGCCAATCTTGTTTACAAGATCAGTGATGTCTTCATTCTCCATCTTGACAAGCCCTTTTATTTAAACATTTGATCTGCGGGAGTATTGTTCACACTGAATAACCTGCTTCCGCAGTTCGACAATGACTGACTCATTTGCAGCACATTTAGCTTTTAGCCCCACATTTTCCTTCCTTAAGCTTTCTCTCTCAATGCGCCCTTCTGCTAACTGTTGTTTCATGATTACAAATTGTTTTTCCATGAATTCAAGTCCCCCTTTCATTTGTTTCATCTCGGCACGTAGTTCACGCATGTCAGAGCGCGCATCCTCATCTTTTTGTGACATTTCAAAAAATATAATAAAAATGTCAGATGTGCACAAAAGTAATTCAGTAAGTACGAAAGCACACAACAAGATGGCAGCAGTGACAGCAGAGGTTAAAGCTATCTATAACAAACAAAAGAAAAAGCACCAACCTGCAGTACGAAAATACGTTCAATTAGTCTTGTGCCTACGAGCGGTCACCACCGCCAAATGTCTCGTCGTGTGTCGACTGCTTCCTTTTGTACCTGCGCTGATACACTATGCGTAGCTTCGGGGTTGTGCCGATGCGTTGCCAACCTTGAACCGTCGGTGAAAGGCACCTTGCACTTAGCGGTTTGTGGCGGCAAATCTCCTGGTAATGGCGCAGTGGATAGCTGCTGAGCTGCCTCCGATGCTGCGTTGCGGGTAGCTGCTGGGCTGCCTCCGATGCTGCGCTGCTTTCAGGCTTCAAGCAAAGGGCACCCAAGTGCATAGTGGTTTCTTGTGGTGAGTCGATGGCTATCTGCAATACGAAAATACATTCAATTAGTTGTGCGCCTACGAGCTGTCACCAATGCTAAATGTCTCGCCGTGTGTCGAATGTTTCCTTTTGTACCTGCACTGATACACTATGCATAGCTTCGGGGTTGTGCCGATGCGTTGCCAACCTCGAACCGTTGGTGAAGGGCACCTTGCACTTAGCGGTTTGTGGCGGCAAGTCTCCTGGTAATGGCGCAGCAGATAGCTGCCGAGCTGCCTCCGATGCTGCGTTGCGGGTAGCTGCTGGGCTGCCTCCGATGCTGCGCTGCTTTCAGGCTTCAAGCAAAGGGCACCCAAGTGCGTAGCGGTTTCTTGTGGTGAGCCAATGGCTATCTGCAGAACGAAAATACGTTCAATTAGTCCTGCGCCTACGAGCCGTCACCACTGCCAAATGGTACAGCCTCCAATTCGCCCGGATTTGAAGAAGGAAAGACAGAAACTAATATGCAAAAAGCCAATCAAATAAGCTAGCACTGAAGGAGAAAGTGCAGGATTTCAGAGTCTCGCTTCAGAACAGGTACTCGGCTCTTATCGAGGAAAACAGCCTTAGCATTGACGCAATGAATGATAATCTGACGAGCATCATTACAGTCTGCAGTGGAAGTTGGAGGTACGGTAATGAGACGGAACATTGTCAAGCTGTTCCAGGAGACGAGGAACCTCATTAAGAAGCGTAAAAGCATGAAAGCCTCAAGTACAACAGACAAAATAGAGTTGGCAGAGCTTTCGAAGTCGATTAATAAGCGTAAGGTATCTGATGAAAAAAGGTAAAACATAGAGAGAATTGAATACACTTTGAAGAACGGGAGAAACGTCCAAGCAGTGAAGAGGAAACTTGGGATAGGCAAAAACCAGATGTATGCACTAAGGGAAAAAAAAGGCAAATTAACTATCAATATGGATAGGATAGTTAAAATCGTGCAGGATAGGAGTTAAAATAGTGCAGAGATCCATACAGTAGCCTGAACAACCACCACCTTAGTATAAGACCCAGCAGTACCCCAGATGACATCCCACCAGTAATGATAGAAAAGGTCAGAAAAGCCTTGGAAGGAATGCAGAGAGGCAAAGCTGCTGATGAGGATCAGGTAACATCAGATCTCCTAAAAGATGGAGGACAGACTGTGTTAAAAAAACTAGCCACGCTGTTTACAAGGTGTGTCCTGACAAGAAGAGTACCAGAATCTAGAAGAATGCTAACATCATCTTAATACAGTCGAATCTCGATGATTCGAACTCGAAGGGGCCCGAACAATTGTTCGAATTAAAAGAAGTTCGAATTAATGAAAGCTAAACCGAGGGCTCTCCATGCAGTGACGCATGTGCATTGAGCTAACGCACCAGGGGGAAGCTTCAGAAGACTTACATTTATTCACAAATCACAGGACATCCGTTATTAATTGAAGTAATTGGTGATACGCGTCTGCACGCGTTTGCCTTGCAGTGAGTCAATTTCACATGCAGCTTGCAAAGCATTTCTACTTCAGTTTCAGCATTCTCCTTGAAAGAGAAGTTGCACACAGAAATGTCCAGCGCCGACACTTTTTAAAGACGACGACAACGACTGCGTAGCAGCCGCAGCATGGCCAGCATGTGACGAGAAAGGAGGAATGTCGCCACGCGGAGAGAAGCAGATCCGCATTTGAGAGAAAAACAACACTCTAGGGCAGCTTTTTTTTGTTTGCTCTCTTCGAACGCGTCGTTGAAAGGATAAGGGTTACGTGGCAGGGACGGGAAAGGTGAAAGCGTGGCACCGGCGCGTGAGAGGCCCCCCCCTCAAGGCGCAGAGCCGTGCTTTCGCAAGAAGCAAGGGCTGCAGAATATACTGCCTTTTTCCTTTCCTTCAACCACACATTCATTCAACCCAGGTACAGCTTTCTTTTTTTTTCTCTCTTTCTCTTTGCGCGCGACATTGGAAGGAGAAGGGTTTTTACGTGGCAGGGATGAAAAAGGAACAAGCGTGCCACGGGCCCGTTGCAAATTGGCATTTGAGAGAGAGCAAACATTCCACCACAGCCTTTTCTTTCCTTTTCATTTTTTTCCCGCGCAGCATTGAAGTGTCGCAGGTGCCGCCGCGGGATTGGGCGGGGTGCTGAGAGCATTTTCGGAGCGTGGTATGTTTAAATTAACCGTCGCAAGTGCTTATGCGTTCGAATTAGCGGGCATTTTCACCCATTGGAATACACATAGCTTTGACGGGACCTCATCGTGAGTTCGAGTTAACCGAAAGTTCGAATTAAACGTGTTCGAATCAATGAGATTCGACTGTACATAAGAAAGAAGATAACAAGGACTTGAAGAATTACAGGCCAATCAGCTTGATCTCCGTCATATACAAGCTATTTACAAAGGTAATTGCTAGCATAATTAAGGCCACATTAGAATTCAACGAACCAAAGGAACAAGCAGGATTTCAAAGAGGCTACTCAACAATCAACGACATTCATACTATCAATTAGGTAATAAAAAAATGCTCAGAATATAGCCAACCACTATACATAGCCTTCATAGATTACAAGACGCTTGATACAGTAGAAATATCAGCAGTCACGCAGACACTGTAGAATCAGTACGTCAACAAAGCATATATAAACATCCTGGAAGAAATCTACACAGGGTGAACTGCCATCATAGTGCTCCGTAAAGAAAGTGACAAAGTACCCATCAAGAGAGGTATAAGACAAGGAGATACAATCTACCTAATGCTATTTACCGCATGCTTACAGAATGTTTTCAGAGGCCTAAAATGGGAAGAGTTAGGGAAGAGTTAATGAAGAGTACCTTAGTAACCTGCACTTCACCGATGACATTGCATTGCTGAGTAACTCAAAGGACGAATTGCAACTCATAATTAGGGAGTTAGTTAAACAAGGAGAGCAGAAAGGTAGATCTTACAATTTTTATGGAGAAAACTAAACTAATGTACAACAACCTAGGAAGAGAACAGCACTTCGAGATACGTAATAGTGCACTTGAAGTCGTAAAAGACTACGTCTACGTAGGACAGGTAATAACCATGGAGCCGAACCACGAGATTGAAGCAAATAGAAGAATAAGGATTGGGTGGGTCGCATTTGGCAAGCATTTTCGAATCATGAATAGTAGTTTACCCCTAATCCACAAGAGGAACGTATATAACAACTGCATCTTGTCAGTAGTTACCTACGGAGCAGAAACCTGGAAGCTTACAAAGAGGGTTCTGCTCAAATTAAGGACCACGCAGCAAGCAATGGAGAGGAAAATGATAGGTGCAACCTTAAGAGACAAAAAGAGAGCAGAGTGGATCAGGGAACACACTGGGGTTAGGGATATCATTGTTTAAATCAAGAGAAATGGACATGGGCTGGGCATGTAGCACGTAGACAGGATAACCATGGGTCATTAAGGGTAACAAACTGGATTCCCAGATATTGATTGATATGCGAGTTGTAACATATCAAAACCACGATACGATTATGAGAGACGCCGTAGTGCAGGGCTTCGGAAATTTCAATCACCTGGAGTTCTTTAACGTACACCCAAATCTGAGCACACTGGCCTACAGCATTTCCACCTCCATCGGAAATGCAGTCGCCACAGCTGGAATTCGATCCGGCGGCCTGCTGGTCAGCAGCCGAGTACCTTAGCCATTACACCACAGCGGTGGGGCGGGATTCCTCGGGAAGGCAAGCAGGTTAGGGGGGAGACAAAGTTAGGTGGGCAGATGAGATTAAGAGGTTTGTGGGTATAAAATAGTAGCAGCAAACACAGGACCGAGATGACTGGCGGAACATGGGAGAGGCCTTTGTCCTGCAGTGCACATAGGCAGGCTGATGATGATGATGATGATGTGCAATGAGTGTCACAGTGATCTTCCATTAGTTTGGCTGCACTTCCTCCCAAACTGAAGGTCGCAGCTAGCACCCATACATTTCTATCAGACCGAGGTTTTCATATCTTGATCCACTTTCACTAGTCCACTTTCATTGTACTATAACTTGAACTCGGGAGAAGGGGGGGTCCCACAACGATTGCAGTGGTGTACACAATAGCGGCAGTGCCATCATAACGGCACTTGTGGTCCCAAGAATGCTCTGAACACATCGAGTCCCATTTGTCCTGCCCAAGCAAGATATTAACACAAGTGTGGCACCTGACTATAGACGTATTTCACCGCCCTGACGACATGAAAGTGCAGCCAACAGGCTATATGTTGGTTACTAATGCAGGAATGCATAAAAGAAAGGTGGAATAAGTTTTTATTAGTTTTCTTTTTATGAAGACCATCACAAGAAATTCGCTGCAGGTGTAAAGCACGGAAACTCATCTGTGATGCCAACTCATCGCTTACGTGACAAAAACTGAGCAGTTTGCACAACTCGTTTTATTTATGAATTAGCATAATCAAAAGTATGCCATTGTCATGTCCTATACAACCTTTTTTAGCAAGCCTTGTGTGGAGCCACGTTGAGCATAAATATAAAGAGATAAATACATCGACAGTGTGAATAGCTTCATTCATCACGGTTACAAACTGCAGAAGCCAGATGGATCAGAGGGATCTTGCAGTATTCACATGAAATTATGATGTGGTTCATTAATGTAGCAGTGAACGATAAGAGTATGACTTTGGTTATGCTTTATCGAATTGTACGCAGCTGCTATGACATACCTGACACATCGAACACATCTGTTCTGGCCGCAAAGCGCGTTAAGAGACTTCCCCATCTGTCGGTTCCCCAGACAAACTGCATGCATGAAATGTTCGGAGTCTCCGTACAGACTGGATGCCTCTGCATTCCGACTGGAGCGTACAAGCAAAGCCACGACCTATGATTGGCGAACTGTAAAGCTATGTAGCCGTCTGATTAGGCACAAAATCTCAAATGCAGTGATACCACCGGGGACTGCCGATTCGGAGCACTTCGGAGCAGTCAAATATTAGTTTTGGAGCACTTTGGAACAGTCGAATATTAGTTTTGGAGCACCTTGGAGCAGTAAAATTTTAGTTTTGAAGTATTTTAGAGCAGGTCATCTTGCTATTAGAAGCATTTTACTGCAGTAAAATTTTAGTATTGGAGCAGGTAATCTTACTATTAGGAGCACTTAGGCATAGGTATATATATTGATAGTGGAGCACTTCGGAGAAGAAAGTACCTAAAACACTTTGATATTAAATGAATGCTGACCTGGAAAAAAGGACCTTTTTAGATTGAAAAAGGCTTCGAGGAACTATCACGTCGTTCTTTTCACCATCCCAGGTCTAATTATAGGGAAGTAAATATAGGTAAAACATTTATTTCTGAATATTGCGCTGAAATCTCTGCACATGACATCTCGAATTTCAATGTGTTTTTCTTTACTTTAGCGACATTTGCTCAAAGGAACTTTTTGATACAGAGTACGTCAAGTCTATAGCTATCTCAGAAGTCAGATAACTTTGTCTTTAGTACTTAAGCGCCATGTAGGACCTAGTAAAAAGACATCAAAAATTATGAAGTCACAGCATTCGATGCATTAATGCAACTATGTGAAGCCACCTGAATTTTATTTTTGCACGTTTTCTTGTTTACCGAGAGATTTCTCATGGCAAGCATGGTGATTTTAGAATTATGCAAGCGAAATTTACTAATACGACAAAAATCATCTTTCTTTTTAGTGTCCCTTCAATATGGAGCTCTTAGAATGAGCTATATTGACTTTTCTATACAGTGCAAATCTCATGGAGAAAATCCCTGCAGGAGTAATCAATATCATTTCACAGTACAATGCAAAAGTAAAGACAGCCATACGATTTCGAGGTTGTAGGATAACTTCTGCCATTTCTTGCTCATAGTTAAAAAGCATTTGGTACAAGGTAGTATATCAAATTATATTTAATGAAACAACATAAAAATACAATTAGATTGCCAAAATGCAGGGCTTCTTCCCCCAAGAATGCTCTTGATGTTGATAAAACATTGCACTTTCAGTCGCACCTAACATGGTTCACACAATCTGAAGCACATAAAGTACTAAAGCTGCAGCAGCTTTTGGTTAATGTCTGCGAGCTTTATGTTCTCGGCAAGACTTTCGTATGCCTCAGCTTGAAGCATTCTGTGTCTTCTACGTTTTTTTTTTAACAATGCCTCCTTTCATTGCAACATTGCTTTAGAAGACTCTAGGCGCCCTTCTAAGCACTTTTTTTTCTTCTTGGAGCTTCACTTTTTAATTAATAACTGAGGTGTTGTCAGCTGATGCTTTCTGTTTCAGTCTTCCCACGTCCTCAGCCTCCAGCTGGAGTCAGTCCAAATATTTTTTGTTCAAACTTTTCACAGCGTTAATTAGTTCTTGCGTTACTGGAACCTGGAAAGCATTACTCTCACATCTTATGCCATTGAGCGCAACGATTCCGAGGTTAACAGGATTGTCTATAATGTGTTTATTCACACTACAACCTCACTCACAGTTTGCATTGCCATGTGGCAAGAAGAGCAAGGCCCAATTAAATATGGAAATCAATTCATCAGATAGCAGTGAAGCCCAATAAGTGTCGATGCTGCAGTTTCTGAAAGCAGCGCCTTCATCTGGTAACCTACAGTGAAGAGATTGCCACTCATCCACTAGACATGCCACTTGCTCGCTCTTCGTCATATGGTGCACACATCTGGCATCATACTTTATGGACTTAACCATCTCTTCAAAGGCAGCGCAGAATCAAGGAAGCGTAAATGAAAGAAAAGTTTGTCGTAGAATGGCAGCTGCTTCTGTAGATGCCCCGCTGTTGCAATGTAAAATGCCTGAGCGTAAACCTTGAAGGTTTTTTTTTTTTTCTGGTCTCCAGCTCCGAATTCGTTGTTCAGTGTCGAGTCCTATTTCTGGAACCTGCTTGAGCCCTTCAGGAGCGGCAACATCCAGGCACTGAAGGAGAGCTGTGCTCATACTCTTAAAAATTTCATGCCTCATAAAGCGACTCAACAACTTTAAAAGACTGAGAGACTCGGTGAGTATAACTTGTACAAGAAGTTCTTGCCTTTGGAAAAGCGCTTGGAGTCCAGTGAAGATTTCAGCTGTGTTCCGCATAAAAGCGTTTTTACTAGCAATTGGTTTTCAGCAAGAGCTGCCGCCAGTCATCTCTGAGGTGCACAACTTGACGGCCTTGTGTCAGCCGTACTATGAAAATATTGCCAGATGGCAAATATACCTGATAGCATGCTTAAGAAAATAATATATGTCCATCACTAGCAGCTTCACATCTGCACCAACAGCATTAAGGCCAGAGCAGAAAGCCTCATGGACTTTATGGAGATTGCACTTTCCAATGTCCAAAATATTTATGTGGATTCAGCTTCAGCTTCGTCCTCACGCTTTTCATTGTACTGGGGCTATCACTGAAAAAACAGAGTAGTTTTTCTTAGGAAACTTCATGATGCTCTTTTTGACACCATCAACTACTATATCTGATGTAACACGTCCCAGGTTGAACGACTCCAGCTGTTTGACCACAACCCTCTGTTGCTTCTTTGAAAAGTAATGCACGAGTACATCCAGTTGTTGAACTCTTTGTTCGGGTATGGGTGTCTCCTTGATTTGAATAGTGGGGTACACCTCTTGCTCAATAACTATTTTCTTGAAATATGGCCCTAATCAATCGGAAATGATATAGGTTGCTTTTGTTCTTCCACAATAAACCTTCCCAGCAATCTCAGAGTCAGCAAACATTTGGGTATAATTTTCATCGCTGTGTCAGCACAGGAAAAGCAAATCACTTCAACAGCCAAAGACATTGCCAATAATGCTTCAGCTGTGATTTAGTGTAGTGAGTTCAGCAGGGTTAGTAAAGCTGATTGACAGACTGCAGTGGCTGCAGCTTCCTGTCAGCATTGCAGTGCTTCCTTCCAGCTGTAAGGTGAATCTTAGATGAGGCATGCCTTGTAACAGCAGGCGTCCCATGCTGTGCACAAGGTTGCAAGTGACGCACTTAGCTTCAAAGCTTTTCAGGCCCTGTCAGCACAAAGTCTTGACAATATCGCCGTTGCTGCCCACCTGCTCCAGAAAATAGGTAAAGCTACTTATTCACCCCAACAAAGGACCATCAATACAGATAACAATGTATTTTACAGCTACAGGAAGTGCCTTAGCTTTAACGTTAGTACCAACTGCATACAATTCATTAAGCACCGATTGACGCGTGCTACCGCTAACATTAGGATCTCTTTCAATCACCCCAAAAATCTGCTTTTGCAAAAGTGGCTCAATGAAGAGCACGGAAAGAGGGTAGCAAAGGTCCCACGTTGCCTTTACCTCCAACGCATATTCCAATTTCAAATAACGCAATTTCCAAAAGCTACAGCCCACCATCCCTCCAGATACAGTTTGCATAACTTTTTTGTTACCTGTTATTATAAGAAAACTTCCTCCAATTTTAATCTCACCCATCTGTTGCATATTTTCAAGTTAAAGTATGTGAAGCACCTATGTGCTCATTGAAATGGACACCTAGCAGACCTGCAAAGTAAATTGACTGGAGGAAGAGAGCATGCTACACACACACACCTGACCATATACACATACGACAGACACGACCAGTGCCTCCTCTATTTTTTTCAGTGCCAGGGCGAACGAGCCCATTTCAATGGAAAGCAGCCGTCGGTGCTAGTGCGGTGTATCGCCGCCAGGCGTGGCAACTGGAGTAGAGATGCCACCGGTCGTCTCTCGCACAAACGAATGCCGCGGCTGCATTCGAAGCTGCTATACACCTTGGTTTTCGGCTGTATTCACATTGTTTAGGACGTAATGGAAACTTGGAAACGAGAGTCATGAAGGACTTGTTGTTCTGGGCACCCAGCTCACTTCAAAGGCATGTGTGTCGTTTGCGACTACTTGATCGAGGCGCTCGCACGTCGTCTGCTAGGCCGATACCAAATAGCCAGTAATCCGCGAAGATCGTTTTGTCACTGTGGTGTTCACTCGACTGAGAGTTGCTTTTTTGACTAACTGAAAGTCGATATTTGAGAAAATCCTTTGCCAGGAGCTAATATTAAATGCTTGGGTGCCTAATGTTCCCTGATGCTTGCTACCCTCTAGTGGCATAGAACATTCTGCGCAAGCCTGGAGTTCATGCACTAAATAGCACAAAATGCCACTAGACTGCTTCCAGGGGTATAGGTCATCATCCGTTCCTATCGCAAAACATTACATGTGTTGCCACTGAGATAAAGCAAGTGTCAGAAAATGATGAACTATGACAGGCGATTTCACCATTTCAGAGCCTAAACAACGAAATCATCGTGAAATAAACAAGAACAGCTTCATATGTGGCACAATTTCTGCAATCATTGCCTTTGTTTTGAACAGGTGCTGTTAAAGTCCGAAGTCTAATGCCGACTCTCAACTTGAGCCAAGGTGACAGGCATGAAAAATGCGGTCTGTGGTCAGTTGCTCGAGCTTGTCTGTGTATTTGTGGACAGACCTCTGGGCTCTTAATTCAGTAGCGAGCAGTGTAGAGGCCGAATGGCTGTGTGGTGCCCATGGGCTCCCTTTCAGCTTCGGGGCGTAATGTTAGCATTGCACACGGCAAAGATCGCGAGGCAGCGTTATTACTAATAGACGCATTTGTTGACTGTTCGCGTGCAGTGCACTCCTGTTTAGTGATACCAATTGCAATGTTGCCAAACCTGACGGGTAGTCTTCAGCCACTACTACTTAAAATCTATAAAATACTCGGGTTGTAAATGACAGCTACATATTAGAGTGCAGTAAAAAGATTTATTAGAAGACCAATTGTTCTGCCTGATTACTCCAAGCATGCTCCACCCGAACACCAGCGGAAGCTGCAGTTTGACAGAGTTACAGCCATACAGTGCATTAAAGCGATACCTTTAATTGCCTCATCAAAAGGGAGAATTGATCACCAGCGGTGTACGGCGTCTTTTCGCATCAGCACAGTAAAACGAGTGATGCAAAAAATCATCATTACGTGAAAACGTCATCATATATATCATAAATGTTTGATAAATTTTTGTGACGCATCAGAAGGTCATGTAACTTGACGGCATCATATAACATCTTCGCTTGGTTGAAATGAGCCGATCATGAGGGCAGTGCATAACCAGCTCAGGGGCGGAAAGCTAGCTTTGTCTCGAATTCTAGAGGCAGTAAGAAAACCATGTTGGGCGCATAAATATCTCGGAGGGAAGTAGAAAACATTCCATGCATTGAATCGAAAAAAACGAGGATACCTCTTTCCTTTTAGTTGTCTCAGGTGAATCCATAAGGGGACCGGTGGATTATTTTTTTGGTGACTAATGAGAAATGAAAAGACATTCCAATTTCTTCCCGTCAGATATGCAGAATAGTACACATCAGTATAATATATAGAGGCATGCAAATAATGAGGTTGCAATAGCTTGAAAGAGAAAATAAAACGCAAATTCTACAAAACTCGAGCGCATATATTGAACCAGTAGCACAGGCTGACAGAGCCCAGTGAGAACAGCGCGCCACTATGTTTGTGTTACTTTTCATTCTCCCTGCATGCGTGAAAGCCGTCAAGAAGCACGACTGCAAATTCCCTTACACAAAAAGACGAATTTGCGAGCTTCCTAATACGTGCGGCCGTTCAGCGCCAGCATCCCGTAGTCTACTTGCGCAGCACCACCGTGCGGCAGCGGCGAGCAGAGGCGAAGCACGCACTTCACGATCTGAAGAGAGCCTTCGGACGGGCACTGAAAGAAATAAAGGAGGCACTGACACGGCTTGACTAAGGTTCACATCTAACTTCATCATGACGGCGAATTTTGTCTAAACTTGTCCCTAACAAGGAAGGACCATGTGAGCATTTTCGCATGAAACACCGACAAGTGACGGCTATAAGCCTCGTAAACGGCACTTATATACTAGCAGCACGATAGAGCCATCGTTGTCTGCTACTGTTAGAAAACGCTGCTCTTACTCTCTCATTTTACACTGCAATCAGCATAATAATAAAGCCGCTGGTTACTATTGTGACACAATTTTTTGTGGCAAAAGCTCAAACCAGTGATTTTGGATATTCCATAAAACTCGCAGCTGGCCTAGTTGGTTCGTATTTCAAGGTAAACTGGCGTGCACAAATAAAGCCAAGGACACAGAAAAAATGGAACAAAGACAAGGGCAAACTTTCAACTGTGCTCACCGATTTGCAAAGAGATTAAGATTTCATGTAGGAGCGGTGATACCAGAACCCGCAAACTGGTAGAAGCCTTATTATATCTGCAAAAGGCAATCCCTGTGTGAGGGACACAGTGCGCATAATTTTCTGCATGTCTTCTTGTAAGCTGTTTGGTTTTGATTATTTGACCACATCAACTATGTTTTTTCGTGAGTATATATTTGAAGAGTGTGGGGGTGCTGACACCCCCTGTAAAGTTGTTTGCGCCGCGTGACGCACGTGTCTCGCGCATAGGCCGCATTTCAGGTTCACAACTACTGTGCGGTAAGGGGCGTTGTGCTCGCGAGTGTTGATCGCCACCATCATCATCATGGTTAGATCAGTAGCGCCGGTAGTGACGCCTGTCGGCAGGCCTTGGTGGCGGCAGGAGAGAGTTGAGTGAGCCTCTTTGCCCGGTGGCGTTTGGAGCGAACGGTTGTCTCCCGCAGTGGGCCCCAGTGCCCGCACCGCGGGCCGCCTCCCGGGGGCCCTTGTGGTGAGTGAGGCGTTAGTGACACCGCCTTGTTTGTTACGTTGTTGCGTGTTGTGTAATATTGTGTAAAGCTGTTTTAGTTTGTTGAGCACAATTGATGTTATAATAATTCAGCTGACAATATTGTCGTTCTAAAAGCAGTTAAATAAATATGTCTTGTTTGGTTTGGTCCGACCGCGTATGCTGTGTCCGTTCACTCCAAAAGCCTGGCGTTCTCCACATTTCAGATAGAGACCCCACACTGGCTGCCCAATGTGGAGCTCTTGAAGCATCGGATGACAGTGGTCGCCGTTCCATACAAGCTTTTGTTTGAGCCGGGGAAGAGTAGGCCTGTGGTGCTTAGAGAGACTTTCATTGCTAGCGTCGGCGGTGTGCTTTATTGAGAGTGAAAAGATCGGTTTTGTGACATGATTGAATTCGTCGGCACGTTGAGTTTTTTTTTTTTTGCTTGCATGTGTTTTTTTTTGTTGGTGGTGGTTTTCAAGAACGCTGTTCAGTTGGGACGAGAGCCATGCGGTCCACATCGTGAGGTGAGGAAACCTTAGAGCATGTGGATTGTAGGCCAAGCCCGAAGCGAGAGAGTACAGAAGCCTCGTGGGTGGTCCGATTTTTTGTAAATAACTTCTATCTCTTTGTACTTAAAAAGCCGGGCATCGTTGCTGTCTCGTCTTGCGGCTCGATGCCGAGGTGTTGCGACATCGTCCAGGACGGTGGACGCCGATCGCTCAGTAAGCTGCTGTGTGCGGTGAGCGATAGGGCCACCTTACAGAGTAGAGGTGTCCTTGCGGCTGCCTCTTCTCCGCCTAGGCTGGATGCTGGGTGGATGCCGGTTGTTGTGGAGCCAATAATTCGACCTAAGGCTCTGCGCAGCTGCCTGACGCACATGGCCCAACTAGGTGGATCGGGACGCTGAGGTGTTGCACTCTGCTTCTCTAACTTTTTTTTTTCATCTTGCAATGCACAGGTTGGGAAAAGCGACTTCTGTTTTTATCTTAGTTGGGCGTCTCGGCCGCCACCGATGTATTAGGCAGCAGTACTGACCATCGTACCGAGTAGGTGAAAAGCCTGCATCTCCCATCCCTTTGCCCTACAGCATTGTTCTGACGAGTGTTTTGGAATGTACGCAGCGGGAGTGATGTAACCCGCGGCTGGCTGTCTTCTGCACATCATCACGGCTGGCCAGGAATGCGGTCGTGAGGTCGGGTGACGGACATGCTTGATAACTGCTAACTGCCTGCAGTCCGGCATCCCTGCGAGTGCTGGTCGCCACCGGAAGGTGTGTCGGCGCAAGTGACAGATCGTCACGCCGACGGCAACGTTGCAGTTAGGGGAATGATACTGAGGTGAAGTCGTTGAGCCAGACAGTGCAGCAGTGTAGACCGACGGTGGTGTCGTGGTGCACGGACATTCTTTAGAAACATGGGTTGTCATGTTTTGTTAGAGCTTGTGTAGCCAACTTATTTTTTCAGGATATGGTTAGAATTAAGGTTGAGCGGATGTAGGGGTGCTGACACTCCCTGTTAAGTTGTTTGGGCCGCGTGGCGCATGTGTCTTGCGCTGTTACGCCTGGGAGTCCACACCAAACGTCAATGCCTCTGCAAAGGCAATCTGTGTCAAGGCCAGCAATCGAGCCTGCCTGACGCAATCAACTCAATGACGTTATCAAGCGGCGGTGCCGGTCTGTCTTACGCAACGCACAGCGAGCTCCCTCAGCCCACGAGCCCGTTGAAGCAATCAGGGCCTTCCAGTCAGGTGAGCCTTACGAAATGCGTGGCAACATCACTCGTCCTTGGGTGCAACCCAGCGCAGCGGCTCGGAATTTGATGATCATGTCGCAGCCCAGCAGCGGGTCCCCTTTGGAGGATTCTGACATCCCCGCCAGCGGCACTTCTGGTTAGACGGTGACGCAAAGGTCCACTCGGTGCCTATAAAAAAAGCCAAGCAGCACGTTGCCAGCAGCTGACTTATGTGTCAGAGAGCAGCCGACGTATGCGTCAGAGAAAAGACATCTCCTTGCTTCGAGTCTCCACGCTGTTGGCGCGGCCGGTGTCCTTGTAAGCGGTGAGTTTCGTGGCGCCCTTCGTAACCTCGTCGACGGGAATTTCGTAACAGTGGATGGCAGCTGCAGGATCGACCGGCGTCAGCGACATCGATGCAGTGAGTGCCTGATGTTTTCTCCTCAGTTCACCAGACTACTCTAGCACAGATTATAATAGTTTAAAGAAGATCTGTATGAAGCAATAGTGAGTGAGCTTTCATCCTTTCAAGCCAAGTCGGAGCGCTCTGAAACCAAAGTTAATGATGAGGGTGTAAACGCGGCAGTGTTAAAAATAACTTGCGTGTCTTGCTAGTAGACTTATAATGGGTACTGCAAGTAGATTCTTAAGCTGCTGACCCGCAGATTGCGGGATCGAATCCCGGCTGCATTTCCGATGGAGGCGGAAATGTTGTAGGCCCGTGTGCCCAGATTTGGGTGCACGCTAAAGAACCCCAGGTAGTCAAAATTTCCGGAGCCCTCCACTACGGCATCTCTCATAATCATATGGTGGTTTCGGGACGTTAAACCCCACATATCAAGTAGATTCTTAACAGGGCAAAGAGCAAGAGGCTAGTGTGAAGGATGAAGAACCTTGAAGTGAAGTAATTCATCTAAATTTGCGAGGAACTTAGCCTTATTTTGGCCCGTGCGAAATGAAATCAAGCGATCCTTCAGATCATGAGGAATGCAGGAGTGACGACTGAGGAAGTCGATGAGGCCTGGGCGGATATCAAAGCATGCCGCGAGGAGGCTGAAAGACGAGAAGTTCGCGAACGGGAAGAAGCTCAAAAGGCGAGAAGTTCGCGAACATGAAGAAGCTGAAAGGCGAGAACGCCGTGAGGAGGCCGAGAGACAGAAGCGCCTTGAGTTGAAACGAATAAAATTGGCAATCTTACAGCGTTCGCAGGCGCCTAGCATAGCTTCTGCGACAGTTCAGGTCAGCGGTCAGAGAATTCGCGACCAACTGCCATTGTTCATAGTAGGCGAGGACATGGCAAAGTATCTCATCATGTTCGAACACGTCTGTGAGCGGAATGCCTTGGAGCGGTCTCTCTGGGCACAGAACCTGTTAGCTCTTCTTCCCGGCGAAGTATCCAACAAGATAACGTGCTTGTCGAGGAAAGCGTTTGAGAGTTATGATAAATTAAGGAAGTGCTTTTGAGGTGTTATAAGTTGTCACCCGAGGCTTTCTGGCAAAGGACAGGTATGCTAAAAAGGGGAATGAGTCACACGTTGGCTTCGCGTTTCGTCTTAAAGCCGATTTAATTGAATGGCTCAAGGGAGAAGGTGTTTATGACGATCGCGATAAAGTGGTAGGATGCATAGCGTTGGAGCAATTCTACCGCTGCATCGAGGAGGATGTCAAGCCTTGGCTGCAGGACAAACATGATGAAGTACAGCTAAACAAAGCAGCAGGATTAGCTGAGGAGTAGTATACTCGCCGAACGTTTCATAGCAGGGCAGTGCACGTTGAAGGAATGAAAAGAAAGAGGGCCTTTCAAAGAAACTTGATCAACAGAAACCCGCTACACACCGTAACTTCAGGAAGGACACGTCTTTTATGAAGGACTCTGTAGGGGATGGACGTGGAAGCGGAGAAATCGAGTGAAGTTCCTAAACAATGCACTGATACCACACGGGCGTTTGAATCAAGGAAGCCACTAATCTGCAAAAAAGAAGGGCACATCGCGATAAACTGTAAGCAAAAGTTTGCTTTCGCAAAAATCTGAGAATCGAAAAAGAACATGCAGTTGTTAGAGCCGTATCTCCAAGAAATTAGTGTGAATGGGAAAATGTGTCTAGCCCTTCGAGACTCAGCAGCAACTATGAACCATCCTTCGTTTGTGTCTCCGGACGACTTTACAGGAGAATGCGCATGAATCAGGCAAGTCGTTGAGGAGCAGAGTGCTTGCTTACCAATCGCTACGGTTGTCATTGAAGGCCCGTTCGGTAAGCTTTGCACCGAAGTGGCTGTGTCTGCCGCGCTTCCTGATCATATTTCTTTTCTTTTTTTCCATAACTCTGAGCAGCTCCTCAAAGAGCAGGGTAAATTGTTCTTCTCCAACTTAGAGTGCATGGCCCTCACGCGATCGCAAGCCCGGAAGCTTTTGCAGGAACTTGATCTCGTTCAGTATAGTGAAACACCATCTGTTAAAAAGGCTGATCTACGTGACCTTGGTGGTGAGGCGATGATGCCTTTGACAGGTCATTCTCCGGATGAGTCACTCGAGCTGCCGTCGCGGAAGCCGTCTCTGTCGGCGGAAGAGGCAACAGGATGCCATTGGATGAGATCAAGTGGGTGCAACGCTCTCGCCTGTATCGGTAAATTGGAGTGAGCTGTCGAGGGTTGATCGAGAAACGCTCATTAGAGAGCAGCGTGAGGACCTCTTGAATAAAGCGCTAATGGAAGGCGTAAACTTGGAAAAAAAGAAAAATAATGTTTCTTTCTTTTGAGAAGGCAGGGCTCCTGTATCGGAGCTGCACAAATGTGCAAGGTCCAAGTATGAGCAGCTCTTGGTGCCACAAAAGTATTGTCGCCAACTATTGGAACTGGCGCATGAAAATGCGTGGGCACGGCATCTCAGCATAAAGAAGACCAAGGTTAGAGTTTCCCTTGAGTTTTATTGGCCAAAATGCTGGAAGGATATCGATGACTTTGTTTGCTCATGCGACACTACTCAGAGAGCGGGGAAAATCCATGGCCAAGTGGAAGGCACCCATGAATGTTTGGTGCAGAAGACTGAGGCGCAAAAAACATAACGTGAAGCAGGAAGAGCAGGAGAGAAGACAGAACAGTGCCAACTACCAAGTGTTTAATGACCGTCTAGGAAACGCACTGGAAAGTAGACAAAACCGCGCATGCGTGCACAACCAACAAAATCGCACACAAAACTTTTCAGGCGCTGTGCACAAGGCATGGTATATGGGACTCCCCTAGGCTGTGGCAAGTTCTATATCGGTCAATTGGGGCGTTGCATTAATGACACACTGAGGGAGCATGCCAATAGTTTAGGCAAAAGTGAGCATGCGCATCTTCCAGCGCACTGTAAAGCCTGCGGATGTGTGCCATTGTTTGAAAGGATGGTGATTCTTGGTAGGAGCAAAAAACAAACAGCTAGAGAGCTCTTGGAAGCCTATTACATCAAAAAGAAAGGGCCCGATTGTATCAGTGATACTTCTATTGTGTTGTACGCAACAGAAATGCATTTTTTGGATAACTTAGTGCCTTGTTCATGACGCTGTGCGATGTTTGTTGGTTGTGCACGCAAGCGCGGTTTTGTCTACTTTCCAGTGCGTTTCCTAGACTGTCATTAAACAGTTGGTAGTTGGTGCTGTTCCGTCTTCTCTCCTGCTCTTCCTGCTTTACGTTATGTTTTTTGCGCCTCAGTCTTCTGCACCAAGTATGCACAAACTAGCCCAAAAACAAGTCCTTTTGGGGCACCCATGAAGCTTGTCCCAATTATCACAGAACCTTTTCGGCGCCTTAGTAATTGATATCGTCAGGCCATTTCCAGAATCAAGGCAAAGTTGTCGGGGCATCCTGACGGCCCTCTGTGTAGCCACAAAATTTCCAGAAGCGATACCACTTAAGGAGCTCTATTTCCTTGACGTCGTGGATGCACTGCTATCTATATTTGCACGCGTGGGTAGTCAGGTAACGCTGGTGCGGCCGTCCAAAAGGAAAAAGCTTGAGGTTCATTGGGAAGGGCCTGCAAAAGTAATATCAAAGCTTTCTGATACCAATTATGAAGTGAAATTAGGAAGGCGGCCGAACAAAATTTACAACAGTGACTTGATGAAACCCTACGTTTAACGTCAAGTGGTCGCAAATCTGCTTTTGAATGCTTCAGAGGAAGAGGGAGCAGAAATTTTGACCTCTACTGATGTAATCGAAAGGGGATCGGAGGAAATCTTGCAGCAGTTGAACCAGGAGCCTAGGTTAAGTGAAGTCCAGAAGGAGGACTTGAGGAGGATTGTTTCCGAGTTTAAAGATGTGTTTTTGGACCGTCCTGAAAACACGACAGTGATTGAACACAATATCCAGCTAACTTGTGAAGAGCCAATCCACAGCAAGCTGTATCAATGTTCCTCTGTGCAAAAGCCGACCATGAAAGAGGAGATCGATAAAATGCTGGAGCTCGGAGCTATTTTGTGCAAGGAAGACAGTGCTGGTAACGAAAGGCCAGTTTTGTATATAAGTCGAAAACTGAGCTGCAGGGTAGAAGCATACAGTACCTCTGAAAAGGAATGCGCTTGCCTTGTGTGGTCCGTTCAAAAGCTAGCTGGTTATGTCTCCGGTTCAAGGTTTGTGGTCAAAACGAACCACTGTCCTCTAACCTGTTTAAATAACATGTCGCCTAGAAGTGGCTGGTTACTGAGGTGGAGCATGATACTCCAACAGCACAACTTAGACATTTGCTACAAGAAAGGAAAGCTAAATGCTAATGCAGATGCATTAAGCTGTGCGTTCTAGTTGGTACCTTCTCCACCTTTCAGTCTTTCACTGGTGAGTCTGGGCAAAATTTTGTCCTCATCCCGGCCTTAGCTGAGCGCTCTAGTCCAGAGTGATATCAAGGGGCCAACTTTATGTTGTATTCTATTTCATTACGTTGTTGTACGTGTAAAAATTTCAGTTCTTCTTTTAAGAGTCTTGTGTCCCACATGTGCCTCTTGATGTAGAGGGAACGAAATTCTGATAGACACGTAGCTAGCTATATATATGTTGTATTATACTTTGTCTGGTGTTCTGTCGGGTAACCAAGGGCACTTGCTTGTGTCGTGTGTTGCCCGTTGTCGAACCGTTTTTGACAAGTTGCAGAACCATCGACAAGTCCCGAGACCAAAAATCGTCAGAAGAGACGAGCGAAATTAGTCGACAAGTTTTGGCGAAAATCCAGTGGAGCTGGGATCCACCCTCAAGAATGGAATGTGTTCACGGGACTGAGCCTGGAGCTACGTTTTCCCCATGGACCTGGAGGCAAACCTGGAGGGACCTGGCGAACGAGCGCGCCCGACATCCGAGCCACGTGGAAGCAGCTCGTCTTTCTGGCACATTGTCTGGCGGCAAGGGTGCTGTTATGCCTGGGAGTCCACACCGATTGTCCATGCTTCTGCAAAGGCAATCTGTGCCAAGGCCAGCGATCCAGCCCGCCTGACGCGATCAACTCAAAGACGTCATCAAGCGGCGCCGGTCTGTCTTACACAATATACAGCGAGCTCCCTCAGCTCACGAGCCCGTTGAAGCAATCGGCGCCTTCCTGTCTGGCGAGTCTAACGCAATGCGTGGCAACATCACTCGTCTTTAAGTGCAACCCAGCGCAGCGGCTCCGGATTTGATGATCATGACGCAGACCAGCAGCTGGTCACCATTGGGTCCCCATTGAAGGGTTCTGACATCACAGTTAGCAGCGCTTCTGGTTGGACGTTGGTGATGCAAAGATCCACCCGGTGCTTATAAAAAAAAAGCCAAGCAGTGCATAGCCAGCAGCCGACGTATGCGTCAGAGAGCAGCCGACGTATGCGTCAGAGAAAAGACATCTCGGCTCTTCAAGTCACTAAGCTGTCAGCCCCAGTGCCGAATTTGTAGCGCCTCTATTTCTATGCTGTACATAAACCTTGCCTTAACTCACTGTCCTCCTGTCCGCTCGTCTATCAGCTCTGCGCAGAAGCAGTCGCGAGCTGAGAAACATACGCTACCAAATGGCTGGTTACCTTGGCGGCGAGTTTCAGAGCGGTGGCGCTTTCGGGACCGTGTTGGCATCGTGCCTTCGTAACAACGCATAGGCCGCATTTCGGGTTCGCAACTACTGTGCGGTAGGAGGCACTGTGCTCACGAGTGTTGATCACCACCATCATCTTCATGGTTAGATCGGTAACCCCAGTGGTTGCGCCTGGCAGCAGGCCTTCGTGGTGGCAGGAGAGAGTTGAGCGAGTCTCTTTGCCTGGTGGCGTTTGGAGCGAACGGTTCTCTCTCACAGTGGGACCCCGGTGCACGGCACCGCGGGTCATCTGCCGGGGGGCCCTAGTGGTGAGTCAGGCCTTAGCAACACCGCCTTATGTTGTTCAGTGTTGTGTAATATTGTATAAGGCTGTTTAGCGTGTTGAGCGCAATTGATGTTATAGTATTCGGCTGACGATATCGTCGTTCTAAAGCAGTTAAATAAATATGTGTTATTTGGTCTGATTTTATTGCGTCTACTGTGTTTGTTCACTCCAAGAGCGAGGCAATCTCCATATTTCAGACCCCACAAAAAGCCCTGAAAGACTTTTCTGAACAACCATAAAATTAAAATCTCTGGAAAAGCGCAGTGCCTCACAAATTCAACACCGCAAGAATTTTAATAATTTGTCCAGTAGGAGCAGAGTTACAAAGATTTCTTACAAGCTGCAATCACATTCTCCCTTTTCGATGAAAGTGCTGGAAGCTAAGCAGGGAGGGATGGGAGAGGCAAGCGAAAAAATGTCACGCATGCCCTTGTGAGCTTGAGCTCATCTTTTTTTTTTTTTTTTCGAATACTCGACTTTTTCAGTGCAATCGCACGGGCATGCGTGTACAAGTGACAGCCTCTGGTGGCGATCTCTCTAACAAATGAGTGCGCCATGTTCAAATCAGCCAATGGCTGAAAGATGGGTAATCTATGTGTGATTTTTGAGCATTTTCCGTCATTTGCCAAGGTAAGAAAAAGCAATTTTCAGCCAACTTTGATAATTTATTACGAATTCCAAGTCGCGCACTGCGCTGTCACATTTGGCACACGTGTTCTCTGGAATCTCTGCTACCGATCGGCAGTGTTTTCTGACCATGCTCAAGAAGTGTTGCAGGGCTTTTTGAAGGATGACAAAAAATAAAATTCAGTTCAAAGTTTGAGCTTTTCCGCGTCATCGCTTTATTTGCGCACACCAGTTTACCTTAAAATTTTGGGAATTGAATGTCACTACAACACCATGCTTTCTACAGTTGAAGACAATGTTTTAAACATTGTGCTTTCCAGGTACCATACTAAAGGTTTTGCAACTCTTAACATTAGTACAAACCAATGATAGAGAAATTGAGCTTATTCACTTTTCGTTTTGTGATTTAGCAATAACAGGCATGCAAAACAACGTTATTTGATGAGAATGAAAAACATGACCATCGAAAAAAAAAAATGCCCAACTGCGCAGTGCCGAGACTAAAGCACTATTTCAGACAATGAAAGGAGAAGTGATGCACAATCAGTGTCCTGTAAACACTTTCACTAGAAGTATTCAAAGTTTCTAGAACCAAGTAATCATGAGCTAGCAGTAGCGGCTTGTTTCGTCACCCATCACAGATGCACACGAAACCGCTCCTTATAGGTGACTGACCCAGACTTTTATCATAAAATAACAAAGAACTGTAGGAAGCCCTCAAAACTTGATGATACTCTCAAAGGCTAATATATATTATGGGAAAGTACAGTAGCCACACACGAAAGCAATGTAAGTAATCCAACCTAGGCTTTTTTAAAGCCCCTTAATTTAGAATATAGCAACACTCTTCCTCTCCGGCACTTTACTATTGTATATCCTCTCACAACAGGCCGAGCTTCTTTTGCCAATTATCCACACCTCTTCTATATCTTAACACAACCGAGCTGCACCATGCACCATCGTTTCCCACATCCCAGGACGTTGTCTGGGAAACATTTACAAACCATTCTTTTTCGTTTTCATTTTTCACCAGCGGAATCATAGATCCCGGTGATTATTCACACATGTTTCCCAGACGACGGCCCCTGAAGTGGGAGAGGAGGGCGTGTGGCGCGACTATAGGACTATACTTTCAAAAAAAAATATCAAGAAACTTTTTTCTTTCTCAAAAGTGCACCACAAGCTGTATTTACATGATTGTAGGTCTTCTCTTTCATAAATGCCTCACATCCGAAGTTATGGCGTGGATGGTAGAGCTAACCAAATATAAACCTCTTCGGGGGCCAAACTGAAACGAAACATATAGCGTGAAATGGCGACCTAACGCGAAATTGGCGATCATAGTTATTCCCCGTGTTTATGCCGCTGCTAAAAGAGAGGTGGCTCTTTCAGAAACGACAAAGCCATGGTCGATGTTCCCTTAATGTGCGCGCCCTTTTCAGAATGTCGGACATTGATGAAACAGCCGCTGTTTCCATCCACATCCATTTGCTCCTGCTTTGGCGCCCGTAAACACTGCCGCATAAAGTTTAGCTTTCTGCCATTATGCAGAAACAAGCTTAGGCCGGGCAGCCACGCGTAATTCCAACTGCGCTAGCACCTAGCTGTGCGCTGCTATTGTCCAGTAATATTAAGCTACTTTCTCATGAGTGCTCAGAACCTTAACAGTTTCAGCACTCAATCACAGCAGTACTCAAGAGAGCGGCCGATCTCCATGCCAAAAGTACTGGAAGCTGTGCGGCTGAATGCACGTTCAGAATTTCTGAATCGGTGGTGTGGCGATTGCAAATATTGTGCGACCAAACTTAAATCAACGAGTGATCCCAAACGTTGTCGAGGTTTCGAGGGCTAAATTTAGGGCGCTTTTGGGAGCTTCGGCACATAAACAAACTGCACGTCTGTTCTGTCGACATTCAAAATCCTCGTGCAAGGAGCCCCTGTCTTTGCTTCGAATATCGGAAAAGCATGGTCGCATTCCAAGGCCAGGAGGAACAGGCATCGCATTTCATGAATACGCTAGCTTGATAATTACGAGTAGCCAAGCCAGCGACTACTATATCTGTTAAAGGGCCACTCACCAGGCCCCATAACAAATTTTAGTTAGACCGTGAAAGTTGTTGTGTGTCCAATGAGGAGGATTTTGCCACAAAATTTTTCTCGATCAGTTAGTTACGAGCTGGAAAAGCTGTTTTTCTTTTTCTTTTTTTTGAAAAGGCACAAAACGAGGATGATAGGAGGCGAGTTCGAAACCCTCTGCTCCGCCGTGTGGCCTTAGCAAGCCAAATCACTTCCCTAACCTCTCCAACAACCGACCACGACGTGCCCGAAAAAGCCCAACTCTCAAGCACACCAGCAGCATCTTTTTTTTTTAGCAGAATTATATTGTGGTCTACTGCCCGTTTCTGCGGGATGGTTTGGAAATGCTGGCTTGGACGCGGTGGAATAGATGAGCACAATGAGTGCGCGAATAGGTCGGAGCGCTACTTTCGCTTCCTCAGATATCGTCTGCTCGATGCGCTGTTTGCCGGGACACGAACGCATGTGAAACGCCGGCCGGCACTTTAGCCCCGCATCTCGTTGCAATTCACAGGAAAAAAAATGAAAAAAAGACGCGCACATGCCCTTTTGAGTCTCATTATTTATTTAGAGTTTTATTACTCTCTTCAAGCTACAAATTACATAAACTATGCATGTAGTGGTAAATAATTTTTGCCATGTCACGTGCCACTGTTGGCAACGTCAGAGCACAGTCGTCTACGTAGAGGACCAACGTCACTGCACTGCCGTGTACAAAGGGCCATTCACGAGTACACGTCATGACCTCAATCTCTGGGTGCGCGCTCAAAAAAGAAAAGGGGAGCAGCGTTCAACTCGAAATTTGACCCATTTCCACAGCGCGCAGCGCTGCAAATTTTGGCAGACATGATCGCAACCGCCCCATCTACGCATTGCACTTGTCCGCTCAAAATTGTAAAACCCGGTGAGTGGCACTTCAATCAATTTCCGCTACAGTCTATCCACGCCTTATGTGCGATGTAGAGGTAAACCAACATTACGGCGACTGAACGTACTGTAAATACAACAGGCAGTAAAATGCGTAACCCATCCTGCAGACAAATTAGTACTTTCAATTTTCACCTGGTTTTGAAGGTCTTAAAAGTAGTGCTCTTCACTTTTTTCTTTTTTGTATGTTTAAATGAACGTAAGCGATTCAACAAGCACACTCATTGTAGCAGGGGGCAAGTACAATGCACGTGGGAAGCAAGGTCTAATCAGTGGACAAGTACAATGCAAGAGTGAAGCAAGGTCTAATCAGCATTTCCAAACAAAAGATTCACATCAATGCTCTCTCAATGAAACTATGCAAAAAAAATTATTTATTCAAAATGATGAACAGAAAATAACTTACCTTTCTTGATCGAGAACTAGAAGAGTAGATCTACAAGACAAATACCGCAACATGCACCAAGGCCTCAATGCTAATAAAAGCACAGTGGAGATCCCAGCCACACGTGCGAAACTCAAAACCATGAGATCGGCACTTTGACGCATCTGTAACTTGGCGAGCACGCGATTGCGGCGGAGGGACAGAATGGAAGAAAAATAAATAAAAATGCTGGGATGCAATGCGCACCCCTCCCATCAAGCCACCCTCCTCTCACTTCCCTCTCTCTGAGCGCAGTGGCAAATGGCTTTCAGATTACCTTCTATTGTCCCTAGGAAGGCTTTAGGGACAGCTCAACCTAGCGCTTTTCTGATCACCAAACTTTACCGTCACGCTGAAGAGAAACTTCATACACTGTTCAAAGTTGCCGGGACGTGGCGCCACTGTAACACAAGGAGCATCGTTCGCATGCCGAAACGCTTCCGCGGTGTGGCGCAAAGTGATGGTTATAGTAGCTGTGTTTTTTGTGCTTCTTCGGCACTTTTTCAAGACAGCTGGGGCGTTGGCGTAGGACGATGGTCTCTTGCACGTGTTGCGTGCTGGCGGCTAGTTCCGTAATCAAGGCAACAGCCAAACGGCACTGTTTGGTTCATCGAGTAACACAAAGCAGCACGATAAATGAACGTGGACTCTACCACTGTTTGACAGTGGTGCTTCTAACATAAAATCAAGTGCACACATGTGTGCACTTGATTGATTGCCTTGGATATTGTCGTTGTATCAGATTCCAACTTCAATGGCAACGTGACGTCCTTAGAACGTGAAAATTTGGTTATTATACCAGTACTTGAGGCCTTTTACGGTCTCTCCCCATTTTATTTTACAAAATAAACAATATGTCGTGCTTGTTTCATGTTGGTCTTGTTCCTACATGTATTACCGTATTTACTTGCATAATGAACGCACTCTCATAATAAACGCACCCCCAGCTTCAGTTGTCAACATTTGGATTTCTTTCTCCACGTGATAAATGCACCCCCTACATTCATGCACTGCAATCTCGCTAACAGACACCTGGCGCCTGCTTGCCCTTTGGATCTCTTCAGTTCTTTATTATTATGCCGACCCCCCTCGGCCACCTCAGTTTGCTCCCCCTTCGCTCGTTGCCACGTGCCGTATTGTTTTTCTTTCTATCTGTGTGCGGCACGTCCCCTGTCTTTTTTTTTTATCTGTGCGCTACAGCAGAGTTCACAAGCGATGCTAGTGTAGAGACATCACAGATGATAAGCACACAGTAAGCGCAGGTCAGTAATTGCTTGCGCCAACCGACGGTCGCGTCCTGCAAATACAGAACTTCAAGGCTCAAAGACATGTACGCTATTTTCTAGCGACGATAGGATTTACTGTCACGAAGAGTCATTCCTTGCTATCGTGTCGCAGGTTTCTGGAAAACAAGAAAAAATCGCTCGTCGTCTAGAAAAGATCGCGATAATTTCCACAACACGGTAGCCCCCCCCCCCCCCCTGATTCTCACATCGCTTGTTGTGCGTGCGTAAAGGTACTTCTCAAGTGGAAGCGAGGCAGCGGCCGTATTTTGCTGTTAATCTTGCTATCAACAGTTTGTCTGGATGCTTTAGGGGTAGCTTGCTGCAATGTTGGTTACTGGCTACAATGACGACAGCGGCGTCATGCAAGTTGCCGTGAAGTTGGCAAAGTGCGTCGTAGCGCATGTTCCTGGGCGCCTCTCGAGATCACAGCAGATACCACTGTTGCGGTTAAAACCCGATTGCAAGAAAAGATAGCCACAAGACACTTTTATGGCGTGCGCAGGCGGCGCGGGGACAGCTTATGGGAAATAGCGCCATCAAGCACCGAAAGTGAGGAAAGTGGAAGAACCTGTTTCCAAACAGTGTACGCGTATGTGAAAGGCTAAGCAACCTAACTTTTTTTTTGCATTACACAATTTTTTCCTCATCCCAAAAAAGTTTTCATAAAATTTGCCTCGCATAATAAGTGCACCCCCAACTTCGCTCTGATTTTTCAAGAAAAAGTGTGTTCATTACGCGAGTAAATATGGTATTCTTTGCTGCAACCAGGTCATGTTTGCAAACAGGTTTTGTTTATGATTAGATTACATATATTATGTCCTTGGCATACATGAGTAAACAAATGCAGAACTAACACCACTGCAATCGCTGTCGTGAACACTGACATACATATCTCCAGCCTTCTGACATAGTTGCACTTATTGGAACTTTAGTTGCAGTTCCGCCGCAGAATGAGGTTGAATTTCATTGCTCGGCTGGATTACTGGCGGCCAATTTTTGAAAGCGGCAACAACCTGTTTGAAGGAAGGGAAAGAATTCTCTCATTAGACTCGACCGCTGTCTCCGATATTAGAAACATTAAATAATTAAAACATTAAATAAATAAACATTAAAACATTAAGTAAACATTAATTTAACAAAAACATTAATTAAATAAACATCAAAACATTAATAAACAATAAAACATTAAATAAATAAAACATTAAATAAGAGGTGATGATAGAACTGCTGGAAACTTATCATGTGAAAGGGTACCTTTTTTCGAAGGTAATTTCACTCTGCCATACAACTATCCTGTACCCAAAGCAAACATGAAGCTCAGCAAGTGCTGCTTCGATATTTAATTTTCCCAGGCCCCACCTAGCAATGTCGACACTACAGTACTATTTCTGGTCACTTCACACGGCAGTCTCGCAAGTTGTGAAAATGTCAGGTACCAAAATTCCCAATGGCTGCTTGTGCATTACCAACTGAGCCACCGTGCTGAGTGACTGTGGAAAGGCCATGTGCGAGCATGTGACGAGAAGCTCATATCGTGCTGTGACGCCAGCGTACAGTAGGAACCAAAATCAGCTTTAAAAAGACACACTGTAGTTACTTTTTCAGGGTGCACTCATGCTCAGCAGTACAGTTTTTAGGCCCTTGAGGACTTTGGTTTTCATTTGATGCAAAAAAAAAACATGAGAATTGAGAACTTTCATGCCAACACAACACTGAAAAAAAATTTTTGTCAGTAAGATTTTCAGGCTGATTGAAAGATTGAGTACTGAAATTAAATAGACACACCCTTCATTTCAGGTACAAACTGGAGGAACATACATTGAATTCAATGTTACAGGAGCTTGCTCTTTTTGCTGGGGGGTTGTCTCTCGTCCTTGAGCCGGTGTATACGCTAGTGCTCACTGCTCCCACTAGAGGCGCAGCGGTGCTCTTCGTTTCAAGAGCTCTCACTAAATGGCATGTTGCCGCTCAAGCAATGCTCGCTCCATTCTCAGCGCGTGCCCTAGTTTGGTAGGAGACTGCTAGGTGGCCGTGCCTATATATAGCGCTCGCTCTCGGTGCGCTTTCTTTTTTTGTTTTGCCCGACATCACTCAGTGCGCGTCGATACCGCTACCCACTATGAACACCGCAGAAGCTAAGCTGGCGGCGTGGAGGGCTCGCAATGCGACTGCAGCGAGGGTTAGCCGTCGGGGCGCTTTTCAAATTTTTTATTTCATTTTATAATTCAAGATCCTCTGGCTTTGTACTTTACGGATAACAAAGCCATTATACTAAAAGCAAAACGTTCCTCCGAGCTTATGCGATTCGTTAATAAGCTCTTGAATGAAATGTATATACTGCATCAGTATGTAATTATCTGTATATAGTACATTGATATGTAAATAACAAACATTGTGTATATAACGTGTATATATAACTACACCACAACAACTCTCGTGTCACGTCTTTATATGATGATGATTGAGCATACAGTCGACACTTGTTAATTTAAACTCGAACGGACCTCTGCATTTGATTTAAATTATCAAGAAGTTTCAAGTATCAGAAGTTTAAAATAAATGACTCTGGGTGAGGTGACAGCTCAAATTATGATTAGGCATTGATTTTATCACATTGAAAATCTTTTTCACTGTTTTTAAGGCCTAACTGCACGCAGTTAACCGAAAGCAGAAGTGTAAAGTCCACATGTTTTCAGGCCATTTGCTACTGATCAGACCTTTTAGAGAAATCGGGAATAGCAAACTGCTTCGTTGCTATAGATTTGTGCCTTCAGCACAAAGCTCTCAATACAAGTTGAGAGGCATCACGGTTTATCATGTGTGTGCTTCTTTTCAAACATTTGTTTACTTAAGCTTCTTTCTTTGAAAGCCTCAGGCACTTATTTTTCATTTTTAAACTGTTAGAATTATATCAGCACACAAATTTTCAAATTTGTAGTAGGAAAGCAGCTGATATTTTCTGGTATGAACCTGCACAAAGTATTATTTACCGAATGGCGGAGTGTAAATTAGGAGGCATTTAAAGACATTGAAACGATGGAGGGCCAACGAAAAACTTTTGTTTGAAATAACCAAAGTTATGAATTATCAGAGTTTGAATTATCGCAAGTTTACTGTATGTACAGAGGATTCACGGTTTACCGGATTTAACGTCTCGAGCAAGCTCCTTCATCATCATTCACTTTGTCAATATGCGGGAATTTTTTTTTTTTTTTCGATACTTCTATGTCGAGCGGCTGCCCTATAACTAAAGGAGGTGACATCACAAACACCAGAAACAGGCATGCCGATAATGCCAGCTGTTGTTCACATCTCTCTACCTGCTCAGCACCCCTATGGTTCCCAGAATCTACACAAACAGCAATGGCAACGAGCAATGCTCCCGGCTGGGTTAGAGCATCAGTGCTTTTGTAGAAGGGGGAAAATGGGATGAAAAGAAGGTTGGAGAAAAGGAAAAAGACAAGAACACGTGTTTCCTGGATGCACTTTGATGACGATGACGTCACGGCTTGTGCTGAATGCAGTTCATCAGAACATAACGAGTACTGAACTCTGGGCAAGTTGGTAATTCATAACTACAAAACTGCGCAAAAAAACGACAAGAAACAGAGAAGGAACACACACAAGTGCAGTCTAGCAACTCAGTTGCTAGACTGCGCTTGTGTGTGTGCCTTCTTTGTTTATTGTAGCTTTTTTGTGCAGTTTCGTAGTCATCAAAACATTTGCGTCTTCATAGCAGAATTTCGATGCTTTCAATTTATGTTCAGTATCACTTTAATGCATGGAACCTATTCGCAACAGATTCAAAATTCGTTTTACATTATGGTACGCCAGTGATGTAGCTGCTACATGTCTTTTTCTGAAGCTCTTCTCCTTAGCACTAAATAAGTCCTCTGTGAATCATAACAAACTCGCAAACAGTGAGAATCATTGACCTTGGAAGTGTTTAGACAATTTTCAGCGATGCTTGATGTTATGGCAGGAACTTTTATTTATTTATTTATTTATTTATTTATTTATTTATTTATTTATTTATTTATTTATTTATTGCGAATACTGCAGGCCAGTTTGTGGCCCAAGCAGGAGGGGCAATTGGCAATACACATAACACTGTTACACATACATACAAAGAATAAAAATAATAACAATAAAAAGGAGTACAATGCAGATTGGGCAAGGCATAGCACACCATACAATACATATACTTAGCGACACATGCTTTTCTGGAGCGCTTGGGAAAATTTTTTGGCGTGTATCACTGCTTCCGGGAGTGCATTCCATTCGGAAATTGTACGTGGGAAAAAGCTGTGCTTAAACTGATTAGTTTTGGCGAAGATAGGCTGAAAAAAATGAGCATGCATGTGACGGGTCCTCCTTGTGCTTAGCGGTTTAATCATAGTTGACGGAGTTATTTTCACCTTAGAAGTAGCAATATTGTTGAAGAAGAGTAAACGGGCCAAGCGTTTACGAACTGCTAGGGTTTGAATGCCATTATCAGTCATGAGCTTCGACGGAGAATCGTAATGCTCATATTTGTTAAAAATAAAACGCACCGCTTTTCTCTGAACGAGCTCAAGCATATAGATATCTTTTTTCAACTGCGGATCCCATATCACGGAAGCATATTCAAGTTTAGCTCTAACAAAAGTTTCATAGGCTAAAAGCTTAACGTGACTTGGAGAATGTCTTAATTTTCGTCTCAAAAAACACAACTTAGTAAATGCAGCAGAACAAATACGTTTTACGTGGGATGACCAAGATAAATTAGAGCTCAAAGTGAGGCCCAAGTACTTGTACTCCCCAACATCTGCAATACAAGTGTTCTGGAAGAAGTACTGGGAGTTGAAGAAATGTTTTTTGCGCATTATTCGTAGAAATGCACATTTTCCAGCATTCAACATCATTCCCCACTGCTCACACTAACTCTCTATTGCAGCCAGGGATTCCTGCAAAACTTCACAGTCATCAGGTGAGCGAATTTCTCTAAAAACAACACAATCATCGGCAAACAGCCTCAGCTGCCTGATGGAGACAGTTTTGGGAACTACGTGGGCTAAATCATTTATATAAAGAAGAAACAACAGCGGTCCCAGCACGTTGCCCTGGGGTACCCCAGAGGTAACAGCAAGAAAATTAGAGAAACAACCATTAATATCAACATACTGTTTTCTGTTATTTAAATAAGCTCTTATCCAGTTCAAAAGACAATCAGGAAAGCCAATGTGTTCAAGTTTATACAAAAGCTTATCGTGTGGCACTTTGTCAAAGGCCTTGCTAAAGTCGAGGAAAACCACATTAACTTGTCCAGACTCATCCAATACCGCAGAGAAGTGATGAACAGTAGTGACCAATTGCGTAACAGTGGACATATTTTTTCTAAAACCGTGTTGATAGGGCGACAAAATGTTCCTTTCAGCCAGAAATTCATGAATGAACCCTACAATAACATGCTCCAACATTTTACAACAGCTACTTGTGATGGAAATGGGTCTGTAGTTAGAAATTGAAAGTTTCTCTCCCGTTTTAAACAGTAGTTTGACCCTAGCAACCAAAAAATCATACGGGACTTCACCTGATGTGAGAGAGATCTGAAAAATGTTAGTTAAAAAGGCAGATAGCTGATCAGCATACCGTTTCAAGAATCCATTAGGAAGATCATCGGGGCTGGGACTTTTTCTAGGATCAAGCTTTCGTAATAATGCCAGTATTCCGAGATCCGAAATAACAGGTATATTTGAATAATTTGTTGGGCGTTTAGGAACTGATCTGCCTGGTTAAAAGACTGATTGAAAGTAATGATTGAATGATTGAGCTATTTCTTTGTCATCTCTTACAGTTTTACCATTTACAGCTATTTCTTTCAGAATATTTTTCCGTTCACCCAGAAACCGCCAAAACTTAGAGGGGTCATTTTTAATGAACTCAGGAAGTGTTACGGTAAAATAATGAGCTTTCGCTGATTTAACCTTACATTCCAAAAACTGCTTCAGGCTTTGTAAATGTTGCTCCCCTAGACTCCTCTTTCTCCTAAGACGTTTAATCTTACGCTTAGTCTGAATGATATCTCGGGTAATCCATTCATTGTAACGCTTGTTTCTAACCTTCCTTAAGGGTACAAAATGCTCGATGCAGTATTTTATTGTTTCCTTGAAGTGCGTCCACAACGTGTGCACATCATTGCTAGTTTGGATATAAAATTTTAACTCTAAGTAATCAATGATGGAAGCGTCATCGGCACGGTCAAAATTTTTGACATGGTTGACCGGTTGGTCTTCAACACTGCCAAACCCGGTAGAAGAACAATAAAATGATAAGAGCCGGTGGTCGGAAATACCGGGATCTACATTTACTACACCACTGGAAAATACGTCGCTAACAAAAAATAAATCTAGAATGGCGTCAAGACGGGTAGGTTCCAAAACTAACTGTTTTAGACTTATAGCCAACATCATGTCTAAGAGAGTATCACATAGGTCACTCTCTCCATAAGTAGGCCGATTCCAGTCAAAACTCAGCAGATTAAAATCGCCTGTTACAATAACCGGGCGACCACGGTAGGGCAAAAGATAATCGTACAATTTGCAAAGAAATGAGTCGGTTGCATCAAGCGATCGATAAGCAGCACAAAGCAGGAATTTTAAGTCACAAAAAGATACATTTAAAAACAAGCTTTCGTGATTAGAGAAGATTAGAGGTACCGCCGCCTTGAAGAGAACTTCAAGGCGGCGGTACCTTTTCTGAACTGCCAAGCATTTACCTACTCACAGTGGAGCTTATCATAACTTCTATTTTTCACGAACTTCACTCACCCCTCGGATCAGCAGCAGCCGCCAAGGATGTCTGAGCCGAGGCGGTCTCTGGCTGGCTCAGCATGCGAGCCACGATTCCTTCGAGCACCGGCTGACCGTCAAGGTGCGGCAGGCGCAGCAATTGCTTCACATCGCGAGCAGAAAACGGCTCCTGGGTCACGCCGGACTCGCAGGCGAGCGTGCACAGCGCATATTCGTAGCCCTGGCTCGAGAGGTAGTCCTGGATCAGCCACATCACCACCTGGGCCCCAAAAAAGAAACCTCACTGACCAATAAAGCAGCACTGCAGACGGGAGGAGAATAAAACACGGTGCTCAGTGGCCAGGGCTCAAAATCACGAAGGCCCAGCCCCTTCTTTAAGGAGGGGCGAGGACTCCCATGAGTTGTTCCACTACCCTTTCAACAAAGACTGAAGTTGATTTTTTGTCAATAGTGTCTTGCAGACAGAAATTGTATCTCTCCAATTTTCTCAACAATTTAATCACGTTCGTTGGCGACGATAGCGCAGTTATACTGGGTGCTCAAGATAATGTAGCATAGGACTTTTCATGAATCATTAATAAAAACAATATATTCTGTCTATCTTGCACAGCACCACCCCAACATGGCCTAGTATGCAAGACCCAAGATGGGAGTATTAAGCTTACATATAAGCCCTGAGAACGAACACTGGCGTCACTGCTTTTAGTAACGGTGTGAAGTTAGTAACGGTGCGAAAAAGGTAGTAACGGTTGCAACCTTTAAGTGTCTAGTAATGTATGTAGTAAAAAGGTCACAAAAGTTAGTAAGTGCCCAAGAAAGTTAGCAGCGGCTAGTAACAGTGAGAATGAGGGTAAAGCAGAGTGCTAAGCTGGGCTAAGCTCGCAAGATCAAAAGTTCGAAGCCACATTGTTTGTTTTTTATTTGTTTTTTTAATAAAATTGAGTTTCAAACACTTGAGAGAAGGCCATGTGAGTTACGAGTAGTGTGAAGTTGAGAACTGATAGGCGGTCAAATGGTATTCTACTGTGCGAAGTGCAACAAAACCCCCTTCTTTCAGATGACGCATCATGCTAGCGTGCAATGACAAAATTTGGTTCGAATGCCAATGCCAGACCATTCGCAATCGTATACTCACTCAAAGAGACCCTAAAGCAGTTTTTTGAAGTTTGTCAGCCTTTAGGCTAGAGCATCATCAAACCATTCGCACCACGAATTCAGTGGCATGCCGTGTACCAAGGCCGCTATGGACAATTATATCATACCCTCCTTCTCACCTCTGCCTGGCTTCCTCAACTTATGAGGCACACTGGCGATCGTAAAACACTCATGAGCGCGCTCGACAATTTGAGCTGTTACCACTCTATACCTCTGAGATGGCGTCACCATCACCCCCCCCCCCCCCCGTATCCCCCTCTCAAAGAGTTTTACTGCAAAGAAAAACTACTCACTTCTTATACAGCAAACACAATTCATAAGCAGCAGCACTTCCAGAATAGCAGCAACACAATACAGAATATCACATAATGCTAAAATAATTATAGATATTCACTGACACAACACAAAATGACAAAAAATAAGAACGCTGAGCAGTTTCGGGCTATTCCAATATTTTCCCTGCCCTTGATACACTGCACGTGGAATTCATACTCCTGCAGTAAGAGTCTCCATATCATCAGGCAGCTGTTTTGAAGTTTTGCTTTTGGCTAAATACTGTAGCAGCTGGTGATCGGTTTGGACAGTGAAGTGCGTGCAATACAGGTATATGTGAAATCTCTTAAAGGGACCAACAACTGGCCGGACAGTGTGATTAGGTGCTAGTAGAAATGAAAAGACCATGAATTATAGTCATAGACTTCAGCATTCCTTTCGCATTGTGAGTTAGATCTATATGTTTAAATCGTACCTAAAAGTAACAAAAACCGACATGTGCCACAGCCTAGCGGCACAGAATTGAAGCTGGATTATGAAATAAGTAGTCGATCAACTTGCTGTACGTAGTTAGGTAGCCTCATGCTGTCATGCATGCCAGTCCTTATTATTAAAGTATGTACCTTATTACCCAGGCCTGCTCGATTCTGTGCTGCTTGCGACGAGACGAGTAGCTCAGTGAAAAGCGGCGCTGCCGTCGCCGCGTCCAGTGGACCAAATCGAGCCGTGGCGCATGCACAATAAACCACCGCGCTCGAATCCGAACCACCCACACACTCACGGTTTGCAGCATGCTAGTTTTGACTTCATATTTGCTGCAGATAGAAAACTCTGATTACGAATGTTTCACGGCAATTTCCACTTTGAAATTCCATGATTAGACTCGCCAAATCGTAAGCATGGTGGCATTTTATTTAGCGCAATAGAAACATTGCGCTAGAAAAAATGCCACCATAAAAATTCGTTGTGGGTCCCTTTAATCACCCACATGTGAGCCAAGCATTCTTTCTCTATGATGGCATACTTTCTCTCACATGAGTTTACTGGATGCAATGTTCCCTTTTCTTCCTGCTTAAGTACAGCTCCTAGAGCGTTGTCTGAGGCGTTCATATGCAGAACAAACTCTTTACTGATGTTCGGTACTAGTAAGACAGGTGGCTCTTCCATTCTATGCTTTAGGTGTTGAAACGCTGCCTCCTCCTTTTCTGTACATTGAATGGTGTTCGGAGCTTCCTTCTTCGTTAGCTCCACCAGCAGAGGAGATATCTCTGCGTATAGCGAGATGACCCCCAGATAATACCCGATGGTTAAACCCAAAAACGATTGTACTTGTTTCTTTATCTTGGGTATTTCTGCTGCTTGTATCTTTTTTAACGTATAGTCTTTTGTTGCAATGCGACCCATGCCGAGCCTGTGGCTGAGAAACGAAATTGGAAATTGCCTCAAAGCTGATTTCACATTTAGTGGGTTTAACTATAAAGTAGCCGCACTAAGTCTTCGGAACAACTTCTTAAGGACCTGTAGGTGCTCTTCCCATGTGTCAAAAGCCCCCAGAATGTCATCTATGTAGTGCTCCACATGTTCAATGCCTTCATGTACCTGCCTGAATAGCTTAGTGAATGTTGCTGCCACTGTCTTGAGTCCAAACAGCATGTATCTGAATTGGAACCATCCACTCGCATAGTGGACCACTGTTCTTTCTTTGGATTCCTCCTCTATGAGTATTTGCCAATACCCTTTGGCCAGTCGAACTTTAAGAACTTCCTGCGAACAACTCGCGCAAAGACATCTGTTTTCGGAATGGGCTCTGCGCCCGTGATTAGAATGACGTTTAGGCGCCTAAAGTCTACACATATGCAGTATGAGTCATCAGCCTTTCTGATCGCCACCAAAGGTGCCTTGCAGGCGGAATCCGTATGCTCTATGATACCCACTTTTATCATCTTCTTTGCTTCACTTTCGTGTGCACTTTCAGCCAATAAAAGAAGTGGATACTGCCGGAGACAAACTGGCTGCTCGATAGTCGCAGTTTGCACTTGAGAAGCGTATTTTTGCCGAGTACACCCGAAAATACTTATTCATACTTTTCTAGGAGGGCTTTCAGTTGCAAATTTACGTTGGCATCAAGTTCAGGGATAATCATTACTTTCTCTAATCCATGCTTTTTGCGAAGCTGCATGTGAGCATTTCCGCGATCTCTTCCTCTTTGCTCATTACCATGCTTTCTGGTTGTTATAGGTGCTTTTTTTTCATATTTTTTCAGCGTGTTTATGTGAAAGTTTTTTTTTTCAATTATTTGTAGCTCTTAGTCGAAGTCGTTCTTCCTGCGGGTCACTAAAAATGGTCCTTTTCACTGCATGGTAAGCTTATTCTTGTAACTGCGGAGTAATACAAGCACTCTTTCTGCTGCTTTCTATCTACCACCTTGTGATTTTTAGAACTTCTTGTACTTTTCCCAGGCATTTTCCAAATTCTCATGAGCCATCTTGCAGGTTTCATTCAATCTCTCGAAGTTAGAGCACATAGGCGCACGTTATTTTCAATTCAGCTTCAAGGTCTTGGTTGGTCCAAATTTCTCGTAGAATTGTTAGTTGCCCTCTAACAGTTCTGCGGTATAACATTTCAAAATTAAAAAATCTCAGACTTGATTGGGGAACTTCTCGGTAGGCAAATAGCAGTAGAGGCAGACACCTGTCCCTATCGACTGGCCGTTGTTGACACAACTTTTTCACCCTCTGCTTATTTGTTCCAGTGAATCTTTCTACAAGACAGTTACACATGAGGTGGCACAGTGTGGTCAGCAGTTGCTGAGTGGACGTCAGCCAGTTAACCTCCCTCTTTAGGTCTGATGTAAAATTCGACTCTAGCTCGCTGAGTATTTTCTTGGGAACTTCACACAGAGCCAACATCTCTAGAAGTGCCTCTGCAATCTCCGCAGTGTTAATATTTAGAGTCACGGCATCTGAGTACCTGTTTGCCATATCCACCAACATCAGTACATAGCGGTTGCCTTTCCTTGATGAAGAAGAGATGGGTCCCATTACATTGCTACTCTCTGGAATGGAAGTTCGATGATGGGCAAGCTTCCAAGGGGCGCTTTTCCTACGCGTCCTTTGGGTATAGTTCGTTGACACATATCGCACCATCGGATGTAACATTTTATAACGCTTTGCACCCTAGGCCTAAAGAATTCGCTTATTCTAGTAGCTATACTGTTTGCTCCTTGATGTCCAACCATAATTGCATCTTGCCTGAGACTCAATAGAACAGCTCTCAAAGACTCAGGTACAACAAGTTGCAGAATCTCTCTGTTACTAGTGCTAAATACGCACTTTCTATACAAGTTATCTTGGAGGAGATACTCGAACGTTGTTTCACCCTTTTTTCTCTTCTGAACTTCCCCCACCTTTTTGAAACAGTCTGCGAGTGAACTACCCAATTTCTGCTGTTGTGCTACCTCCGCAAGTGTAACTTTCAGCGCCTCCGCCACCGATGCCTTGAGCTTTAGCGTTTCTTCTCTGTTTTCAGTGCCTGGTCTAGTTTGCACCGCTGATGAAACCAGTGGGTTGTTTTTTCTAGCTGCTTAGCCTCTGTTGTCTCCTTGCTTTTTTCCATTCTGGATTTCTAGAGGGGGCTGTTCTTGCGTTTTCTGCGGTAGCCCACAGCTCTGCGTATTTCATCATGTTTCATACACTGCGCTCCATTCCAGATCTGGGTCATCGACCTGCCTTGCGCCGGTAATACTGTAACAGATTTCTTTATTTATTTTCTATATTCAGAAATACCCTGCTTTGCCAAAAGGCGTGTAGGAGGGGGGGGGGGGGGGTTACAGCTTTGAAAACAACAAGTCTTCGTTATGACAGCACACTTGGTCACAAGACAATTGATTCCACTCTTGTACAGTATGAACAAAAAAAGAATTAGCATAAAGGTTCGTTCCACTCCGGTATTCTTGAATCTTAAGGTCATGATCAGACCTGCTAGACAGATAATGCGGTGGTTCAAGGTAAGTGTCTTTATTGATGCCAGTCTTCTTATGGTATATCTGAAATAACAATTTCAAACGCAATTTTCTTCTGCGAGAGGAGAGCGCTTCCCATCCCAGCTCGTTTTTCATTTCAGTACAGCTGTCACTTCGCTTATACCGACTGAGAACGAACCTTGCCGATCTGTTCTGTATTTTCTCGATCAGATTAATCAAGGCCTTTTGGCGCGGATCCCACACACAACATGCATATTCCAAAATCGGGCGTACAAATGAAATATATGCAGTACTTTTTAGGACAGCAGGGGAGGATCTCAGATTTCGTTGATTGAAATTTAGGGCTCTGGCAGCTTTTGCAACTACAGCATGCACATGCGCATTCCATGAACAGTCGCTCGTAAGTGTTACACCCAAGTATTTATACATTGATTGATGATCAATGACGTCACCGTTCAAAAAGTAACGCACTTCATCATTTTTTTTTTTTAGTAAAATACACGCGTACACATTTTTTCACATTAAGTTGCATTTTCCGCTTATCACACCATTGCCCGATTCGGGTAAGGTCAGCCTGCAATGCAATGCGATCCTGTTCATTTTTTATTTTTCTGTACACAACTGAGTCATCAGCGAATAAACGTATTCAAGAAGTAACGCCATCAGGAATATCATTAATTTAAACTAAAAACAGTAGCGGCCCTAAAACGGACCCTTGAGGGTCACCTGATGTTACTTCCACCGTAGAAGTAGTAGTACCATTGAGAATGACACATTGTCGACGCTGTGATAGATAACAGGCTATCCAATTCAGTACTTTCTTATCAATATTTGCCCGTTCGAGTTTGCGAAGAAGCAAGGAATGGCACACGGTGTCAAACGCCTTTCTTAAATCTGAAAAAACACACTCTGTTTGACCGTTGCCACCAACCTCGGACACTAAATCATGGTAGAACTCAATCAGCTGTGCTGTGCAAGACAGGCCCCTGCAGAAACCATGTTGATCATCAACTAATAATTTATGTTGAACTAAGTGTTTCATTATGTCTTTATAGAAAATGTCTTTATTGATTCAAGAGAAAAAACACCAAACACTAGTTTATTATGGGCGAACTTGTGCCATGAAAACTTGGTGAGTCCGCTAGTGCATTTCAAAACAGCACTGTTCATCAGCTAGCGCATCTTTTTTCTCGCAGGTCGAACCCACACTGACTCGTGCCCGTGCACGAGAGACATGAGTTGCGCTGCCAAAAGCCCGAGTGCGCCCGGGACCGTAAACGCTGCTTCTTAATTCATAATACCGGATAATGTAGTTAGACTCAGTGGCAATATTTCTAAAAATTAGGTCGTACAATGGCTCGTCTATGCAGTACTGCTGACTGGGCGAGTTGGTGCATGATGAAATGACATAGGTTTAGCGCAGCTCAGTTTGAGCGTGAAGGAAAGATACTACACAGTCAAGAAGGGGAAAAAACAGACGACAGTGTGAGCGCTAACTTCCATCTTTTGTTTATTGCGTACCCTTACAACACATTATATAGCTCGTTCCACGTGACGCCACACACATGACAAAACCGCAAAGGTGTGGCACAGCAATCAAAGAAACCTCTCACACAGCAATCAAAAAAACCTCTCAAATCCAGAAAAAGACTCCGGCACAGGGAATCGAACTTGGCACCTCTGCACTGAGGAGCGGCTCTTTCAACGTTGAAACGGTAAGCTATTTATATCTACCACTTAAGACTGGTAACGGGAATTTCGGAGGGAACCACTATCATGTTTTCAGCATTACCACGAGATAGCGCAATGAGCATGCATTGCCAGATTGTTGCGACGCAGCGGCGTGCGCTCTCATCTCCCATGTGTACTTTGCCTTGCGAAGAGGGGATGCTCTCACAAGCACTCACTTATCTCGTGGTGGGGACAATTATACGCTTAGAGCTTTCATCGAAACAATTCTGTAGTAGTTACCGTGCGCACAATGGTCACTGCACACGTAGCAGTCTCTATTTGCGAAAAAGACGCGCTTTAAGACACAGCAAAGTAACAACTGAGATACTTATTCGCATTTATCTGTACCTGTGAGTACGTTTCGTGCACTATTTGTGCGTGAGAAACACGGGGCATGTTTCGATCTGCTAGCCATTCTGCGCGTGATTTTCCAATTTGTTACTATAGTGTTCACTGCTTCGCTTTTGCGGCAAAGCTGTGACTTTTTTCATTTTATGCATTTCCTATTTCCAACGTCGCTTTCTCTTTTTCCAATGCTAAATTCGTACAGCTCTCTCCTCTGCGTGTCGGGCCACCTCACAAGCTGCTGTTCTCTCATCTCTAAGCCTCTGTGATTCCTGCTCATATAACTTGAGCATCTCTTCTTTGCTTAGTCCCGAATTGCCGGACATCATCATCAATTTTTCTAAGTCCATCACTCTGGTTTCAGTACGAGCAGAAGCATACTGACATTCACTTGACAACAGTGACAGTTGAGATAGTATCCAGGCAGGCTCACCCCATCGTTGTCACCATCTGTAAAGTGATGAAAACCAGAGGGATGCACATGGACACACTTCACTTGCTATTTACTTTTGATCAAACAGACGAATGAAATACACACAGAAAGGTACTGTCAACAAGGTTATAACTCCAGTAGCTGCTTCATATTCGACATCACTAATTACAAGTCCAAATCACAACCTAATTTTTCTGCACATTAGAAAAACAATAAAGTCTGAATATACTTTCGTTGGTGCAGTTCAGATCTGGGAAAGCACTTGACACTTGGTAGAGCCCTCGGGGCGTAGCCGGGAGAGTCACTTGACACCAGTGGCGGGAGCGTAGCAGATGTGGGTTCTGTTCAGACGGAGTCAGTGAGCATCTTGCTTTCGCCCGAGCCAAGGTTGGACTGCCTCAACTCTGAATCAGCTTCGTAAAAATATAGCGGCCCTCTCTCGAGATTCCTTCAGAGTCAACAGTAGGAATGGAGCCTTTCTTTCTGCTGCACCAGTGCGCATGATGATTACACTAAACTTTGCCTGGTGCCAAAAGGGGGGAATTCATGTCTTCTGCAGTAGGATACAGGGAGGCCCGCTTATGGGGACAGCTCCAAGTTCGCACAGTATGGTGATGTATTCACTAGGCACAAATTCACTTGGAGTTCCATTATTGAACAAAGTCATTTCGTACATGCACGCCTATGACAGATGGCACGCCAACAGGTTGAGTGCAGTCTTGGAGGCCATCACATAGTGCACCCAGCAGCATGCACGCCTCATGGCAACAGGGTTGAAGATCATGGAGGGAGCGGTTTATATCTACTCTGACATGTGCTGTCACCCTTCCAGTGGATCTTCCGCACATTCTACAGCTCATGACAGTCAAACAGATCACCAACCACAATGAGCTAGCTGCTGACATCTCTGGCGTTGCCAAGTGGCCAGAGCATCTCGCTCTGTGAATGGGCAGCAGAAAACGCGTTTGGCCGAGTCGCGACAGTCTGCACCTATCTGCAGCCATTCACAGCTTTAAAGTGTTCTAATAAATTACACAGTTTACTCAGAAAGCTCGAATGGGCCTCTAAATAACCCTTGGAACTTGGTCTAGCGTCTCAATGTGTTTGTGCAAGACCACCAAAACCATCTCAAGGTCCCTCTAAAATGCGTGATGAAGGAATGATTAAAAAAAGAAAATAAAAGGTCTGGGGCATGGTGTTAGAAGTATTTTAGATGGACCAACAGCACCTCCGAAAGCGAAGAACTTCTATCCCCGTTTTGCAGAGAGGGACCAAGATGGCACCACTATTACCGTGGCTCAGGCGCTGGTTGCTTTGGGGCCGCGAAAGCAACTCGGGTGAAAAAAAAAACTTCTTCCTTCATTCCATAACGAGTGCTAAAGTAAATAAATTATTAAAAGCGGCAAACAATCACTACATTTTGACGATACAGCTTCGATAGCTGTGGAAAATGTTTAATTCCCCACATCAAAGGTTCGTGATAGGAGCATATGTTTTTGCATTCACAAATATCAGATAATGAATTCAAACATGTGATGTTAAAGTCCCGTGTAATTATGACAAAAGCTAGTTCTTGGTTGAAGTATTGTTTACGTAGTAGTCAGACGAAAATAATTTGTTAGTCGAAGTCTTGCAGTAGGAAAACGTAATTTCAATTTTTGTCAGAGCGGTCACATTTCTATGAAGCAGGCCCAAATGCTGTGCGATGAGAAGTGTATGAACTCGGGCTTCTTAATATATACTTAAAGTACAAAAACAGCGCGAAAAACGAAAGACGAGACAGATGAAACACCATTCTGCGATGCCAGTGCACGTTACAAAACACCACATTGTCGAAAATTCCGGCGCCTTTCAATGTACGGCGTGCTTCATATTCATGTTGTGCTTTCAGCACATAAAACTGCAGATAATTTTTTCATTCTTAACAAGTGTAGTTCTCGCTCGGGGAGAGGAGAACGGCACATGTAGGTCTATAGAGATTTTTCAAAGCAAAGCAGCAACTCTTTACTGAAAAACGGCATATTTTATTATAGCAATGTAAAGAAGCATTCATAGTTAAACGACCACAAAGAGAATAGGGCAGCACTTCAACTCCAAAGAAAAGCAGTATTGAAGACACGTGTGAAAAACGAAAGCTATGCATTCTGACTTCAAGGTAGCAACTTACTGGACTAGTTTCGAAAGCTGGCACAACGTTTGTGACTTGTTTGCCTCAATCTTTTTCATTTGTTTGAAATGTCGTCGCATACACACTCCTACATGCAGGAGCACTTGTGCCATCATGTGTACTTTATGTTCCTTACATGGAAATAAGAGGTTGTAGTTATCCAACCCAAAATCAATAAACAAATCATACACTTCCTTATCGCTGGCGTGCTTCTGAAAGTTTCGCTGAGCTTCTTTCAAAAGACAAAATAGCGCGGCATTAAGGAGCCCAAATGCTTCTTTTGTCTTCAAAACTACAAGAGCTGATGCAGCTTTTGACACATCAGATGTCCCGTTAGTCCAAGCTTGCACTTAGAACAATTTGTATTTTTTAGCAGTTTTCAACAAAAAAAACCCTGCATACATAATAAATTATGCAGTCGGTAACGCTATCTAATGCAGACATTGAGTTAAAGACATCCTCCCATTCAATCTCATCCTGCACCAATCCGTCAAGCCTGTTCTTAAGCTCATCCAAGCGTGACTGGCTGGGCAGATCTTCCTTGAAAGCTGATGTTAAATGCCGCAAACTAAGGAGTTGTCCCTCTTCACTAAGAAGTAACTGGCAATTCCCATACTTGGGTGGCTTTACGAGACTGTAGTATATGGCTAGCACACTGTATAATTGCAAGAGTGTCGGCAAGCAGGGACCTTCATTTTAAACTCCAGTTTGTCGAAACAATGAAACACTTTTTAGAAACATCTTCATTAAATATTGCAGTTAACACATTTGAAGTCCCATTTCTTTAACAAGTAGTTTGACAGCTGAATTGTCGACAGAATAGTCACTCGCAAGCACTCAACCGTAGTTGGCGAAAAAGTGGGAGGATCGATTTGTCCTGCCTTCACTTCTACCTCCCAATTATTGAGTCGTTATAGAAAGGACTCTAGCACTTCAAAATCCTTTCTGCCTTAGACCTTGCTTAGGGTGTCTGCAATTCATAGCATCGAAAATTCTGTTAATTCGCACTATGAAATTGACTTTTTCCGTGCATGTGTTGTAGCCAGAATTGCACTGGGGCATAAAACACTTCTTTCCCGTTTCACGACTTGCTCACACGAACAGCACGGACTCTCATTATATATATATATATATATATATATATATATATATATATATATATATATATATATATATATATATATATATATATATATATATATATATATATATATATATATATATATAAGGGAAAGAAGTGTATACCTAAGGGCTCGTTTTTCCGTGTTTTGACACCATAATAATGAGATCTCCAACAGACAGTAATGCCAAGGAATGTACCGGGGAAGTTATAAGAACCAATGGAATGTAAATAAGAAGAAAAGTGGGTGAAGAAATAACCAGCCGTGAGCAGGAACCGGACCTACGACCTTCGAATAACGCGTTCGATGCTCTAACCATTGAGCTATCACAGCGGCCTTCCCTCCATCCACTTTTTTGGGTTTATATTTATATTCTGAATTCACATTATATGTGAATTTAGAAGTAGGATTGTCAGTCAGCGCCATTTATAAGCCAAGCGACGAGTGTGAAACACTCTTTTATGCGCATGTGTGGCGTCACGTAGCACGTGAACTAATTACGAGCGGGCAGCTGACTAATAGTCCCTCGTATACAACCTAATGACAGCAAGTCTGTCAGTACGAGACCCTCGTTAATGAATAAGGGAAAGGAGTGGATACCTAAGGGCTCGTTTTTCCGTGTTTTGACACCATAATAATGAGATCTAACAACCAGTAATGCCAAGGAATGTACAGGGGAAGTTATAAGAACCAATAGAATGTAAATAAGAAGCAAGAAAAGAGGGTGAAAAAATAACCAGCTGTGAGCAGGAAACATATATATATATATATATATATATATATATATATATATATATATATATATATATATATATATATATATATATATATATATATATATATATATATATATATATATATATGTGTGGGGGGGGGTGAGAGAGAGAGAGAGAAAGAGAGCGAGAGGAAAGAAACAAATATATTACTTAAGAATAATATGCTTGACACAGGTCATACAACAAACAATATAATCAGTTCAAGTGCACTATCAGGCAGCGGTCAGACCAGTGACTATAAGACATGCGTGATTAAGTCAATCTATACGAGAGCGGTTGTTGTGGCGGGCCACGGAAAAAGAGCTTCCCGCTCACCTGCCGCTGCACTCACCTGATGCAGAAGCGTGCGCGAAGAGCGCTTGGCACTTCGCGTGGTGATTGTGAGTGCTTCGACAAACTTGTAGCGCAACTGCGCGCGAAGATCATTCACGACGCCTTGCTCTTCGAGGAAGCGGCACACCCTGAACCTCATCTCCTTGAAGCTTAGCCCGTCAAGCTGTTTTCTTGCCTCCATCTTGGCGAGAGATCTGTACCCGTTCAGAGCACAAACACACGCACAGATTGGAGAAATTCAAAAATTGAGCTTTCAGGATGCCGACATGACATGCAACGTTGCTAACATCCATTACTGCTAATGCTCAAAAATTTCAACGCAAACTTTAGGGAAAAAACGTGACTAACCACAATTAACTTTTAAATAACGAGTCTTGTGTCATTTAAATTGTCAATCACATTACTCAATAAGTTTTTTTTTTTTTGTTCTTCAAACAAGTAGGAGCCACTAATGCCTTCTTTAGAAAGATACCTGCGGCATGACCCTTTCCGGGAGGTTTCTCGTAGTTCAGTACTTTTTCCGCAAAGAGCGCTCGCAGCCAACACTCTAGTTGGCTGCGAGCGCTCTTTGCGGGTTGGGTGGATGGACGTGCTGTCAAGGTGGATGGACGTGTTTTTTGAGCGCTCCGGATCGACTGCGCAGATACAGTGTACTAGAAGAGGGCAGTGGGCTTACTCCACAGCTACTCTGACGCTTTTGGCGTCACATAAGAGAGATGGCGCCACAGGCATCTTCAATGGAAGCTTCACCTGCAGAAGCTGCTCGCCGATGGCCGCTCGTAAAAGTTGGAACATGCATTTATTCAATATTTGTAATACGCATGCATGCTTTGACTGCCCTCTGATTATATTAAGAGCTTCTGGTACTCTCGCTTCACAGTGTTTTGCTTTTCTTTTGCGATACAGCTTCCCGAAAATTAGTCCGATGGCAGCCGGCGCAGCCTGTGCATTCTCCTTTTTAGTGCGATGCAGCTAACGCTTTTTGTGCGTGTGTGTGGGCTTCGGAGGGTGTTTGCTTAAGTTAGTAGAGTATTCCTGATACGCACTATATTTGTTCAGGCCACATCGCGTTCCCTCGAATATATCACCTCATCGAAAAGGATGATGTATCCCAAAAATTATATGGTTTGATACAGTGACCAAACTTACGGTTCATACTGTGTAGACCGAATCTAAAAAGAATTCGAAACAAGATTATGCCCGCCCTTTCACGACATAATTAGAAAACAGTACACGTTCACTTCCTAGAAAAGCTTTAACATGCAGGCGTGCTGGCTGGGTTTGCGCCTTTATTATAAAGTGAAATTGTATGCTTAAAAAATTTTTGTTCTGCTTCAGCTGTAGACCATGGCACAACAATTTCCTGGGGGTTATTAATAATCATAATTATGCAGATATACGTATGTTAGACATGTAGAGCGATATAGTGAAAAACTAAATAAAGATACACACAAAGCTTCTGGTCCTGACATCAAGCTCTTATTTGCAAGAACTGAAGTACACCATCTAGCCACTGATTTACACACCTTATTCACTTCATGTGTGGTGGCTCATCTTCAGCTGCTAGGCCCTCTGCTGCTTCCCTGCCTAATTGTCCGTGTTCAGTCCTTTCAAATTGAATGAAGACGTGTGACAACGTAAAAAGTAAATACTTTCGCTTTGCGGGTAGCCGCGTGCACACTGCAATCAACTTCAATCAAGAGTCGGCGCTGAACAATTGCCAGTATGTCCATAATGCTGTCAGAGTGCAGCTTACTCTGGCAAAATCATTCTGTGAAAATATCCTTGAGCTTTTTCATGAAGCTGTACAGCTGACTTGAGGGATGGAGGCCTCCTCGGTCACAAAATTTGGTCAGCCGAACAAGTTGAAAACAGCCTCGGCGTTGATAATGAGTGAGGTAAGCGCACTTTTTTTCCATCGATAGTATGCACAGACGCGGTTGCAAGTGGAGTTCGCAAACTGCGTTGGTGTCTTTTAGAAGCTTGTCCGCTCTGTGCTGGTTCTTTTCGCATTCTTTCGGCGTGTTTTCATCCTTCGGACGCCAAACAATGACAGGTCCTGCTTACTCTTCACGAACACGTTGCCTGTTGACACCCAAGCGCCTAACAGTGGTTTTGCCGTTGTCGCGGCATGGTTACAGTATGCACTGAAAAGCATACTGTCATCTTGCGTGGTGCGTAACGATCAAAGCTGACGGCAAAAACTAGGCGCAACAATGTCCACAGCCGCACAACGTTGCTCAAACTCTGTTGGTCTGCACTACTTGACTGGCTCACAACCGGCTCAGCTGCAACGTCCCTCCCAAAATTCTTCCATGGATGGAATGGATGGATGGATGGATGGATGCTATGAGCGTCCCCTTTATAACGGGGTGGTGACAAGTATGCCACCAGGCTCGACAAAAAAAAAAACCTTTTTTTCTTTTTTGATGTTGGCCTAATGCCTCTACTTCGATAAATTCTATCTTAATGGAAAAAAAAGGTAAATTTTCAGCTTAAGTTCTCTGCCATTTACGGCACACTGTCCATATTTTATTTTTCCAATATTTATTTTTGTCCTTTCTCTCTAATTTTCTGCCACCAATACTCTAACCGTCTCTTACTTATTTCAATCGCGGGTGTGTTCAGCTTTCCATTGTTGTCCCTAAAACCCAAGGCTTCCTGTAGGCTCGTGCCCAAACGTACACCTGGGTGGATATCTCCACATTCAATCAGAACATGCTCCGCCGTTTCCTTATCTTTCCCGCAGCATGTGCATTGTTCTTCTTCTTTACTGAATCTTGCTTTATAACTACGCGTTCTAAGGCAACCCGATCTCGCTTCAAACAGTAAAGCGCTTCCCCTTGAATTATCGTAAAATGCCTCCCTCCTTATTTCATTTTTGCCCTTTCGGTAGTTACTCAAAGCCGGTTTTTTCTCCATAGCTGCCATCCAGTAAATCCTCTTCGCCTCCCTGACTTTTCCCTTAACGCTCTTTGTTGACATATGGCTTACAATACCAGCCGTATATTTACTAGTGAGTCTTCTAGTTCTTTTTCTCCACTGTGTGTCCACGCTCTTCCTATACAAATAACGGAACACCTTCTCTGCCCATCTACTCTCCTTCATATTTCTTAGCCTTTCTTCGAACCTTATTTTGCTCTGCGCTTCCCTCGCCTCAAAACCTGCCCACCCCATATCGCCCTTTACAGCCTCGTTTGTCGTCTTCCCGTGAGCACCCAACGCGAGGCGTCCCACAGTCCTTTGATTTACATCCATTCCCGATTGCACCTCTGCCCTCATGCACACCACTGAGTTCCCAAAAGTAAGCCCTGGAACCATTACACCCTTCCACAGACCTCGAAGCACCTCATACCTATTGTATCCCCACAACGCTCTGTGCTTCATTATTGCCGCATTCCTCTTTCCTTTTGCTGCCGAGGCTTTTTCCTGTACCTCCATGTATCTATCACTCTCATTTACCCATACTCCAAGGTACTTGTATTCGCTTACCCTCGGTATTTCTTGGCCTTGTATGGAAACCGTCTGATCACAGGGATCATTGAATACCATCAATCCACACTTCGTTACACTGAATCCTAGTCCAAGAGCTTCACCTTCCCTTCCGCATATATTCGCCAGCTGCTGTATATCATCTCGACTGTCCGCAAATAAGACGATATCGTCCGCATAAAATAAACCTGGAAGCTTCTGCTCAATCATCATGCCGCCCTGTTTGTGTGACAGATTGAAACCAATGTTGCTACCTTCTAGCGCTTTTTCCATACTCACCATGTACAGCATGAATAACAGCGGGGACAAAGGACATCCCTGTCTCAGACCCTTGCTAACCTCAACGTTCTCTTTGCTACGCATTCCTTCCCACTCTATGCAAACTGTATTTTCTCGGTATATCTCCCTCAAAAGCTGTATACAGTCGTCGCCCATGCCCATTCCTTTCAATATATCCCACAAAATTTCCTGATTAACGTTGTCGTATGCCCCAGTGATGTCTAGAAAAGCCACGTACAAGGGCCTATTCTCTATTTTAGATATTTCTATACACTGAGTGAGAACAAACAGGTTATCGTCTAACCGCCTGTCGACTCGAAATCCGTTCTGAAGTTCTCCCAAAATATCGTTATGTTCGGCCCATGTTTCTATTTTCATTTTTACTGCTTGCATCGCCAACCTGTATAGTACCGATGTAATGGTTAGTGGTCTATACGAGCGAATCTTGTCCTTTTCTCCCTTGCCTTTATAGATTAAGTTCATTCTACTTTGTCGCCAACTGTCCGGTATTTGTCCGTCCTTTAAGCTTTTTTCTACTGCTTTTAACAATGCTTCTTTAGTGTTATGTCCTAGTTCGTTAATGAGGCTAACGGGAATCCCATCTAAACCCGCGGCATTGCGCCTTGGAATTTTTCCTTCGGCCTTTTTCCAGTTGAAATTATCAAGTACTAGCTCTTCCTCTGTTGCTTTCTCCGCCACACTTTTACTCACCGGGGAGATCCCCTGGACGCTCTTTTGAAACGAATCGGCTGTTACCTTTTGGATGTAACCTAGCGCTTCGTACCCTTCCAATTGATTTCCTCCTTCATCTAGAATATGTTGTTGCGTTGTGACAGACTTCCTACCTAGCGCCTTTATGTGGCTCCAAAAAATCCTAGGCGCCGCCTCCTTTTTTTCGTGTATCTCTGTCATCCAGCGTTCACTTTCACCTTTAATTTTTGCCTCTACCAATTTCTGTACAAGGGATTTTTTCTCTAAATATATTTCCCATATTTTTTTGACTTCGTCCTGCGGCCGCTTCTCCTTTTTTGCCTTTCTATGCTCCCGTGATGCTTCGCGTCGCTTCTCGATCGCCTCCCGGATTTCCTTGTTCCACCAACTTTTTGGCTTCCTTTTTCCTTTCCAGCAAACAGTTTTCTTCTCTTTCCCTATCTCCTTCGTCATTAGATGTAGCAGCTCACTATACTCCCAGTCCTTGCCTGGTATTTCGCCTACTTCTTCCTCGACTCTTGCGGCTATATTTATTATTTGTTTGTCATTTAAATACGAGCTGCCAGACTTTGATTCCATGCTCATATTTTCAGTTTCGTATCCCATTTGTAATGTTATTCGTTTATGATCACTACCCAAGCTGTTAATGCCTTCCTCGTCTATCCTCATTTCTGTCAGTTTGTGGTAAATTCCTTCATCCATTGATGGCGATGCCAGCGCCGCCACTCGTGCGACCAGAGAACCACAAACGTGCGACATTTTTAGAGCCACCCCTCTGCATACCCTCCGCCGGAGCCCGGAGAGTGAGCCCACTGCCCCCTTCTAGTACACTGTAGCGCAGATAAGTGTTTTTCCATGTTTTGAGCTTGCCTTTATAATTATAAGGCAGCGGTTGAAATCTTCGTAGCACTTATTTTATGGTACGGCTTTTTCGGGGGCCAGACACCAGGTATTTATTAGATAGTGCGGGTGTGTGTGTTTGAAAATTTTTCTGTTGGTTTTTTTTTTTCTTTTGCCACCCCGTGGGGGAGGTGCGCGTACATTGAACACGCAAATTTTTGTAGTAGAGCATAGACTTTCCTTTTTTTCGAAGTGCAGGGCTCGAGTTTAGTAATTATCGAGTATAGAGACAATTGGTGTCAGAAAGGCATGGTTAAAAAGACTATTAAGTGTTCAGGATGTGGAGTAGGTTTGAAGGTGGACCCAAGCGTAGAAGCGGATGGAGAAGAGGCGGACGCGAAGTGTAGGCAATGTGAGGTCGAGAAAAAAATGGAGAAAATGATGGTTGCCCAGAGTGAACTGCTGGTGAAAATCGCCGAGCTCGAGACTGCGTTGGCGACAGAGCAAGAGAAAACGAGGGCAATGGGAGAAAGACTGAAGTCCGCCGAGGAAGCGCTAGCGAAGCTGAACAAAGAAGCGACCTACCGAGAGAACAGTAGGGAACCGGCAACCAGAACGGTGGAGAAGGAAAAGTGAACAAGTTTGGAAAAAACAGGTTTAGCCGGTTCAACTGTCCCAAGGCCCAGCTTCAGCGAGGTAGTGGTGGGGCAGGGAGGGAACAAAGCAGCCGGCGTCACAGGTGCAAGTAGCCCCCAGGTGCAGAACGATCCAGCTGAAAAGTCACAGCATGTGATAATCGCCGGGGACTCGAATTTAAATCGATGCACAGAAGCCATCAAAGAGAGGGTAAGAGGTGACAAGAGGGTTGCAGTAGGGGCGTTCCCAGGACGCAAGCTGGAAGCAGTCATGAGGCAAGCGAGCGCAAAGCTCAAAACGACAGCTGATAGACGAAACCTCGTGATAATTTCAGGCGGTTTAAACGATGTCCTCAATGAACATGCAGCAGGACTAGCAGCCACACTGGCGAAAGGCGTCGATGACATGCGCGCCACTTATCCTAAGGTACAGGTAGTGATATGCACGATACCGGAGGTACCGGAGCGTGATAGCAACCTGCAAAGAGCGGTGGTCAACGCAAACCAAGAGATATGGCGGATGAGTCGAGAGAAAGGCTTTGAGGTGGTGGAAATAAACAGAGAGGTGCATAGGTGGGGGGGGGGGGGGGGTTCAACGAGACCGAATTGACTTCGATGGGCGGGCAGGTCATGAGGTGGGTTGGCGACTTGCAGGATGCGCAGTAGCTTTTTGGGGGGGGCAAGCGAGCCCTTCGGGGTGCAGGATAGCTAGTAACGAGGAAAACAACCAGGGAGACTCTTCGACAGGTGGTATGGACAGATACGATTCCAAAGTGGTACCAATATCTAAGATAGGTAGAGTCCGGGGCATAAATAGACGTAGCCACGAGGGTCGAGACAATTCAGACATAGGGTATATTAACATGCAGGGTGGTAGGAACAAGCTGAAGTGGGAAGAGATAGAAGAACAGCTAAGGGAAGAGAGGCCGATGGTATACGGTTTTGTAGAAACACATCTCAGGGACATGGAACAACCTCCGAACAATCCGGACTACGCGTGGGAATATTGTAATAGAACAGAAGGCAGCAGAAAGGGGGGTGGTATTGGGGCATTCATTCATAAAAGTACAGACTGGCAAAGGGTCAAGCAGGAGTGCAAGGAACATTTATGGCTAAAAGGGAAAGTGGCAGGTCAAATGACACTCCTTGGTTTCGTGTACTTGTGGACGGGAGCAAAGGCCAGAGAGGAAAACCAGGCAATGGTAGAGTGTATATCAAAGGACATTCAGGAGTTAGGAAGAGAGTGCGAGATAAATATACTAGGAGACATGAATGCGCACATAGAAGATATAGATGGGTATACCGACCCGACAGGCAAAATGATCATGGATATGTGTGAAAGGCTTGATTTGATCATTTGCAACAGTACCGAGAAGTGCGAAGGGCAAATAACATGGGAGGTAGGAAGGCTTCAGTCGACGATAGATTATGCACTGATGTCACATAGGATGTATGATAAGCTCAGGGGAATGCACATGGATGAAGGTGGCTCCAGAACTCGGGGTAGCGATCACAAACGTATCAAGCTAAGTTTTGGAAGAGCAGTGCAAGTGGGAAGGAGACAAGATGAGCAACTACAGGAAAATTTTTATTCAGAAAGGCAAATTGAAATAGCCACTAAACAAATTGAGAAAGTAATCACGGAGGATAATAAGACAGTGTGGACATACACGAATCTAATTAGACTCTTTGAGCTAGAGCTCGCTAAGACGCGTGAGAAGTCACCCCGGAAAAGAAGACACAAACCCAAAAGTTGGTGGGATGAGGAAGTTAAGAGAGCCATAGCAAAACGTCAGGAAGCCTCTAGGGAACACAGACATGCTAAGCAGCGGGGTGAACCGACAGATGATGTTGAAAGAAAATGGGCAACCTTTCTAAGCTGTAGAAGGGATGCATCCCTTCTGATCAATGAAAAGATTAGAAGGAAGGGAGCTCAGTGGCTGGCAGAAGTACATAAAAAAGATAGAAAGGCAGCTGCGAAATTTTGGAACCATCTAAACTGTCTAAAAAATGAGACGAGCCTAGAGCAGAGTTTTATAACTACAGCCCAAGGTGCTAGGCTAGAAGGGGACGAAGCTATTGAATATATAAGAACAAGAGTGACAGAAAAAATTCAACAAAGTACTTTATGCACCACAATAGACAAGGCCGAATCAATTGGTGCAATGGCTCCATTTTCACAACAAGAGTGGGAAAGGGCTGAGAAAAGGGTTCCTAGTAGTACATCAACAGGCCCAGATGGCATTCCAATTAGGCTGATAAAGACATTAGGTCCGAAGTCTAAGCAGGCTTTGAGAGAGGCAGTGAGAACAATAATAATCTATGGTGAAGTTCCCGATGGAAGGAAACTTAGCAGGATGAGCATGATCTATAAAGGAAAGGGGGACAAAGCTGACATAAACAACTACCGTCCTATAACTGTGACATCAGTGGTCTACAGGCTGGCGATGCAGATTATAAAGGAAAGACTGCAGGCGTGGATAGATGATGAGGGGGTGCTGGGGGAACTACAGAATGGGTTTCGGAAACACAGGAGGTTGGAAGACAATCTGTTCTCACTGACTCAGTGCATCGAAATAGCAGAAAAGGAACACAGGCCTCTGTGGCTAGCATTTTTGGATATCAAGGGAGCGTATGATAGCGTGGTTCAAGAGGAATTGTGGGGAATACTGGACACACTAGGCGTGGAACATGTAGTCACTAATCTTTTAAAGGGTATCTATAAAGGTAACAAAGCAGTTATAAAGTGGGAAAAACAGGTATCCAAGCCTGCAGAGGTAAAACGGGGGCTTAGGCAGGGGTGCCCCCTGTCGCCCTTATTATTCATTATGTACCTACAAGGATTAGAGGCAAAATTAGAGGAAAGTGGACTGGGCTTCAACCTCTCTTTAGTCAAACAAGGAAAACTTACTGATCAGGCACTACCAGCATTAATGTACGCAGATGATATAGTGCTAATGGCCAACAACAAGGAAGATTCGCAGAGATTGATTGACATCTGCAGTAATGAGAGAGATAGGTTAGATTTCAGATTCAGTAAGAAAAAAATCAGCAGTCATGATTTCTGAATGATAATGAAGGTTGTGAGCTTAGGATACAGAAAGTCACGCTAGAGATAACAGATAAATACAAATATCTGGGCTTATGGATAAGCAATGGAACTGAGTACCTAAGGGAACACGAAATATACGTGATGACTAAAGGTAACTAGAATGCAGCAGTGATAAAAAATAAGGCACTGTGGAATTACATTAGGTATGATGTTGTGAGAGGATTATGGAAAGGGGTCATGGTTCTTGGTCTCACGTTCGGCAATGCGGTCTTGTGCATGAGATCAGAAGTTCAAGTAAGATTAGAAATTAAGCAACGTGGAATAGGTAGGCTTGCTTTGGGAGCTCACGGGAATACACCAAATCAGGGAATACAAGCTGGTATAGGATGGACATCATTTGAGGGCACGAAAGCTAGCAGCAAGATAAAATTTGAGAAACGATTGAGAGAAATGGGGGAAGAGCGTTGGGCTAGGAAGGTTTTCAGCTACTTGTACATGAAGAATGTCGATACAAAATGGAGGAAGCGAACCAGGAAGTTGACTGGTAAATACTTAGAAAACAGCAAGTGGCCAAACCAAAAAGAACTATCGGTTAAGAAGAAAGTGAAGGAAACGGAGACTGACATGTGGGGAATTGGCATGATTAAGAAGTCCGCACAAGAGATCTAACGAACTTTTAAGCAGGAAATTGCCAAGGAAAGGATCTATGATAATACTCGGGGTAGTTCTCTACTGTTTGAGGCCAGGACGGGAGTACTGCGAACCAAGACATATCGGGCCAAATACGAAGGGGTAGACACAGTATGCAGTGCGTGTGGAGAGGAAAAAGAAACTGATTGATATGTGGGGTTTAACGTCCCAAAACCACTATATGATTATGAGAGACGCCGTAGTGGAGGGCTCCGGAAATTTAGACCACCCGGGGTTCTTTAACGTGCACCCAAATCTGAGCACACGGGCCTACAACATTTCCGCCTCCATCGGAAATGCAGCCGCCGCAGCCGGGATTCGAACCCGCGCCCTGCGGGTCAGCAGCCGAGTACCTTAGCCACTAGACCACCGCGGCGGGGTGGGGAGGAAAAAGAAACTGCCGAACACTTGATAATGTTCTGTAAAGGGCTTCACCCTATAGTTCAGGATGATGGCGCAGAGTTTTTCAAAGCACTTGGGTTTAGGGACAGGGAGAGCAAAATAAACTTTAAGCGGGTAGACTTAACTAGAAGGAGGTTATCTGATTGGGGGCTAAAGTCAAGGCACGAGTGAAAATTAAACTCTTCACTGCATATACGAATCCTCAAACTCACTTTTTAAGGAAAAAATAAATATAGCTTTAATTCATTAGGTATTACGGCTTGGTGGCGCTAGCCACAGCCCGATCTAAAGGGTACAGCCATATCCATCCATCCATCGATCCACGGTTCGGTTCGGGCTGTAACGGTGGATGGACGTGTTTTTTGAGCGCTCCGGATCGACTGCGCAGATAAGTGTTTTTGCATGTTTCGAGTTTGTCTTTATAACTATAAGGCAGCAGTTTGAATCTTCGTAGCACTAATTTTATGGTACGGCTTTTTCGGGGGCCAGTCACCAAGTATTTATTAGTTAGTGCGCCTGTGTGTGTTTGAAAATTTTTTCTGTAGTTTTTTTCCTTTTGACACCCCGTGGGAGAGGTGTGCGTACATTGAACACGCAAATTTTTGTAGTAGAGCTTAGACTTTCTTTTTTTTGCGTAGTGCAGGGCTCGAGTTTAGTAATTATCGAGTATAGGGACAATTGGTGTCAGAAAGACATGGCTAAAAACACTGTGAAGTGTTCAGGATGTGGAATGGTTTTGAAAGTGAACGCAAGTGTAGAAGCGGATGGAGAAGAGGCTTACGCGAAGTGTAGGCACTGTGAGGTCGAGGAAAAAATGTAGAAAATGATGGTTGCCCAGAGTGAACTGCTGATGAGAATCACCGAGCTCGAGACTGCGTTGGCGACAGAGCACGAGAAAACGAGGGCAATGGGAGAACGACTGAAGTCCGCCGAGGAAGCACTAGCGAAGCTCAACAAAAAAGCGGCCTATGGAGAGAACAGCAGGGAACCGGCAACCAGAACGGTGGAGAAGGAAGAGCAAGCAAACTTGGAAAAAAGAGGTTCAGCCCGTTCAATTGTCGCAAGGCCAAGCTTCAGCGAGGTATAGTGGGGCTGGAAGGGGACAAAGCAACCGGCGTCACAGGTGCAAGTAGCCCCCAGGTGCAGAAAGCTCCAGCTGAAAAGTCACAGCATGTGATAATCGCCGGGGATTCGAATTTAAATCGATGCACAGAAGCCATCAAAGAAAGGGTAAGAGGTGACAAGAGGGTTGCAGTAAGGGTGTTCCCTGGGCACAAACTGGAAGCAGTTATGAGGCAAACAAGCGCAAAACTCAAAAGTACAGCTGATAGACGAAACCTCGAGATAATTTCAGGCGGTTTAAACGATGTCTTAAATGAAGATGCAGCAGGACTAGCAGCAAGACTGGCGAAAGGAGTCGATGACATGCGAGCCACATCTCCTAAGGTACAGGTAGTGATATGCACGATACCGGAGGTACCGGTGCGTGATAGCAACCTGCAAAGAGCAGTGGTCAACGCAAACAAAGAGATATGGCGGATGAGTCGAGAGAAAGGCTTTGAGGTGGTGGAAATAAACAGAGAGGTGCATAGGTGGGGGGGTTTTCAACGAGAGAGAATTCACTTCGATGGACTGCTAGGTCATGAGGTGGGTTGGCGACTTGCAGGACGCTCAGTAGCTTTTTGGGGGGGCAAGCGAGCCCTTCGGGGTGCAGGATTGCTAGTAACGAGAAAAACAACCAGGGAGACTCTTCGACAGGTGGTATGGACAGATACGATTCCAAAGTGGTACCAATATCTAAGATAGGTAGAGTCCGGGGCATAAATAGACGTAGCCACGAGCACCGAGCCAATTCAGACATAGGGTATATTAACATGCAGGGTGGTAGGAACAGGCTGAAGTGGGAAGAGATAGAAGAACAGCTAAGGGAAGAGAGGCCGATGGTATACGGTTTTGTAGAAACACATCTCAGGGACATGGAACAACCTCCGAACAATCCAGACTACGCGTGGGAATATTGTAATAGAACAGAAGGCCGCAGAAAGGGGGGGTGGTATTGGGGCATTCATTCATAAAAGTGCAGACTGACAAAGGGTCATTTATGGCTAAAAGGGAAAGTGGCAGGTCAAATGACACTCCTTGGTTTCGTGTACTTGTGGACGGGAGTAAAGGCAAGAGAGGAAAATCGGGCAATGGTAGAGTGTATATCAAAGGACATTCAGGAGTTAGGAAGAGAGTGCGAGATAATTGTACTAGGAGATATGAATGCGCACATAGAAGATATAGATGGGTATACCGACCCGACAGGCAAAATGATCATGGATATGTGTGAAAAGCTTGATTTGATAATTTGCAACAGTACCGAGAAGTGTGAAGGGCAAATAAGATGCGAGGTAGGAAGGCTGCAGTCGACGATAGATTATGCACTGATATCACATAGGATGTATGATAAGCTCAGGGGAATGCACATAGATAAAGGTGGCTCCAGAAGTCTGGGTACTGATCACAAACGTATCGAGCTAAGTTTTGGAAGAGCAGTGAAAGTGGGAAGGAGACAGGATGAGCAACTACAGCAAAAGTTTTATTCAGAAAGGCAAATTGAAATAGCCACTAAACAAATTGAGAAAATAATTGTTTTGTTCTGGGTTTTCGGTTTCGGAATGACATGTGAGGATGCCAGGGGGCGCCGCTCTGGCATCTAGGATTTCAATGCGACTGTAAAATGAAACCAGTGTGTGTTGGATAACCGTGGTGTGCGGTTGTTGTTCTTCTCTTCGGCGTTTCACGCCAACCCGCGTGTTCGGGCTGGTCGGCGTCCCCGCCGGCCGCGTGCGTCTCCGTCGGTTGTCTTCTTCTGCTTCGTCGGGACCAGCCAGCCCCCAACACAGCAATGGCGACGAGGACCTGTAAGAACCCATTTCGTTCTCCGTGTTCGTCTTTTTCTTGCTTGTAACGGACCTACCCCGATAATCCTAGACGCTCTTTGTTCCCAGCAATGTGGCTGCTGCGTGCTGCGTCTCTTCATTTCTTCATTCAGCTACGCCGCCTCTGCCTTCATCTTCAAACAGTGTACTGGCGGCATTTTCTTCTCGTCTGCACCTCTCCATTCTTCTTGCTTGAAATGGCGTCTCCTATTCCACCTCCCCTATTTCTTCATTCGCCCAGAGACCTGCCACTTCCGTGGGCGGACTGGAAATTGGTGTTTCAGGCCTACGCAGACGCGGCCGGAGAGGACGCCAGCAAGCCCGAGCGTCGCAAGGCCCTGCTGCTCAACGCATTGCGCCCTGCCGGGTTGAAGCTCTTCTATACTTTGGAAGCCATCAACACGTCGCCGACGCCAGCGTCGGGCGATGCCTTCAAGAATGCCGTTGCTCTTTTCGATGAGCATTTTAAAGATGTCTCGTTCGATTATCTCGCACGCGTAAAATTCCAAGAAAGGCGACAATTGCCTGGTGATCCAGTCGCCGAGTGCATTACTTCTCTTCGAACGCTCGCCGCGTCGTTTGGCTTCAGCGTGCTCGAGGACGATATGATCCACCATCAGGTTTTCACCAGGGTAGCCTCGCAAAACGTCCGCTGCTGCATGCTTCAAAAAGACTCATCGATTTCATTATCCGAAGCCCTCTAGATTGCGCGAGAGGACGAGCTTATTCGCTCTCAGGTGGAGCAATTCGCTCCGCATTCAGTGCAGCAACTTTCTGCTGCGGGGGGCCAAGGCGGCGGCTCTTTGTTTCAAGGGACGCGTCAATATGGCGGCCCTTCATCTTCGTCTCGGCGCGGCGGCCAACATGGACGCCCGCCTGCACAGTCCTTCCGTGGCGGCCAACATGGCGGCCTCTCTGCGTCACGGGGGCGAAGAAGCCGAAAATATGGCGACCCCATTCCGCTAAATTCCTGGTTTTCAGGAACAGCACCGAGCTCCTAATTCGCGTTCGCAATTTTCTTCTCTGAGCGCAACCGCGCATTGCTTTCGTTGTGGATCGGCTCGGCAATTTAGCCAATTTTGCGCAGTGTCCCGCGAGAAACCGCACTTGTCTTGCGTGCGGAAAAATTGGACATTTTCAGTCCGTATGCAATTCCCGTCAAGCAAATCTTCCGGAACCAGTTTCTTCGTTCGCTCCTTCGAGCACTGCACAAACCAATACGGTCACTGTTTTAAATGTGGATGGCCTCCACACTACGTCCGAGCCCAGCATCGTAGCTTCAGTGGGCCATGTGCCCTTGTCGTTTCTCGTGGACACTGGTGCCTCAGTCTCTTTAATCAGTGCCGCTGACTTTTATAGTCATTTTTCCAACATTCGGCTTTTGCCTTCACGCGTCGTTCTACAAACATATTCCAAGGAAACGATTGATAATTTAGGTCAATTTACAGCTCAGGTCTCCTATCGCAGTCGCACTGCTTCCATTACTTTTTATGTAACTGCCAATGGCAGCTCTCTTTTGGGACGTGATGCCATCAGGGTTTTGTCCATCAACATCGTCGGTGCGTCTATGACATGTGCTCAAGTCGACGTCCAAGGTGATCTTCCGGCCAATGCGCCTTCTGAATTCCACCACCTGTTCACCCGTAAACTGGGTTGTGTGCGCGGTTTTGTGCATAAAGTGATGCGTCGACCAGATGTGTGCCCTGTGCGTGCCAAGCTGCGCCACATTCCTCTTCTTCTCCGTGAGCAAGTCTCTGCGGAACTGTCTCGACTTCAAGCCAGCGGAATCATCGAGCCTGTCTCTGCTTCCGACTGTTTTTCTCCACTGGTCGTCGTCAAGAAAAAAGATGGATCCCTTCGACTATGCGTTGACTTACGAGAACCGAACAAGGCGATCGTCGTAGATGGTTTTCCACTTCCTCACATTGAAGAACTGCTTCATCAGCTCTCCGGGGTGGTATGTTTCTCCAAGGTGGACCTCGCGTCCGCTTATCACCAAGTTGAACTTTCTGAGTGCAGTAGAGACTTAACCACATTTGTATCACACGAAGGCTTGTTTCGGTTTCGCCGCGTGTGTTTCGGGCTTGCATCTGCCCTTGCAGTCTTTCAGAAAATGATGTCAATTATTCTTAAGGGTTGTAATGGCGCTCTTTGTTACTTGGATGACATTTTGGTGTGGGGACGTACTCGCGAAGAGCACGATGCTAACTTACATACTGTTCTCAACCGCATCAGTGAATGTGGTATGAAACCTAATAACAAGTGCATTTTTTCTCTGCATGAGTTACAATTACAAGGACATAATGTCAGTTCCCGCGGCTTGACACCTATTGAATCTAGAGTTCAGGCCATTGTCAATGCGCCACGGCCTACTGATTCCAAATTCTTGCAATCTTTTTTAGGTCTTGTTGGTTATTATGCCAAGTTTTTTCCTCACTATGCTGATGTTGTTGAACCACTGCATACTCTACTTCGACAAGCACAGCCTTTTAACTGGTCAGCTGAAGCTGAGCAGAGCTTCATTCGAGTTAAGTCAATACTGGCGTCAAAGCCAGCTGTTAGTATTTTCAATGAGAAGCTTCCCATCGTCATCACGACGGATGCGTCCGATGTTAGACTGGGAGCAGTGTTTCAACAACTCAGAGGAGATTAGCTAATCACTATCGCTTTTGCATCTCGTACATTGACCCCTGCTGAACGCAGATATTCAGTAGGAAAGCGTGAAGCTCTCGCGTGTCTTTTCGCCTGTGAGAAATGGCATGTTTACTTGTGGGGCCGGCACTTCACATTACGTACAGATCACCAAGCACTAGCTGCACTTTTTCTGCTGGATCCGAAGGCCGCCGCCCCATTCGCATTTCCCGTTGGTGTGCCATACTCATGTATTATAATTTCAGTGTTCAATATTGTAAAGGTTATAATAACGTGGTTGCTGATGCACTGTTGCGCCTTCCTCTTCAGATACCAGTTACTGAAGAGCGGGATGAGGAAGTTGTTTCATTAGTTACTTCCTGCATTACGAAAGCTGAGCTTCAGGCAGCTACAGCTGCAGATTCCACTTTGTCTCAAGTTCTCAAATATTTACGTGAAGGATGACCTTCCAAATGTGCTCTTGCTTCTGAACTCGTGCCTTACTTCGCAGTCTGACAGGAACTGTCTTTTGTCGAGGACTTGCTTTTCCGCGATGAACACGTGATTCCCCCTGCTTCTTTCCGTAACAAGCTCATACAGCTTGCCCATGAGGCCCATCCAGGCATTGTCCGCACCAAACAGAATCTCCGAGACAGGTACTGGTGGCCAGCCTTAGACAAGCAGGTCGAGCATACAGTTTACAACTGCCCTATATGTCAGGCAGCTGACAAGTCTGCCAAACCTGCATTTTCTCTGTTGCAGCCAGTCCAGTGGTCTGATCAGCCTTGGCAGAAACTCGGCATGGACATTTTCGGTCCTTTGCATAATGTTCCGCAAAATGCCCGGTTCATTGTTTCTCTCATCGACTACCATTCCAAATGGCCAGAGCTTTGTTTCACACATTCGGTTACTTCGGAGGTCATCATTGAATTTCTGTCTTCAATCTTCAACCGGGAAGGTTTTCCTGATGCCATTGTTACGGAAAATGGTCCACAATTTCAGTCCCAACATTTCGAGGCTTTTCTTTCACAACGAGGAGTTCAGCACTTGAGGTCACCAGTTTTCTATCCCCAATCAAATGGGCAAATCGAGCGCTTTAATCGCGTTTTGAAGGAACATATCCAGATCGCTCAATTATAGCACCGTCCCCTCAAGCAAGTCTTGACTGAATGTTTAGCTTCGTACAGGTTCACACCACAAGGCACCACTGAAGTGTCTCCTGCTCAACTTCTCCACGGTAGGCAACCGCGAGTTGCTCTCGACATAGTCTCTTTGCCTCGTAACATAGCAGTGTCTTCTCCTGATCAAATCCGTACCAGGGTTTTTTCCCATCAACAAGCAATGAAAAAGTACGTCGACACCCGTCGAGGTGCAAAGCAGTCCAAAGTTCGCACTGGCGATCTAGTCAAGGTTCGTGTGCCAGGCAAGCGCCCCAAGTATCGGGGTCCTTACAAAGTCTTGGGCCAGGTTAGCCCCACTTCTTTTCGCTTTAGTGATGGTAACATCTGGAATGCTTCGCGCCTTGTTATTTTTCATACGGATTCGCCTTCAACACCTAAAAGTCTTCCTCATCACGTTCCGTCCACGCCTTTCAACTACGCATCAGACTGTTACATGTGGCCTCCATGTACAGACAATTCTTCTTCAAGGGGGGAGGAGTTATCAGTCGGTGTCGCTGGTTCAAGTACACCAAGTCTTACGGTTCACTTCAAACCTTCAAATACGGCTGAGACTGTTGAACCGGACTTTGGTCCGCAAAATTCTTCCGAAGCCCGTGCTGCGAGCTCTGATGAGACCGCGAATTTTAACGCTCGTTCAGAGCCTTCATAATCTTCCACTGCTTTTGATGTGTCACACCACAGCGCAAGTGACCAAGGTGCAGACACACCTGATTCTACACCCAAAAGGGCCCGCCCTAAGCGGAAGTGGCAGAAGCCGCGTCGATCGGTTTGACGACTACGTGATGTAGAACTCTTGTTCCGAACAGTTGTGTACATTTTTTTGTTTGTCAGTGCATTTTCAGGACTCATAGTGTGTGAGTTCGGTGTGCCGTGCTCTGAATTTTCATGTGTTCTAATGAACATACCTTGTAAAATATATTGGTATCGATCATAAACAGTGTATAATGAATATACAGTGAATAAAAACAGTGAATATAAACAATGTAGAGGTGAACTTTTTTCGAGGAGGGGATGATTGTTGTGTTCTGGGTTTTCGGTTTCGGTTTCGGAATGACATGTGAGGATGCCAGGGGGCGCCGCTCTGGCATCTAGGATTTCAAGGCGACTGTAAAATGAAACCAGTGTGTGTTGGGTAACCATGTAGTGCGGTTGTTGTTCTTCTCTTCGGCGTTTCGCGCCAACCCGCGTGTTCGGGCTGGTCGGCGTCCCCGCCGGCCGCGTACGTCTCCGTCGGCCGTCTTCTTCTTCTGCTTCGTCGGGACCAGCCAGCCCACAACACAGCAGTAATCACGGATGATAATAAGACAGTGTGGACATACACGAATCTAATTAGACTGTTTGAGCAAGAGCTTGCTAAGACGCGTGACAAGTCACCCCGGAAAAGAAGACAAAAACCCAAAGGTTGGTGGGATGAGGAAGTTAAGAGAGCCATAAAAAAACGTCAGGAAGCCTCTAGGGAACATAGACATGCTAAGCAACGGGGTGAACCGACAGATGATGTTGAAAGAAAATGGGAAACCTTTCTAAGCTGTAGAAGAGATGCATACCTTCTGATCAATGAAAAGATTAGAAGAAAAGGAGCTCAGTGGCTGGCAGAAGTACATAAAAAGGATAGAAAGGCAGCTGCGAAGTTTTGGAACCATCTAAACTCCCTAAGAAATGAGACGAGCCTAGAGCAGAGGTTTATGACTACAGCCCAAGGTGCTAGGCTAGAAGGGGACGAAGCTATTGAATATATAAGAACAAGGGTGACAGAAAAATTTCAACAAAGAAGTGCTTTATGCACCACAATAGACAAGGACGAACCAAGTGGTGCAATGGCTCCATTTTCACAACGTGAACGGGAAAGGGCTGAGAAGAGGGTTCCTAGTAGTACATCAACAGGCCCAGAAGCATTCCAATTATGCTGATAAAGATATTGGGTCCGAAGTCTAAACAGACTTTGAGAGAGGCAGTGAGCAAACTAATAATCGATGGTGAAGTTCCCGATGGATGGAAACTTAGCAGGATGAGCATGATCTATAAAGGAAAGGGGGACAAAGCTGACATAAACAACTACTGTCCTATAACAACGACATCAGTGGTCTACAGGCTGGCGTTGCAGATTATAAAGGGAAGACTGCAGGCATGGATAAAGGATGAAGGGGTGCTGGGGGAACAGCAGAATGGGTTTCGGAAACACAGGATGATGGAAGACAATCTGTTCTCACTGACGCAGTGCATCGAAATATCAGAAAAGGAACACAGGCCCCTCTGGCTAGCATTTTTAAATATCAAGGGAGCGTACGATAACGTGGTTCAAGAGGACTTGTGGAGAATACTGGACACACTAGGTGTGGAAGATGGAGTCACTAATCTTTTAAAGGATATCTATAAAGGTAACAAGGCAGCTATAAAGTGGGAAAAACAGGTATCCAAGCCTGCAGAGGTAAAACGGGTGCTTAGGGAGAGGTGTCCTCTGTCACCCTTGTTATTCATAATGTACCTACAAGAATTAGAGGCGAAATTAGAGGGAAGTGGACTGGGCTTCAACCTCTCTTTCGTCAAACAAAGAAAACTCATTGATCAGGCACTACCAGCATTGATGTACGCAATTGATATAGTGCTAATAGCCGACAACAAGGAACATTTGCAGAGATTGGTGGACATCTACGGTAATGAGGGAGATAGGTTAGATTTCAGATTCAGTAAGGAAAAATCAGCAGTCATGATTTTTAATGACAATAAAGCTAGTGAGATTAGAATACAGGAGATCACGCTAGAGATAACAGATAAATACAAATATCTGGGTGTATGGATAAGCAATGGGGCCGAGTACCTAAAGGAACACGAAATATAGGTGACGACTAAAGGTAACAGGAATGCAGCGGTAATGAAAAACAGGGCACTGTGGAATTACAATAGGTATGATGTGTTCAGAGGAACATAGAAAGGGGTCATGGTTCCTGGTCTGACGTTCGGCAATGCAGTTTTGTGCATGAGATCAGAAGTTCAAGCCATATTAATACACCGAATCAGGGAGTTCAAGGTGATATGGGAAGGGTATCATTTGAGGGCAGGGAAGCAAGCAGCAAGATAAAATTTGAGAAGCGATTGAGGGAAGTGGGGGAGGAGCGTTGGGCTAGGAAGGTATTAAGCTAATTGTACATGAAGAATGTCGATACAAAATGAAGGAAGCGAACCAGAAAATTGAGTGGTAAATACTTAGAAAACAGCAAAGCGCCAAACCAAAAAGAAATATTGGTTAAGAAGAAGGTGAAGGAAGCTGAGACCGATATGTGGAAAATCAGCATGATTAAGAAGTCCGCACTACAGGTCTATCGAGCTTTTAAGCAAAAAATTGCCAAGGAAAATATTTATGATAATACTCGGGGTAGTTTATACTGTTTGAGGCCAGGACGGGAGTATTGCGAACCAAGACATATCGGGCCAACTATGAAGGGGAAGACACGGTATGCAATGCGTGTGGAGAGGAAGATAAAACTGCCGAACACTTGATAATGTTCTGTAAAGGCTTCGCCCTATAGTTCAGGATGATGGTGCGGAGTTTTTCAAAGCAGTTGGGTTTAGGGACAGGGTGGGCAAAATAGACTTTAAGCGGGTAGAATAAACTAGAAGGATGTTATATGATTGGTGGCTAAAGTCAAGGCACGAGTGAAAAGTAAACCCTTCATTGCAAAGTACGAATCCTGAACCTCGCTTTTTAAAAGGGAAAAAAACAAATCTAGTTTTTGGTTAATTAAGTATTACGGCTTGGTGGCACTAGCCACCGCCCGATCTAAAGGGTACAGCCATACCCATCCATCCATCCATCCATCCATCCATACGGCGGGAGAGCGCGCCGTAATAGGTGCAAGGTCGGTTAGTGCAGAAGCAGCGTGGAACGATAGATAAGTTTCTCTGTATTTCTTTGCGTTTGTATTTTTTCACTACTAATCAATGATTAGCATGGGGAGTACTGTAGGTGTGGGACACGGGCAACGTTGTAGTGACGTTGACTACGTGAACGGGCTAGGTGGCTGGTTTGAAGAAGGTCGGGGCGCCCAGTTAGTTGTTAAAAGAGCTAGAGCCGAATACGAAGGGGACCTAGTGAGAGGCTACTAGCGAAATTGACCACGTATGTGTGCGGTGTAGGCGGCAGCTTCAAACAGTTGTTGAGGTAGGAGATTTAACAGAGGTGGCTGGATAGTGGGATTAGGGTTGAACGTAGGCCTGTCGGGCACTGGGTCCGATGTTCGGGCGGGCTATGGCTAAGGAGGCTAGGAAAACCACGAGCGAGAGTGAGCTGGTGCAGTGCGACGAATGCAAGCGCTGGTGCTACTTAGATGAGACAGCATTCACGAGTTTGCCGGCGCGCAGAAGGCGAGCTTCGTGTGCAGGCTGTGCGAGGCACTGAAGGCGGCCGTGGAGCGCATGGAGGCTAGCATCAAGGGGCTTCAGGGGGAGGTTAGGGCGGAACGGGAGCAGAGGATAGAACTCCAAAAAGAGCTCGGAGCGTCGCGTGAGCGGTAGTAGGCTACCGCCAGCCTATTAGAGCAAATGAAGGGCAACCTTTGAAAAGAACGTAAACGGCGGACCGAGCTAGAGCAGCGGGTAAAGGAACTAATGGCGCTTTGCCCCGGCCCCGAGCGGTGTGAGAGGGTAGGCGTGGGTAGCGGAGAAGGCGACAGGCGGGAAGGAACAGGCGAGAAGGGACGTAAGGGGGCCGCAGTGTCTGGTCACAGCACGAAGGCTCCGAGAACATTCAGCTCGGTGGCGCAGCAGTCTTCAAGCAGGGCAGAAACACAGGACAGACGCCAGATAGAGAAACAGGTCAAGCAAACAGGGGCGCCATCACAAACAGGAAGCCAGCGATTGTAGCGTAGAAAGGTCCTAGGGGTGGGGGATTCTAACGTGGCCAGAGTAAGGGATGACGTCTTCAAGAGAGTGAAGGAAGATGGGAGAGTGAGGGTGGAGGCGCAGTCAGAGAAGAGAATGGTGGATGCACTGGCCAAAGCTCAGGAGGTTGTAGAAAACAGCATGGAGGGCGAAAATCAAATCATTATTCATGCTGGGCTCAATGATGTGTTGAAGGGAAAAGATCAGAACCTTCAAAGAAAGCTAGAGGATGGGATGCGTAAGCTCCGAAAAGCCTCTGGGAGTGTGCATGTGACCACATGCACAGTCCCAGAGGTCTGGGGCAGCCTAGTGGGATTAAAAGTAGCGTAGTGGAGGCCAATTGTGTGATCAAGGGTTTGAGCCGGCAACTTGGATAAAGCATAATGGAAGTTGACCAAGACGTGTGCGAGCCCGGCGTCCGCCCCTTTGCACAGGATGGCATTCACTACAGTGGTTCGACGGGCAGGTGGGTCGGTAACAGAATGGGTCGCCAAGCCATAGCTTTTTTAGGAGGACCCAGAGCCCTGAGGCCAACGGTGTAGCCAAAGACGGACCTAAAGGGGCACATTTATTCAACCCACACGAAGTCCGTGAGAGAAGAAATCGACGTAAGCAGAAGGGCTGAGCTAAGTCAGACGTAGGCTATATTAACATGCAGGGTGGCAGGAATAGGATAAAGTGGGAAGAGATAGACGAGCAGTTGAGGCAGGAAGAGCTGATGGTATATGGCGTTGTGGAGACACATCTCAGGGTCCTGGAGCAACCACCCTGATATCCAGACTACGTATGGTAATATTGCAATAGAACAGAAGGCAGCAAAAAGGGGGGTGGAATTGGTGCATTTATGCATAAGAGCATGGGTTGGCAAAGAGTCAAGCAGGGATGCAAGAAACATTAATGACTGAAAGGGAAAGTGGCAGGGCAAATGACACTCTTTGGTTTCGTGTACTTGTGGACGGGAGCAAAGACAAGAGAGGAAAACCAGGCAATGGTAGTGTGTATATCAAATGACATACCGGAGTTTGCAGGAGAGTTCGAGATAATTATACTAGGAGATATGAATGCACACGTAGAAAATATAAATGGGTATACTAACTCAACAGGCAAAATGATCATAGATATGTGCGAAAGGCATGATTTGATCACTTACAACAGTACCGAGAAGTGTGAAGGCAAATAACATGGGAGGTAGGAAGGCTGCAGTCAAGGATAGATTACGCACTGGTTTCACATAGGATGTGCGATAAGCTCAAGGGAATGCACATATGTGAAGGTGGCTCAGAAGTCTGGGTAGTGATCACAAACGTATCAAACTAAGTTTTGGAAGAGCAGCGAAAGTGGGAAGGAGACAAGATGAGCAACTACAGGAAAATTTTCACTCAGAAAGGCAAATAGAAATTGCTACTAAACGAATTGAGAAATTAATCACTGAGGATAATAAAAATTTGGGGACATACACAAATGTATTTAGACTCTTTGAGCTAGAGCTTGCTAAGGCACGTGACAAGTCACCCCGCAAAAGAAAATGAAGACACAAGCCCAAGAGTTGGTGGGATGAGGAAGTTAAGAGAGCCATAGCAAAACGTTAGCAAGCCTCTAGGGAACACAGACATGCTAAGAACGGGGTGGACCGACAGATGATGTTGAAAGAAAACGGTAAATCTTTCTAAGCTCTAGAAGGGAGGCTTCCCTCCTGATCAATGAAAAGATTAGAAGAAAGGAAACTCAGTTGCTGGCACAAGTACATAAAAAGGACAGAAAGGCAGCTGCAAAAACTTGGAACCACCTAAACTCCCTAAGGAATGAAACAAACCTAGAGCAGAGGTTTATAACTACAGCTCAAGGTGCTAGCCTGGAAGGGGACGAAGCTATTGAATATATAAGAAGAAGGGTGACAGAAAAATTTCAACAAAGTGCCTTATACACCACAATAGACAAGGATGGATCAAGTGTAGCAATGGCTTCATTTTCGCAACGAGAGTGTGAAAGGGCAGAGAAGAGGGTTTTTAGTAGCACATCAACAGGCCCAGAAGCATTCCAATTATGCTGATAAAGACATTGGGTCCGGAGTCTAAACAGACTTTGAGAGAGGCAGTGAGCAGAACAATAATCGATGGTGAAGTCCCCGATGGATGGAATCTTAGCAGGTTGAGCATGATCTATAAAGGAAAGGGGTACGGTGCTGACATAAACAACTACCGTCCTATAACAGTGACATCACTGGTCTACATGCTGGCGATGCAGATTATAAAGGAAAGACTGCAGGCATGGATAGAGGATGAGAGGTCGCTGAGGGAACTGCAGAATGTGTTTCAGAAACACAGGTAGTTTGAAGAATATCTGTTCTCACTGAATGAGTGCATCGGAATAGCAGAAAAGGAACACAGGTCCTGTGACTAGCTTTTTTGGATATCAAGGGAGCGTACGATAACTTGGTTCAAGAGGACTTGTGGAGAATACTGGACACACTAGGTGTGTAAGATCGAGTCACTAATCTTTTAAAGGAAATCTTTTAAATAACAAGGTAGTTATAAAGTGGAAAAACATGTATCCAAGCCCACAGATGTGAAACGGGGGCTTAGGCGGGGGTGTCCTCTGTCACCCTTGTTATTCATGATGTACCTACAAGGATTAGAGGCCAAATTAGAGGGAAGTGGACTTGCCTTCAACCTGTCTTTCGTCAAACAAGAAAAACTCATGGATCAGGCACTACCAGCAATAATGTACGCAGATGATATAGTGCTAATGACCAACAACAAGGAAGATTTGCAGAGACTGATAGACATCTGTGGTAGTGAGGGAGATAGATTAGATTTAGGATTCAGTAAGGAAAAATCAGCAGCCATGATTTTTAATGACAATGAAGGTAGTAAGCTTAGAATACAGGAGGTACCGCTAGGGATAACAGATAAATACAAATATCTGGGTGTATGAATAAGCAATGGGACCGAGTACCTAATGGAACGCGTAATATACGTGACGATTAAAGTTAACAGGAATGCATCAGTCACGAAAAATGGGGCACTGTGGAACTACAATAGGTGTGATGTTGTGAGAGGAATGTGGAAAGGGGTCGTGGATCCTGGTATGACGTTTGGCAATGCGGTCTTTTGCATGAGATCAGAAGTTCAAGCAAGATTAGAAATTAAGCAACGTGAAATAGGTAGGCTTGCTTTAGGGGCTCACGGGAATACACCAAATCAGGGACTACAAGGTGATATGGGATGGACATCATTTGAGGGCAGGGAAGCTAGCAGCAAGATAAAATTTGAGAAGCGACTGAGAGAAATTGGGGAAGAGCGTGGGGCTAGGAAGGTTTTCAGCTACTTGTACAGGAAGAATGTCGATACAAAATGAAGGAAGCGAACCAGGAAACTGACTGGTGAATACTTGGAAAACAGCAGGTGGCCAAAGCAAAAAGAACTATCAGTTAAGAAGAAAATGAAGGAAACGGAGACTGACATGTGGAGAATTGGCATGATTAAGAAGTATGCACTACAGTTCTATCGAACTTTTAAGCAGGAAATTGCCAAGAAAAGGATCTATGATAATACTCGGGGTAGTTCTCTACTGTTTGAGGCCAGAAAGGGAGTATTGCGAACCAAGACGTATCGGGCCAAATACGAATTGGTAGACACGGTAGGCAGTGCATGTGGAGAGGAGGAGGAAACTGCCATACAATTGATAATGTTCTGTGAAGGGCTGCACCCTATAGTTCAGGATTATGGCACATAGTTTTTCTAATCACTGAGGTTTAGGAACAGGGAGGGCAAAATAGACTTTAAGTGGGTTGAATTAACTAGAAGAAGGTTGTCTCACTGGTAGCAAAAGTCAAGGCACGAGTGAAAAGTAAACCCTTCACTGCAAAGTAGGAATCCTCAACCTCACTATTTAAAGGAAAACATAAATCTAGTTTTTGATTCATTAGGTATTACGGCTTGATGGCGCTAGCCACCGCCCGATCTAAAGGGTACAGCCACATCCATCCATCCATCCATCCATCCATCCATCCATCCATCCATCCATCCATCCATCCATCCATCCATCCATCCATCCATCCATCCATCCATCCATTTGCCATCCATCCATCCATCCATCCATCTATCCATCCATCCATCCATTCATCCATCCATCCATGCACGTCGGGCCGCCACGAGAAGCACATATGTGCATGCTGGACTGCGTGCGTTGTGCTAGCCTTTTGTGTTATTTTTTTCGTTTAAATGATGCTCTGAGAAGCAGTGGTGAGCCGACGACAGAGTCACTGTTTTTTACCCGGTTGCAAGAGCGGGTACAAGTCGTGCAAAGAAAAAGTCTCGTTGTTCGGCGTGCCTAATGAAGCCGACGTATTTCAACAGTGGCAGTGCAACATTCCAAGAGCAGCTAAGCCGCTTGACTGCAACGCAGCTGTCTGCGAGCTTCATTTCGACAAGCAGTTTGTATCACGACACTTTGAACATATTATTGACGAAAAAACTGTACGCTTTGAGAGAACGCGACCGGTCCTTCTGCCTTTCGCCGTACCCACGATCTTTATCAATGTACATACCTACTTATCAAGACCTGTTTTCAGGAAAAGTAATCCCAAGACGAGTTGTGCCCACCGCTTGATTTTCCAGAACAGCGGCAATGGCTCAGTGAGGTGCTACAGCCACTGCTAGGTGAGGAGCCTGATGAGTCTGCGACTGTGCCTTCTGATCCTCATGTTCCTTTCAACCACGGGGACGTTTCCTGCCGTCAGACAGCTGGGAAAAGCACGTGTTCGGTGGTGTGCCATTGAAGGTCGCGTACAGTGTGTGTTCACCGGGGCCAGGCATGGGTCTCCTGTGCGCTGAGAAGCTTGTGTTGTTTACTGTGACCGACGATAGTGTGGCGCATGAAGTGTTCGTGCGCGGAGTGAAACTTGATCTGGACGAGCCTGGCAGCCCAGCTTCCGTTCTCAAGGCTGTCGATGGTATGCATGTATGTTCAGGGGCAGGATTTCTTGAAGAGTACCCGTTCGCAAGCTCTAACTCCTACTTGACAGTATGGAATGGGAGCCTGTACAACAAAATGTATGCAGGTACCTCACTTGAGCGGTGTGTAGCCGGCAAATATCTTCGGAGAATCCTCATCAACCAAAGGTGTCGGAGAAAAAGCAACAAGTCAAAAACACATATTTCTCGAAAAATCAAAACGACAATACAAGCTGTGCGGCGCTTGAAGGATGAAGTGAAAGCGTTAGACGAAATCATTTCGCAAATGAAAGAAGCAAATGAGAAGATTGAGGAAGAGGTACTTTTGAAAAAGATTGACAGCCTTCCCCCTAAACAGACAGCTGCCATTCTTCAATGCTTTGCCACTGCAAGCCGAAAATCACCTAAAGGCATGCTTTACAGTTCTGAGTGGATTCTGGAATGTGTCCTAATGCCTATTAAGAGCCCAAAACTGTGCGAGCACGTACGCCGATAAAAGATTCTCATGCTTCCCAGCCGTACTTGTCTCAAGAATTTCATGAAGAAGTACGAGAGCAGCTTCGGTTTAAACTCCTCTGTTCTCTCTGGAATCACAAAAAAAACTGAAAAAGATGGATGAGTTTCAGCGTCATGGTGGTCTGATAATAGACGAGATGAAACTTGCTGAAAACATTGGAGTGGCACCAGGTACTGGAAAAATTGATGGCTTTGTGGACCTTGGTGCATTTACGTCTGAACATGACGACTGTGCCATGTTACCATGGAGTGATTGTAATGTTTCAACACTTGTCCGGGTCCTGGCATCAAATTTTACGTGTTTTTGCATCGAGGGGAAACGTAAAAGCCCAATTAGTCTCCAAGATAATTTTGCAAGCGGTTATTTTGGCCGAAGAAGCAGGGCTTAAATCTGCTTATGTCGCTTGCGACGGAGTATCTTGAAACCGCGCAATGTCGCATCAGTTTGGCATATCCAGTATGGCTGCAGCTGTCACGCCGTCAGTACAGCACCCTGCTGATGATAGTAGACGTCTGTTCTTTTTTTCAGACTTTCCCCATCTTGTTAAATGTGTGAGAAATGGCTTCATAAAAGGGGGCTACAAAACTCCAGCATGTCACGTTGATGTGCGACCAATCAGAGCTGCCTACCAGTTGGCCAAGTGTGCAACAACACTTAAGGTAATGCCCAAGATCACACATGTTCACCTGAATCCGAATAATTTCCAAAAAATCAAGGTAAACTATGATTTTCCCTCTTCAGTGCCGAAGTGCTGCGTGGTCTGTTTTTGTACCGGGAACAAATTTCTGCTCTTATGTAAGGGAAACAGAAGAGTTCATCACCTTTATGCAGAAATTGATTTCTGTGATGACCTCAAGGGTGCCTACAGCAGCACTGAGAAAAAACTCCGAAGTAGTAAGAGTGCTGCAAAATGCCCTGGATTACATTAACAGGTGGGAAGCCAATACAGGGGCCCACAAAGGCAGGCTTTCTGTCACGCAGCACTTCTGAAGGCCTTCGGGTCACAATAAAAGGGACCGTACAGCTTTTTGAAGATCTCACTGAACGTGTTGGATACAAGTATTTGCTAACCTCACGTCTGAGCCAAGACCCCATCGAAAAGCTGTTTGGCATTATTCGGCTGTTCTCCGGCTGTAATGACTACCCCACCTGATCCCAGTTCTTAACAGCAGTTAGCTGCTTAAGTTTTTTATAACTTATGCAAAGCGCTGGACACACGAAACTGTACAGGAGGTGCCCTCACGTCCTTTGTCGGAGTTGACGCAGCCGCCAACCACATGGAAACCCTACTTGATGAGGGAAAACTTGATGAGGCTTCGAGTGTCTTTGAGCAATCTGAACTTTCCGATCATGTCTACACACAGCAGCCAAGTGATGTCAGATTAACGTATTACCTGGCCGGATATGTGGCCCTGCAAAAAGGTGATGGCAACGAAGTGTTGGGAATGCTTTGACCTCCTCTTAACATCCGCTAAAGACGCAGTTGTAGGTCTTTCTTCGTTTACGGATTTCTGCGACCAAGGAGGTCTTCTGTACCTTTCCGTTGAGTTCTTTGCATTTATTGAAGCCTTAGAAGATGTTTTTACCATGTGGTTCAGCTGGAACAATCTTCAGCGAGACAGCATGACGGAAGTTTTGCAGATCACGAAGAATGTGCCCCGCGTTGGGTGTCGCACCTATGAAAACGAGCTGACAAGCAACATGATCAAGTTTTTTCTTTTGACCAGGCTTCATTTTTTACTGTCTCTCAACAGAGAACGAGCTTCAGCGAGCGAAACAAGGAAGCACTTGAAACTTAGAAGAACGACTTGAATGGCAGAGACTCTTGTTGTACCTTTAGTGTGTTTGCTCTTGTCCTTTATTTACAGTGGATGAGCGAGGTATCCGCTACACATCTATGAAGTGTTCTGTACCCTTTGTTTAAGGTACATGTGACCGAGGACGGTGAAGAATTATGGCTGAGCACATTGAGTTGGGTGAGAAGCATTATATCACACACTCGTTGCGCAATTACCATTTTGTGATCACTGGTTATCTAATGCGACTCCTTGCTCTTCACTATGTCCGTATAGAGTCTTTTTCATTAATGCGTTTTAGGCTTTCGTTTCTTGCTTTTTCTCTGTTTAGCTCTCAAGACTGATTTTTTTATGTGATTGTTTTATTGTAAATATATTTTTGTTGTGTTTGTTATAAGTCAAAATGTCCAATAAAAAAAAACCCAGCGTGGCTCTATAGTAGTATACTGGACTGCCACGCAGAGGGCTTGGGTTCAAATGTCATTCCAGCATCGGTATTATTTCTCATTTTCATCTATTTTTTTCGTGTCCATCGATTACATCGCCAATGGTGACGCCGCTCAACGCAGGAACGGGCTCCCAAAAATTTCGGATGGTGAGGGGGCTCACGGGCCCGGAGTGCCACGCGCTGGCTACGCCCCTAGTTTGTTCTAATTAAATAAACAGTTCAGACTGCAATTTTGCAAATAATTCGATGTTTCATTGCCTCTCATTTTTGAAGTAAAATATTTTCGCAGCAGAGGCCTGGGTTTACCGCACAAAAGAAGAACAATCGAATAAACACCACAAGCAAAAAAAAAAACATCCTAACGAAGGTGCAGCTATCGCAAGAGCACATTTTAATCATTCATTCTCGAACGCCGCGTGCTCGGCAAGCGCCGTCACCTTCGACCTCGGCACTACAATTCAACTTAGGACGAACCAGAAGCTTGATAGCGTCTGCGATTAAAATTTGGGCTTAAATTGTTGCCACGTTCACATGTTATAGAAACCGCGATGGAAAAATGAAAACTCGAGGTCCAAAATCAATCTGTTTCAACAAGTCACGGCAAAAAAAAACGCTTCCCGACATTCTTAATTCACACTGGCCCGACAGTCATAGCTGGCATATAGAGATGCAATATACATGTGCACGTACCAGAATGAAGAAGTGGAATTTAAATGCACAGAGCTAAATAACGGCCAATTAGCTGCGCGACAAGCAGATGGCTACATGGCAAGCGGGCGTGTAAGCGGGTGTCAGCGCTTCCTACAGTTCTCTTTTCGATGCATCGTGGAGTGGCCTCAGAGCCGGCGGCGCGGTCTGCACACTTCCCCTATTCCAGACACTGTACCATGATGGTATAGTGTACTAGAATATTGGGTAGTGTGTTCAGGGAGGAGCCGTGGCTGACGCAGCTGGTATTTACAGCCGCGAAATGGCGCCACCTTAGCATGAGCTGTCACCTAACGCTTTGCCTACATGCAGTTCTGTGCTTTGATATTAGTAATAGCAGGAAGTTAAAGTCCTAAAACCACCATACGAATATGAGAGACGCCGTAGAGGAGTGCTCCGGAAATTCAACCACCTGGGGTGTTTTAACGTGCACCTAAATCTAGGTACATGCACCTCTTTATTTGCGCCTCCACCGAAAATGCAGCCGCCATGGCCGGGTTTCGATCCCGTGATATGCGCTTGCATACGTAATTGATGACACGTCCACGAAAAGCTTTCTAATAGGTTTGTTTGTACTGAATTCAAAACAAAACAAAATATCAAAGCCACAACACATGGTCCAAATGCAGGTAATAACAAACGACAGCGAAGCAGTCATCCCTGGGGAAACTGCCTGCAGTTTTTAAAGCTCGGTTGGTGGACGAACAAAAAATTAGGAAGATTGAGGTATCGAACGAGCATCTATAAACCCGAAAGTTTCTTGTTATGTTACTGATATATCGAGTCGTAGTCTGCACACTGCAACAGCTTCGACTTCGTTCATTACGCGCGCGGCACCGTTCTTGTCGATAGTGCATCATGAAAATTTAATTACATTGCTAAGGTGACAAAACTGCCATTTGATTGAGAGGCAAGCCATAGCTGAAGTCTTGGCAATAATTTGTCAATCTTGGGTCTTTAAACCTTTACGTTCCCACCGAATTACTGCTACTGTGGCTGGTATATTGCACTGTACAGTCAAAAGGAAACATCACTTCGCACCACTGTCACACTCTAAGAAGAAACCCTTTATTTACGAGCGCGCATACTACAGTGAGCAGTAACAGTGATTAAATTCGTTGACATTCCGTGAAATTATAAGTGCACGATCACTTCATCACGGTGGCACATTTATGAACACCGACTGATTTTCGCATGCAGCTTTTTTTGTTTTTTTTGTTTTGCTTCTAGAGACTGGTTGATACCCTTCACGAAAAAATAAAGTCGTGACAGCACGTAAATTACCGCTCTCTTTGACACGAGATGCAGTGCGATCGAGCTCACATAAGTTCAATTGATTGATATGTGGTATTTAACGTCCCCAAACCACTATATGATTATGAGAAACGCTCCGGAAATTTCGACCACTTGGGGTTTTTAATGTGCACCCAAACCTGAGCATACGGGCCTACAACATTTCCACCTCCATCAAAAACGCAGCCGCCGCTGCCGGGATTCAAACCCGCAACCTGCGGGTCAGCAGCCGACATATAAGTTCAAGGTAAAAAAAAAAAGCTTGAGTAAGTGTTTCAGCGAAGCTGCAGTCCCTGTAGTGTTCACTACCTCAGGTTCGTAGTCAGCAGGAAGGTCCATCGATGAACCTGAATCAGTGGCCTCACCGTCAACACATGGTGCTGCAGTTTGGAGATGGTAGATTTGATGACCGAGTTCTCCCGCTTTCTCGGAGGTCTTGGATGCGGCGCTTTCTTCGATAAGTAACTTGGAGCGTTAGGCAGTACCATCGGCACGGCGTCCGGCGTTAGCTGTGGTCTCCTACGTGATACGCGTACTTTGCCGTTTATAACGTGCACGTAGTCTCCGAGAACACATGAAGACTCGAAGTGTAGCTAACATACAGAGCATCTTTTGTTTAAAGTCAAACCTTTAAATGTGAATTTTGTTCCCAAACCTTTCTCCATGCTTCATCTTTGGGTGCAGCGAAAAGCGACGGCTGCTCACCTTTTTTTCAAAGGTATACCCTGTTTCGCATCTAGGTGCATAGTAGTGTCGTTGCCGCCGATGACTCGGCATCGCCTCACTGTCGCGTGGCCAGAAAAAACATTGCCAGAAAAATTTTTGTTAAGCGGGCGCGAACACAAGCAACAGGCCCCTGAACAGCATCCGATAAGGCAGAGCGGCGTGGAGCTGACAATCCTGCCAGTATGGATGGATGGATATATGTGGCTGTACCCTTTAGATTGGGTGGCTAATGCCACCTAGCCGTAATACTTAGTTAACTAACCACTAGATTTATCTTTTTTACCCTTTCAACAGTGAAGTTGAGAACTGGTACTTTGCAGTGAAGGGTTTGATTTTCAGTCGTGCCTTGACTTTAGCTACCAATCAAATAACCTTCTTCTAGTTAATTCTACCCACTCAAAGTCTATCTTGCCCTCTATGTCCCTAAACCCCAGTGCTTTGAAAAACTCTGCGCCATCATTCTGAACTATAGGGTGAAGCCCTTTACAGAACATCATCAAGTGTTGACAGTTTCTTCTTCTTCTCCACACGCACAGCATACTGTTTCTACCCCTTCGTATTTGGCCTGATATGTCTTGGTTCGCAATACTCCTATCCTGGCCTCAAACAGTAGAGAACTACCTCGAGTATTATTATAAATCCTTTCTTTGGCCATTTTCTGCTTAAAAGTTCGATAGATCTCTAGTGCGGATTTGTTAATCATGCCAATTTTCCACATGTCAGTCTCCGTTTCCTTCACTTTCTTAGTAACCGATAGTTCTTTTTGGTTTGGCCACGAGCTGTTTAAGTATTTGCCAGTAAATTTTCTGGTTCGCCTCCTCCCTTTTGTTCTGACATTTTTCATGTACAAGTGGCTGAAAACCTTCCTAGCCCAACGCTCCTCCCCCATTTCACTCAATCGCTTCTCAAATTTTATCTTGCTGCTAGCTTCCCTGCCCTCAAATGATGTCCATCCCATGTCATCTTGTACTCCCTTATTTGGTGTATTCCCGCGAGCTCCTAAGGCAAGCCTACCTATTCCACGTTGCTTAATTTCTAATCTTGCTTGAACTTCTGATCTCATGCACAAGACCGCATTGCCGAACGTGAGACCAAGAACCATGACCCCTTTCCATAATACTCTCACAACATCATACCTAATGTAATTCCACAGTGCCTTATTTTTTATCACTGCTGCATTCTAGTTACCTTTAGTCATCACGTATATTTCGTGTTCCCTTAGGTACTCAGTTCCATTGCTTATCCATAAGCCCAGATATTTGTATTTATCTGTTATCTCTAGCGTGACTTCCTGTATCCTAAGCTCCCAACCTTCATTATCATTCAGAAATCATGACTGCTGATTTTTTTCTTACTGAATCTGAAATCTAAACTATCTCCCTCATTACTGCAGATGTCAATCAATCTCTGCGAATCTTCCTTGTTGTCGGCCATTAGCACAATATCATTTGCGTACATTAATGCTGGTGGAGCCTGATCAATGAGTTTTTCTTGTTTCACGAAAGAGAGGTTAAAGCCCAGTCCACTTCCCTCTAATTCGGCCTCTAAACCTTGTAGGTACGTCATGAATAACAAGGGTGACAGTGGACACCCCTGCCTAGCCCCCATTTCATCTCTGTGGGCTTGGGTACCTGTTTTTCTCTCTTTATAACTACCTTGTTACTTTTATAAATTTCCTTTAAATTATTAGTGACTCCATCTTCCACACCTAGCGTGTCCAGTATTCCCCACAAATCCTCTTGAACCACGCTGTCGTACGCTCCCTTGATATCCAAAAATGCTAGCCACAGGGGTCTGAGTTCTTTGCCTGCTATTTCGATGCACTACGTCAGTGAGAACAGATTGTCTTTCAACATCCTGTGTTTCCGAAACCCATTCTGCAGTTACCCTAGCACCTTCTCATCCTCTATCTATACCTGCAGTCTTTCCAATCTGCATTGCCAGCCTGTAGACCACTGATGTCACTGTTATGGAACGGTAGTTGTTTATGTCAGTATTGTCCCCCTTTCCTTTAAAGATCATGCTCATCCTTCCAAGTTTTCATTCATCGGCGACTTCGCCATTGGTTATTATTTTGCTCACTGCTTCTCTCAAAGCCTGCTTAGACTGTGAACCTGATGTCTGTATCCGCATATTTGGAATGCCATCTGGGCCTGTTGATGTACTACTTAGAACGCTCTTTTCAGCCCTTTCCCACTCTCGTTGTGAAATTAGAGCCATTGTGCCACTTGATCCATCCTTGTCTATTGTTGTGCATAAGGCACTTCTTTGATGAAATTTTTCTGTCACCCTTGTTCTTTAATATTCAATAGCTTCGTCCCCTTGTAGTCTAGCACCTTAAGCTGTAGTTATAAACCTCTGCTCTAGGCTTGTTTCATTTTTAGCGGAGTTTAGATGTTTCCGAAATTTCGCAAGTGCCTTTATGTCCTTTTTATGTACTTCTGCCAGCCACTGAGCGCCCTTTCTTCTGATATTTCTTTTATCAGGAGGAATGCTTCCTTTCGAGGGCTTAGAAAGATGTCCCATTTTCTTTCAACATCATCTGTCGGTTCACCCCGCTGCTTAGCATGTCTGTGTTCCCTAGAGGCTTCCTGCGTTTTGCTATGGCTCTCTTAACTTCCTCATCCCACCAACTTTTGGGTTTGTGTCTTCTTTTCCGGGGTGACTTGTCACGTGCCTTAGCAAGCTCTAGCCCAAACAGTCGAATTAGATTTGTGTACGTCCACACTGTTTTATTATCCTCCGTGATTACTTTCTCAATTTCTTTAGTAGCAATTTCTATCTGCCTTTCTGATATAAAATGTTCCTGTAGTTGCTCATCTTGTCTGCTTCCCACTTGCGCTGCTCTTCCAAAACTTAGCTTGATAAGTTTGTGATCACTACCCAGACTTCTGGAACCACCTTCATCTATGTGCATTCCCCTGAGCTTATCATACCTCATATGTGACATCAGTGCGTAATCTATCGTTGACTTTGGCTTTCCCACCTCCCATGCTATTTGCCCTTCACACTTTTCAGTACTGTTGCAAATGACCAATTCATGCCTTTCACACATATCCATGATCATTTGGCCTGTTGAGTCAGTATACCCATCTATATCTTCTATGTGCGCATTCATACCTCCTAGTATAATCATTTCGCACTCTCCTCCTAATTCCTCAATGTCATTTGATATACACTCCACCACTGCCTGGTTTTCCTCTGTGGCCTTTGCTCCCTTCCACAAATACACCAAACCAAGGAGTGTCATTTGCCCAGCTACTTTCTCTTGTAACCACAAATGTTCCATGCATCCCAGCTTGACTCTTTGCCAATTCATGATCTTATGTATGAATGCACCCACTCCACCCCCGGTTTTGCTGCATGCCATTTTATTGCAATATTCCCATACGTAGTCGGGATTGCAAAGTGGTTGCTCCATGTCCCGAAGATGTGTCTCCATAACCCCATATACCATCAGCTCTTCCTGCCTCAACTGCTCTTCTATCTCTTCCCACTTTAACCTATTCCTGCCACCCTGCATGTTAATATAGCCTACATCTGACTTAGCTCGGCCCTTGTGGTTACGTCGATTTCTTCTCCCACGGACTTCGTGTGGCTTGAATAATTGTGCCCCTTTAGGTCCGTCTTTGGCTACACTGTTGACCTCAGGGCTCTGGGTCCCCCTAAAAAGCTGTGGCTTGACGACCCATCCTATTACCAACCCTCCTGCCCGTTGCACCACTGTAGTGAATGCCATCCTGTGCAAAGGGGCAGGCGCCGGGCTCGTACACGTCTTGGTTCACCTCCATTACGCTGTATCTGAGTTGCCGGCTCATACCCTTGGTCACACAGTTGACCTCCACTACCCTCCTTTTCGTCTCACGAGACTGCCCTCAGACCTCTGGTAGTTAGCATATGGTCACATGCACACTCCCAGAGGCTTCTCGGAGCTTACGCATGCCATCCTCGATCTGTCTCTGAAGGTTGTGATCCTTGCCTTTCAACACTATATTGAGCCCAGCATGAATAAGACGAAATTTTCGCCCTCCATGCTGTTCTCTACAACTTCCTGAGCTTTGGCCAGTGCATCCACTATGCTCTTCCCTAACTGGGCCTCCACTCTGACTCTCCCATCTTTCTTCACTGTCTTGAAGACGCCATCTCTAACCCTGGCCACGTTAGAGTCCCCCACCACCAGGGCCCTAGCTCTACGCTGCAATCGCTGGCTTCCTGTTTGTGATAGCGCCCCTGTTTGCTTCACCTGTTTGTCTCTCTGCCGTCTGTCCTGTGTTTTTGCCCTGCTGGAAGACTGCCGCGCCACCGAGCTGTATGTTCTTGGAGCCTCCGTGCTGTGGCCAGACACCGCGGCCCCCTGACCTCCCTTCTCGCCTGTTTCTTCCCGCCTGTCACCTTCTACGCTACCCGCACTTTCCGTCTCACACCACTTTGTGCCGGGGCAAGGCGCCTTTAGCTCCCTTACCCGCTCCTCGAGCTAGGTCTGCCCTTCCCGTTCTTTTCGAAGGTCACCCTTCATTTGCTTTAATAGGCTGGTGGTAGCCTCCTCCCGCTCACGCGGCACTCTGAGCTCTTTTGGAGTTCTATCCTCCGCTCCCGTTCCGCCTTAAGCTCCTCTTGAAGCCCCTTGATGCTAGTCTCCATGCGCTGAACGGCTGCCTTCAGTGCCTCGCACAGCCTGCACACGAAGCTCACCTTCTGCGCGTCGGCCAATCTCGAGAATTCTGTCTCGTTCAAGTAGCACCACCGCTTGCATTCTTCGCACTGCACCAGCTCACTCTCGCCCGTGGTTTTCCTAGCCCCTTTAGCCATCGCCCGCCCGACCATGGGACCAAGCACCCGAAAGCCCTAAGCTCAACCCTAATCCCGCTATTCAGCCGCCCCCACTAACTCTCCTACCTCAACAACTGTTAGAAGCTGCCGCCCAGCCCGCACACACACGAGTTCAATTTCGCTAGTAGACTCTCACTAGGTCCCCTTCGGGTTCGCCTCTAACTGTTTAACAACTAACCGGGCGCCCCGAACTTCTTTAAAACAGCCACCTACCCCGTTCACGTAGTCTACGTCACTGCAACGTTGCCCGTGTTCCACACCAACAGTACTCGCAACGCAAGTTATTGATTAGGATAAAAAATAATAGCCTTCACAAACACAAAGAAATAAAGAAAAACTTATCTCTTGTTGCGCGCTGCTCCTGCACCAACTGACTTGCACGACCTTGCACGACCTGTGACTCTTTCTGCGTTCGACGCTGTGCTAATGACGCTTTGAGGGTAATGGAAATGACCCGGTAACCCGGTTGCAAGAGCGAGCATTCTGGTTTTCGAGAAGCAAATGGACGCACGTTGTCTCTTTTTGGGGTGCCGAAGGACAATGAATGGTGGAAGCAATGGGACAGAAATCTTCACCGCAAGAACAAGACACTTTCCGAGACTTCAGCTGTGTGCGAGAGGCGCTTTAAGGAGCATTTTATTTTGCGCGACTATGTGCACGTCGTCAATGGTCAGGAAGTAAAGATTCCTCGAGGTAAGCCAGCGCTGACCAACGACGTGGTTCCTACTCTTCTGCCCAATTTACCAGCCTACCTCTCAAAGGAGATGCGTCAGCGAAGACCAGAGAGAAAGCGCGTTGCTGCGAGCCCAGCTACATGCACGAAGAAGCTGTGCTTGTCTCGACGTGATATTGTTGATACGTCGTCCCCAGGTGTGGGTGTGGATGGCGACGACCGTCTGAATGGGATGGTGCCCCGGCATAATCTGCATACGATTGGGAACACTGTAAGTGTCTTGAATGGTTGGGCGCGACTTGAGGCTCTGGACTTTGATGGTGTTGTGTTCACCACGACAAGTGTAAAAAAAAGAACCTTTTGCTCTTCTTCGCGAAAGAGTGGTGATGTTTGCAACGGAATAAGCCGACACAGTTACCGCCCACGTATACTTTCGCGGAAAAGAGAGGAAGGACGTTGCAATCAAATCGGTTATGGAAGAGGCAGAGACTTTTAGATATTGCGATAGTGTTTTCCTTTTCAAGTGTGCCATGGACCAAGCAGAGTTGGACAAAAACTACAAGAAGGATACCACATGCCACCTCAAACACTCCGTAGACATTGCATACGGCATGGTTCTCAGCAGATCTGGATCAGAAACAGTAAGAAAGAAGGTAAGCACTTAACTTGTTCTGCGGCATTGTGCTGTTAATTTTTTATGGGGGAAAAGACCTTTTGAGACATGAAAAAAACAGCTTTCCTTGTACATTTCAGTGTAGTATCATGTAGCTACAAACTTCATGCGTCTTCGAGGCTTTTCGAAAACTTTTCAGCACGAAAGGGACGGAGCACAAAGTTTTCGAAAATGCATGAGTTCCAACTCGCCCACCCCTCAAGTTCGATGCTCATAATTTTCAGCAAACAAGATGAATACTATATCTTACCATCCTACTTATTCAAGTGAAAACTAAACGTGTAATTTAAAATTGTTGCCATGCACTTACAGAAAACTGTCCATTTGGATACAGCCTATGTCATGTGTTATTACAAATTAATAAAGGTGCCAGAAGGCAGTAACAGGCAAGCACAAGTAAAATAGGGAATTGGCTGTGAAAATAATGTTGAACTGCTACAAGAAAATCTAAAAGTTTGACTTGTGCAGTTCGTGATGTGTTGAATAATTTCTTACATAATGTAACAAGTGTTGCATAAATATGTCTGTGAATATGAGAATAACAGCCAAACTTTTTTTGCTTTAGGTGCCATCTGTGTAGCATGCCGCTGCCTAAGGAAGAGCCTACAATCAAGGAAGTCCTGGCTCAAGACAAGAAAGCCCGTGAAGAGTAACATTACTAATCACCGGAAGCTGACTCGGCAAAGGACAAAGCGCTTGGCCTTACGTGCTATCACTCTGCAACAGATGGTTTCCAGAATGAAAAATGCAAATTCGAAAATCATTGAAGACACCCTCAAAAGCAAACTTGAAACACTGCCATCTGAACAAAAAGAGGCCGCTATGCATATGTTTGCAGCAGCTAAACGAAAGGCATGCGGGGAAAGGCATACAGCAAGAGCTGGATCCTCGCGTGTGTCATTATGAAAATGAAAGGCCCGAAACTATATTAGCACATGTTCAAGCAAAATATTCTGACACTCCCAACAAAATCAACGCTGAGCAATTACCTAAAGTCTTATAGGACCGGGTTTGGCTTTAATCCCAATTTTTTTAAAGTCATTAAGGAAAAAAGCACGATGGATAATTTGAAAAGACATGGAGGGCTGCTAGTAGACGAAATTAAACTGTCAGAAAACCTAGCTGTTACTTTCGGTGCACTCATTGAAGGATTCATTGACCTGGGCTTTTTCACACCTAAGACTGGCAAACACGCTCTATGCGACCATGGAAGGGTCATTTGTTACGTACCGTTTGTTGGGAAGGGGATGCAGACCCTAGTCGTATTCACCACTCTTGCTAACGTGAACGGAGATCTGCTAGCAAAAATTATGACAGAAGCAGTTATTCTTGCAGAATATGTGGGATTATTTGTTGACTTCTATACTAGTGACGGTGCATGTGGGAACAGGAAGATGTGGTCTCCGATGGGAATTGGAGCGACTACAACACTGACAAAATGCAAGGTGCAACACCCAGTTGATGCCAGCCGTTCACTTCATTTTGTGTCCGACTTTCCGCACTTAATTAAGTGCCTCAGAAATGGGCTCCTGAAGAGCAGCTTCAACACACCAGCAGGCAAGGTAAGATAGTTCAGTAGGTTTTTCTTGCATTTCACCTGTTGCGAGCAGGCCGTGTTTGTATGTACAGGGCTTTATATTGATAATGCAAACGGCTTGTCTTCTCTCTGTGTATATTTTGCAGGTCTCCCTTCGTCCACTACTGAAAGTACAGGTGTTTTACGGCTCTAACGTAGCTCTTCAAGCCATGGCTGAAATAACAAGCTGTCACACCAACCCGAACAACTTTGAGAAATTGAGGGTTCCCTTTGCATTCCAAGTGTTTGGGGACAAGATGCTGAATGGTCTTCTGCTGTATGAGAGCTGGAACGCATCTGTGGAAGCATACAACCAGTGCTCATCTTCTTTGGGTAAGTTCACGCGCAACGCTTTTTCTGAGGTACAATTGTGCAGGATATGAAAAAATCGCAGAGCTATACATTCGACCATGAACTAAATCTAATAATGTAACTTCTTGTATTTTTTTTCAGAATGATCCGAGACATCATTGAAATAATGACATCCTGATTTCCAAGACAAGCCCTGCGGCCAAACTCTGCGCCAGAGGACAAGCTTCTCTCGTTCTTTACGTACCTGACTGAATGGGAGCTGCATCCATGTGGTCGAGGTGGCTTCGTTTCAGAATCTACTGCGAATACTGCGACTGGCCTGAGAGTCACAATTGCTAGCGTTCTGTCATTGCTGACCTATCTAAACAAGAATGTTGGCTACAAGTATTTATTGACCTGCAAGCTTAGTCAGAATCCAGTGCAAAATCTGTTTGGGCATAGTACGACAACCAAGCAGTTGCAATACCAATCCAACACCACAACAGTTTATAATTACCGTGTCTTGCCTACGTTTTTACGGGCTTGCAAGATCCGTATCTAACGGCAATGCTGAACCTGGTGTTCTTACCCCCCTGCTTGAGCCAGATATGATGGGAGACCAAAAGCCTGGAAAAAGTGACATGATCGAAAGTCTTCTTAGTGACGATGACATTCCCTCTGCAGGAACTCAAAAGCAGGGCCCTGTTCCAGATCATGCTTCATGTGTTCAAGCAAAAAGTGATGATCGGCTCATAGTTTACATTTGTGGTTACGTTGCCAGGAAGTTTTTGTTTAAATCGGAGTGGGATGAATGCCACAAATTGCTCCTAACAAAGGAGGATGATGTTAATTGTCTTGCTGCTGCTCTGTACACCCGGCTGCGAGACAATGGTGGCCTACTGTACCCAACTGGATGGCTTTTCAGATTTATTCGAAGGTTAGAAAGCCTATTCACAGCCACATTTAGTACACAGGAGCTGTATCATGAGAGCGTGATGGATGCCATTGCTCTTGTTAAGGGAAACCGTCAAGAGTGGATTGGATGTGCTGCCATGCAGAGTCGTTGACCGTGAAGGTTATAGCTTTTTATGTTACCTCCCGGCTGCACTTTCTTGGGAAGTATTTAAACCGTTCGAAGAGTAACAGTCGGGAGACCTCAAGATACCTGAAGTTTAGCCACTGTACATAAGTATGTGCAATGGTATTGCGTGCTCTCTTCCGTGGAACTCTTCACCTGCATTATATTTGGTGAATATGTCCCCCCTAGAATTGATAATGTCAACAAATTAAATGTGTCTTCACGAGGCTCGTGCTTCTGATATGCAAGTTTATTGCATGCATTCATTCAGCAGAAAATAGTTTCTATGTTTCCTGTTGACTGGTGCAGCTAAATAAAGTTTATAAACACAAAGCGAAATTTCGATGCGTTCTGCTACAGCAGCACGATGCGAATGCATCCTGATCAGATATTGCTGCAGGTAAGCGTCATGTACTATCATCGCATGTTACAGATATTAGGGTTGCTTACATGACACCTTGCTGAAATATTTGATTAAGAGTGCGTAGCAGCGAAAATGACAGGAGTGGACAGAAGAGAGGACACGTCAGCGCTCTTATTCTTCTCTTCTGTCTCCTCCTGTCGTTTTGCGCTGCTACACAATCTTGATCATGTTGTACCAACATGCCCAATCCTGCTGCCTTTTAAGTGACATATTTCGCACGAGGAAAAATGAACATGACATTCTAAAACCTTTCTACGATGCACTCGCTCATGGCGGCCAGATGGGAGGAGGAGGAATGACCTATTAGAAACTTTCAGCGGAGCGTCACTTACGCTCAGCCTCACGCAGATGTAGCTCCCCGAGATGTTGCAAGGAACTGCAAACATTTCGCGTTTTTCATGAGTGCGTCTTGCCGAGACGGACTCAACTTTGCCTCAAAACGAAAACAAACGCTCCGGTCAGTTAACTTTCTAAAGGAGCGAGAGATGCATTGTGCGTTCCACCGCTCGCACGATCGTTCTGTTCACGCACACTACACTTCGTAATATGCGTTTGTGTGTAAACGAGGATTTTAAAAAATGGGAGCATATCCATGGAGTGAATGATGGATAGTGGGGCGAAGCATCCATCCGTCCATTCGTTCTTGCTTCCGCCCATACATGCGTGCGTCTGTATTGCCGCCCGTGCGTCCACCCGCCCGTCCGCGCATGCGTCTGTTCGTGCGTCCGCACGTTCATCTGTGCGTCCGTCCCTGCGTTCGTCCATGCATCCGCCCCTGCGTCTGTCCATGCGCCCATCCGTCCGTGCAGCCATCCATGCGTCCGTCCATGCATCTGTCTGTGTGTCCGTTCGTCCACCTATTCAACACCCAATTGAGTACCACCATCTCGCATCTTTTCATCATATATTCCTCATATAGAAGCACCGCCATCAAGCGGACATTCCAAGGACTGAACGAGAGGAAGCACAGGCACACTTTCTCACGGCTTGCGCTTCGTATCTACTTCCCACCTTTAACCACCACGAGTTCATGGTATATACTAGTTCATTGTATTCATGGCACTGCGGCCCAATGCTCGCTAAACCTTTCTGAAACCTAGGAGGTTACGCCCGGCGAGTATAACGTAGCAACCCTTTCTTGTCTTCTGTGCGTTGTTGAACAATAAAAAATTCGCAGCGTGGCGTTAACTAAAAGCCAAATTCTCCCGTCTCTCATTCCCCCTTAGCAGCCATTGGCATGTACACTGAGCACTATCTTTTATTGTTCAACAACGCACAGAAGAAATCTCTCACTGGCACCAACTTGAAGGTCAAAATGTAATACTAGTTACACACTACGACTACTACTATGACTGTGAGGGATGAACGGGTGCTACTATAAGGAGCTTCGCCCCTAAAATGCTGGAGTAGAAATTCCCAACGCATAGGCAGCAAAGGTGAAGCCACGGAGTAGGGGAGCGACCAGCCGCTGCTTGGGAAACGAGCTTGCGCGCCATCTCGTGACCTTCTATGGAGGACGCGTCGTGCCTAGGCCGCTGCTCCGGCCACTACCAAATACTTTTAGTACACTGTACCTGACCCCTATCATAACCTCATATATTTTTCTTGCCTGCCAGATGAGCGCGAAGCTCCCGTCATCTATAGGAACGCCACCTACGTAGGGTCTTTGTACTTGGCCTTCGAGACCAACAATTTTGGCGTTTACTGATTTCAGAGGAAATGCCTTGCTTCGCAAGGGTTGCCTGTTGAATTAGCGCAAAATGCCCGTCATCTATGGTGGCGTTATTTACGTAGGGTTATTAAAAATTACGTTTACGCCTTTTAAAATTTTTTACGTAATTTTTGCTGCATATAAGCTCCAAACACGTATAAACTTATTTAAATACAACCCTACTTAGGTGGCGCCACCACCATAGTTTCTACGACATGACATGCGCGTCACTTCTCCTCAGGTACAGGTAGTGATATGCACAATACGGGAGGTACCGGTGCGCGACAACAACCTTCAAAGAGCGGTTGTCTACGCAAACCAAGAGACATGGCGGATGAGTCGAGAGAAAGGCTTTGAGGTGGTGGAAATAAAGAGCCAGGTGCATAGGTGGGGTGGTTTTCAACGAGACAGAATTCACTTCGATGGGCGGCTAGGTCATGAGGTGGGTTATCCGACTTGGAGGACGCGCAGTAGCTTTTTTGGGAGGCACGCAGACCCTTCGGGGTGCAGGATAGCTAGTAACGAGAAAAACCAGCATGGAGACTCTTTGACAGGTGGTGTGGACAGATACGATTCCAAAGTGGCACCAGTATCTAAGATAGGTAGAGTCACGGGCATAAATAGACGTAGCCACGAATGCCGAGCCAATTCAGACATAGGGTATATTAACATACAGGGTGGTAGGAACAGGCTGAAGTGGGAAGAGATAGAAGAACAGCTAAGAGAGGAGAGGCTGATGGTATATGGTTTTGTGGACACACATCTTAGGGACATGGAACGACCGCCTCACAATCTGGACTACGCATGGAAATATTATAATAGAACAGAAAGCAGCAGAAAGGGGGTGGTATCGGAGCATTCGTTCATAAACGTACAGACTGGCAAAGGGTGAAGCAGGAGTGCAAGAAAAATTTATGGCTAAAAGGGATAGTGGCAGGGCAAATGACACTCCTTGGCTTGGGGTACTTGTGGACAAGAGCAAAGGCCAGAGAGGAAAACCAGACAATGGTAGAGTGTGTATCAAAGGACATTGAGCAGTTAGAAGGACAGTGCGAGACAACTATGCTAGGGGATATGAATGGGCACATAGTAGATATTGATGGTTATACCAACCCAGCAGGCAAAATGATCATGGATATGTGTTAAAGGCGGTTTGATCATTTGCAACAGTACCGAGATGTGTGAAGGGCAAATAACATGGGAGGTAGGAAGGCTGCAGTCGACGATGGATTGCGCACTGATGTCACATAGGATGTATAATAAGCTCAGGGAAATGCACATAGATGAAGGTGGCTCCAGAAGTCTGGGTAGTAATCACAAACGTGCCAAGCTAAGTTTTGGAAGAGCAGTGGGGGAAGTAGGAAGGAGACAAGATGAGCAACTACAGGAAAACTTTTATTCAGATAGTCAAATAGAAATAGGTCCTAAACAAAATGAGAAAGTAATCACTGAGGATAATAAAACAGTGTGGGCATACACGAATCTAATTAGACTGTTTCAGCAAGACCTTGCTGAGGCACGTGACAAGTCACCCCACAAAAGAAGACACAAACCCAAGAGTTGGTGGAATGAGGAAGTTAAGAGAGCCATAGCGAAACGTCAGGAAGCCTCTAGGGAACACAGGCATGCTAAGCAGCGGGGTGAAACGACAGATAATGTTGAAAGAAAATGGGATATCTTTCTAAGCGGTAGAAGGGAGGCATCCCTTCTGATCAATGAAAAGATTGGAAGAAAGGAAACTCAGTGGCTGGCAGAAGTACACAAAAAAGATAGAAAGTCAGCTGCGAAATTTTGGAACCACCTAAACTTCCTAAGAAATGAAACAAACCTAGAGCAAAGGTTTATAACTACAGCTCAAGGTGCTAGGCTAGAAGGCGACGTAGCTATTGAATATATAAGATTAAGGGTGAAGAAAAAGTTTCAACAAAGAATCGCTCTATGCACCACAATAGACAACGATGAATCAAGTGGCACAATGGCTCCATTTTCACAACGAGAGTGGAAAAGGGCTGAGAATAGGGTTTCTAGTAGTACATCAACAGGCCCAGATGGCATTCCAATTATGCGGATAAGGACATTGGGTTCGAAGTCTAAGCAGGCTTTGAGAGAAGCAGTGAGCAAAATAATAACTAATGGTGAAGTCGCCGATGGATGGAAACTTGGCAGGATGAGCAAGATCAATAAAGGAAAGGGGGACAAAGCTGACGTTAACAGCTACCTTCCTATAACAGTGACATAAGTGGTCTACAGGCTGGCGATGCAGATTTTAAAGGAAAGACTGCAGACATAAATAGAGGATGAGGGGTTACTGGGGGAACCGCAGAATGGGTTTCGGAAACACAGGAGGTCGGAAGACAATCTGTTCTCACTGACCCAGTGCATCGAAATAGCAGAACAGGAACACAGGCCCCTGAGGCTAGCATTTTTGATATCAAGGGAGCGTACGATAGCGTGGTTCAAGAGGACTTGTGGGGAATAATGGACACACTAGGTGTGGAAGATCTAGTCACTAATTTTTTAAAGGATATCTATAAAGGTAACAAGGCAGCTATAAAAGGGAAAAACAGGTATCCAAGCCTGCAGAGGTGAAACGGGTGCTTAGGCAGGGGTGTCCTCCGTCACCCTTGTTATTCATAATGTACCTACAAGGATTAGAGGCCAAATTAGAGGGAAGTGGACTGGGCTTCAACCTCTCTTTCGTCAAACAAGGAAAACTCATTGATCAGGCACTACCACCATTAATGTACGCAGATGATATTGTGCTAATGGCCGACAACAATGAAGATTTGCAGAGATTGATGGACATCTGTGGTAGTGAGGGAGATAGATTAGATTTAGGATTCAGTAAGGAAAAATCAGCAGCCATGATTTTTAATGACAATGAAGGTAGTAAGCTTAGAATACAGGAGGTCACGCTAGAGATAACAGATAAATACAAATATCTGGGCGTATGGATAAACAATGGGGCCGAGTACCTAAGGGAACATGAATTATACGTGTCGACTAAAGGTGACAGGAATGCAGCGGTAATGAAGAACAGGGCACTGTGGAATTACAATAGGTATGATGTTGTGAGAGGAATATGGAAAGCGGTCATGGTTCCTAATCTGACGTTCGGCGATGCGGTCTTTTGCATGAGATCAACAGTTGAAGCAAGATTATAAATTAAGCAACGTGGAATAGGTAGGCTTGCCTTAGGAGCTCACGGGAATACACCAAATCAGGGAGTACAAGGTGATATGGGATGGACATCATTTGAGGGCAGGGAAGCTAGCAGCAAGATAAAATTTGAGAAGCAATTGATAGAAATGGAGGAGGATCGTTAGGCTAGGAAGGTTTTCATCTACTTGTACATGAAGAATGTCGATACAAAATAGAGGAAGCAAACCAGAAAAGTGACTGGTAAATACTTAGAAAACAGCAGGCGGCCAAACCAAAAAGAACTATCGGTTAAAAAGAAAGTGAAGGAAACGGAGACTTACATGTAGAGAATTGGCATGATTAAGAAGTATGCACGACAGTTCTATCGAACTTTTAAGCAGGAAATTGCCAAGAAAAGGATCTATGATAATACTCGGGGTAGTTCTCTACTGTTTGAGGCCAGAACGGGAGTATTGCGAACCAAGACGTATCGGGCCAAATACGAAGAGGTAGACACGGTATGCAGTGCATGTGAAGAAGAGGAGGAAACGTCCGAATACTTGATAATGTTCTGAAAAGGACTTCATCATATAGTTCAGGATGATGGCGCAGAGTTTTCCAAAGCACTGGGGTTTAGGGACAGGGAGGGCAAAATAGACTTTAAGCGTCTAGAATTAACTAGAAGGAGGTTATCTGATTTGTGGCTAAAGTCAAGGCACGAGTGAAAATTAAACCCTTCACGGCAAAGAACGAGTCCTCAACCTCACCATTTAAAGGAAAAAAATAAATAAATCCAGTTTTTGGTTCACTATCTATTACTGCTTGGTGGCGTTAGCCACCGCCTGATCTAAAGGGTACAGCCATATCAATCCATTCATCCATCGACGACGGCCGCTTTCAGAGTGACCGCCGATAATCCGGCAAGCAAGGAAAATCTAGGAGGCTGTGTACGTACCCTACAGCGTAGAGTTTCATACAATTGGGAAATTCTATGTCCTAAAGGGTACCCTAAAGGGTAGAGTACTGTACCCCACATAAACCCTACCCTACTGGCAGGTCTGTTGGTGCAGAAGCAGCGTGATACGAAAAAAGTTTTTCATATGTTTGTTTTTGTTTTCTCTCATTCTGTTGTTATAGGTGTTGAAATAACTGTGATAAATAAAAACACCTTTTTTATTTTCTTGATACACTTTTGATAACTTTCGTTGTGGGCAGTGTAGCCAGATTTGGCTATTTATAGCAAAACTGGCCTACAGAAAAAAACTTTTTGGCGTCGGCTTGGGCGTGTTGGCTACGTGGCTATATTTAGGCTACTAAAAATTTGAAAACTGGCTATATTTGGGCTATAGACTCATTCTACGTTTGTAAACACAGATAGGCCGACGTCGACATTAAGAGTAAAATTATAGCGACGACCTCACGTAACTTCCGCCATAGGCGTTGAGGTTGAGAGCTGCGATGTGCGCCAACAAAACTAACGTTACTAGATAGCAACATTGAACAAAACGACGTTTTGAGACGCCATAAGCGTTGTGAAACCATAAGCGCTGATGACTGTGAGGTGCGCCAACAAACAAAACTAAGTTGTGAGACGCGACTCACATCCAACCGCTACGCAGTTCGTCGGTATACTGTTTTAGGGGCGAAGCTCCTTATTCGCAACTTTCACCATCTAGAGAGGGCGCTGGTGCAAGCTCAACTTGGCTGTCGTTTGGGGGATCGTGCAGCCGGCGCGCCGGCAGCCGCCACCGGTGTGCCCATCACTTCGACCTGTGTAGTATTTTCGGCTGCAGCCACCGTGTTTTCAATGCTTTTCTGAGAAGGTCATTGACTCTAGCGTGTATTATATCCCACACTGCGTGTTGAGAAACGCGTGTGTGGCGTATATTGAAAGAAAAGAAGTTTCAAACGCTGGGCACATCGTCTGCTGTGGTGTACAGCTTTTTGAGCGCGGCTCGTGCCCCGGCCGGCAGAGACCGAGCAGCCATGTTTGTGCACAGCAGGAAACCTCGCCTTTGACTGCACGGCATCTGCACAGCGGCATCCAACATAGTTTGTGATTCTTCTTGCTCAGCAAGCAAACAATAGATTAAATCATTGCTACTACGACTCGCAGTGACTGTCCGTCTTCACAATATCCATAGAAAAAATCGCCAGCGACAAAATTTAAAACACCAGCAAGCCGCCAAAGTGAGGCAGACTGAACGATGGCATGGGGTGGCTGCGTGTACATCCCCCAAAGGACAGTTACGACGGATGCCGCATGGCGACGCCACCAGTTGTGAAAGTTGCGTATAGCGGCACCCGTTCGTTCCTCGTAGCCGTTGTAGTATGTAACAAGTATAACATTTTGACCTCCAAGGCGGTGCCGGTGAGAGATTTCTTCTGTGCGTTGCTGAACAATAAAAAATAATGCTGAATGTACATGCCAATGGCTGCTAATGGGCAATGAAATACAGGATCATTCGGCTTTTAGTTAACGCGCACGATGCGATCCCCATTAGCAGCCATTGGCACGTACGTTGAGCACTATCTGACAAGAAAGGGTTGCTACGTTATACTCACTGGGTGTAACCTCCTTTGTTTTAGAAAGGTTTAGCGAGTGTTCAGCCGCTGTACCATGAATACAATGAACTAGTATACACTATGAATGAACTCGAGGTGGTTAAAGGTGGGAAGTAGATACGAAGCGCAAGCCGTAAGAAAGTAAAAGCCGAATTATCCTGTCTCTCATTTCTCATTAGCAGCCATTGGCATGTACGTTGAGCACTATCTCACAGAAAAAGGTTGCTACGTTACACTCGCTAGACGTAACCTCCTCGGTTTTAGAAAGGTTTAGCGAGCGTTGGGCCGCAGTGCCATGAATACAGTGAACTAGTATATACCATGAACTCGAGGTGGTTAAAGGTTAGAAGTAGACCCGAACTGCTAGCCGTAAGAAAGTGTGCGTGTGCCACCTCTCGGTTAGTCCTTGGAATGTTCGCTGGATGGCAGAGCTTCTATTTGGGGAATATATGATGAAAAGATGCGAGATGGTGGTACTTGAAGTGTTGAATAGATAAACGAACAGACACACAGACAAATGCATGGATGGACGCATGAACGGACGCAGGGGCGGATGCATGGACGAACTCAGGGACGGATACACGAACAGACGCACGCACGGATGGGCGGATGGACACATGGACGGTCACACAGACGGGCGCATGGACGGACGGAATCAAGAACGAATGAATGGACGAATGCTTCGCCCCACTCTCCATCATTCACTGCGTGCATATGCTGCCAATTTTTTTTTCTCGTTGCTTGACTGGGAACCCCACATGCACCATTGAAAACGCAGCAGAAACTGCGGTAGGCAAAGCATCTTTTGCCTACGAAGACAGCGCCACCGCATTTTCGTGACGTAAGTCCGCTGGAATTTGTCTATACCTGGTGCTTTATTCCACGCTGCAGGGGGGGTTCTCTACAAGCAGAATTGAATATCCGAGGCTATATATTTTAGGTTAATAATATTTAAATAACTAGTATACCTGAAAATAATATATTACCATAATTACAGAAATAATTCACCTTCTACTGGGCCGTTTCCTCCAGTAGATATCTGCCATGTGCCTAGGACACGAAGAAGACGGAGGCGTAGCCGGCCCGGCGCCTGCGCATGTGTGTGCGCGAATCGTGGCCTCCTCTTCACCGTCTCAACGCCGTTGCCTGAGCCACCGGCCCGGTGGCTTTGATATTTGACGCACTTAGGTGTTACATCGTGCTTCGCTGCGCCATCAAGATTGTCTCACCTTTGCTTATTGGTTTCAGTCATCATACACGCAATCCCTGGACATCACGATGCGCCTGAGAGTGTACTACCATTGTTCTTTTCAGAAAGGGAGAGCAAGAAAATAGGGTCGGATGACCCTGGCGCCGGTGCTACAGTGCCTAGAATATACTTACAAGTGTGCCGACCGCCAAGTGTTTACAATGAGAGACGCTGGCACTGCCGATGATGACTTCCTCCGGAGGCTCCCACACGGCGACCGTGCCATCCGAGCGGCGGAGCGCACCTTGCGAGAGCGCGCGTTGCATGCGCATTCGTAAACCCAGTCGGTTGCGATGCAGTTGAGGGGCATTTTGGCTGTTGCGCTCATAGCGCATGCCTCCGCCTGTCTTTGCCGTGTTTCTTTTCTGTGTGCGTTGTTCACGTACACAGACGACATCACGAAACTGTGATGTCGTCGCGGAAAAGAAGGCGTATAGAGAGCGCCAGATTTTTTTTTTTTCATATGGTGTGAGTAGATACTGCTCTAACAACGAGCGGATCTTATTATTCAGCGCCCCTGCAGATTCAGAACGCTGAGCCGAGTGGAAAAAACAACAAAAAAAGCAAAAGGATCGAAGACTAACTGTGGCGGCTGTCGTTAGTGACAAACATTTTAGTGAATGCTACGTTTAGCGCTCATTGCGTTCTTTCAAAATTACAGCCGATGGTGTCATCAGTGGAATTCCCCCTTGAATCAAAAAGTCAAATCAAAAACTTTTATTCTTCATTTGATTGGAAACTCTCTCAACTTTTTTTTTCGCAGCCAAGATGATTTCCCGTTTAAAACGACGTCGCCGACACCAGCATATCTACGAAGTGAGCTCTTTAATCCTGTTGCGTTAATATTCATTTTTTTTGCACCAGTCGACAATGTCCGATTCGGTACCCGGTGTTTCAATCAATGCGTCCAAAATCCTCAGAAATGAAGAAAATTTGATCTGTGCTGTAGCACTCAGAGCACACTAGTTGTGAAAATAAACAATTTGCGTTTAATGAGTCAAGCTAACGTGAACGTCATTAAAGTATTGAAGCTCATGTGAAAAACTTATCCTACCTTTCAGCAATAGAAAAATTGGCTTATAGTAAATGTTGTGGCATGAAAAAATCAACCAAATACCGTGAGTTTCACTGTTGAATTTTACTGACCTTCATTAAATTCCCCCTTTTCCTCGGAAACCACGCGTATTCATTTATTTATTGGTAATGTTTTACCAAACACTCCCTATCGTGTGCCGTATTAATGATAAAGGGGCGCAAGTACGTTTGTAAGTGCAACGAAAAAATATTGCTTTGTTTACGCACCACCTCCCAACTGGCGTTCTACATAGAAGTGTGGCAGCATGGGCTAGTTGGTATGGCATGACGATAGTTATAGCGCGAAAACAAAACGACGACACAGAGACAAGAAGGACACGAAAGACACGTGTGTGTCTTTCGTGTCTTTCGTGTCCTTCTTGTCTCTGTATCGTCGTTTTATTTTCGCGCTATAACTATCGTCAGGCGTTCTACAGTTCTAAGTGCGCTGGGAGAGCCCATCAGCGCCTGTTGCACGCGCGTTTTGGCTGGAGTGTTGGTAGAGACACGACCGAGCGACCGTGGTAGGGATGCCGCTGACACCACTCCACTCGGGCTGCGGCTTGGGCCGCTCGGCCATTGGCTCGGCATAGCATGGTCCCTGCTGCTATCGCCATCTCGTGGCTTCCGGTGGAAGGCATCATTTTCCGTGCCACCGTGAAGGCCGCGGTCGGCACTTTAGTAAGTATATTCTAGGCACTATACCGGTACGAATGAAGGGAAGCACGGGTCGATGACGCACTATAGTCGGTTACAACCTAAAAATAAATACCCGCTTCAACCCCAGTGCAGCAACGCGCCTCTCATTCGACTGTGCAACAAAGCAGTGATTGTCGATTTCCGCGCAAACTATAAGCTCGTCTGTCTGGATAATGCAAATACTACGCATGATTTGAAATAAATGTTCTTCGTTTCTTGTTAAAATGTTACATTTAATTGGCAGAGCAATGATGTCAAAATTTATATAATTTGCTCAAGAAGGGACCTTTTTTAACCAAAAGCTATCGAAACGAACACGTGCCTGTACGGTCACCTGCCTCATGTACGCGTCCGCTTTTTGACGTCACGACCTCACGTAAATAAGAAATAGACAATGACTATTGTACGTGGGCGCACCTTCGGACCTGTTCCACGTTTCTTAGGGTAAGATTACAGCCATTGTTTCAATTCCACCAGGTAAACTTTTATTACACTCACACTCGAAATAAATTTCACAGGTTGGAAACAAGTCGGATCTTATCCCGTGAGGGTACATCAAGCCATGGGGAAGTGGGCCAAGTATGCGAGGAAGTATAAAAAAGAATGAGAGCAAGACCCTGAGCTCAAAAGTGCGTTTTGGTGCTTGCGTCCACCGTCCCATAAACACATGTTCGCCACGATGAGATTAATAACGGCGTTTAGCCTATCAAGTGAATTAAGCTCGTCATGTGGTAGCTGAGGAAGACGGTTGCGCAATTCTCAAATTTCACAGCCATTTAATTTGTGCACCTCTCTTTTAAAGTTTCGGTTTCACCAATGGAGACAGCTGGCGGACCTCGTAAATTGCAGTACTGTGAAATATGGTGCTCATTTTTGAGAATGAGGGAACGTATGGTGGGTGGGAAACTTAAAATTTACTGACGCAGTCCTAGAAAACTCTTCGTATGATTTATCTGGGTCGTACTATATAGAGTCTAGGTATATCTAAGATGAGCCTCACAACACCTCCTAAATGTAACTTTTTGTTTTGTTTTAGAGACAGGATTGCACCATCAAGTGCATACTTAGTCAACGATACATCTGATATGGCGTACTGCAAAGTTTGCAAATGCAAGCTGAGGCCGCACATGGAAGACCTTAAGTGTACACAAAAAAACGCATAAATATGATGAAGGTGAGAAAGGAAGTGGCCGCCAGTACACCCATCAACTCGTTGTTCAAGCCTGGGCCGTCCAAGCCAACGACAACCAAGATGAAGCTGGCCAAGCTGTGCCTCGCAGCTCACCTTGCCATGCACAGTTCTTTGTGTTTTGCTGATCGCCTCACTACAGTTGTTAAGAGTGCTTTCCAGGACTCCAGCGTAGCAGATGGACTGACCTTTGGACGCACTAATTGCAAAGCCCTTGTTACCAAGGTCCTCGATCCAACATTCTCCGACATGCTAGTGAAAGACAGAAGACAAGGACAATATTCCCCTATTGTGGACGAAAGTACCGAAAAATCCTGCACTAAAGAGCTGGGCATTGTAGTGGGATATTTTTCTCGCAAAAGTGACAATTGTACCACGCGATTTTCTGGACTAGTTCCCATAACCGACGCATCCGCGAATAGAATAGATTCTGCACAAAAGTCCTTCCTGCATTCATGCAGGTTGAACATATCAAACTGTGTTGGAAATGGTACTGACGGCGCCAGTGTTATGTGCGGTAGGCACCATTCGCTGTACTCCCTAATGAAGGCAGATAGCCCTCATTTAATCCTGGCGAAGTGCACATGCCACTCATTACATTTGGCTAGCAGTGAGGCGACCAGTGCTCTGCCATCGAATATTGAGTTTCTTGTACGGGAAACATACAGCTGGTTTTTGAGCTCGCCTAAAATACAGGAGCAATATCGAATGTTTTACGCCACAATTTTTCACAGTGACCCACTCAAACTCCAACACTAGGTGGGTGAGTGTCGCGCTCTCGGTGAGCCGGATTCTTGAGCAGTGGAATGAGCTTAAACTGCAGTTTCAGATGGCTCATTCGGCGGTGCGCTGCTATACAGCATGGCTGTTCAATGAGATGTTTCAGGGTGAACGAACCTACTTGTACATGCTTGTTCTTTAGCCGATAGTATTGGAGTTTGACAGGGTCGATCGGCTGTTTCAAACAGAGAATCGGGACCCCACTAAGCTCTTCAAAAACTTGGACCTCCTTGTACGGTCAATGCTTTTAAAAATAGTGTGGCGTGAGCACGCGTCACCAACTGCTGATTCGGAAGGACACTGACTCCACCCACGTGCGTGCGCTCTGAGAACAGTGTTTTTGAACGCTTTTCACTCGAGCTAACTCACGGATTCCGAAATGGAGAGCATGTTAGATCATTGTCGAAGCTATAGTGTGGCATGCGTCGAATCCCTCGTAAAAAGACTTCCCGAGAACTTGGAGTTGTTCGAAAACCTTCAAATACCTAACCTCAAGCCATGTTCACGACATGCCCTTTTCAAAATTTCTAAAGGTTTTATCAGCTGCTAAACCAACAGGTGAGAAATCCATCATTGAAATGGAGTACGGAGTTCTTCAGGCGAAGCTTCCGTCTCTCAGTGTGAGTGAGAATGACGCGAAATTTCGGCATACAATCCAGAAAACAAAAACACCACCGGTGAGCCTCTCTTTCCAAATTTGTCGAAATTAGTTTTTGCACTTCTTTGCCTGCCTGTGTCGAACGCTATGAGAGAGCGGGTTTTTATCTAGGTTTCCGTAACTAAAGCTGACCACAGGAATAGAATGACAACTGAAACACTCGAGATGATTTTGCATGTGCGTTTCAGGCTCAAAGAGTGGTATGGGTGCTGTGAGAACTTCAAGCCCGATGACCGCTTTATGACCAGATTTAACCGTGCTGTAATGCACGATAACTGAAAACACTGGGAAGATTGGAAGGAGAGGGGAACACTAGCTTCCACCGTAGTTCGAAAGTAAGCTGCGGGAACACAGTTAAGCAGCCATGAAAGGTGGGACTTCTTCTGGATCTAGGAATATTTAAAGATTTTATATTTTCTTGTTTATATTGATTATTCTGTTTTGGCATTAGAAATAACGCCACTGTTTGAAGCCTGAGCCAACCATATTGCTTGCTCTTCTCATTTGTACCATTTTTCCGCTTTTGCCACGTCCAGCTTCAGCAACGATTATCTGCACCACTCCATCGGACCAGAAGCCTCGACTGGCTTTAGTAACAACAGTGTATTCATTGGCGCGCATAACTTATTGAGAAAATCGTAACGATCAATCGGTGGTCTCTAAGGCTGAAAATTTTCAACGAAGATTGAGTGGTGCTCGTTGATTGCTGAAAGAAAAGAGCAATGACCTGATTTAGGAAATTTTCTAAAATAAACATCACAAGTGTTTGTACGATGCTGCGTATCTATCCCCGTCTGCTCTGATGATCATACATAAACTTGGAGACTCAAGGCTCATGGTAGTCAGCCTTGGTAATTATCGTTGAGTAAATATAACTAGAGCATCTACAAGCGCAGTTATGTCTTCGATTGCTGAATTGATTTATCTTGCAAATTATTGTTTGTGGAATGCTTAACGCGATGCCTGAATATCGACACTTTCACCCCATTTAACACGGCCCTTGCTAAGGTGGCTAGCCCCTCTACCCTTGCACATGCCGCTACCACAAACACGCTGTTGTTGATATCACACGTCGACTGCCAGTGCCTCAAAGTATTGTTACTAGAGGTTGTGCAAAAAAAAACGTTCTTGTCGTGCACTTGAAAATAACACCGTAAATCAAGTTAGCTATATTTAGCTACAAACGTTTTCTGCAGTTTTTTTGGCTACATTTTGACTACAGTATCGCTTGTTTTTTGCTACGCTGCCTCGTGCGGCCTGGCAACACTAGTTGCGGGTACTGCGGTTATGGTGGCTAGTATACTGCGATTATGGGCGAGCGTCTATGCGAGCATCTATTTATCGTACAGACTCTTACCTAGGAAGAGGTTTTCTGGGGATTTTCTGACCTAGAGATTTTCGATGGTGGCGCCGTTGCGTCGCAGCGGAGTGTTTGAAACGCCGCTTCGCCGACCGATGAGGTGTTCGCTGGCCTGATTCTCAAGCTAGCGCCTTGCTCGAGTGAGTTTGATCGTTTGGCTGTGATTTGCCTCTGCGAGTCGTGCCACTTTCGTGTGGCTAAGGTGGTGCACGAACTGGCGCCTCGTGGTGATTTTGTTTACATCGTCGGGACTCTGCTTGCTCGATCGACATACGTCGCAGGCTGAAGTGCGCTGTCTTGCCACAACAGGTCTCTATTCTCGTCTCTATTATTTTTATAATTGTACTCTGCCCTGTAGACCGCTATCCCACAAGTGATAGGGAAAAATACCCGTCCACATCAGATAGAGTGATAATATAGGGCTATGCTGCCGAGAACACTTTCCCAGATGCCTCCCATATGTAGTGCTGGATTCTTTGGCACCTCTAATAGCTTCCTCAAAAGTTGTGTAACTTGCACCGAGTCATCCTCTAATTACACTGATATGCTGGAATGGCAAAATTAAATTGGGCTTCGCGTTGCCCATTTGGAATCGAGGAAACAACACTGGTGTAATTGTGTCATTACAATTACACCAGTGTTGTTCTCTCAATCCCTAAATGCATGCTTCTCCTCCCAAACGCTTACTTACCAAATTAGAACGTATTCAGAGGCGTGCAGTATGGTTTGTGTGCTCTAGATATAGATTACGGAATTCAGTAACTGACATGCACAAATCATGCAATTTAGAGCCACTGGAAATTTGAAGACAAAAACAAAAACTTTAAACGGTATGGCGTATAATGCAAGGAATATTAAAAATACCTAAAGACGAGTACATACGTCTTCCCGGAAAACGTAGCGCCAGATTGAATCATGATGCCCCCATTAAACCTTTCAACGCTCGCACTGACAACTTTTTCGTTGGTCATTTTTTCCGGATGCTATAGAACAATGGAATTGTTTACCCCATCATGTTGTTAATAGTACCGATGTGCAATCTTTTGACAGAGAAATTAATGCTTATTTTGGTCATGGTTGAATTGAACTACTGCCAATTTTAGTTTCTTGTGTACATTGCTATTTGAGTGCCACTTGTTGTGGTTTACTGACTGTACTCCCTCCCTGTTATGACCCTAAAACGAAGGTTGAAGATATAAATAAATAAATAAATAAATAAATAAATAAAAAAGTGACCCTAATTGTTTGATTCTCCGCAACACTTTCACATAGCGGTGAAGCCGAACGCGTGTAAATGCCAGTATTTTAGGGTGCGCTTCTTCGCAGTGCACGTGTATGACACTGAAGCCGACATTATTTAACCATATGGTGTAGTAGCGCAATTTTCACGGGGACGAAGAGGACAAGAACACACGACACTCTTCGTCCCCGTGAAAATTGCGCTACTACACCATATGGTTAAATGAAGTCTCACCAACTAGCCCAGCTCTCGACCCCACTGAAGCCGAACTTGTCGCATCATTTGTCATATTTGCAGGCGATTTGTCGTATTTGCGAGAGATGAGCGTTTCAAGTTCAAATCACTACGTATTTTTCTTGACTTTTATCCAACAACTTCATTTTTTTAATTATGTGGACATATTTGTCATGTATTTGCCACCAAAATCCTAAGCTCTCATATTATGGAAGAACAGGTCATCATTTGGTGCCTCCTACACACTGCTGTACCATGGAATGAACATGTCGGCTGTTTCTCATGCTAATACATACTGGGCGACAGAAGGGTCATGGAATGGCTGTAAGCAACTATTCAGTCGAGCTGAAATCCCCAAAGCCACGAATCTCGCAAAGCATAGCTCTGAAAAACACTTCAGCTATATAAATGTTCGCTCTATTCTTAGTACAGCCTAAGCTATGTAAGCTTGTTCAGCTAACATCTGTGTCATTCCCTCCTGCTTCTTTTACGCCTAAGCTTGTAAGAGACACTAGCAAGTTTTTGCTTCTCAAGTTTTGTTTACGTTCAGCCTAAATCTGATTCTTCCATATTATCTACTCGGTAAACCGCTTGAAGTAAACTACTGTAATAAATTAAGAACACAGTATTTTAAATAATTTAAAAAAACTGCAACCAAGAAGCTAATCAGACAGCTACTGCAATATAGCCTTTCATTATCAAAGTGGCGAGTTGGGCTTGCCGGTACATTATTCTGGTGCACTACAGGACAGAAAACACACAATAGACAGAACACAAATGACGGCCGCTGATTGGGAGAGCAATTCTGGCAGGTTATACAATAGCCAGCTAGGAAGGCTCCAAAATCTTTTCAGTTATGTGCATTCTTCACATTGTTTGCATGCTCTTTTAGCCTGTAATTTATGCAACGCCCTGTTTGGCCATCGTACACTTTATCTCACTTTCAGGAAATTTCGTACTCTACCCCTTCTGCACAACCGGCAAAGGGCGTCCTGTGCTTTGTGCCACAGACCTGTTTCATCTTTGCCTCCAGGTCGGTCAATCTGCAGAGCTTAGACAGCCTGTTTGGTACTGAAAATACACGTTTCACGTCTTACCACTGGGCCACCTTTTTCAAGTTTCAAGACAGCTTGTGCATATAGGGTATCAATGCTACCGTCTGCCAGCGCTGTGCGATGACTTCAAAGTTTTGTGGGTGGTGGCGCACCTACTTGAGCAGGCTGTCTGCAACTGAAATGTGGAGTGGCTCGAGATGCCAAGAACCTGACAGCTTTGTAGCTTGACGCTAAAATGCTTCAGAAGTGCAGTGTGGGCAAGGTTTTCCCAGAGCACTCTTGAGGCAGAACGTTGCAATAGCTCGTTTAACGAGCTTAGAGCGGGTGGACTTGAAAGGTAGTAGTGGTTTGTTAGTACATGGTTCATAGTATCAGCAGACGCTAACACATGTGAAGCAAAACCGGATATCAAAAAATCGAATTTGGCTATTTACTGGGACTTCATGGGTCAGGCTAAATGGGCTCATCACACCAAAACACGCATCAAGTAGCACTTAGCTTTGTATTTCTAAGTCATATGGATCACAACTTGAAACAATTAGGTAATTGTCAACATATCAGTATATGCTAAGAACATTTTCATTGGTGAGCAAGCCATCTGACGATTGAAGTGAGCAAGAACTAGGTCTCTAATAACCGAGCGATGCAAAAACGAGTGTATACGCCTTGCTTCTGCAGATGTGGGATCTCTTCTAACATTACGTAGGTTGACGGCTAATAAAATCTTAAACATTCTAAGAAACTACCGGCGGAAATCCCTGCAGAGTGTTGGAAAGCAATGAAACTGTGTTTGTCAATAGAATGCTCAACATGCTCAAGGACTAGGTTATGATGCAAGGAATAAAAAAGATCTTCGATATCAATTGATAAATCCTGACAGCACATGTCAGTGAAAGTGTCAAGTACGTCTAAAGTCTGGTTAGATTTAGTCTCAATAGAAGGGTCATCTATCACTAAAAGCTTGAGATTACGCTGATTCAGATTCATAGACAATGGTCCCAAAAGGTACGTCGACCTCGTGAATTTTTTCACTAAAAATAAAATGAAAAATTACTCTTGCTTTTATCAATCGCCTTAACCAGGTCAGAAAGGTTATTCTTCTCACACTTTTTGCATTAGACTTCGGTTTACTCAATGAAACACCGGAGTGAGAATCGACTGTAGAAATCGGTTCTCTCGACATTGATCTAAGAATATTTTTGCTCAGTAGAATTGTGAGACCACCTCTCTTATCGACCAGGAGAATGTGGATGGAGTGGTCGCATAGAAAAGAAACCGCTCGTCTAATGGGTGGGCTGGTTTTTAGGTTCTTGCAGCTGTTAAGGAGGTTCGCACCTCCTGAAATACAACATGCGCTCTAATCGGCCGGGGCTTCATGCAAAACCTTACATACAAAAGAAAGCTGTGCTGGCCTCGACTCCCTGAATGCCAAAGCAAACTTTGGTCCAAGGGAAAGAACAGAGGTTAGACCAGCTGCAAAGTTGCTTCACCGATGACGTGCGCTTTTCATTGTGACTTACGTGCATGGGGTACACAAGGTCTTCAGTCTTCTCAGGGTGGTATAAATATACGCACTATTTCCCAATAAACATTGTTGAAAGTTCAGCGCTTGTTCTCATCATTTGTGTTCTGTCCATTGTGTCTTTCCACACTGTAGTGCACCAAAACTTTTATTATTGTTTCACAAGTACGTTCACAGACCAGGACCATCGCCAAAGTGCTTGAGTCTCACCATTTATGTTATGAAGAGTACATAATCGTGTCTTTCCAGTGCATAAGCGGTAAAACAAACACATTGAACTCTCATACGCTCCCCCATCTACAAAAGGCGTATTAGAGTTAAACATGACATCGGCATCTGCAAAGAGCTTCCAATGTCGTGTCAGCTGAACATAACAAAGAAAAGTTTTACACCGCCTTTTACTTTCAAATTATTGGTCCGCATTTACTACTCAAATTTTTTTTATATATAGCGTGTGAATTCATTATCGATTCGCTCCTGAGTAATGTAGTTAACAACTAAAGGACATTCACAGTAATGCCATGAAAGAACTTGTGCGATAAAGTTTGTGTGTCCCTCTGTAGTGAGATTGTTTTTATGCAAGATAAGAAGGAAGAAGTGAGTAGAAACAGCTCGGGGCAAGATTTCATAGCTTAACAAAGCTGCATGTTCGCTATTATGCCATCATTACTTTAAATTGAAGATGCTTTTTTTTAGCTTCCTGCTATGTTTTATTTTTGCGTCTTGCAGTTTTATTGAATGTTACTCTAAAACACTACCTTGTTCTGAATTTACCTTTTGTGCAAGCGCATCACAGCTGCCACGATGAAAGATAAGGGATGATCTTGGCCCTTTATGCTGAGATGCTTCTGCAGTGCAAACAAGATTCATTCATATGGATGAGGCAATAAAGAAGTATAGCAAATTTCAACAACGCATAAGTCTGTAAACTCAATCACTGCAAATGCAGCATTCTTTTATGGGGTTTAGAGCGACCTGTGACTAACAACAAGGCAATTCTTACCATCTATTTTCATTTGTTTTTGTTTCAAATATTCTATCAAGCCAATATATGCTTTCAAGCAGGTGCACGGCTCTAGCGCCAACGAGATAAAGGCATCCGAGAAGGCGTGTCTGACACAAGAGGCATGAACACACATGGACAGCCAAAAGGTGCCAGAAAGAAAACACTTTAATCGCATCGGATGCACTTTACATATAGACCACAGTAAGAGTGCTCGGGCGTCAGAGTTAAACGAAAAGTTACTGTATCACTAGCTTCAACCTGGAACTATATTGAAGTACCATGTCAAGTAATATGTTGACCACGAGATGAAAAGTGGCTTAGACAGTTATGTGTAAAGAAACTGTATAGAGCAGATAATGATTCACAAGATGGAAAATTATCAGAATGAAGCCTTTTGTTTGTTTTTGCAGTCAGAAGTGCAATAATGAAAAGAAAAAAGGTTCAAGAGGAAACCTTTGAACTTCGCGCCAAATCCTCACTGCACAACAGCCAGCACAGCGTCAAATAATCAAATGATCGTTTTATGTATTGAATCATTTATTTATTCATCTGCGGCCGGTTTCTACAGATCAAAATGTTATGACACCTCAGCAGGGATTAAAAGTTCCGAGACAAAATTTTTTTTTCCTTCTACACCATCAGCTCAGCCAAATAGCCCAGGAGTATGAACGCAGTAGTCACCTTTTTTTCATGCAGAAAAAGTTTGCTTCGTACATTTATGGTTGGCGTGCGCGAATGACAGGCTAATCGAAGATACTTATAAAATTGCGATTTCAGTTTCGGTTCCTAACTACGCAAAGCACCACCTGCTTCCTGTAGCAGGTGTCAAAGCGACTTCCTATTTACCCTTTTGGCTGCAAGGCGTGCGTTCAACGTCCAAGCTTCAGCGCTGTTCTACGTGACATTGTGAGATCTATGTGGATAAATACATGGCGATCACATTTAGTACCATCCGAAACATCGAGCATCAATATTTGATGTGCGACACTTCGCCTACTAGTCGTCAGAAGGTGAGCAAAACGCCGCTGCTTTATGCATGAACTTGCGCGGTCAACGTGTCAAGGCGAATATCTATTGCTTTCACGGCTACCGCAGTCCATGAATTTTATGAATGACGCTTGGCTGCTTTCACGTTGCATTAGCGACCAAGGCCTATGCTTTCAACGCGGAAGAATTTGAGCTGCACAAACATGAACTTCAGAAAGCCAGACGACGTACCTTTTTGTTCTAATTTCTACGACGCATGTCCCATCATCTCGATCGCTTCCTGCGAACTAGCGAAAATTTCTGAATGCATTTTTAAAACGATATCGCATGCGTTCGCGTGCAGGATCACCCATTGCCTTTGCTTTTTTTGTTTTTTTGCACAGAAAGAAGAGCGGCCTGTGGTTTTAAAAACTGCAGCAAAATCGAGAGTTGGAGTAGTTGGTTTGGGTTCATTTTAAAATAGCGCAAAGACTAAACCAACGCCTCCTCTAGAACAGCGCTCGTGTTGGCCAGCTTCTTCCGCCTTTTTGCTGTCTTAAGATGAATTTGCATGCATGAACTGCCTTGTTGACTTGTTTCCGGCACCGCACGAAGCTATGAGACTTTCGCCACTGCAGCCTCCCTTCGGCTGTTGTCATTACTGCGCTGGCCTCAGCCAGTACAGTAACCCATAAGCAAGCGAGCTCCTGTTTTCGCCACTCTTAGCACCGTTGCACTGTTGAGACTCTACGGACAGCAGACGCAGCATCTCGAGCAGACATGAACGCGGTGGTGCAAATAACAGGAGCACGTAGGATTTTCTTTATCTTGCAGGTTCATAAATTAGCGTGCACGCATGCGCAACTTAATAGGTGGAAAATACGGTGGCGTGCTTGTTTATTCACAAGGACGCTCTATGGAAACCAATCAGTTTCTTTGTCCAAAATATTGTGGGCAATAATTTCAGTGCAATATTCGATCTCTTTCGGTATCGTTGCAAGAAATTTGTTTTGTCTTCAGAAGCGGTTTAATGTTGCCATAGCGAGTATAACTTAGGGTGATTAGAAAAAGCCATCAATACAATACTGCCTGAATTAATAAGAACAGAATCTAATGTTAAATAACATCCAAGGGGATGTTATTTGTTGCAATTATTATACAAGTGTGAAGTGGGCAAAAAGACAACTTGCTGCGACCAATAATTGCTACAGGTACCATATCCTACACTTTCCTTGCCATCACTTCCTGTGCTCATTAATATTGTATCTAACAAAGAAAAACCAAGTTCTTGAAATGCCCTTTTTTCTTTATTACTGCATGGATTGTTCTGATCTGCTGCTGATTGCTAGAAAAGGAAAGGTGCTTTTTATCCACTTCACACGCGTGCACCTTTCTGTTACGATATGCATTTTAGTGAAAGAAAAACAGCGAGTCTGCTCTCATTCTGACAGTTCTTTCAGTTCTACAACATATACAATAACGTCACACGCCAGGATAGTAACTAGTAATTGTGTCAAATAAGCATGGAGGTCGATGACCAAGTAGTTTTCAAGAATAAGAAGCGTAAACGTAGTCGGGGTGTCACACCACTTGCTACACCTGAATGCGAATAGATGGCAACATCACAGTCAAAGTGCCAAGTTGCCACACGAACTTTTTCTTCAATTGATTCATGCCGAACAGAGCATCTGCATAAGTGAGGCGTAAACCCGCAAAGGCTCATGGGAGGCGCCCTCTGCATCGGCTTACGGTTCAAGATATCCGTTGCGCCCTGTTTCGCTGGCCGCGTTTTCAGATCTGTAGACATGTCTTTTCTTTCGCTTGGGTTGCAATTAAGATAATTGCTCACACAATCATGGTTGATTCTGCAACTGTCGGTTGCTCGAGTTCAAGCACCAAAGAGAAAAAAGATGTTAAGGTTTTTTCGGAATGAAGATAAAAATCAAAGAAAAAAATTGCTTCAAAATTTTATTCGAAAAACTAGGAACATCACTTAATACTGCCAATATTTTGTCTTTTGGGGCCGCTTCATTGGGGCACAGTGACAGAAACATCTGCGGGGCTCTCTGCGAATTCCTATATAACACAAGAAGATGTCCTTGCTGAGTCAGTGATCAGCTCTCGAATTTTACTAGCCACACTGCCACTTTTTATTTAGCTGATACACTGCAATGATTCAACTTTCAGAAGAATTTCATATAACTATTACACCTCAGATATTCAACAAATTCTATTCTATTAAATGCAAGATTATTTTTTCTTGCATTTTCATAGGTTGTTCACTGGGTACTCATCTGTATTCCATTGATTTGTTGCCTATTCTTTTCTCTATTTTTTGCTGTCTTTACCAATTACTAGTTATAACATATATTTCAACCTTAGTGTGTATTTAATTTGAATTTTTTTACTTTTTTCTCGTTTTTGACGTTTATTGTTTGTAATTTTGCTCATGTAAACCCCCTATGTAATACCCTCTCACGAGGGCCTTTAGGGGTATTATGAATAAATAAATAAATAAATATTATTTCTCTCTTCCCCCCCTTTTTTCTTTTTTTTTACATTGCGCCGAAATAATTTCACAGTCAAAACACAGTAATCATATTCCCCTAGTCTAGAAAACCTAAAGGTATTGACTTGCATTACCCATCGGCTTCTTGGCCAATCCCCCTTAGTGGGTGAGAGCCACAAAAGAAAGAAACAAGCAAGCAAGAAGCAAGATGAAATATGGAAGTGGGTTTTGTAGTAATAAGGACAGCCACGGTGAGTGGTAAAACCTTTGGATGTCTAACGTCAGGTGGGTGATATTTGTCCCGAATCCTGCGTGGATGGTTTGTTTGTCCGATACACTTGGTATTTACGTACAGACGCTCCCAGCGAAAATTCACGGTAGGTCGAGTACGTGCCATCAACATTTTGGCATGACAAAAGAGGAACTGAGGCATCAAGACGAAAGCACAAAAGGCATTTCAATGTGTAGTTTTTAATCAGCACAACCACAATCACTATTTACCCATCTACTACAAGCATATGACATTTACCCTAAAACGAACAACTGCCACGTAACGTGCAGCCAGCTCTGACCCTGATAACGAAAAATACGTGACACAGCAGCCGCGCGACATCAGGCCAGCGGTGACGCTGTGGAATCATGGACACAGCATTTTTCAATGACATCAACTGCTGCGGTCTGTATGCAATCAGTCAGTGGTTCTGACGGCGACGACCTCGCACCAGCATGAAAAAAGGATGTCAGTAACGTTGTGTTGACAAGAAAATACTATTTTACTTTATAGAACAGCTATGCAATATGGTGCTGGTGATTTCAAGTGCTTTTCCATGCATTTCTTTTAGTAGTCAGTTTATTCATACCTCATCCATTGCACATCGAGCAGAACAGGTAACTATCCATAACAAGCACAGCACCTGACTATGAGGTGATGTCGTCTCGGCCAGCTTGCTTACCGACACGATGAAATACTTAGGTGCCAAACAAGCTCGACTTTGCTAAGAAAAGTTGCCGCCGACATAATTAACTTTTTAAAGCTTTGTCAGTGCTGTAATATAGTCGAGGTCATCGCAAACTAACGATTGAACAGTTTTCCAGGCCATGCCGTTGAACGCATAATTTCAGTAATAAAGTATACCCCTTTTACACGATGAGCATTGATACGAGCTGCGGTACAAATGCAAAATCAGGTGAGCACCCCCAAAGATAAAAACACGTAAAAATAAGCATGTTAGGGGGCACCCTGCGCTAATATACAAGTGTAAATTAGTTGAAAGACGTGACGACCAAGTCCACGCCACTTATTATTCCGAAGAAATGCAGAATCGCGATAGCATGTACAATCTGTTGTTTGCCCCTTGAATATATTTCACGACAGCACATGCTTTTCGTGATCAGTCGTAGTTGCGACTATGCCGACGTGCTCTAGGAATTCACAGCATACACGTTGGGTTCCTATGAAGAAAGAGAGCACACTGATACCCATGGAGGGACACAGCAGACAGACGGAGAGCCATTAAATCGGAAGTGCAGACTGCGTGCATCCCATAGGCCTTTGCGAGTGTACAGCTCACCTATAGAACCACCTTCTTCACTCAAGTCAGACCACTAATATTTTCAAGTAGTCTTGCATAACATTAATATGTTAACCACTTTGCTCTCTACAATGCTTGACATTGAGAGTATATTTTAAATAAACAATTTATGTTTAGGCACTTCTGTAATGCAGTCAAATTAAAATTTCATGCTTGCACTTGTTTGGAGGGGCACACAAAGATAATTTATTGAGCAAAGTTGAATTAGAGTGGCTTGTTTTAAGCAAGAACACTTTTTATGTTGAACATCTGCTACATCCTCAGTTGTCAGTTCCTAAGTACGCTTAGCTGTATGTACCACGTGCTTTTGGGGGGCAAAGAAAAGAAGCAGCGATCAAGCGTATGGTATTATCATATGCTTCCTTTTGTATTCGCACTGTTTGACAAGCGTTCATCGCCTTTCTGCAGTGCCACTGATTCACGAAGTTTTAAATGTCAGTAATTAAAATACATAAGCTCTGGGGATACACCTTTTATTCTTTTTTTTAATTGCAGCTTCTCAGAATGTGACTTGCACAGATCATGTCTTGGAGCTGTCTGCTGCTTTAGTTTCTCACACTTGGATCTTCTGCAAAGGTGAACTTTGCTCTGAAGATCACAGCGCCGATTGAGTGCATAGTTTCCGCGAGTCGTCCTTTGGCCACATTTCTTGAAGGCCTTGCATAACATAAGCATTGTGGATGCTGAGCACATTGCTTTCTCGTCATACTTTACATAGCCTGCAAAAAATTGGCCCCTTATCTGCAGGCTAATCTGCAAACTTCGTCGAAAGACAATAGCCTTGCGTGTGTAGAGAGTGAACAAAACATTTATTTGATGTTCTGCGCAAGAAAGCCGGTGAATGCTATTCTGGAGCCACTGCGTTAGAGTGCCTCGAGCGTGCACCGGAGGTGAACGAGCGCATCAAGTCACGTCACACGTGAGACATGAGGGCCATCTGGCAGTTTTCATGGAAAACGAAGCGCGTGGCTCTGAGACAGGTGTGCGCACCCGTGTCAGAGGTGATAAGGGGCAGAACGCAAGGCGATGGGTAGAGGCCACCACCGTCTCGTCTAAGCAAAGGGTTTGAAACACCTTTTCGTGCAAGCGTTGCATGGCCAGCGCAGCTTGATAAGCGCTACGGTCCTTAAAATTACTTATGTATGTCTTTTCTAGTAAAAGACGCACATGCAGAATATATACGTGTTGTTATTGTGTCCCAGAGATGTGCAATAATTGATTTTTAAATGACCATTGCACAAGTATGAACTGTAAACCTTGAGCAACATTGGTGGGCACTGTGCATGGGGTCGGCCGTTTAAAGTACCCAGCGCCGTTAAGAGTGGACAAACAGACAATTGTACAGACAGACAGACAGACAGACAGACAGACAGACAGACAGACAGACAGACAGACAGACAGACAGACAGACAGACAGACAGACAGACAGACAGACCAAAATTTTTGCGTCGAAGGTTCCCAAGAAAGACTATCGTCTTTAAAAAAGACAGAGCAATAACTAACCAAAAGGGGGTGCCAACTCACAAATAAAAAGTCATCACTCTCACTCCCCAAGACAGTACACTTACAATTCAAGACGACAGAAATAAAGCGATTGGGAACAGATTCGGTTCTAGAAGTGATGAAAAACTAGTTAAAAAGCAATTTCGCACTCGCAAAAAAAAAGAAAAAAAATGTTTAACCCTTTTATTGTGAAAAACGTGTGGCGCATGACAAGGACGTGGACTAACAAAGACAACAGGACGATATGTGGGACAGAGCATCGTCCAGTCATCTTTCTTATTGTCTTTTTGTACGCCACACGTTTTCATATTGTATCACCACCCACAAGTCTAATCTTACATCCTGTGACTTTAACCCTACATATGTTTTTTAACCTATGTAAGGTTAATTTAACCCCCCTACCCAGCCTGGTATTTTCCTGTCAGAAGCAGCTTAAACCTGGACGATTCCTCCGTCACTTACCTCACTGACACTATCAACGAGATATGGAAAAAGGGTGAGATACCCGATGCTTGGAAACTAGCTCACACGGTTCTCATACCCAAACCGGTAAAGGCGCCGAGCCTAGATAACCTACGCCCCATATCACTCACGTCGTGCGTGGGCAAAGTGGCTGAGCACGTCATCCTCAACAGGGTTGGTTGATACCTCGAAGATAACGTCTGCATCCCGCACCACATGATTGGCTTCCGACCAGGGTTATCCACTCAAGACGCCATGTTACTCCTTAAGCATCAAATTCTAGACGGCAGAAACACTCGGGACACTCGTGCAATACTCGCTCTCGATTTAGAAAAGGCCTTCGATACAATAACGCACTCGTCAATCTTGAAAGCGATCGCAGCCCTCGGCCTAGGTCATCGATTTTACTACTTTATCCGCTCTTTTCTCACTCGACGCAGAGCCGTCCTCCGCGTAGGAGACCTAGTGTCGGAAGAAGTGGAGCTCGGACAGCGGGGCACTCCTCAGAGATCCGTCCTCTCGCCCACGCTCTTCAACCTCGTGATGATCGGGCTTTCCGAACGACTTTCAAAAATAGACGGCCTAAATCACACTATCTATGCTGATGATGTAACCATATGGTACTGCACTGGGTCGGATGGCTTCATTGAGTCCACCCTGCAAGAGGCTATCGACACCACCGAGTCTTACCTCGACCACAACGGTCTCAGGTGCTCACCTGCGAAGTCGGAGCTGTTGATATATTTGCCCAAACGCCGGGGTGCCAAGCCCAAAGGGTGGAAACCTCCGGCGGAACGCAATATCACCCTCCACACCAGAGATGGTCGTACTGTACCAGGGTAGACACCGTCAAGGTCCTCGGCATGATCATCGAGTCCCGCGGAACCAACACCCAAACAGCACACAAGCTCAGGACTAAGAATGAGAATGCCATACGACTCGTACGTAGGGTAGCCAACAGGCACCATGGCCTCAAAGAAGACAACCTGCTGCGTCTCGTACACGCGTTTGTTTTGTGCCATTTTACCTACGTTGCCGCTATAGACAAGTGGCTACGTGCTGATCGCCATCAACTCAATGCGCTTATTCACAAGGTGGTCAAACGAGCCCTTGGCCTCCCTATCACCACTCCAACGTACAAACTCCTCGAGCTTGGCGTACATAACACGCTAGAAGAGATCGCCGAAGCTCAGGAACGCGTGCAATTGACCCGACTCACTACCACCAAGGCGGGCCGCCATATTCTGCGCGAGCTCGGCTTCTTCTCCTCGAAGGCCAGGGACCCCCCAGAGTTGACTATAATTCCCCGTGAAATCCGCGACCTTATCACGATCGCTCCCATACCACGAAATGTACACCTCGAATACAACAGAGGCAGGCGCCTTGCGCGGGCGACCGCCATTCTCAAGCGCATAGACATGGAAGCAGACAACGTCTCGTTCGTGGACGCCGCTGCCTATCGCAACAACCAAGCCTTCGCCACAGTCGCGGTATCATCCGCGCAGCAGACTCTTAAATCAGCCACAATCCTCACCCGAAACCCCGAAGTAGCGGAGCAAGTAGCTTTAGCTATAGCTATGCTCGACAGCAAACGGGAATTCATCTACAGCGCCTCCAGGCCGGCCATCAAAGCCTTCGAACGCGGAGACATCCCCGACTATATGTTACGTATCCTGCGCAATGCTGGCCCGAGTGCCCTGAAGCACCACACTGTCATCTGGTTCCCCGCCCATCTCGGCCAGGTGCCGGGTGCCCTATCCAACCTCAACGAGATCGCACATGATGCAGCGCGCGCACTTACCGACCGCGCTGCCACAGGGCAACCTCATCTTGCTGGGTTGGATACCAATCGGGATGCACCAATTACGTACAATGAAATTACAAAGCACTTTTACCTGGAACGCCTGCATTCCCCCCCCCCCACATCCGAAACTTAACCGACCGCAGGCATTAACCCTACGCCTATTACAGACACACACGTACCCAAACCTTGCCACGCTTCACGTTTATTATCCCGATGCATACCCCAGCGACACATGCCCATCATGTGGACACACAGCGACACTCGCACACATGCTCTGGGAGTGTAGAATAACTCCTCCTGACTCTACCTCAATCAAGTGGGAGAGGTCCCTCAGGAGTTCACTTCTCGCCGACCAGCAATTGGCCGTCCAGAAGGCCCACGAAGCGGCCGCCAGGTACTCCCTGTCGGTTCCTACGTGTGAGACGCCCGCTACGCGCTAAGCGCGTCCTGCAGGACTGAAATAAAGTTTTTTTTTTCATTCCATTCCAAGCAGCTAAAGAGCGCTTTAAATGTGGAACATTTCTTAGTCGCACGATGTTTCTCTTCGGCGACGGCTGCGGCTCGCGTCACGTGCCGGCCTAAGAAGACACCCGCAAAACTGTTGCTCCCCTCACCCTGTCTAGCCTCGTAACGCCGATGCAGGCAGCGTCTGCTGGTAAAAAAAAAACGACTGCTCGCCTCTGGATCACGCGTTCGGATTTCAGTCAAGTGCGTCTTAGCTTTCGCTTGACGTTGAAGGCAAAAATTATTCTTCATTCTGTAAAGAAGAATAGTAAAGACGAAATAAGAAGGACAAATGGACGTGGGCTGGGCATGTTGCACGTGAGCAGGATAACCGCTGGTCATTAAGGGTAACTGACTAGATTCCCAGAGAAGGCAAATGCATGATGGGGAGACAAAAAGTAAAAAGTTCACAGGTGTTACGTGGCAGCAGAAAGCACAAGACCGGGTTGATTGGCAGATCACGGGAAAGACCTTAGCCCAGCAGTAGGAGTAGTCAGGACGGTGATGATGATGAACAATTAAGCATTTCTAAACCGTACTCAATTATGCAGCATTCACATGATACCCCCCTCCTCCCTTTGCTTCTCTGCAATGCATTTATTTGAGTTCTCCCTCTGAGAAAATGCCGGCGGCATTTTTTTTCATTCTGTTTCATTCAACGGAGTTTGCAGAAGACTTGCTACATGAACTCAATAGCCACAGCTAATAAGCACTTTATACAGAGTCAGAGTATGAACGTATGGCACTTTTTCCACTTTATGAGGGTATTATACTTTGCAACCTTTCTTTGAAACGCGAAAATAACGACAGTTATAGCGAGAGAACAGAACGACGACAAAGAGACAAAATGGACACAAGCGCTCGTGTCCTTGTCTCTCCGTCGTCGTTCTGTTCTCGCTCTATAACTTTCGTCATGTCACTCAACTAACCCTGGACCTAACACACGCTCTGAATCGATACTGAATATAGATTCACTCCCCGCAGACCCTTCAGAACAAATGAATGTATTATTCAAGCTGCTAAATGATCTGCACACTCGATGCCTTGAAGGTTACAAGGCGCAATCTGAGCTGGCTTCTGATGTCAAAGCTATCAAAAATGGCCAGAAGGTAATCGAGACAAAATTGATTGATTTGTGGGGTTTAACGTCCCAAAACCACCATATGATTATGAGAGACGCCGTAGTGGAGGGCTCCGGAAATTTTGACCACCTGGGGTTCTTTAACGTGCACCCAAATCTGAGCACACGGGCCTCGACATTTCCGCCTCCATCGGAAATGCAGCCGCCGCAGCCGGGATTTGAATCCGCGACCTGCAAATCGAGACAAAATTAATGGTCTTCAACAACGCTTGGACTTCCTCGAAGAAAAATCATGCAAAGTCTATGAATTAACTAAAGATATGGCATCCGCGCTGGCTCAGGTTGAAGAAACTGCTAGTTTTCTAAGTACGTTCGATTCACGTCTCGCTGAACTTGAAGATCGATCACGCTGTGATAACATTATATTCCGGAGTATCCCTGACACAAAAAAATCGTGGCGAGAAACCGAATCCAAGCTAATCACAGCAATAGGATCAGTTTCAGATTCATTTCCCGATGGTGCAATAGAACACGCACATCGTCTCGGTCCCTTCATTCCGAACAAGTGCCGCCCCATCATCGCAAAATTTTCGCACTTCAAAACAAGAGAAAGCGTAATTGCTCGGCGAAACCAATTCAAACAACGAAATCTTTGAGTTGGCGAAGACTTTTCATTACCTGCCCGCACCGCCCGCAAAAACCTCTGAATTCGGTACCGCCAGCCTTGCTCTTCCAACTTCAAGCTTCGTTACAATAAATTATTTTCGAACAATAAATGCTACGTGTACGACGCTACTAATGATTCTGTCTATGAACTGATTCAGTATGAAACAGGTGCTGGACAAAATCGTGCGAATGCACGGTTTCCGGCACAATAGCAAAACGATGAGGGAAGTGGCTGATCGCCTCATGCAGACACATTTTTCATGCCCATTTTTTTTACAAAGGCAAGAAGTGTTGTAAACAAATACTTTTCGTTGTCATCAGCTATCGACACGTGCAGCGCTAAAATTGTCGCCCTTACCGAATCTTGGCTTCCTGCACACGTGCTTGATTGTGATATATTTCATGGCGCTTCTAATTTCACTGTCTACCGGTGTGACCGCACTGAGCGCCGAGGAGGGGGTGTTGTTCGCGCCATTTCTAAAGATGTTCCGTCGTTTTATATAGACATCAAAACCGAGCTGGAATGCACATGGGCTTGCCTAACACTCAGTCATACAAAGATAATCGTTGGTGTATGCTATCACTCACCTTCATCATCTGCCACCTTCATCGACAATTTACATGATGCTTTAACCTCGTTTCATCTCGGTTTTCCTCATCACCCTTGTTTTTACTCGGTGACTTTAATTTTCCCAATCTGTTTTGGAACACACAACCTCCTGGTATAACACCCTTTTCAACTCATGCGAAAGAATTTTGCGAACTTTGTTCTGTGTTTTCCCTGTCCCAACTCGTTACCCAGCCGACCAAGATCACTTCCACCACTGCGAGCACGCTTGACTTAGTCTTAACTAATCGTCCAGATCCAGCTTCCCCTATAACTTTTCCGCCTAGTATTAGCGTTCAGTCTTTAATAAGTTTTGCTATTGACGGTAGCGCTCCTAAAACAACTAAGGTTAAGAAAATTATTCGTGATTATAAGAAAGCTACTTTTGAGGCAATTAACAATGCATTGGGCTCAATTCTCGACAGTTATTTGATGAACTTTGATACGCGTTCTGTCGAGATTAACTGGTGTATTTTTGCAGATCAGGTCATCTGTTCACAGAAAAATACATTCCTAATCGTACCATCACTTCCAACACACATGCCTCTTGGTATAACTCATACATCAAGCGCCTATCTAATAAAAAGAAACGGCTCTATCGTTCAGCTAAATCATTTTCTAACCAAGCACGTTGGGAATCTTATAAAACGGTTAATCGTACATATATATCTGCCCTAAAGGAAGCTAAACATTACTACCTAACCCATACTCTACCAGACATGGTCAAAACAGACATTCGCAAGTTCTGGCGCGTCATTAACCCCCCTTGCAATAGCGCTATCTTTTTAAAAGACACAGAAGGCAAGATAATCCCAAGTAACGCTTGCGCAATCACTCAACGACGCATTTTGCAATAATTTCTCAGTTCCAAGCAACATTCACCTACCGGACACCAGCGCATGCAACTATCTTATCATAGATCATGTAACAGTACATTCATCCGGCATTGCTAAACTTATTAATAAATTACCATTTAACTCAGCTTCAGGCTTTGACGGCATCAACAGCGAATTTTTAAAAAGCACTAGCGTCTTCAGCTCCATCATATTAACCAAAATTTTTCAACAATCCATAGACTCATCTCTTCTTCCTTCGCAATGGAAAATAGGGAAGGTGGTTCCTCTGCACATGTCTGGCCTCAAAAACTCACCCTTGAAATACCGCCCAATCTCACTGACCAGCACCTGTTGCAAACTTCTTGAACACGTGATTTTCACCAACCTGGTTAACTTCCTCAACTCCAACTCATTTTTCACCACAGCTCAACACGGTTTCCGTAAAACTTACTCATGCGAAACGCAACTAATATCATTTACTCATGGACTAAACTGTATTTTAGATCGCGCCTCATCTGCTGACTGTGTGTTTTTAGATTTGAAGTTTGTTCCGGCGTGCCTCAAGGATCAGTACTAAGACCACTTCTATTTCTAATCTATATTAACGGCTTGCCATCTACATTGACATCTCATGTTCATTTATTTGCTGACGATTGCGTAATTTACCGTGAAATGATCAGTACTGAAAATTCTAATGCTCTTCAATCAGATCTAGACCTTATAAGTGATTGGTGTAATACCTGGCGAATGCATATAAATATTAACAAATGTAAAAATTTACGTGTTCATAGAAACCCTACCACCCTTCCATTCTACCATATGAATAATATCCCCTCAGGCCCTGTGAATTCATATAAATACTTAGGCGTTCATATAACTTCAACCCTAACCTGGTCTCTTCATATTGAATACATAACCAGTAGAGCTAACAGCACGCTTGGCTACTTACGTCACAAATTTTCGAACGCCCCGTCATCTTTCAAATTACTACTTTATCAGTCATTATTGCGCCCGAAGCTAGCGTACACCGCAGCAGTGTGGGACCCACACAACGAAAACCTCATCTTCTCTATAGAACTCATTCAAAACAATTCTGTTCATTTCATTTTTTCCAATTATAACCGCACTTCCAGCATATCTTCAATGAATGCTAACCTACGTCTTCCATCACTAGCATCATGGAGAAAAATAGCTCGCTTAACACTGTTTCATAAGAGATACCATCACCATTTCTTCATAATAACTTCATTTCACAGCCACATTACTTATCGCACCGTGTAGACCATCGCTTCAAAGTCGGAATTGAAGCAGGAAACACCAACACCTTTAATCATTCATTCTTCCCTAGAACATCTCGACAATGGAACCACCTACTTAATGACAGTCACCATCATTGATAATAAACTTTTTCGAAAGGCTATAGCTAACATTGTTTAACTTGAAATTCATGGCACACAATTATTGTTGTAAAGTTGTATGAACAGGAATAATGTCATGTTACATTGTTTGCTTTGAATATTTTTGCAAAGCATTTCCTTGCTACATTATATGTACTGATATTTCTAGTCGTTTGTTTTATTGCACTGTTGTATTACGTTCTTTTTCTGTTATTTACTACCCAAATTTGTATAACTTTCCGTTCACCACTCCCCTTTGTAATGCCCTTGGGCCTTGAGGATACAATAAATAAATAAAATAATAAACTAGCCCAAACTGCCACACTACTAAGTTGCAAGAATAACGTAGCGCGGTTAGCACTGCATAGATGAAAAAGCCAACATGACTCCAGTTTCATTTGTCATTGTTCTAAAATAATTTCCCAGAAGTGTTACAGATGTAAGTACCTGAAAATATACACAGAAACGGGTAAAGTTGTGGCCCTGAAAGAAATCCTCAAAGCACTTTTTAGAAGTTATCTTGTGTGCTGCTAGTATTTACTCAATAACCGAAAATTGGACCACGGTTTGTTTATGCTGAAGGCATATTTGGCAAAAACGAGCCGGGCCCAAACTTTTCGAGCAAGGGCCGGGTACGGGCCATATTTAAAAACTCCAGGCCCGTACCTGGGCCGTGTACGGGCCGTATTTAAAACCCCGGGCCGGGCTCGGGCTGGCCTGCGCATGAATTTTTCGGGCCAGGCTGGGCCCGAGCCGGAAAAAGTGGCCCGTGGAGTGCTCTAGTGCCGACGTTTGAATATGTAGTTGCAAGAATAAATCTGTCAAGGTGCAACAGCTCCCTTGATTCCACAGAATAAGCACAAATGTCGGCATGTTAGCTTGATTTAAGTACTCTGCTGTGGACATGACGCTGAAAAATAATTGCAGGTTTATTTACATAATCCCAGAAAACTAAAATGAAAAATTTAGCTGAAGTTACCATTTAGTTTTCACCTCTTCAACTAGCTTTTACACTAGCTAAGAAGGGAAGATGTTTCAGGTTCGGAATGGGTCCTCTCGATGACTCGAGTGCCCGGTGGTAGCGCGAAGGAAGAGCCGTAGTTCGGTGAAAAGACGCTTTATGGCAGCCTCAAACGTCTGCCCGAGTCCAAGCCGGAACCTACGCCTTTTGTTTTCCACAATCAAACATCCTGTTTTCAACCCTCGGTTGGACAAAGGGTCTTGACACAAGCCAATCACGCGTGTGGGCTCGCATCGCCGCAACCAACCGCAGAAACAGTTTCATAACAGACACTGCATTGGTAAAAACCACGTTACCAAATACAGCACGCAAAGGGATAGGTTCTCCGCGTGTCACACTTTCTCCCATGCCAGGCTGTGTATCGGCCGACCTCCGTCGATAACAGTTCTCTTACTCGAACTCCATCAGTTTTCTCATTACACGTTACTTCATAGAAGCCTCCTTAAGCGCGTGGAGTACACCGTGAGGCCCTGTGCGCTGACCAGGTGTGCAGGTGACAGCGAAGCACCCCGCCATCCTAACGACAGTCGGTTATGACGTATAGCGGGGGAGAATAAGCTCGTCTGCGTGCCGCCGTGATGTCTCGGACAGCCCAGTGGTCGCGTCCCCGCGTCATTCTCAATGGACGGTGGCACTTGGCCTGTTTCTTGCAAGAAGCTCTTTCAAGTAAGCTTTCCCCTTTCTAGTCCCAGACGGGGGCGACCTTGACTGTTCCACTCGTGAACCGTGTGAACGAAGGAGTCTCCTTTCTTTCCGGTGCTGGTGTCTTCCGCGTTCGCCTTCGCGGAACCGATCAGCTTCATTAGTTGACAGGACGGGAGCTGGCTCCACACTCTGCATCGGCCACATTAATAGCGCTACGCACAACACACCGGTAGTTGTTGCCTCATACTAACTTTACACAAATGTTATCCTTTAAACACGAGCAATAAGTGTGTAGCTGATGACGTTTGCTGTTGCATCACCAATAATCATAATAACAACAATAATAAAATATCATTCTTAGTAATAATAAAAGATATGGGTAGCCCCGAAAGCTTATGATGATAGCAGTTCTAGCCTACACCATTCAGGTGGCCTTCAAGCCGAGCAGAAATCGTGGCGTAGACAGACATGAGTGAAGTTGTGGTTCAAAAGTCAGATATGCTGTGTGATATGTAGAAGCAACAGACATCAATAGAGTGGATGTACCAACATGGAAGCTAAAAATCATTCATTGTAAAGGACAAGTCGCCAAGCAGAAATTTTCTTAGTCTTGTTTATGCACTAGGCTGCCACAATCGTGACGGCCAGTGCATTGGTGAAACTGGCGATTTCAAGAAAAAAGTTAAACAACACACGCATGACCCCACGAAACGGCGTGTGGCCCCTACTGCCCTCTCTGAACACGTGGAATCTACAGACCACCAAATAGATTTGTAAAACTCGTGTGTTCTGGACAAAGAAAAAACTTGTATCTTCTCGCGAGGGGGGGGGGAGGGGGTACTCGAGTAAATACGTCATGGAATGGGTGGGGTATCGCGCGATTGTTGCGCAGCTAGGTAAGGTTTGGGAATGCTTAATTGTCATTTCGTCTTCATTATCTATATTGAATCAAAGCGAAGCGTTGCCTTCAACGAGTGCTAGAACACTGTTGGGTTGTATCCCACTACTGCTTGAAGGTACTGTTGCTCCCATCGCATCTACTAGAGTCAAGCAAAGCGTCAAGTCAAGTGAAAGCCTAGTAAAGATGGCCTTTACTCAATTCCAAACGCCCGATCCAGTGCCTACATATACGGAGTGGTCAGTGAATGGTTGTTCCTGAAGGTGGGACTCATTAAATGTTGGGGGAGAAGGTCATTTTGTTGCGTGTGTAAGAAAAGCAGTCTGGGCTCGAGAGTTTTTTTTTCCTTCTGGCTGGAAAACAACCTTGCAGGCTAGCTGCCTTGCAGATTTCTGCAAATGGTCAATTTATGAGGAGTGTGCGGACACTGCCCCACCTAGTAAGCAAGCGAGATGCATTAGGGGAGGGGGGGGCGACTCCATAACTTCTCGCCCCTATACTACGGTAGACTATGCTATGCTTTACGCTCTCAACTCCTCCTAAGATCGGCCTCACCCTTGCTTCTCTTTCCCACCCTTACTCTATGCGAAGCTATGCTGAGAGCTGCTTGTCACATCTCCACTTTGCAGAACTTTCCGCTGACAGAGCTCCGCTCAGCTGTAACGAAATTTGCGAGGCCTCCGTGGAACACACAGCGGACTATCACGGTGAAGCGTGGCTTTTTAAAGGATATTTTTTAGTCTTTTGTGGCTACTAATACAAGTACACATGAAAGGTACCAACTAGGCCATTTTTCGTTTTTTGTTTGGTTAGAGAACCGTGGATGAGTTAGAGCCCTGCCCTCAGTAGTTACTCATTTCTTTTTTGATAATGCTGGAAAACCAAAATAGCACAGTCTGTTTAGATTATGATTACCTGGCAGGTAAATGCTCACAAAAATAGAGCAAAGGAATAAGTATATATGATTGAGTAAAACAGACTGAATGCTGTTATGCAGAGTCTTAGGAACTTGCTTAAACTGGTGAAGCTGACATTTGGCTTTCATGTCTGTTGTTGGTGCATGCGAACCACCAAAAGGTTTAGGTCCTTTCTGCAACAGCCGAACAAACTTGTATCAGTGCATGCTCATGGCCCTGTTTACATGACAATGTGTTCACCTTTGCACCTTGCAGAGGTTGGACAGCTGATGGTTCAAGGAGAAGGCCAATATCTGCCTTTTACATTTCGCAACCCATTCTTGAACATTAGATTTCCATCCAGAAGTGGCTCGTACTTTACTCATCTGACCATGTTCCTGAAATGCCAATAAAATTACAATGTGATATTTGCAAGATGTTTCAGCGCGCGAACAAAGAAAAAAGCACAGGGTAGACAGAAAGAGCGCTGACTTCCCACTAACATTATTTATTTCACAGAGTGGCAAGAATTTATACGTCTAAAAAGGAAGATTACAGAGCATGAAAGTAAAAAACAAGCCTTATCTACACACCAACAGCACGTGTGACGGGTCCTCTATTGCCTCAAAGCCCAGCCAGGTAGTCACGTTCAGCCTGGGATAAAGCAACCGATAAAGTGCTTCCGTATTTATCTCCTAGCAGGTGTATTTTTTCTGCTTCAATAATTTCTCGGGTAAGCTGGTCCCTGTGCCTTGCCAATATAGAGCACTGATCAAAGAGGGGGGTGCACCCACAATCTCGACAATGAATGCCAAGCTGCCCTTGTACCACATTGTGCACATTGTTTCGGTGTTGTCGGAGGCGGTCGTTTATGCACCGGCCGGTTTAGCCAACATATACGCACCCACACGTCAGTGGAATCAAGTATACGACTCCCACTACGCATGGGACGTAGCATGTCCTGTGCGCGACAGAGCACGCGGCAGAAATTGCGCGAGGTGTATTGACCCGTTTGCAAAGCTTCTGCAATTTTTATGGTGCTGAAAAAACAAGAACGTTGGCGTCTCGAGCAATCTTTTTTAGCCTGTGTGAGACGTCGTGCACGTATGGTAGTACGACAGGCCGGCCCTTTCCGATGCCGTTGCGCTTATCTGGTTTGTCGCCTCGATTCACGACAGTGACCAGCTTTTCCGCCACTGAAACGAGAACGTGCGTGGGGTAACTTGTTTTTTACCTTCATGCTCTGAAATCTTGCTTTTTAGACGTATAAATTCTTGCCACTCTGTGAAATAATGTTTCTTGGAAGTCAGCGCTCTTTCTGTCTACCCTGTCCTTTTTTTCCTTTGTTCGCGCGCTGAAACACCTTGCAAATACGACTACGCACCAACTAGCCCAAGCTTCCACTCTTGTGAGTTACATTTCTCGTATATCGGGCATCTATATCTCCTCTTCTACAAGCCCTTCTCTTCTCACCAGTCTAATCAGTGTGGCAGCTTGCCGCGCACGCTCTTTGGCGTTCTGCATCCGGCTAAAGATACTTCTTTCGAAGTCAAGGCGTTGTTTGGTGGCCTCACTCTCTCGGTTGGCCATGGTTTAAAAGTAACCAAGATTCTACGCTCAGAATGGCTTCGGCAAGCTCGCCTGTACCGTCAAGCCCTGCAACTACGAATTCTCGGTAACGAACGCACAGCAGTTAAAGAAAAGAAGTGTCGTGAACTCTCAAGTCTCGTAGACCAAAAGGTCGAGTTCATGTGGTGTCAGACGCTCAGTTACCTGCGGGCCATCATACCAAGGAAGTCTCCAGCAGCTAGGGGCCTTGTGCATGTTCTCGGGGATGCTTTTCTTCCCGACAACGTTAAGCACACCCTATGCCTCGTACCAAAGTACGTGGTGGCACCTTCAAGAACACCGCACGAGCTCCTCACTCTTGTCAGGCAAGTCTCCCATCGTACTCCTGACTCTGAATGTGGTGGATGTGTTGCCCAAGGCGCACAGGTGCTATCGAGATGTAAGCCCTTGAACAAAGTCATCAATACAGGAGGCACTGTCGCGTACCTAAAGGCACATTCCTTGTCACTTCTGCAGGCTGACAAGGAGGGTGGTTTTGCGGTTCTTCCTCGTTCAATGTTTATGGTCAAGGCCATACAGGCAATGCAGTCTCTTTTCAACGAGAATGATAAAATTTGTCGGAATAAGCTTAAGAAGCGTGCGAAACCTCTTGCCGGGGATCTGGGGCTTCAGAAGCTTTTAAAGGCGATAGATAGCTGCAAAAAGCTCAGACTTGACTTGTTCTTTTTTGCGAAAACTCAAAAAGTTGACTGCCCTTTGCGGGTCATTGTAACTGAAAGGGGGACCTGGCAAAAGTCGGTAGCACTTTTCTTGCAAGAAAAGCTAAAAAATGTAACAATAGACGACCCTTTTTTGGTCACAAATTCTGACGCTGTTATTGACATTGTTGGGTGAACTAACACAGGACTCCAGGCAATGTCTGTGGATTTTAAGGACTTGTATTACTCTTTGCCACATGATCAACTGCTAAAATGTGTAGACGAATCCTTAGACAACTTCGTATCATCAGCGTTCCAAACGCGCACTGGAATTCATAACAGCAGCTTACTAGAGTTACTCAGCTTCTATTTGACGGCCACTTTTGTATCGTGGGATGACAAAAACTATTTACAAAAAGTGGAGTATGTATTGGTTCATGCTTGGCACCCATTCTCAGTGACATATTTCTAGTACATCATGATCGTGTCTTGTCAAACAAACTTGATGACTCTGTGGTTTTTAAAGTCGGCCGTATTGTTGATGGTTATTTATTGTTGTTTATATTTGACAGTCAATATTTTCAGACCATTTCTCCTGACGTGTTGACTGTTTTCCGAGAGTGCCTGAAACCATTAGTTCTAACGTATGAATCACCTATTGATAACAACCTGAAATTTCTAGATTTGAACCTTTCGCTAGAACTCCGACATGTTTGCTGGATGTATGAACCAAGAAGCGCCAAGCCACTTCTGCCTTTCAGCTCAGCTCACTCTAAATTGGTCAATCTGGGCATTGCTAACCTCTGCCTTGCCAATGCCTTAAAGAAGTCCTGCCCCCACATGGTACACCGCAGCTTTTCTCTACAAGTGGAGCGTCTCACCAAAGCTAGTTACCCCGCGCAAGTTCTCGTTTCAGTGGCGGAAAAGCTGGTCACTGTCGTGAATCGAGGCGACAAACCAGATAAGCGCAACGGCATCGGAAAGAGCCGGCCTGTCGTACTACCATACGTGCACGACGTCTCACACAGGCTAAAAAAGATTGCTCGAGACGCCAACGTTCTTGTTTTTTCAGCACCATAAAAATTGCAGAAGCTTTGCAAACGGGTCAATACACCTCGCGCAATTTCTGCCGCGTGCTCTGTCGCGCACAGGACATGCTACGTCCCATGCGCAGTGGGAGTCGTATACTTGATTCCACTGACGTGTGGGTGCGTCTATGTCGGCCAAACTGGCAGGTGCATAAACTACCACCTCCGAGAACATCGAAACAATGTGCACAATGTGGTACAAGGGCAGCATGGCATTCATTGCCGAGATTGTGGGTGCACCCCCCTCTTTGATCAGTGCTCTATATTGGCAAGGCACAGGGACCAGCTTACCTGAGAAATTATCGAAGCAGAAAAAATACACGTGCTAGGAGATAAATGCGGAAGCTCTTCATCGGTTTCTTTATCACAGGCTGAACGTGATTTCCTGGCTGGGCTTTGAGGAAACAGAGGACCTGTCACACGTGCTGTTACTGGTGTGTAGATTAGGCTTGTTTTTTACCTACATGCTTAGTAATATTCCTTTTTAGGCGTATAAATTCTTGCCACTCTGTGAAATAAAGTTAGTTGGAAGTCAGCGCTCTTTCTGTCTACCCTGTCTTTTTTTCCTTTGTTCGCGCGCTAAGACATTTTGCAAATATGACTACGCACCAACTAGCCCAAGCTTCCACTCTTGCGAGTTACAATGTGAAAAATGCTTTGGTTTTTCTATATAAAGATATTCAGACTGTATATTGAGCTTCTTATACAAACCATTTATTACTGGTTATTGTAATCTCAAACACATTTAAGTATAGTTTCGAAGTAAGCACAGGTGCCTCTAACGGGTCATGAAACCTCGTGAGCTCATTACCAGTACAATGAACTTAGTGGCTGCTCAGGCCCAATGTTGCAGTTCACCTGCTCTGAGAGTATAGCAGACATCAATGACAGACAAATTTGGAGGGTCCACGACGAAGGCTATCGTCATTCACCTCTCTTGCTGCGTACTTGGGCTTCTTTCTAGTTGGTGCTGGCTGATTACGCCTGTGGTATTTTTAACATTGCAAGAAATACACAAACATTCAAATAGTTTTATTTATGTGGGGTATTATGAAACAGGTGCCCATCTGGCTCCTGTAAACAATGTTTGGCGGGGGACTGTGCCTGATGCCGGATCACCCACATCATTTCACTTCTTCCAGCATGCTCTCTATGTCACTGAAGTATATCGCGGCACATACTAATGTAAAAGCTCTTTCATTTAAACGTTAAATGGGCCCTGAAACATTTTTTCTACCCACCGTAGAGTAGATTCACTAAATTAGCTTATTGCGTCAGGAATTCAACGCTGCGAAAATTTTAAGAATCCGTCGTGTACGAGCGTAGTTGCAAGGATTTGTCACTCGTTGCAATCACATACTCTCTTCTCTTGTCTCGACGAAAGCACTGGAACTAAGCTAAGCAGGGAGGGATGGCAGGGGCAAAGAAAATACGCCGCGTGTAACTTGTGACCTTGAGCACCTTTTTTTTTATTCGGGTACACAACTTCTTTAGTGTGATCGTGCTTGCATGCGTGGAAAAGTCGCAGCCTCCCATGTTCATCCCAGTAACGACTGAATGTGCCATGTTCAAATCAGCCAAATGCTGACAGATGGCCTTCTACGAACAATTTTTGAGCTTCCTGCATCATTTGACGAGAGAAAAGAATGCACTTGTTATCTAACTTGGGCAATTTATTGTAAATGGGAGGCCGTGTGCTGTGCTATAATATTTTTTTTTTCAAAACTTTATTTCGTCCACAAGTGTGTGTGTTGTGGAACAGGAGGGCTCGAGAAAAAGTGGATTTATCCACTTGAGAAGCCTCGAGCCCCCGTTTTAAATGGCATACAGCGAGAGCATGGAAGTGATTATACAGTACTGATATAATACAATATTTATACTAACACAATAATACAATATTTACAACAAACACTATGCAATACAAAATGTGCACACTATCTAATGATAAATCATTCACATAATCATGAGATCGCAATCAGCATTTCTTCTTGCAAAAAAACTGAAAAAAGGCAAAAAGAAGAGAAAACAGTAAAAACTTGAACAGAATCTATACTTTTTACAAAAAGAAAGAGCATCAATCCTTGGTGGCAAAGAATGCTTTGATTGCACTGTTCCCAGTTGTCTCTAAATTGATTTCACATTGATGGAGTTCATTTAACAACTTTGGAAGCGTATGACGAAGCATTTGTTTTGTTATCATAATGCGTGAAAAAGGTATTTTCCAGATATCATCATTGCGTGAAATATATGACCTTGTGAGTGGTGTCAACTCAGAAAATGTACGAAGTAGTCCGTCTGTATTGTGCTTGTATTTTCTGGCTAGATTTAATGGATACAAATTGTGTACGGACGTGATGTTATATTTGATAAACAGGGCTTTTGTGTGCGCAGTTTTTTCCACGCATGCAATGTGGCGAAGTGCTTTCTTTTGTAAAACAAACAAGTGGTTCAGGTTTGTTAACGTTGTTGTGCCCCAGACTAGACAGCAATAATTTAAGCGAGAAAGTAATAGTGCATTATAAATATGAAGCTTGACAGCTGTTGGCAAGTGGAATTTGAATTTCGCCAGAATTCCTACTACCTTTGCTACCTGTGTAACAACATGATTTATATGAATGTCCCATGATAGATGCTTTTGAAAAAAATACACCAAGTGATTTTACTGAGTCAACAATCTCGATACGTGAATTTCCTAAGGTAAGATTCAGAGTGGGTGCTACAGGTGATTGTCGGTGATTTGGCTCACAGGTTCTCGGGAGCCTTTACTACCAATGTGCAGCGTTTTCTAACCATGCTCAAAACGTGTTGCAGGGCCGCTTTAATTAAAGCTGACGCCTTAATCTTGGCACAGCTTTATGTATTTCAATGGGGGGAAACTACAAATAGTTTGAAAACATCGATATTAACAACGGTTAATTTCAAACTGGGAGCCCCCTCGCTTTCGTCCACATTTGCATGAATCGGCCAAGGATGATCATCCAAATTGCTCAGTACTTTTATCTGTGTAAAACAAGTGCAGTAATTGATTCCCATGTATAATTTTATGGTTGTAAAAGCAGAGTGTCTGCTGCTAGTGCTGTATAGGTGGAACGAACAGCCCAGTCCGGCAATATTTGCCTTAAGCCAAGTTTTTTTGTTTTTTTGACAAATTTCACGATTACTCTAAATAAACTAAGAAAGAGTTTGAATCTTGATTCAATTAACTCTGCCATGTAAATAAATGTGTTTTGGAACACAAATTGCTTCATATATTTTGACACTAACGGCCACTGCTCACATGAATGCGTCTGTGCTTGTTTGTGGAGTTACCCCCAACTAATGAATAAATTCTGTCCACTGTTGGAGCATGAACTTAATTTATGAAATGGCCTGCCACAAATAAGCACTGCCATCTAATTAGCAGGAACGAGTACCGAGGTGCCCTCTCTGGATTCTCGCCGCACAGTGTTTCGTTTGCTTTTTGGTTGCAGTTTTGCTAAATTGGCTAAGATGCTATATTCTTAATTTAGTACAGCAGTCTACTTCAAGCGGTTTCCCGAGTAGACTATATTAAAGAATCAGATTCAAGCTGAAAGTAAGCAAAACTTGAGAAGCAAAAGCTTGCTAGTGTCTCTAGCAGGCTTTCGCATTGAAGGACCAGGAGGGGATGTCACAGATGTTAGCGAAGGGAGTTGTCCAAACAACCTTGCTGCATATGTTGGGCTGTAGCAGCACTAGAGAGAACATTTATGTATAGCTGAAGCGTTCTTCAGTGCTTGTGCAGCTGAGTGATCTTAGCTGTTTAGTTCAGGCATGAAAGTTCTGCCGTACATCACGATCGCTGTTGTTGGAAAGGTAAGCTGACTTTTTGTTCATTTCTAATCACGTTTGTTTCGTCGTGCTAGCTCCGGTGAATCTGGTAAACATGGTCAGGGGAAGGCAGGATGTATCGGTGGCTCATGCGGTGAAACCACTACATCCTTCGTCGTGCTGTTTACCTCTGTGGTCTTTTGGCAAGATTCAGCACCTTTGGTGTAAAAAAAAACCACCAAGGCAACATTCTTATCCCTTGGCTTCTTTTTCATGTGGCTGTTACAACCAAATACGGCAAAGTTCACCACTGTCGCTGCTGGCAGGCGTGCAACCACGGCGCGTACGACCTCTCCACAAACGAAAATAAACTTGTTCGAAGGCTTTCCACGCAATAAATACGCACCGCGCACAAGACACTGCTATATGTAAACTAAAGAGGACGGCTTGCACAGCAGAGACCTTTGACACGTCTCTTATGAAGCGCGGACTTAATGAAGACAGAGTGCACACAGAACGTAGCCTAGCCCAGTACTGCGCTCAAAAATGGCCAGACCACCAAAATGGCGTCGCTGCCCGGCGATACTTTCGCCACCTCGCGAATCGAGGTAAAGTGCATACCCCATATTGCGTTCCCCTCACAGGGACATGAAGGATACTCGTACATATGTGTCAGCGTTCGCACCGCTAAGCTCCAGGAGCACTTGTCTCAGTATACTGAAGAATGTAGCTTTGAGTATGTCGGGAAACTTGGGTATGTGTTAGTCTGCAGTGATGCCACAATGCATGACCCGTCTCTGGGCTTTGGGGATGTCAGCTCGACTGAATAGTTCCTTAAAAACTCATCCCTTGGCCCTTTTGTCGCCCAATATGTATTAGCATGAGAAAGAGCAGACATGTTCATTCCCACGTACAGCAGTGTGTAGAAGGCATCAAATGACGACATGTTTTTTTTTTTCAATAATATGAGAGCTTAGGATTTCGGTGGCAAGTTCATGACAAATACATCCACATAAATAAATAAGTCATTGGATAAACATTAAAGAAAATACGTGCTTATTTGAACTTGGAATGATCATCTCTATGCCTGCTAATAAAACAAACAATGCAATGCATGATTAAGTTCAGCTTCATTGCCATGCATGTATGCTGCGGAGAAGCATACGGTAAAGACAAACACAAATTGACCAAACTGACAATCTCAAGTTGCGCTTCACCGCTATTCAAGTACGTTGCGGAGAAGCACACAAAAAATACTGGCCATCACACGTTCGGCTTCACCGCCGTTTACATGCGCTGCGAAGAAGCACGCGGAATAAACAAATACGAATTTACCAAACTGACATTCAGAAGTCCAGCCTTACCGCCTTGTATCTGTGTTAAGGAGACCAAAGGTGTTTGTGCAATACCTCTTAACGCGCTTGAAGCAATGGTTTTTTTTTTTCGATAAGATATAATCGCAGTTCAGCTCCACAAAAGCGGGTGAATGCATGTTTCAACCTAAGCATTTGGGGTCATTACAATTACAGCAGTGTTACTCTCTTAATTCCGAATGGCCAACGCGAAACAGAATTTAATTTCACCATTCCAGCATAATCGCGTGATGACCGCATGACTCGGAGCAAGTTACACAACTTTTCAGGATGCTATACCAGGTGCCAAATAATTCAGCACTTTTGTGCTTATCTACATGAGAAGCCTCTGTGAAAGTCTTCTCGAATCCCGCCAGCATGGCTCTATATTATGACGTTGTCTGATATGTACTGTACAGGTTTTTCTGGCCATTACATATGGGATAGCGACTGACAGGGCAGAGTACAACCTCAAATAATTGAGACGACTGCTTACCTGTTGTTTCTAGGCAGCGCAATGCAGTCTGCGACGTCTGTGGATCTAGCAGTCACCACGATGTTCACGAAATCGCTAGGGGACACCAGTTTACTACATAGTGTGTTGATCGAGCAAGCCTATTCACCACGACGTTGACGAAATCGTTACGAGGCACCAATTCGCGTACTGCTTTGTCTACACGAAGCTGCACGACTTGCGCAGACAAAGCACGATGAATGGTACTTCCCGAACATTCAATTAAGGTAGTGGTTAGATGAAGGAAGAGACGCCTAATTTCTGCAGCCCTTGAGAGTGAGAATCAGCCAATGATGAGGCCTCACCGGGTTCTCTAAGCCGGCGAAGTGGCGTTCCAAATAGCTCGCTACGACGTCATGGCGCCACCATCGAAAATCCCTACACCGAAAAATCCCCAGAAAACCCTTTTCCTAGGTAAGATTCTGTACGGCAAATAGATGCTCGCTATCCTATCCCAATGCATTGCGAGAAGTGTGGCGGAAGTGACGTCAAATTTATGGGGCAAACAAACCGGTATGGGGCAAACAAAACAGCAGACGTTCCGCGCCGTGCTCTCAGCGCTAGCTCGCTTCTGAGGGGACTTATAGCCTTGGCGTAAACTTAACGCGTATAGTATGGTTTGCATACAGTAAAATGTTGCAAGCACACCTTTCCGAGACTGTTCGTGCGTAGCAGGCCCGAGCGCGGCGTGCTGAAGTACTTCGTGGAGTGTTTTTGTGCAACAGCACAGAGCACCGGTACGTGTCGTAACCAAAATCATTCAGCCATCATCGTGTTCGAACTCACCCAGCAAAGACTTGCACGTTCTGATCGCCTTACTACCTTTTTTGTCAGATTTCCTGATCTACGGGCTGACTAGCAGTTCTTTGCTAGTATATAGTGTCAGTGTGGCAGTGCACAATTTTGAGAGCTTGCTTCATAGCTATTCCGTGCAACGCCAGCTTAGTGCTCGGCGTATTTCACGTCGGTAAGAAGGCACTACTGTATCGTATACGCGATCGTGCACGTAAAGTGTGTAATTCCAGTGCGCACACAACCAACAAGCCGGGAGCGCACACCGTACAATACATAAACAATAGTCCGATAACTAGAAAAGTTTATTGTCCTTCCGTATGAACGACACAGCTTCTACAAACGCGACCCGTAGCCTACAACACCAAAAACGAAAGTTCGCGTGTGTTCTCAGTTCACACAATGAGTAAAGACGCAACGAAGCGTACAGCTAAGAGCTCCGCATGCAAATAACATACATTATTGATCAACAGCTTGAAGCGAACATACGTGAAAAGTGCTACCAGCTGCATCCTGCGGTGCACGCGATTCATATCGAGTACTGCTGGGTATCGCCAGCCTTCCTAAAAAAACACGCAAAAGAAGCAGTACTCGCGAACTGACTCACTGCCGGCGGAGAACACCTACCAGCTACCATTCCGCCGGTGCCACTTCCAAGGCAGCCGCGGTGGCTCCTCACCGGAAATCGCGAAGTGTTCATCTACTTTTCCGCTGCGAGGAAGTGCGGTTGTTTGCGATGGACAGTTCAGTTCAGACTGGCATGGTGGATGGACGTGTTTTTCGAGCGTTCCCGATCGACTGCGCCGATAAATGGTTTCGCATGTATCGAGCTTGCCTTTATAAATAATAAGGCAGCACTTAAAATTTTTCTAGCACTTATTACATTGTACGGCTTTTTCGGGGATCAGTTAACAGGTATTTACCAGTTTGTGTGCGCACGTGTGCATTTGTTTCTTTGTGTTTTTTTCTTGCCACCCCGTGCGGGACGTGCACGTACATTGAAAAAGGAAATTTTTGTAATGGAGCTTAGACTTTCTCTTTTTCGTAGGGCAGGGATCGTGTTTTGTAATTATCTAGTCAGACAATTCATAAGAAAATTGGTGTCAAATAGACATGTTTAAAAAGCCTGTAAATTGTTCAGGATGCGGGGTGGGTTTCAAATGGACCCAAGTGCAGAAACGATGCAGAGTAGGCTGACGCCAAGTGTAGGCAATGTGAGGCTGAGGAAAAATGGAGAAAATGATGGTTGCCAAGAGTGAACTGCTCATGAAAATCACCGAGCTTGAGACAAACGGCGTTGGAGACATGGCAAGAGAAAACGAGGGCTATGGGAGAAAGGCTGAAGTCCGTCGAGGAAGCACAAGCCAAAGTGAACAAAGGAGCGGCTGACGGAGAGAACGGTAGAGCACCAGCAACCAGAACGGTGGAGAAGAAAGAGCAAGCAAGTTTTAAAAAAAAACAAAAAAACAGGTTCAGCCGGTTCCATGGTCACAATACCCAGCTTCAGCGAAGTCGTAGTGGGGCTGGGAGGGGATAAAGCAGTCGGCGTCACAAGTGCAGTAACCCCCAAATGCAGGACGCTCCAGCTGAAAAGTCACAGCATGTGATAATCGCCAGGGACTCGAATTTAAATTGATAAGCAGAAGCAATCAAAGAAAGGGTGAGACGTGACAAGAGGGTTGCAGTAGGGATATTCCCGGGGAGCAAACTGGAAGCAGTTATGAGGCAAGCTAGCACAAAACTCTAAACTACAGCTGATAGATGATACCTCGTGATACTTTCAGCTGGTTTAAACGATGTCTTAAATGAAGATACGGCAGGACTAGCGACCACACAGGCGAAAGGGGTCGATGACATGCGAGCCACTTCTCCTCAGGTACAGGTAGTGATATGCACGAATACCGAAGGTACAGGCGCGTGACGACAACCTGCAAAGAGCGGTTGTCAATGCAAACCAAGAGATATGAGTCGAGAGAAAGGCTTTGAAGTGGTGGAAATAAAGAGAGAAGGGCAGCATTGGGGTGGTTTTCAACGAGACAGAATTCACTGCGTTGGGTGGCTTGGTCATGAGGTGGGTTGGCGATTTGCAGGACGCGCAGTAGCTTTTTTGGGAGGCACGCGGGCCCTTCGGGGTGCAGGATTGCTAGTAACGAGGAAAACAACAAGGGAGACTCCTTGACAGATGGTATGGATAGATACTATTCCAAAGTGGCACCAGTATCTCACATAAGTAGAGTCCGGGAAGGAAATAGAAGTAGCCACGAGGGCTGAGCCAATTCAGGCATAGGGTATATTAACATGCAGGATGGCAGGGACAGGCTGAAGTGGGAACAGATAGAAGAACAGCTAAGGGAGGAGAGGCCGATGGTATTTGGCTTTGTAAGAAACATCTTAGAGACATGGAACAACCTCTTAACAATCCAGACTACGCTTTGGAATATTGTAATAGAAGAGACGGCAGCAGAATGGGGGTGGTATTTGGACATTTATTCATAAAAGTACAGACTGGAAAATGCTCAAGAAGGAGTGCAAGGAACAGTTATGGCTTAAAGGGAAATTGCTAGGGCAAATAACACCCCTTGGTTTGGTGTACTTGAGGGGGGGGGGGGGCAAATGCCACATAGGAAAACCAGGCAATGGTAGAGTGTGCATCAAAGGACATTGAGGAATTGGGAGGAGAGTGCGAGATAATTATACTAGGAGATATGAATGCGCACATGGAAGATATAGATGGATATACCGACCCAAGAGGCGAGATGATCATGGATATGTGGGAAATGATGATTTGATCATTTGCAACAGTATTGAAAAGTGTGAAGGGCAAATAACATGTGGGGTAGGAAGGCTGCAGTCAACAATCGATTACGCACTGATGTCACATAGGATGTATGATAGGCTCAGGGGAATGCACATAGATGAATGTAGCTCCAGAAGACTGGGTTGTCATCACAAACATATCAAGGTAAGTTTTGAAAGAGCACTGAAAGTGGGAAGGCGATAAAATTAGCAACTACAGAAAAACTTTTATTCAAAAAGGCAAATAGAAATAACTACTAAACAAATTGAGAAAGTAATCACTAAGGATAATGAAACAGTGTGGACATACGCGAATCTAATTAGACTGTTTCAGCTAGAGCTTGCTAAGGCACATGACTAGTTATCCCTGAAAAGAAGACACAAAGCCAAAAGGTGGTGGGATGAGGAAGTTAAGAGAGCCATAGCAAAACGTCAGGAAGCCTCTCGGGAAGACAGACATGCTAAGCAGTGGGATCAACCGACAGATGATGTTGAAAGAAAATGGGAAATCTTTCTAAGCTGTAGAAGGAAAGCATCCCTTTTGATCATTGAAACGATTACAAGAAAGAGGGCTCAGAGGCTGGCAGAAATACATAAAAAGGATAGAAAGGCAGCTGCAAAGTTTCGGAACCATCTAAACTGCCTAAAAAATGAGACGAGCCTACAGCGGAGGTTTATACTACAGATGAAGGTGCTAGGCTAAAAGGGGACGAAGCTATTGAATATAAAAGAACAAGTATGACATAAAAAGTTTAACAAAGTGCTATATGCACCACAATAGACAACAGTTAATCAAGTGGCACAATGGATCTATTTTCAATATGAGATTGGGAAAGGGCTGAAAAGAGGGTTCCCAGTATTAGATCAACAGGCCCAGATGGCATTCCAATTATGCTGATAAAGACATTGGGTCCGAAGTCTTAGCAGACTTTGAGAGAGGCAGTGAGCAAAATAATAATCAATGGAGGAGTCCCCGATGGATGGAAACTTAGCAGGATGAGCATGATCTATAAAGGTAAGGGGGACAAAACTGACATAAACAACTACCATCCTATAACAGTGACATCAGAGGTCTACAGGCTGGCGATGCAGGTTATAAATGAAAGACTGCAGGCATGAATAGAGTATGAGGGGTGCTGGGTGAACTAGAGAATGGGTTTCGGAAACACAGGAGGTTGGAAGACAATCTGTTTTCACTGACGCAGTGCATTGAAATAGCAGAAAAGGAACACAGGCACCTGTGGCTAGCATTTTTGGATACAAAGGCAGCGTACGATAGCGTGGTTCAAGACGACTTTTGGGGACTACTGGACACACTACGTGTGGAAGATGGAGTCAAATAATCTTTCAAAGGAAACCTACAAAGGTAACAAGGTAGTTATAAAGGGGAAAAAAGAGGTATTCAAGCCCACAGAGGTGAAACGATGGCTTAGGCAGGGGTGTCCTCTGTCACTCTTGTTATTCTATGTACCTACAAGGATTAGAGGCCAAATCAGAGGGAAGTGGACTTGGGTTTAACCTGTCTTTCGTCAACAAGGAAAACTCATTAACCAAACACTGCCAGCATTGATGTACGCAGATGATATAGTGCTAATGGCGGACAACAAGGAAGATTTGCAGAGATTGATTGACATCTGTGGTAATGAGGGAGATAGGATAGATTTCAGATTCAGTAAGGAAAATCAGCCCTCATGATTTTTAATGACAATGAAGGTCGTGAGCTTAGAATACAGGAGGTCCGCTAGAGATAACAGATAAATACAAATATCTGGGCGTATGGATAAGCAACGGGGCCGAATACCTTAGGGAACACGAAATATACATGACGACTAAAGGTAACAGAAATGCAGCGGTTATGAAAAACAGGGCACTGTGGAATCACAAAAGGTATGATGTTGTCAGAGGAATATAGAAAGGGGTCATGGTTCCTGGTCTGACGTTCGGCAATGCGGTCTTGTGCATGAGATCAGACGTTCAAGCGAGATTAGAAATTAAGCAACGTGGAATAGGTAGGCTTGCTTTAGGAGCTCACGGGAGTACACCAAATCAGGTAGTACAAGGTTATATGGGATGGACATCATTTGAGGGCAGGAAGCTAGCAGCAAGATAAAATTTGAGAAGTGATTGAGAGAAATGGGGGAGGACCGTTGGGCTAGGAAGGTATTCAGCTACTTTTACGTAAATAATGTCAGTACAAAAAATTGCCCGCAGCTTCCCTCGGGGGAACACTGAGGAGGATGCGGAGCATATAATTGGTTAACGGGGTGTTAAAGTGCGACTTACTTGGGTCGATGGCTAAATTGGTTAACGTGGTTGTGAAATGGGGTGTTAAATTGCGACTTACTTGGGTCGATGGCTAAATTGGTTAACGTGGTTGTAGGAGGAGGTGTTAAATGAGTGAACACGTACACACGTATGCGAAAGGGCGGCGCTGGTCGAAGGGACGTCGATCATTGTGTTTGTGGATTCGTTGGAATTCATTTCAACGCGACCTTGGACGTCGACGCGCCGTACAAACCAACCGACGAGCGGCAACTGAGCGAGCGAGCGCCGACCTTGAGTATATATACAGCACGACGGCGCATGCACTGTCAGCTGTTGAATGTTCTCGAAGCGCGACGCCACATGCGCGTCCACTGGAGAATCAGGAGAATTGTAGATGTCGAACGTGGTGTGTAGAGGAGGAAGGGTGCACAGATGGTGGAGGAGTGAAGCGCGCGCGGTGTGTAGAGGAGGAAGGGATGCACAGATGGTGGAAGAGTGGGCAACGGCGCGACGGCGCATGCGCGCGCGTCAGCTGTCGAATGTTCGAGAAGCGGTGTGGACGGCGCGGACGGCGCGGACGGCGCACTACAAGGCGCGAGTATAAGATGCTCCGCATCTAAAATGAAGGAAGCAAACCAGAAAATTGACTGGTAAATACTTAAAAAACAGCAGGGGGCTGAACCAAAAAGATTGATCGGTTAAGAAGAAAGTGAAGGAAGCTGAGACCGATATGTGAAGAATTAGCATGATTAAGAAGTCCGCACTTGCGATTTATGAAATTTTTAAGCAGTAAATCGCCTAGGAAAGTATTTATGATAATACTCAGGGTATTTCTTTACTGTTTGAGGCCAGGACGGGAGTATTGCGAACCAAGACATATCGGGCCAAATACGAAGGGGTAGACACGGTAGGCAGTGCGTGTGGAGAGGAGATGGAAACTGCCGAGCATTTGATAATGTTCTGTAAAGGACTTCACTCTATCGTTCAGGATGATGACACAAGGTTATTGAAAGCACTGTGGTTTAAGGACATGGAAGGCAAAATAGTCTTTAAGCGGGTATAGAATTAACTAGAAGGAGGTTATCTGATTTGTGGCTAAAGTCAAGGCACGAGCGAAAATTAAACCCTTCGCTGCAAAGTACGAGTCCTCAATCTCACTACTTAAAGGAAAAAAATAAATATAGTTTTTGGTTCACTAAGTATTACGGCTAGGTGGCGTTAGCCACCGCCCGATAAAAGAATACAGCCATATCGATCCATCTAATGCATTCATCCATGCGGCGACTTCACGAATATGACGTCATGTACTCTCCTCATGGCCTCTCCTATATTTTTTCTTCCTCCATGACTGTGGTTAGAGATATGGTGGCTAGAATGAGAGGTGTCAGCATCGTCCTGGCCGCGCCTTGATAGAGGCGTGCTGGTATTTCATTCGAGAGCGCTCGCCAGCCGTTAGCGGGGCACTTTTAGTCGCTTGCTCATGTGCTCGCAAGTCGCAGTGGCTGCGCTGTGGCTATTTGGGCTTGTTCGGGATCAATACGTGTCAATGTGACCATGCCACAGTGATGAGAAAAGAGCAAAGACACTTCTTTGCGCCTGAATGAAATGCGGGATATGCTACGGCTCCCAAAACAAGGGAAGAGAGCGTCTCTATTCTCTGCTCCCGCTAACGATGAACGGCGCAAGGACTGGGAGCGTGCGATTCCTCGCGATGACAAGCCACTAGGAAAGAATTGCGTTGTGTGCAAGCCTCGTTTCGACGAAACATTCGTTGCCGGTAGCTATAAGCATGTTTTCAACGGGTTCTTGGCAATTAGGGAAAAAGCTTTACCTAAGGAGGGTGGCTTCTGAGTAAATTAACTGCCGAAGGACTTCCCGTCATTTAACCAGCACCCTTTCCATCAAGTAATTTGTCACGAAAACCATGGGCAATAAATACTTGATCACGCCTCGCCTCTGCCAAGACGCGCTTAATATCTGTTTGATATTCTGAAGAAAATGTCTGGCTCGAATGATCACCCTACGCCGACACAGTTCTTGATCTGTGTGATTTGCCTCATATTTTACAGTTTGGTACAGTCACCCTCCAGTGAAAACATACCTTCTGGAGTTCTGAGCAGCCTTCTATGCCGGGGCTTTCACAATAATTCAATAAAACTGCAGAATAAGCTTGAAGAGTTTCTAGATGTGGGGCGCCTCAATGAGGTGCATGAAAAGATTGTCGCTTGTGAAGCCCTCACTCACCACACTGATCTCATTGGACGCAAAAGTGACCCCGGATCACTTAATACATCAGTGGCTATGTGGCGCGCAAGGTGGTGAAAAAGATGAAGTGCAACGAATGTAAGAGGTTTTTGCTTTATTCTGAGAATTCCACCTTGCTTTCGGCAGAATCATACCTCACGCGTTATATAGACAGAGGTGGCCTTTTGTACCCATCCGAGTCCTTAACAAAGCTGGTCAAAGCTATGGAAGATGCATTTACTTATAGCTTCAGTTTCGACAAGTTGGAAAGTGACAGCATAACAGACCCTATTTCTTGCCTGTCTGCGAAGAGGTTGTGAACCCCACAAACTGGAAGTGACAAATCAAATCATTAGATACTTTACACTGACCAGAATGCATTTTCGAGTTGCTAAAGAAAATGCGTCCACTAAAGACAAGAGAAAAATGAAGTTCTTGGAGTTGAGACGTATGACTTAACTGTCATAATATTAACTCAGTGAACAAGGTTTTATTTTATGTTATTGCGCATTCACACTGCGTTGTTTCTAGTGATTTTACTATTGTCTTGTTCACATTGTTGCAAATGTCCCATAAAACAGTGTGATGATACTGTCTGGCTGTGTTTCACATATGATGCAGAAATAACAGGTTTATCACTATATATATATATATATATATATATATATATATATATATATATATATATATATATATATATATATATATATATATATATATATATATATATATATATATCTATATATATATATATATATATATATATATATATATTGTCACGTTACAACGTAACTGTAACCTGCTGATAATGGCACAGAAGAATGTCAAACTGATCGAACGTACGACTATTGTTTTTCTCTGCACGCGCATCTTTGTCCTCTTCTTAACAGCGGCACATACAAGCATGCCAGCATCTGTGGAAATAATAGTTTCTTGTACTAGTGGCATTACCCCCCTTTCCAAAGGACATCGTCCCGATGTCATAACATTATTGCCAGATGAAAACACGCAAGATAAGCAGTACACAATGGGGTGTTCACAATCACTGTATGTCTACTCAAGGGAGTGTGACGAATAGTCAGCGTTGGTAAAATGGTTTCATCCTCGAAACATGAACGACGTGTGGCTGTTGTGAACGGCGGAATTGACAAGCCATGTCCTCGTCAAGAACCTCGTAGTTCACTTCACTGAGACGACGGAACTCTATAGGGACCAAAATAGTGGCGTAACAACTTTTCTGACCGGCCCCGTTGTCGAATGGGAGTCCACAACCATACTCGTTCTCCGGGTTGATAAGAGACATCGCGACGACGAGCGTTGTACCGCAGTGAGTCGATGCATTGTTGCTTATGGATTCGTTCGACTGCAAGCTTACGAGCCGCGTCTGCCAGTCTCATAAATTCGTTCGTCTTGACACTAATTTGTGTCTGTCTGGTAGAAGCATGGCATCCAGAATTGTAGTGACCTCCCTGCCATGAAGGAACCGGAATGGTGTGAATCCAGTTGTTTCTTGCACAGCGGTATTGTAAGCGAACGTGACGTAAGGGAGGATCTCATCCCAGTTTTTGTGGTCTTGGTCAACGTACATGGATAGCATGTCAGCGATCGTCTTGTTTAGTCGCTCTGTAAGGCCGTTGCTTTGTGGGTGGTATGCAGTAGTTTTTCGATGTGTTGTGCCGCTAAGCTGCATGACGTCTTGTATCATTCGGGCGGTAAAAGCTGTGCCACGATCAGTTATGACAACTGCTGGTGCTCCATGTCGGAGGACGATGTTTTTCATAAAAAAAGTGGGCAGTCTCAATGGCGGTGCCACGTTGTAATGCCTTCGTTTCGCAGTAGCGCGTCATGTAATCAGTAGCGACTACAATCCAGCGGTTGCCGTCACGAGACTTGGGAAAAGGTCCGAGTAGATCCATGCCAATTTGTTGGAACGGTTGTGTCGGAGGAGCGACGGGCTTCAAAAAGCCGGCTGGGCGCTGATGTGGAGCTTTACGGCGCTGGCACTCGTGACACGTCTTCACGTAATGCTTCACGTCTCGACTGAGCTTAGGCCAGTAGTAGTGTTGGCGAATCCGGGCCAAGGTACGTGTGAATCCCAAGTGGCCTGAGGAAGGCTCATCGTGACAGGCGGACAAGACATCGGCTCGTAACGCTGGCGGGACAACGAGCAGGTACTCAGTCGCGTAAGGGTCGAAGTTTCTTTTATAGAGGATATTTCTGCGGACGCAGAACGATGATGACGAGCGGGCGAATGCTGGTGGTGGATGCGGCGTACGGCCTTCGAGATATTCGATGACTTGTCGAAGCTCGGAATCGTTCTTCTGCTGTTCAGCCAAGTCGGATACACTAACGGCGCAGAGAAAACGGCCGTCGACATCGTGATCACCTGACGCTGTCTTAAGAGGAGCTCGGGAAAGGCAGTCCGCGTCAGTATGCTTCCGGCCAGACTTGTACACGATTGTCAAATCGAACTCCTGAAGGCGTAAGCTCCACCTGGCCAGACGTCCGGAAGGGTCTTTAAGGTTCGCCAACCAGCAGAGCGCATGATGATCGGTAACAACTCTGAACGGGCGACCGTACAGGTACGGTCTGAATTTAGCTATTGCCCAGACAACAGCTAGGCACTCCTTTTCAGTTGTTGTGTAATTCGCCTCCGCAGATGATAAAATCCGACTCGCATAAGCAATAGGGCGTTCGACGCCGCCTTGCCACTGGACGAGAACTGCACCAAGGCCGATGTTACTGGCGTCTGTGTGTAGTTCAGTGTCGGCATATTCGTCGTAGTGTCCGAGTAAGGGCTCAGACTGGAGACGCTGCTGGAGCTCGGAGAAAGCGCGTGTTTGCTCAAGGCCCCACACGAAGGGAACGTCGCCTTTTGTCAGACGAGTGAGGGGTTCGGCAATGTTTGCGAAATTTCGCACAAAGCGTCTGTAGTATGCGCAGAGGCCTAAAAATCGACGCACATCACGTTTGTTGGTAGGTGGTGGAAAATCTGCGACAGCCAATGTTTTGTCTGGGTCAGGCCGAATACCATCAGGGCTAACAAGGTGACCGAGGAACTTTAATTCGTTGTAACCAAAATGACATTTTTCTGGTTTCAGTGATAGGCCTGCCGTGCGAATTGCAGCAAACACAGATCTAAGTCGTTGCAAATGCTGCTCAAACGTTTGGGAGAAGACAACGACGTCGTCTAAGTAAACAAGGCATGCTTCCCACTTGAGACCGGAGAGCACTGTATCCATCATCCTCTGGAATGTCGCAGGAACAGAACACAGACCGAAGGGCAGCACCTTGAATTCGTACAGACCATCAGGCGTTATGAATGCTGTTTTCTCTCGGTCGCGTTCATCAACTTCGACCTGCCAACAACCACTGCGTAAATCCATAGAGGAGAAGTATCTGGCGCGTCGGAGGCGGTCTAGTGAGTCGTCGATGCGCGGAAGCGGATAAACGTCTTTCTTTGTGACTTTGTTGAGTTTGCGGTAATCGACGCAAAATCGGAGAGTGCCGTCCTTCTTTTGTACTAGTACGACGGGGGACGACCATGGACTGTTCGAGGGTTGGATTATGCCATCTTCGAGCATCTGCTTCACTTCAGAACGTATAGCCTCTTGTTCCTTTTGTGATACTCGGTAGGCGTGCTGACGTATGGGTCGCTCAGCATGGTCAGTGACAATGCGGTGCTTTACGGTTGGCGTTTGTTTTATCTTGGATGTAGACGCGAAACAGTCGCTAAACATGCGGAGGATACAGCGGATTTGCTCTTTCTGCGCACATGACAGGTTCGGATTGACATCGACTGCATCGGCTACCGCGGTGTCACTTTCAACGGCTGTAGAAATTGGGGCTATCGACGCACACGCTTCATCGTCAATGGATTCGAAATGAGCGATCGTTGTTCGCTTGGCCAAATGTTAGTGTGCTCCACTAAAATTGGTGACCAACAACTCAGTCATCCCACGTTTAAATTGAATTATGCCGCGGGCAACACAGATTTGCTGAGACAAGAGCACCGAAAGGTTGGCTTCAGCGATACCACGGCTGTCATGGTCTATGTCGCCCTGTACTGTAACGAACATACTGGTGCGTGGCGGTAGTGTGACGGTGTCGTCGACAATGCGAAGCGCAGTCTTCTGCGGATTGGTATCTCTAGACTTCGGGCCATAGTCGTCAGCAAACGTTACGAGGCAGTTTCGAAGATTTATAACAGCGCCATGCTCACGAAGGAAATCCATGCCAAGGATAACTTTCCGGGAGCATTCGGGAAGCACAACAAAAGAAGCAACGAACGTCGACTCACAGATTTGCAGCCTTGCGGTGCATCTCCCGATTGGTGTCAAGAGATGACCACCGGCTGTCCGAAGGTTTGGCCCATGCCCCCAAGGAGTCGTGACTTTCCTGAGCTCAGCCACAAGTTCAGCGCTGATAACTGAGTAGTCGGCACCGGTGTCAACCAGAGCAGTCACTGGATGGTTGTCGACAGGAATGGCAATGTCAGCAGAAACGGGTTCGTCAGCGATGTGTGGTGTCGGCTGAAAGGAATCGTCGAAGGGCGGTGGAAGGGTAGGAGGAGGCTGTTTTGACGATAGCTTAACAGCGGTCCCACCCCCGGAGGCCGCTGATTCTAGTTTCCCCGGCGTGGACTTGGGGACCTAGCGGATCGTCTCGCAACAACATCGGCGAAAGTGGAATATTGATTCGCGGACGTAGAGCGTCGAGGAGACGGAGAGCGTGATTGGCGTCGCTGAAGATTCGGAGACGGTAGACTTGCCAAGTATTCTGCGATGGCGCGGGGTCGTTCGCCGTCCCTGGGCCGACGAGCGTCTGGCCGAAATCCAGGTAGGCCCATCTGTCTGTACGAGCACTCCCAGTACAAGTGACCTGGCTCACCACAGTGGTAGCATAGTGGCCGATTGTCGGAAGCGCGCCACACGCTAGATTTCCGCAAATTAGGTCGCGGATTCTCATAGTGTGGTGGGCCCGAGAAGTACTGCGGCATCTGCGGGCAAGTCGGTCGTTGGTTTTCATAGCGTGGCCCGCCCGAGAAGTGCTGTGGCGTCTGCAGGCTAGTCGGTCGGGGGAAATAGCTGGCTGCCGGTGCAGGAGTACGTACAGCTTCCGCATACGTTAGCAGAGGAGCTTCGGTTGGAGGTGGCGCTAATGGTCGTACCAGCTGCCGCACCTCTTCACGGACGACGTCTGTCAGAGCAGCCACTTGAGGCTGTGAAGGCACTGCGTGAAGCTTTTGCAGCTCGTCGCGTACAATGCTACGGACTAGCTCAGCAAGGTCTCTCACGCTCGTGACATCGGGTGTTACCAAGGGTGCTGACAGACATGCAAGGTTGTCGGACCGCTCATACTGCGAAGACCGCTGTCTAAGCATTCGCTCCATTGTCGTCGCTTCACGGAGGAATTCTGCCACGGTAGCTGGTGGGTTTCGTACAAGTCCTGCAAACAGTTGCTCCTTGACACCCCGCATCAGAATGCGCACCTTTTTGTCTTCCGTCATTTCAGAATCCGCTCGACGGAACAGACGAGACATCTCCTCAACGAACATGGCCACGCTTTCATTGGGTCGTTGATTGCGAGAATTGAGGAGACGTTCGGCTTGTTCTTTCCGGTCAGCGCTACCATACGTGTTCCGCAGCTGAGCACAAAACACTGGCCAGGTTGTCAGGGCAGCCTCGTGATTCTCGAACCATATACGCGCCGAATCCTCCAGGTAGAAATAGACATACCGCAGTTTCCGGTGCTCGTCCCACTCGTTGGCGACGGCGACTCGATCGTATTGGTCCAGCCAGTCTTCAACGTCTTCGTAGGGCTCCCCATGGAAAGGCTTTGGCGTTCGAGAGGCTGGTAGCCATGGTGCTGGCGGAGTCGCGGTCTGTTCAGTCTGGCTTGCAATTGTCGCATATGCCATGGTTCTGGAGCGTTCCGGAAGAGGGCTGAACTGGGGTGGTAGGCCTAGTTGCCGCCGACTGCGTCGAAGGTTGGCTGTTTCTACTAAGGCGTCGATGTTTGGACCGAGATCTTCCTCGTGGTAACAGTGCATAGACTATTACCCAGCACCTCCACCAGTGTCACGTTACAACGTAACTGTAACCTGCTGATAATGGCACAGAAGAATGTCAAACTTATCGAACAACGGCAGTACGACTATTGTTTTTCTCTGCACGCGCATCTTTGTCCTCTTCTTAACAGCGGCACATACAAGCATGCCAGCATCTGTGGAAATAATAGTTTCTTGTACTAGTGGCAATATATATATATATATATATATATATATATATCCAATCAAATCTCACTGTCATGTGTGTATGTATGCTTATTGTATCATCGGATATTCACTGTTCTTTTTAGTTGCCTTATTGACTTACTTTAGCAGACTTTCGTATAACCTGCAGTTATCTCTAACCTTCAGCATATGTTGTGTTAATTTTTGAAGTTGTTGTCCCCTTACGTGAAAATAAACGTGTTTCTTGTAAAATTAGTCCTTGATCGCGCAAGTCATAAAAATAACGGTTGCCGATACTTTTACCTGCATTCAGACGTCATGGAGAACACTGCGGCATCAAATTGAAAACTGAACAATCTTTGTTTTGGTGTCAAGCTCACGGCAAGCCATTTGGCTCTATTTTTTTTAAGCTTCCTAGCTGGTATACTACGAAGTGAATTGAAAACTCTAGTTTTCCGTGCCAGTACACGTTTTGCAGCGCGTTGCCAGAATTGTGACAGGTAGATATTGTTACAGTCCACAAGGTAGCATGAAATATTTGCAACGGAATACGCCTGATACGCGCACGCGGGCGCGAGGAGGGGCCTCTTGAAAGGGACCACAGCGCCACCGCATCCGGATTAATTCTCGCTCGCTCTCTGGCGCGCCGATGCTGACACCCCTCCGTCTAGTCACCGTAATAGAGATGTGTGCCGAGACGAGACCTTCAAACCTAGGCAATGCCCAGAATGTTGGCAGCAAAAAAAAATGATGCACAATGTTGCCCACTAAAAAGTAGCCCTCGTTTTGCGCATGCGCAAGAAATCTGGAGACGTTAGCGTCTTATTGTTTAGGTAGAATATAGAAAGACAATATTTCGTGCATTTGTCCCTAGATTCGTTGGCCCTGGCGTGTTGCTGTCTCAAGCTCGCGCCCTGGTGTTCTCTGGCCTTGCTCGAGCGAAGTTTTTCTTACACCGTGCTTTGTCTCCGCGAATCGTACAGCTGTCTTGTAGGCAAGGTAGCACGCAAATCACTGCCCAGTAGCCATTTCGTCAACACTGGGGTGACTGCGCTACTTTTTCGATCGACAGACGTAGCGAGCTGCAGTGCGCAGCCTTGCCATGAAAAATAAGTAGTCGATTGTTTAGTTCTCCTCTGCGCGGTTGATCGATATTCAATATGCAATGGCCAGAAATACCTTTCATATCAGACACCGTGACATAATAAAGAGCTATGCTGCCGGGATTCGAGGTCACTTTCTCAGAGGCTTCCAATGTAGATAAGCATTGAAGTGCTGAATTCTTTGGCGCCTGTTATAGCATCCTGAAAGATTGTGTAACTTGCTCCGAGTCATCCTTTAATCATATGCGAGAATGGCGAAAGTAAAATGCGTTTCGCGTCGGCCATTTAGGATTAGAGAATAACGCTGGTGTAATTGTAATGGCCCCAACGGATTAGGCTGAAATATACATACGCACGCCTTTGTGGAACTGTACTGCGCTAAGTTCCCATAGGAAACAAAAATCATTGCTTCAAGCGCGTTAAAAGAACAAACACCTTTGTTTTCCGTAGCGCACGCAGAAAGGCAGTGAGGCCGAAATTCTTAATTTCAGAATAATAAATTTAAATATACTGTGTGCTTCTCCACAGTCTACGTGCATGGCTGTGAAGCCAACGTGCGATTGCAAATTAAATCAATTTGTAATTCATTTTACCTCGTGCTTTTCCGCAGTGCTCCTGCATAGCAGTGAAACTGAACTTGTCAATGCATTGCATTGTTTGCTTTTTTTGCAGGCATAGAGACGATCGTTTCAAGTTGAAAACAGTGCGTATTTTTCTTTACGCTAATTGAACGACTGCAATTTTTCTTGAAGTATGTAGAAGCATTTCTCAAGGACTTGCCACCAAAATCCCAAACTGTCATATTACGTAAGAACACGTCATCTTTTGGTGCTCTCTACACACCGCTGTAGGAGGAAATCGACATGGAGGCTGCCCCTCATGCGAATATATACTGGGCGACAGAAGTGCCATGGGATGAGTCTATAAGCAAATATTCAGTCAAGCTGACATCCTCAAAGCCCAGATATTGGGATCACACATTGACCCAAATTTACTGACCCACTCACAGCTACGCTCCACAATGTACCGAGACAAGTGCCCCTAGAGCTTAGTGGTGCCAACACTTACACATATTATGTACGAGTGCCCTTCATGTCCTAGTGGGTTGAACTCAATGCAGACCAACGCAATACCACATCGGCCTTTAGAAATTCAACTCTCTGAGAAGGCCATGAAGAGCTTAGTGGTTGCCTTGGACCAGGCCCAGTAAGCTGGTAGTCGATGAAGCCCTAAGAGCCTTTCGCTCTGAAGAACGCTTATCTATATAAACGTTCTCTCTATTCTTGCTACAGCCCAACATATGCAAGCTTGTTTGGTCAATTTGCTTTTCTAACATCTGTGGCGTCCCTTCCGGGTCCTTTTACACCAAAGCCTGCCAGGGACACTAGGAAGCTTTTGCTTCTCAAAGTTTATTTACATTCAGCTAGAATCTGATTTATCAATATAATCTACTGAGTAAACTGCTTTAATAAATTGAAAATATAGCACCTCAATCGATTTAACAAAACTGCAACCAAAAAGCAAAAGGAACGGCGACAGCAATGTAGTCTTTTATTATTAAATCAGCAGGTTGGGCTTGTCAATACATTATTCTGGTGCACTGCAGCACATTTTAATGCACCGAAACATGTGTTGCCAAAAAGCGACAGTTCAACTAGTTGGTGGCTTAAGCTTGAATGTAAAAACAGCACAAAATTACTGACAGACAAGTGGAAAAAGAGATGACATGGCGTTGAACTCGCAACTAAAATTTATTATAACGAACACACATATATCAGGCAGAGGACCTAGTTACATGGCACACCATGGCGACTGCGCAGCATTCCTTCGTCTTTGTAATTTTTTGCTGTTTTACAGCAAAAAAATGTTATGAAATCAAAACTTGGTTCACGCGCCACGCCGCAGTTGTCCACCGCCGCCGGTGTCCGTAATCAATATCCCGGGTAAAAAAAAAACAACCTAGTACCAAGGACACAGTGGGGCTAAAACACGGGTTCGATGCGTTCCAGCCCATTATTCTAACACTGAGCCACGCCGGTGCTTGAAACTTGTTCGCGAATTCGCCTCAGGCAGGCTTGATGTTGGGAAAGCAATCGCATAATTATGAGTAATAAAACGTTTTAAAACATCGAAAGAACAACTAGTCGTCACACAATGCAAATAGCGTAACGAGTGCATCATCCAATGCTCCAACCCGTTACAAAAGTTCGTTCTTGATCACCTAATAACTGTGGCGCATACGGCGCATACCCACTTCAGGCAAAATTCATCGTCGTCAGCCGCTGCATGAACAGTTTGCACAAAATTCCTTGCAAGTGTTCAGCAAATACCACGCTTCTCAGAAGAATGATGACAAATAGCATAGCAAATTCTGGCCTACTGCACAGAATTTATTATTATTAATACCGTAGTGCATACCCAGCAAGTGTGCCTGCAGCAGTTACCCAATCAGTGTTTAGAAAAGGCCCTGAAAGGCCGCTCTTCCAGCTTTCGCTGTGACTGTGCTGTGCCGTCCACGGAGGCCTGGCGTTTTTTTTTTTTTACATCCAAGCATGCCTTACAGTCGAAATCATGCTTGTCTAGAGTCCAAGCAGTTTATCCAGCTGCCCTTTTTTTGCAAGGGTAGGCGGAGTGTGATGCTCCAGTGATAGCGCATACAGTCATATGGCAAGATGCGAAAATTCAAATGTATCAGATTTCCAAGAACTGCAATTGGTTTTACCAAAGCAAAAAAAGAGATACAGATATGAAACTTACTAGACAGATCAGTAAGGCTGAGAGCTGGGCTAGTTTGTGACTGATTATTATGTTGTCGTTAAGTTGCGCACTTTTGACGTGGACAAAGGGAACAAGACTGTCGTGCCTTTCTTGTCCCCTTTGTCCACATGAAAGGTGTGCTACTTCACCATATGGTATAATGATTAGACTACTCTGTCTCTTCATTGTGGAAAATATTCGCTAGCATAATTTCAAGTAGGATACGAGGCACACTTGACTTCAAATGGACCTTGAAACGGTTTTCGAAATCTTGTAAGGATTCGGGCTACATGATCAATAAATGAGTTGAACCAGTAATGAAGCCACATACTGTATATCAAGGCAGCTACAACCAATTATAGTTATACGCTCCTTTTTGACACTGCTTTGCCTCCTGAACTTGTCAAAAAACCACCCATTGCTGGCGACTGCAGGGTGCTCGACGGGTCAGGCTCCTCTGAATGCGCCATCGGGCAAGAGATTAATTTATATGTAGGGTTTATCGTTCCAAAACCACCACATGATTGAGGGACGCCATTGCGGAGGGCTCCGAAAATTTCGACCACCTGGGGTCCTTTACACGAGCCCGAATTCGAGCATACAAGCCTACATACAGCATTTTCGCCTCCATCAAAAATGCAGCCCCCGCAGCGAGTTTTGATCTTGCTACCTGCGGGTCAGCATCTGAGTACCTCAGCCTCCAGACCATCACGGCGGGGCCTGTCATGCAAGAAAGACCAAACACATAAAGCGATTAAAATCTTCTCTTCCACACTACCACCCGTTCTTATTTTGTTCTCTTGCGCTGCTACAATATCTAAAGGCAGGTGGACGAACAGTGGCTGAGAAGAATCGCCGTTAACTTGTGCTATGTATTTGTGTCTTGAGGAGTGATGCTACCGCTGCACTAGCGTGGATCCTGCTGGTGTTGAGTGGATAGCGAGAGCCCAACACTCACTACAGCTGAGCTGAAATTACTCTGCTTGCCAGATGCTTTACACAATGTTGAAGCATTACCGCTCACCACTTTCTAAATTTGTGGCACATAATTCATCCAGGCTAATCAGTGGTATCCAGAAAAGCAAATTTGGCGATGAGCACTTTCAAACACCTTTGGTCAACAAGGAGCACGTTGGAAAACAGTCGGATGACACTTGCACGCAGAAAGCCAGTGAACCACCAACTATAGGTTCCAAGACTATTGTTGCAAGCAAATCACAGTTATTCCTTGACCAGCAGCAGTCACTCGTACTTGGTATTGTAGACTGCTGCATCTAATCTCTAAACGCATTTAATTATGTATGTTTAGGATAAAACATCTTTTTACAACTTCGCCATTGTCTTCCTAGCTGACAGTCACATGGCGAATATGAAGTTGTATGTCGTAATCACCTTGCATGCAGACTACAGCCACTTGGAAATATTTGCCTTTGTACATTTCCCCAAACTCTTCTCACGTTAGGTACACGAAACTTACTATCAGCATGTTGAAGTAAACATTTATAGTAACTGCATTCCATTCAGGTAGCCGAGTTGTTCAGGTGACTTGGCGAGATAGCTTTAATGTAGCTTTAATGGACCTCTTACAATCAAGTGTTAGCAACTCTCATGCCATAACAAGTGTTTGTCTGATGATCATCTTACTAAATTGAAAATGCTCCACTGCAATGCGCCAGCATCATTAGTTGAGATACATTTTCGCAATCAGTGAACGCTTCAAAAGACTTATCACAATTTTGCGAAATTGGCACAAAAGCACGGTGGAGAACTGTGTTACAGTAAAAGCTCCTTAATTTGAACTCAAAGGAGACTATAAAATTTTTCAAATTAGCGGGCAGTCACTCTAATGAACAGACATTACGTCACACGGTGCAGCAATAACCATAGAAGGCACCTTTGGACTCGTTCCCGCTAATTAGCATATACTGCACATTTGTGGCAGGTCATGTCATAAATTTAAGTTCATGCTCTAACAGTGGACAGAATTTGATTATTCAGGGATACGTCACATACAAGCAGAGACACATTCACGAGAGCAGTGGGCCAAAATGGCAAAATATACGAGGCTATTTGTGTTCCGAAACACATTCATTTACATGGCAGAGTTAATGCAACCAAAATTTAGTGTTTATTTATAAGTTTATAGAGAACAATATCGAAATTCGTCTGAAAGAACACGGCTAAAGGCAAACATTGCCGCACTGGGTCGTGCCACCCGTACAGCAGTAGCAGCAGACAAACTACATTTACAACTATAAAAGCATAAATATAAATCAATTACTACACTTGTTTTACACAGATGGAAGTCATCAGTAATTTAGGTGCTGATTCTAGGCCAATTTCTGTGAAGGTGGCCGAAAGCCAGGGCCTTCCAGTTTTAATTTGCCCTTGTTTGTCGATACCGATGCATTCGAATTATTGGAAGCTTTCCCCTATTTAAATACTTCAGGCTGTGGGAGTTTGAATTAACGGAGTTTGAATTATTGAGATTTTACGGTACTATGTGTCAGGCCAAACTGCAGTGACATGGCTTGCTGAGAGACTAAAATTCTGTGGATGATGCAGCATCAGGTACAGTCCTCTGCTGAACTTTGTTTGCAGCTGCTGGCTGGGCACCTGTTTCGCAATCTCCCCCAGGGAAAAAAAACTATCTTCACCACTATTTCAATTATTGTTTCTTTCTTGCAATGTTGAAAACACCACTGGCTTAAGCAGTGAGCAGGACCTAGAAATCATCCCAAGAACACAGAAAAAAATGTAATAAATGGTTTGCGATACCTATGTGTGTGGGATAATGGAACACAAAAGATTCTGGCTCTGAAATTTCGGTTTCAGGGGACCTTTAAGTGGCACAATAAATTTATGCGCAGGCCTTGTTGAGAAAACTGATGCATTTTAACACTTCACCATTCTGCTTAACACTATATTGGCTGGCTATGAAAATCTGCAGCCACGCCACTATGGAGCGTCTAGTGTTTTTCAGTGATACCTTATTACACTACTATGTATAGACATTGTAACTGAGCAACCACATGCACGAACATTGTTAAAGATTCACTAAAACCTGTGGATAACAAGCTGTTGCCCATTTTCAGCATGTACTATATGTACCAACGTGTGCTGCTATTGTGAAATATGGTGCAAAACATGGGTTTAATTCATGGCCTTGAGAGAGAATTTCGCAATGCTTATTCTGAATATGGACTGAAAATGTTTAGCAGTTTCTATTTGTTCTTTGAAGCCTTGCTCACTTGGTTTAGTGAATATGTTTGGTCAATATGAATAATAGAAGTAAGGCGTGCAGTCTGAATATCTTTAAATACAAAAACCAAAGCAAATTTACACATTGTAATTTTCATTGACATTTCAGGAATACCATGGTCAGGCGAATAAAGTACGTACCACTTCTGCACGGAAATTACATGTTCAAGAATGGTTACAAAATGTAAAAGGACGATATTGACATTCTCCTTGTGCTATCAGCTGTTGCAAGATCTGCGAGCTGCAAAGGTGAACACACTGTAATGTAAACAGGGCCATGTGCATGCACTGGTACAAGTCTGTTCAGCTGTGTTATAGAGGACAAAAAAAGAATTTTATTTAGTCATTACGCACCAACAACAGAAATGAAGGCCAAAGATCAGCCCCACCACTGTAAGAAGGTTCCTAGGAGCCTGTATACCGGCATTCAGTCCTTTTTACTTGATCGTAATAGCTTATTAATTTGCTGTATTTTTGTGTGCATTTACCTGCCAGGCAATCGTAATCTAAAATGAGTGTAATACTTTGGTGTTCTAGCACTACCAAAAAAGAAGGAATTAGGTGGGGAACTAGTGAGGGCAGCATTCGTAGCGTGTTCACGGGTCTGTGCACGCAAAACGAAAAATGACCTTGTTGGTACCTTGAATGTGTACTAGTATTAGTTGCCCCTTTCAAGGTTTCACTGTGACGGTCTGCTGTGCGTTCCACGGAGGCTCTCTGGTTTTTGTTACAGTGAAGCACAGCTTTTTCAGCGGAATATTCTCCCATGGGGTGTTCGCAAAAACTCTGCAGATATGCACCCAAAAAAGCTAATATATGCCAAGCAGCTCCAAGCATAGCATAGCTTCCCATTGTGTATAGTGAGGACACCAAAGGGTGGGAAAGAGAAACGAGGGTGAGGAATGATCTTAGGAGGAGTAGGGAGCATAAAGTATAGCATAGTCTACCATAGTAGAAGGGGCCAGAAGTTACAAATACACCCCCTAATGGATGCTTCTAGCTTGCGTACTAGGTAGGACAGTGTCCACACACTCTTCATAACTTTGACTATTAGCGCTTTATAAAAAGTCACAGTTTTTCCAAAAGGGCGAAGCAGTGAATACGATAGCAACATTATCCAATGTTTTACGAAGCAAGGCTTAGGAGCAACATTAATTGCAGTAAACATGCACTTGTTAAGTAACCAAGTTTTCTGCGGCGTGATCACAGTAGATGACCACAACAAGGCTCGTGCGTAGTGACGGCAATGAAGAGAAGTGCCTCCTGTGGGGAGCGCATGCTTGTACTAAAGGCTATGCGTCCTGTGTCGCCGCTGGTGGCAGTTTAATATCTGTAGAGCACATGTATATGTAGACGGCCATTCTAGGTACTCTTTTGGCATAGTTTTTTCGTGTTGATAGTGCAGCCCGTAGAAGCTCTCACCTGCGGTGCGGGCAAAAGCCGGGTGCTGATCGTTGCCGCTATAGCGCGGCAACCATATGTCTTCCTTCCTTGTTCGCTCACGAAACGAGCGCGTGCGCAGACGACTCAGCGGTGTTCACTCCGCAGAAAAAGGAGGCTATAGCGCATCCTTCCCTGTGTGTGTGTGTGTGTGTGTGTGTGTGTGTGTGTGTGTGTGCGTGTGTGCGTGTGCGTGTGTGTGTGTGTGCGTGTGTGTGTGTGTGTGTGTGTGTGTGTGTGTGTGTGTGTGTGTGTGTGTGTGTGTGTGTGTGTGTGTGTGTGTGTGTGTGTGTGTGTGTGTGTGGCACTATGAGCCATCGGTGTGCCACAAATTCCAAAAAAAACAATCCGTGCCTTTCCGGCCTCCTTGTGACGCACGACTCAATCTGGTGCACATCGCATTTATGCCCTCGCTGTTCGTTGTGTTTCCTGCGTGTGCCATCTCCCTGCGGCAAACATTTTTCTAGGTACGCAGAGACCGCACGTACACCTGCATGCCACGTGAGAGTGAAGGAGGGAAGGGGAAGGAATCTTTTCGAAAAGACAGAAAGGTATGAAAGTGGGGTGTAGAGTGCACGATAACTACCTGTCATGTGATTACACCTCAACCGATACACTCGCGAGGGAATCGAAGGGACAGTGAGAGTGAAGAGAAGTAAGGACAGACAATCAGACAGACAGACAGACAGACAGACAGACAGACAGACAGACAGACGGACGGACGGACGGACGGACGGACGGACAGACAGACAGACAGACAGACAGACGGACGGACGGACGGACGGACAGACAGACAGACAGACAGACAGACAGACAGACAGACAGACAGACAGACAGACAGACAGACAGACAGACAGACGGACGGACGGACGGACAGAAAGACAGACACTTTATTGAGGTGCTGAGGAACACTACCTCAAGAAGGTAGAGCAGCGGGCCGCTCCAACGTCGAAATGAGTAGGCCCAGCCTCACCGCCACTTCGCGGGCGCTCTGGACAGCCCAGAGTTGATGTGCAAGTTCTGAGCTCCTGAGCGCAGAGCTCCATTCCTCTTCTGTTATGTGCCGAGAATCGCGTGATCAGGGGCACTGCCAGAGCATGTGGTCTAACTTAGATATGGTGCCACAATCTGGGCATGTTGGATCAATGCTTTCAATAAACTGGCCGTGGGTACGAAGACTGGAGTAGAGAGGAAAAAAATTGAGGTACCCTAAAGCTTCGCGATAGTGAAATCCGGACCCTAGTGTGCCCTTCAACCGCCAAGTGCATAATTATTAATATGTTTTGTTACACCTACACACACAAACACGCGCACAAGTGCGACGTATCTATACCAATGGTACAGGTTTTTCATCTATTTAACAGCATTTTCTAACAACTTCATGAAAATATTGTACGAATAGTCACATGGTGCTGTATTATAAACTGCGCGTAGGCGTGACACATGTATTTGTAAATGATCACATTCTGTCATCCGTCTTGCGTTAGTTATCTGGTAATTGTTCGACTTGTTCTTCTGGAGACCTGTTTCAGACAACCGCAACAAGCATCGCCTTATTGTCGGTGAAATATTAACTGCAAAACTTCACTTATTTAACGGTGTCGTGAGAATGAAAAGCTAAATCTATGCAAGTATTGTGGTTTGTTGAAATGGCACTTCCTTGAAGGGGCATAAAGTCTCACAATGCCTCACAGACTGGCAGCACATGATCTAGCGTTTGCTATTTGCTTGATCAACTCCTCTGGAAAGGCATGATATGTTTTCCGCTAGGTGGACGTAGTTGTCCATTTTTAGAGCTGTTTGAAAGTTCCTGTGTGTTTTTAGCGGCGATGGCCGCACTATTCCGGCCTTTTTCGACCTAGTTTGATAGCCTCCCAAATGTGCCTACAAATCGCCGAATGAGCTCGTTTTCGTCGTGACACCTGTCAAACAAAATGCGTTAAGGAGACTTCTACTACATGGCATTTAGGTAGTGTTTTTTTCCCGAAGCAGCTGCAAGTAACATCATGTTGTGTGATAGGACACCTGCTTGCCACCCGAACGGGTTCGATCCTCAATGGGACCAAAGTTTTATTATTTTTTGGTTCTTTTTCAATTTTTTGCTCACAACCAACGGTGCCGACGGTGTAATTTGCGACACGAGGTCTTTGACGCCATTTCGTTAATACCAGGTAAAAAAAAAAATAGTGAATGGGTGTGAAGGGAAGGGAGGGGGGGGGGGGGTAAATCAAGGAAGCTTTAGAAAACAAGGTGACGGGCGGAAAAGCATTTAAAGGAGTGCTCAGCGAAAGGGCAAAGTGGCTTTGAGAGAGGATACCAGCGAAGGGAAGAGCGGAAGCAGTGTTTTGATAATCAAAATACCTGTTGACACAATCGTGAGATGGTGCCTTCATGAGACAGTCTTTTCCTACTTTTTGAAACACCCTCCTGCGTCAGTAGGATATACATGTCTCACCTTTTTCTGTGATCTGGCCTGAATTTGACAAAACTTATTTTATAGATAATAAAGAAGATCAGTGCTGTTCTGAAAGGAAGAGGGAAGCACTCTCGGGCTGATAAGATGGCAATGATTTTGTTGTAGTTTATGTCAATATACCACAGCCGCTTTTTATATTAGAGTCTATAGGAAAACCTATGTAAAATTAAATTGAGAAGATGTAAGATAGGCTTGGTTGGTGATGAATCCTGCAAATGTATGGCACACAAAAACATTAGGAAATGTGATGAGACAATCCGCTGTGTTTCTTAGTCCACGTCTTCGTCATGCGCCACACATTTTTCACAATGAAAGAGTCGAAAATTTGTTTTTTTTTTTATTTGAAAGTGGCAAATTGCTTTTTACCTGGTCGTTCATCACTTCTAGGAATGAATCGCTCCCCAATCGCTTTATTTCTGTCGCCTTGAATTTCATATGTACTGTCTTTGAGAGTGATGCCTCAATATTTTTAAAGTGGCACCGCCCTTTTGGGTATTCATCGCCCCCCCCCCTTTTTTTTTAGCAGGCTCTCTATAAAAAGTATGATGAGGAAGCAATATGCTCAGTCAGCTTTCACAATGCTTATGTTACATAAGGCCTCCAAGGGATCTCGCCAAAGGAAGACCTGCGGACTCAGTGCTCTCAATTGGTGCTGTAAGCTCCAAAGCAAAGTCGATATTTGCTGAAGATCCAAGTGTAAGAACCTGAAGCAGCAGATGGCTCCAAGAAATGATGTATGCGAGTCAGCTTTAGAGGAGCTGCAAATAACAGAAGAAAAAATGAAATAAAAGGTGTATCCACAGTGTTTATGTCCTTTATTTTACTATGACAGTATATATCTAAATGAACCTTCTGAAACTTGGTGAATCGGTAGCTATGCAGAAAGCTGTGGAAATACAAAAAGCAGCATTTTCTTTGTATGCCCCCCCCTCCCCCCTATACAAGTGCAAGCATGCAATTTTAATCCAACTGCATCACCAAAGTGCATGAGCTAAACATAAATTATTTATTACACTCTCAATGCCAGTGTACAAAGGAGAGTGGTTAATACATTTACATTATGAAATGTTACGCTAGACAGCTTGAAAATATTCATGGTCTGGATTGTTGGCAACAGAGCTGAACGGGTGGTCAATGCAGATGCTCTCTTCGGCAGAAATCAATTGAAAAAAAAAAAGGCTTGTGTGACAACTTGGCACTTCGACTTTGATGTTGCTATCTATTCACATTAAGGTGTACCAAGCTGTGTACACCCCAACTTACACACTTTTCTACATTTTCACTCCTTAAAATTACATGGTAATCGACCTCCAAGCTTCTTTGACACAGTTACTAGCAACTATGCTGGCGTGTAAAAATTTAAAAAAATGGCAGAATGGGTGCAGAATTGGCATTTCGCTTTCACTACAATGCGTATTGTGACGGAAAGGTGCACGCCAGTGGGAGGGGTGAGAAAGCACCATTCCTTTTCAAGCATTCAGCAGAAGTTCAATACAATCTGTGCCGTTATAAAAAAGTAATTAAGGGCTTACTTTTTGTTGACAATATTGATGATAACAAACAGTAATGTCATGGAAAGTGTAAAAGATATTATCTGTAGTAATTATACGTTGCAGGAAATCGTCTTTTTGCCCACTTCACATTTATATGATAATTGCTACAAATAACGCCCTTGGACGTTGTTTAACATTAGCGTCTGTTAGTTCTAATTCACGCAGCATTGTATTCATGATGCTTTTACCCACTATGGTAACTTTGAATCACTTTTTAAGACAGCAAAAAAATTTCTTGCAACGATACTGGAGAAAGACCAATACTGCAGTGAAGTAATTGCCAACAATTTTTCCCAACTGGTTTCCATATCGTGTCATTGTGAATAAACGAGCATGCCACCGTGTTTTCCGCCTGTTGAGCTGTGCATGCTTACGCGCAAATTTATGAACCTGAAAAATAAAGAAAACAGACTGTGCGTTTGTTTTTTTCAACCGCCGCGCTCACTTGTACTAAAGATGGTCGGCTACAATTGCTGTCCCCACACAGTTGTGCTAATAGTGGCAAAAACAGAAGCTGGTTTGCTTATAAGTGCACCGAGAACAAACCAACGGCTAACGCCAGCACAGTATCTACAGCAGCCGGTGGGAGGCCGACTCGCTTTTGCCGCTGTGACGAAAGCATCAATGGCTCCGAGCGGTGCAGAAAACATGTAAACAATGCATTTCATGCAACTTCATTTTAAGACAGCAAAAAGACGACCCACACAGAAGACTGGACAACACGAGCGCTGTCTTCTCTGTGTTTAGTCTTTGCGCTATTTCAAAGAGAACCCAAACCAACTAGTCCAACTCTCGCTTTTGCTGCAGTTTATGCAACCACGGGCCACTCCAATGAGGGCATCTTAAGCATTTTTTTTCTGTGCGCAGAAAAGAAGGGGGGGGAATAAAGTAATGTCTGACCCTGCGCGTGAACGACTGCTATAAGGTTTTCAAAATTTAGTCAGAAAGTTACGCTAGTTCGCAGGAATCGATCGAGACGTGAGGACATGCGTCAAAGTGGTACGTAGTTTGTTTCTCTGAGGTCCGTGTTTGCGCAGCTCACGTTCTTTCACTTAAAGACCCAGACCTTGGTCGCTAATGCAACGTGCAAGCAGCCAAGCATAATTCATAAAATGCAATGACTGCGGTAGCCGTGAAAGCAACAGGTATTCGCTTCAACACGCTGACCGCGGCGCAAGTTCGTGCAGGATGCAGCGGCGTTTTGCTTACCTTCTGACGACCAGTAGTCGAAATGTCGCACATCAAATATTGACGCTCGATGTTCCGGATGGCGCTAAGCATGATAGCCACGTATGTATTTATATACATTTCACAATATATTGTAGAACAGCGCTGAAGCTTCGACGTTCAACGCACGCCTCGCAGCCAAAAAGGTAAACGGGAAGTCACATGACACCTATTGCAGGATGCAGGTGGCGCTTCGCGCAATTGAGAATTGAAACCGAAATCGCGATTTTAAAGCATATTTGATGGAACTTTCATTCGCGGGTGCCAACCGTACATGCACAAAGCAAACTTTTTCTATATGGGAAAATTTATTACTGTAAAACATTTGGCTAAGCTCAAGGCGTTGAAGGAAGAGATCTTAGTCTCACATTTTTTCAGCCTAGCTGAGGCTTTGTAACATTTTGATCTGTAGAAACCGGCCGTAAATAAATAAATAAAAGATCGTTGGTATATGTGACCTCATGCTGACTGTTGGGCAGTGAATAATCGGCGCGAAGTTCAAAAGTTTGCTCTTGAACCTTTTTCTCTATTCCATTAATAAGCTTGTGATTGCAAATGCAGATAAAAGGCTCCATTTAGATAATTTTTCCACACTTGAAAAATTGTGGCAATGAAAACATTACAAGCTACCGCGCTCAGCTAACAGCTCTAGTTGTTTGTGCCTTATCGCATAGACTGTATTTCAAAGCTTTATTGTAAAAAATGCAATGTAGTAAACAGAATAAGCCACAGTCCACATGGTAAGGCCCTTGTCGACCTCTTCCTTTATTCGAACACACTGATTAGATCTTAACGTTGATTGTACTACTCCTAGTCTTTTACGCAATTGTCATCAAAAGTGCTGCAGTTGAGCGAGCATTAACTTTGTATGTTAAATAAGATTTGAAGTTTAGATTACGACAGTATCCCGTGGTGCACTCGAAAAAGAAAGAGTTTATCATAACATAATGTTTATGATATTTCATCTCCTAAACGAAATGAATCAGTTCTAATTGTGTATTAATTGTCAATGAGGCTACTATTCGAGATGCAAAAACAACATAAACACTTTGTTTCAACTGGTCAGTGCATACTTTTCGTCCCGTAGTTCAAATAAATTTCAAGCTAATAATTCCACCAAGTGAAGGGGGAAATAATCTATTAGAAACAGTCACAACTCCAGTTATAAAGACTGCTTTATTTTTGCACAATAAACACAGTTCACATAATTATACTAAAACGTTTGGAACACCCAGCTTCAAGGGACTCTTACAGAATAGAATTGGGTGCGGGTACACGCTTTGTGTCTGTGCTTGTGCAATTTGGAGAACTTGCAACATGAGCACCTGCACAAATAAAGGCTATTTTTTCACACACTAAAATGTAGGTAAAAACCTTATTGTGTTCATTCTCAAAAATATGAATCACAAAAACTGTTCATTGTTTAATGTAGGGTTGAAAGGTAGCAGGATCTGTACAGTTTTCAGTAGCCCAAATACAAGAGACTTTCAAGGCGCTACCGAAGGTTTCTTAAAAATTTAAAGCACCGCTCCATGTAAAATTTTTTTGCAATAACCACGCTTCAAAACCTGCATGGTTTGGAATCATGGTTATTTACAAACTAAGAATACAAAATTAGTATTTCGCTCACACATAGCACTTTATCAAAGCTTAGGCTGCATAGAAACGCTAGATACTGTTTGAGCTAGAAGATGTGTGATTTCACCTCGTGAGCTACTTTCCTGACAGAGTTTGATATGGAAGAGTCAAAAATAACAGAACTGGTTGAGGTGAAGTCAATTTACCCAGAGAAAAGCTGTAAGTGGACCAGGTGAATATATGAAACTAATAGCAGGAGACAAACAAAGTGAAACACTGAGTGGGCGCCATCCTAGGAGCATGCCTGTGCTCTCAAAGTAACCTGAAAAACATTTACATATACACAACAGCTGCTCTAGTCCATATCAGAAATAATATGCCGAAAAATTGAAGATTTTTCTGAGAACAAAAACAAATGTAGGAAGTTTATGGGCTGTGCAAAACTACTGTGCAATTTCCACTTTTTTCAAAGGCTCCAGGCATTTGTACGCACCTTGAGATAACCACAAGCAGGTTTCAGTCATTTACATATGGTATGGTTAAAAGACAGCCACTTAAATGCATTTTGTATAAACCTACATGATGGTGCTCATACAATCTGCAAGGAGACTTAATGTGGTAAAGGTTTTCTTATGCTGCCTATAAGTCAATGAGAGTCAATGAGAGCCTATAAGTCAATGAGAGGGCTAGCGCACTGTACGAGCCAAAGTTAAACCAAAGGCCTAGGCAGAATAAAGAATATGAAGTTTTTGGAAAGTTTCCCCAGGTATACCTGAGTAAAAAGCTGTGATTTCCTTTTACTTTACGGAGATCGGTTTTTATTCACTTTCGTAATTTAGCCATATAGCATTAGCTGATAAGGCTGGACACTTTACATACATTGCGCATTCATGCATTCAGGGAGCAATGAACTCAGCGTTTAGTAGGGTTCTTACATACCAGATGGCACTACAAAAGAGGGTGTATGACGTGGGTCACGCACGAATTTTCTGAGCAGCGACACTGGCCACCTCAGCAGATTTCCTAGTCTCTACACTTTAAAAAAATCACAACCCAACATTTGCGAAGGACCTGCTTGCCCATCAGTGTTTTACCCTACAAGTGTACGCCTCTCTTCACAAACACCTAACAGAAGAGGAGGTCATCAACAGGAATAAAATTGAAACTGAAATTTATCCCATTAAGAAATTACACGCCATGTTCTCTATGTGCTATCTGAATTCCTTTTCCTACTGCAGAGGAAGTCGTACACTCTATTACATTAGCTGGGGCTGCTCAAAGCGCCCCCCACACTGGACACACCCAGAAATGAGCCTGACACAAACATTGAAGCAGAAAGAGGCGCAAGACTTGAACGGGCGGCTAAAGCCAGTGGGGCCCTCGACTAAGGCTCCCCCCCCCCACCACCATGTCATTAATACTGCAATCAAATTTATCTTTCCTGTACAGTTTTCTCACACATGATTGGTCAAGCCACTTCTCGTCAAGTGGTCAACTCATATTTAGACATGGTACTTCTATCTAGATTTAGGTTGAAGCTTGTGACCATGACAAGTTAATATATTATGAAGTTTAACTGTCACTTTGACGTCGGAGCACTCTTACAGTGGGCTATATGGAACGTGCATTCAGTGTGAATAAAGTGTTTTCTTTTTGACACCCTTTGGCAGTTTAGGTGCCTCCATCTCTCTTATGTTGAACAAGCCTTCTCGGTTGCCTTCATCTAGTCGGCACTAAGACCGTACACCAACTTGGAAGCATATACTGGCTTGATAGAATATTTGAAACAAAAACAAATGAAAAATTGTAAGAATTGACGTATTGTTGGTCACGGTTCCCTTTACGCCACATGGCAGAATGCAGCTTTTGCAGTAAATGAGTAGAAAGACCGGTGCATTGTTGAAATTTCCTATACATTTTTATTGCCTCATACATATGAATGAATCTTGTTTGCACTACAGAACAAATTGCAGCGTGGAGGGCCAAGGTCATGCCTATTATCTAGCGATGAGGTGCTGTGGTGTACTTAAAGGATTAAAAAAAGAGGGGGGCGGATTTTGAGAGCACGGTACAATTGTAACACTCATTGAAACTGCAAGTTGCAAAAACAAAACTTAGAAGAAAGCTCTATTAAGGCATCTTTATTCTAAGATAAAGTAGACATAATAGCGACACATGCAGTTTTCTTAAGCTATGAAAGTTTGCCCAGAGTAGTTTCTACTCACTCCTTCCTCTCACCTTGCATAACAATCTCGCCACACAGGGGCACACAGACTTTATTATGTATGTTCTTTCATAATATTACTGCGAACGTCCTGTAGTCATCAACTACATCACTCATGTGAAGGAGTGATGATGAGCACTCTCTTCTTATAAACAAGAAAAACAATGACTAGTAAATTCAGACCAATTATTTAAAAGTAAAAGGTGCAGATAAAACTTTTCCTTGTTACGTTCAGCTAAGATCACATTGGAACTTCTTGGCAGATGCCGATCACAGAAGGGTGCATGAGAGTTAAAGGTGTTTGTATTACCACACAGTTCGGCGATGGCGTAGTGGTTAGAGCATCCTCCTCGCATGCAAGAGGTCCGTGGTTCGAATCCCGGTGCCGCGCAGTTCCTAACCGGAAAAAAAACCGCGAGTTGATGGAACTGCATTAAGAGGCCTGAGGTGCGGCCTCACCGGTAACCACCGCCGGGAACGCACTCCCTCACAAGAGAAGGATTGGCCACCCTGGTGCAGTATCTGGCCACTACCTCCCACATGGATACACCAAATAACTCACGGCCCTCAGTCCTCAGCAGCTGCGAAGCAACAGACTACGACGGCGGTCAGATCTGCAACGCAGCAGAGGGTGCTAAGAATCTCTGGACTACAGGCCGCCATTGGAACCTGAACTTGGCAACGTTTACCGCTAGAACCTTATCTAGTGAGGGAAGTCTAGCTGTACTATTCGAGGAGCTAGAGGGTGTTAAATGGGATATAATAGGGCTCAGTGAGGTTAGGAGGACAGATGAGGCCTACACGGTGCTACAGAATGGGCACGTCCTTTGCTATCGGGGCTTGGCAGACAGAAGAGAACTGGGAGTGGGGTTCCTAACTCACAGAAACATAGCTGGAAACATAGAGGAATATTATAGCATCAATAAAAGTGTGGTAGGTATTGTAATTAAACTGAATAAAAGATACAAGATGAAGGTAGTACAGGCTTACGCGCCTACATTCAGCCATGATGACGCTTCAGTTGAAAGCTTTTATGAAGACGTGGAATCGGCAATGAGTAAGGTAAAAACACAGTATACTATAGTGATGGGCGACTTTAATGCAAAGGTAGGGAAGAAGCAGGCTGGAGACCACGCAGTAGAAAATTATGGCATCGGCACTAGAAACACCAGAGGAGAGCTACTAGCAGAAATCGCAGAACGCAATAATTTACGGATTTTGAATACCTTCTACCGAAAACGAGAAAACCGCAAGTGGACATGGAGGAGCCCTAATGGCGAAAATAAAAACTAAATAGACTTTATAATGACTGCACACCCAGGAATCGTGCAGGATGTGGAAGTGGTTGGCAAGGTACGATGCAGTGACCATAGAATGGTACGGTCTCAAATTCGCCTAGACATGAAGAAGGAACGACAGAAACTGATACGCAAGAAGCCAATCAATGAGCTAGCACTGAGAGGAAAAGTACAGGAATTCAGAGTGTGGCTGCAGAACAGGTACTCGGCCCTTAGTGAGGAAACCAACCCTAGCGTAGATACAATGAATGATAATCTGACGAGTATCATTACGGAGTGTGCAGTGGACGTTGGAGGCAGGATAGTTAGACAGGACACTGGCAAGCTTTCCCAGGAAACAAAGAACCTAATTAAGAAGCGTCCAATCATGAAAGTGTCAAGTACAACAGACGAAACAGAACTGGCAGAACTTTCGAAGTTGATTAATAGACGTAAAGTATGCGATGTAAGAAGGTATAACATGGAGAGAATTGAACACGCTCTGAAAAACGGAGGAATCTTCAAAGCAGTGAAGAGGAAACTTGGGATAGGCAAAAGTCGGATGTATGCACTAAGGGACAAAGAAGGCAAAATAACTACCAATATGGATAGGATAGTCAAAATAGCGGAGGAGTTTTACAGAAATCTGTACAGTAGCCGAGACAACCACGACCTTAATACGATAAGAACTAGCAGTAACCCAAATGGCATCCCACCAGTAATGATAGAAGAAATCAGAAAAGCTTTGGAGAGCATGCAAAGAGGCAAAGCTGCTGGTGAGGATCAGGTAACATCAGATCTGCTGAAAGATGGAGGGCAGATTGTGTTAGAAAAACTAGCCACCCTGTTTACGAGGTGTCTCCTCACGGGAAGGGTACCAGAGTTTTGGAAGAACGCTAACATCATCTTAATACATAAGAAAGGAGATGACAAAGACTTGAAGAATTACCGGCCGATCAGCTTGCTCTCTGTAGTGTACAAGCTATTTACAAAGGTAATTGGCAACAGAGTAAAGAAAACATTAGAATTCAATCAACCAAAGGAACAAGCAGGATTTCGAACAGGCTACTCAACAATTGACCACATTCATACTATCAATCAGGTAATAGAGAAATGCTCAGAGTATAACCAACCACTATACATAGCCTTCATAGATTACGAGAAGACGTTTGATTCAGTAGAAATATCAGCCGTCATGCAGACAAGGCGGAATCAGGGCATAGATGAAGTATATATAAACACTCTGGAAGAAATCTACAGGGGATCAACTGCTACCATAGTGCTTCATAATAAAGCAACAAAATACCAATCAAGAAGGGTGTAAGGCAGGGGGACACAATCTCCCCAATGCTATTTACCGCGTGCTTACAGGAGGTTTTCAGAAGCCTAGAATGGGAACAGTTAGGGATAAGAGTTAATGGAGAATACCTTAGTAACCTGCGCTTCGCCGATGACATTGCATTGCTGAGTAACTCAGGGGACGAATTGCAACTCATGATTACGGAGTTACGCAAGGAGAGCAGAAAGGTGGGTCTTAAAATTAATCTGCAGAAAACGAAAGTAATGTACAACAACCTCGGAAAGGAACATCGCTTCGAGATAGGTAATAGTGCACTTGAAGTTGTAAAAGACTATCTCTACTTAGGGCAGGTAATAACCGCAGAGCCTAACCACGAGATTGAAGTAACTGGAAGAATAAGAATGGGGTGGAGCACATTCGGCAAGCACTCTCAAATTATGACAGGTAGATTGCCACTATCTCTTAAGAGGAAGGTATATAACAGCTGTATCTTGCCGGTACATAGCTACCGAGCAGAAACCTGGAGACTCACTAAGAGGGTTCAGCTTAAATTGAGGACGACGCAGCGAGCAATGGAAAGAAAAATGGTAGGTGTAACCTTGAGAGACAAGAAGAGAGCGGAGTGGATTAGGGGACAAACGGGGGTTAAGGATATCATAGTTGAAATAAAGAAGAGTAAATGGACATGGGCCGGGCATGTAGGGCGTAGACAGGATAACCGCTGGTCATTAAGAGTAACTAACTGGATTCCTAGAGAAGGAAAGCAGGTTAGGGGGAGACAGAAGGTTAGGTGGGCAGATGAAATTAAGAAGTTTGCGGGTATAAATTGGCAGCAGCAAGCACAGGACCGGGTTAACTGGCGTAACATCATGGGAGAGGCTTTTGTCCTGCAGTGTACGCAGCCAGGCTGATGATGATGACGATGATGATGATGATGATGATGATGTGAATCTGTTCGAATACTGGATCGATAATGGTCACATTTATTACACACTTGTTATTGTGTTTACTTTTTCAGTATACTTGTGCTTGAAAGCTGAAGTTGTTTTCTCCCTGCTACTCTTAGAGGGTAGGACTTGAAATACGTACTATCTTGCAGTGTGGCTGTGAATAATTTAATATCATGTATGTTTCAACTACCTGTGCGATTTCCTAGATTTTTTCATGACCGCAGTGCACAGAATTCCACTTCGTAGTGGTAGACACTATAGTTATGACAACCTTATTTAAACAAAAGAAGATGTGCTCAAAAAATGTGGGACGTTTCTCTGCTATATGAAAAAAAAAACAGTACCACATGCATTGAACACAGTCTTGCTATTCATGACAGCATTCACGCTTTTGTTTTTGAGGAAGCTGTGCTGCAAGCGCTCATCACTTTTATGATTTATTATTTTTGGATCCCATTAAACATATGGGCAAAACTAAAGCAATTGCGTGAAGCCTTATGAGCTTTGGCGCATCTTTTCGTAAACTTGTATGAGCTAAACATAGTTAATAAAGATGAAACCATTCTTGGTGTTGTTCGTAAACAGTCACAAGGCACATGTAAATGACGGAAAACCTGTTAATGCTCCTCACTGCAGGGTTGTTCATTTTGCAATTAATAATTTCTGACGATTCCCATGCCTACTATGAAGTGATCGTGAGTCATACAGTAGTAGGCAAATTTAGATTCATTCTGGCTTCCAGGCGTTCAAACAAATTAAATTGTAGCCTCACAGGAGTCAAGACTACTTGTCGAAACATTTGCTCTAACACCTTACGTTAAAAGATTTTTTTCATATTTCAAGCTTCCATCTTTTAAGGGTCAGTTTATTTCACCAGCACCAATCCGAACTGGTTGACAGCTGTGAACTAGGAGTTCAGAACTTCTGCAGAACGAGTTCAGAAGTGCAGCATCACAAATGAATGACAGGGTGGAATCCTTATTTTTGTTCGCTTAATTTAATGAGGTGCGAACATCTTGGCAAAACACGCCGCATTTGTAGAGGTGGGTATACAGGGCCTACGTCTTATGCTATGTTGTTAAGCTGTGTGTGCGGCTGCACCAAACCAGCGCCATCAGAGCAGAAGGTACAGGAAAGTAATAAACTAGTTTTGTGCTGTACCTCTCCTGCGTTTATTGAAATGAATGACACAATTTAGAAGATGCCATTACTGCGCCACTGAAACGAATGGCGAGGTGCAGCACTTTGTAAAATGAATCTTGTGGTGCAGGCGAATCGAACAAATCCTTAAGCACACAAGCGTCTTAGTGTTTCACCCCCATCGAAATATGGCCACTGTGGCTGGGAGCAAACAGTGTGTTGTTGAGCTCAGCAGTGCCACACAACCTAACTAATAGTGTTACAGTTTCATCATTACGGAAGTGTAGATTCCATGCCACAGTAGACAGCCAATGCTTGTGGCAAATCTAAAGCCCCCCTCCACGATATGCGAGGTAAAACATTCACAAATACAGCATTGCATGTGTGAGGTTCGAGATGACCTGTTGTAGTGGACATGCAGATGTTTCAACGTGCTTTCAGAGTGGACATTCGGGGGTATTCATCCTGTCGTTGCATGGCAGTCAGAAAAAGCAAGTAACATCCCCAAATATCAATGCATGAAATCAATGCATGAAATCAATGCATAATCAATGCATGAAATATTCCAAAGTAAACAAATAAACTCAGTTCATTAGTAAACAGCAGTATTTTTACTTGTATGCAATGGTACCTCATAACACGTGTATCACTCAGGGCTGCTTCTTCACAAGGCATGTCATGTAGCAGGTTCCTAGCCCATTGTACACAGCGGCTTCCATCTCAGGTTGGCCAGGAGGCTGTGGCAGTAAAAGAAATATTCCTCATTTGTGTGACGCTTTCTTTGTCACACTATAGCAAAACCAGACCCTTGATTATGTGATGTTTCTGAAACGCGACTGAGGTAAACTATTAACCAGTAGGTTTTTTACACTAATATATGGGCTAGCTAAGAAGACACATGCGAAGCGACAGTGATCTATTTGCCTTCTTTCATCGCCACGGCCTGGTTGGTGTTACCTGGTGATAGAATTTCAGAATTAACCATAGCGTCAGCAACCCGTTCCCACGTGAAGCCACGCCGCAAGTAATGGACGTTTTTTCCGGTTACAGATTAAGACGTCAAACATTTTTAAACTTTAATATAGCAATGCACATCCACCGTGTGACGCTACGCAGTCATTGGCAAAAAAAAACTAAATATGTTGAAATAAATGAACTAGCCCTGCAAGCAACCGTCCTTGGAAAAACTGAAATGGTTTCTACTCACCCTTCTGACTTGCAACGGGTGTTCATCCGATGAAAGCTTCAACGGTCGCTTGTTTCCCCGGAAATCACTTGAATTCCCTTCGCGAAAGCATTGGAACGAGTCAAAATAAACAGAACGAGAAAGAATTTGTCGGTTGACAGAGGCTCGAAATGTTTACAGCGAAACGAAACAGTCCGAGACACATCCGAACTATAGTGTACTAGAATTCTAACACACTGTGTTCGAACGTACCGCGAGTCGTTACCTGCTGTCGCAACCGTTAGCCGCCGCAAACTTTGAATTGAGGATAATGATGTCAATAGGCTGTTGCTGACCTCGAGTCAGCTGTAGCAAAAACTATTACAAAAAATTGATGACGCAGCACTTGTTTAAGAAAGACTACTTGCTAGAAGAATAAGTTGTTTTTTATGTGTAGCGGTACGCAAAGATGTAGTATTTGATCATTTTAAAATAAAAAACTTGGCCCCGACGAGGGCGCCTCTACAAGAAAGTGCAAAAGCGCGAGTGGCGAGAAAGGTTAGTAGATCCACTCTGGGTGCTTGAAGCGAAAACGCGCCGGGGTGGATTTTTCCCCCTACAGGTGAGCACTTGGACTTGAGAGTTTCCGGGGCCTGATTGCGTGGTTCACTGTAAGCTCTCCCGGAGAGTATCTGCCCGCTCCCGACGCACGCGCGCAATACCTCTCGGGAGACTCCACGCGTGGCACCACAGCAGTCAACATCCGCTACCGGGTGAGGTGGTTAAACATTACTCCGCTCTCCCAGCACGGCAGACAGTGGAGGAAGGAGACATGTTGTGACATGAGAACGGCAGGAAATGTGGCACAGCCCGCGCAAAGGCGGCGGGCAAGCCTCAATTCCCATGGATTTTCTGTATATGCTGCCTTTAGGTAGCACATAGAGTAAGTTTAAATTCCCCTACGCCAGACATAGGTGCTCCGTGGCCAAACTGCTAGCGTGTGAATATACAGTGACAAGATTACGTCTTCATGGAGAATAAATATACTTTTGAGTAGCGAGGGTGCTTTCTTCCATTTTAAGGACATAGGTTTGTCAATCATGGGTATGCACCTGTAGCTTTATTTGTTGAAACAGTTCGTGGTCGATAAGGTGCAACTCTACAAACGAGCTTTCTTTTGATCATGAAACTGTGAAGCTTCTAGCTTTCAATAGAACGCGCAGGTTCGGCTAGAGTGGCATAGTATAGGGGAGTCTCCCACGTGGGCTTTTTGCGGTGAGCTGCCGTGCCGCGCCGCTACAGCGCCGGACCTGGCGGACTTTCAGACCTGGCAGGGATGCAATGCAGGATGGCCTGAGCTTCTCGGGCAGTCGAGTTTGCTCCGAGCTCACTCGCGGTGCCCGTGGCTTTAAGACAATGTGAAGCACGTGATAGCAGCGTTGCATGGAGTTTCGCGCAATAATACCTAGAAGGAAATCTGGCACTAGTGTCTACGTGGGCTCCTTCAGCGATGCGTTGCCCCCATGGGAATGATGGTAAGTACAGGCTTCGGATCTGCTTTGGATGGCTTACGTTCTTCACATTCGCAACGCTTCTTTGCCGAGTATAAAACAAAGTGATACGGAACTATATCTATATCAAACTTGCTTCATTCTTTTGTACGTAAAATTTATCGAAAAAAGTTTTTTTGTAACTATGGGGCAAAAATCAAACCTCAACAAATATTTAACCACTATGGTGCGCATCGCTTTGCCATTGCGTTCCAAATTTGTCATCAAGAATGAAGAAATCCTTTGACAGCACTTGACAACAAACATGCTCGTCTTTCTCTTAAAAGTACGTATTTTTATTTATAAAAATAAGAGTCCAGTATCAAGTGAGAAACACTTAGCGTTTCGTCTTTTGCGATGCCAACTGCGTCTGTCCAAGTGATCTGCCCCCTACGCACCTTTTGTTTTGTTCTGAAGTCGAATCAGAAGGGCATGATGGTGCGTCTGCTTAGCATCACCGTCAATTTTCAGTCGTTTCAAATGAGTTTAGGCAAGACGCGCTCGTGAAAACACATGAACTCGATGGAATATCCTACACTGGAATGAGACGCTACATCTATGCGCAGTGGTGAGCGGACGACGCTTCGCTTAAACTGTCAAATATGACTCTTAAAGCTCCAGCGTCACAGCAAGTCAAAAGACCTAATTGTCTTAAGCCTCTTTCAACAACAAAAGCACTGCTTCAGCGTTTTTCACCGCACCCCACTACCAGCACTGTGCGAAGAACGAAACTGAAACTGTGGGAAAAGATGTGTAGCAGTTCGCTAGCTAACACTATCCAATCCGAAGCCTGTGCTTCCCATAATTATCATGGGGGTACACAATCGCAGTGCCAGATTCCTCTCTAGGTATTATTGTATGAAACTGTATGCAGCGTTGATAAAAATGGCTACACGAACGCGCGAGGCGTTGGAAACACATGTGGGACATTTTCGGCGGTTATCAAAAAACACCGCGTGCGATCATGTCAGTGCCGCCACTCACTCAAAATTTTAACAGTGCAGCGACGTCAACGTGATTGTCGCACTGTATTTTTGCCAACCCAACACAAATGCTGACATGGTTTGGCCGCAAATAACACCAACACAGAGTAAAGGAGCATACAACGACAAGCACAAGCAGTACTTCCAACTAAAGTAGATCGAGCGCAAACCCAGACTTAAGTAACAACGTACAGACATGCGCAGTCTTCACACAACCTTACGCTATCCTGAAATCGAACAATATCTTCTCCGATACGTACAACGTCAATGACAATTCGCTGATACTCCTTTCACCTTTCTTTGTAGTGTAATATGCTTCCATCACCTCAGGCGCAGTTTTATACCTACTTCTACCTAGAATCTTAAACTCATTAAGACGTGGTACACACCTACAGGCTTTGCCATGCGCCAAGCCATCCGTCATTAGTTTTACTTCATGCTCCTTAACCCATTCATTATTACAGCGCGCGGTAGTCTCGATGTACGAGTTGTCACAAGGAAACAGAATCTCATAAACAACGCCTTCGGAACATTTCAAGTACATCGTGCCATGTTTCTTGCCGCATCCCTGACGGCTCTTCTCCACCCCCCGAGCAGTTCTCGGGAACTTCTGAGCCAGTTTTGTGGGTTCAGAAAAGGCGACAGGTACCCCATACCATCCGTCTACCTTTTTCAGATTGTGAGAGAGCTTATGAACATAAGGAATCACTGAAGGTCTTACGTTTTCAGCTCCTTGTTCCTCCGTGGCCACTCTAGTACATTCACTATATATATATATATATATATATATATATATATATATATGCCCATTGCTATCCATACACGGCCCATTGCTTATCCATACACCCAGATATTTGTATTATTTATCTGTTATCTCAAGCGTGACCTCCTGTATTCTAAGCTCACTACCTTCGTTGTCACTGAAAATCATGACTGCTGATTTTTCCTTACTGAATCTAAAATCTAACCTATATCCCTCCTTACCGCAGATGTCCATCAATCTCTGCAAATCTTCCTTGTTGTTGGCCATTAGCACTATATCATCTGCGTACATTAATGCTGGTAGTGCCTGATCAATAAGTTTTCCTTCTTTGACTAAAGAGAGGTTGAAGCCCAGTCCACTTTCCTCTAATTTTGCCTCTAATCCTTGTAGGTACATCATGAATAATAAGGGTGACAGGGGGCACTCCTGCCTAAGCCCCCGTTTTACCTCTGCAGGCTTGGATACCTGTTTTTCCCACTTTATAACTACCTTGTTACCTTTATAGATACCCTTTAAAAGATTAGTGACTACATGTTCCACGCCTACTGTGTCCAGTATTCCCCACAATTCCTCTTGAACCACGCTATCGTACGCTCCCTTGATATGCAAAAATGCTAGCCACAGGGGCCTGTGTTCCTTTTCTGCTATTTCGATGCACTGCGTCAGTGAGAACAGATTGTCTTCCGACCTTCTGTGTTTCCGAAACCCATTCTGCGGTTCCCCCAGCACCCCCTCATCCTCTATCCACGCCTGCAGTCTTTCCTTTATAATCTGCATCGCCAGCCTGTAGACCACTGATGTCACTGTTATAGGGCGGTAGTTGTTTATGTCAGCTTCGTCCCCCTTTCCTTTATAGATCATGCTCATCCTGCTAAGCTTCCATCCATCGGGAACTTCACCATCGATTATTATTGTGCTCACTGCCTCTCTCAAAGCCTGCTTAGACTTCGGACCTAATGTTTTTATCAGCCTAATTGGAATGCCATCTGGGCCTGTTGAGGTACTACTAGGAACCCTTTTCTCAGCCCTTTCCCACTCTTGTTGTGAAAATGGAGCCATTGCACCACTTGATTCGTCCTTGTCTATTGTGGTGCATAAAGTACTTCTTTGTTGAAATTTTTCTGTCACCCTTATTCTTATATATTCAATAGCTCCGTCCCCTTCTAGCCTAGCACCTTGGGCTGTAGTTATAAAACTCTGCTCTAGGCTCGTCTCATTTCTTAGGGAGTTTAGATGGTTCCAAAATTTCGCAGCTGCCTTTCTGTCCTCTTTATGTACTTCTGTCAGCCACTGAGCTCCCTTCCTTGTAATCTTTTCATTGATCAGAAGGGATGCATCCCTTCTACAGCTTAGAAAGGTTGCCCATTTTCTTTCAACATCATCTGTCGGTTCACCCCGCTGCTTAGCATGTCTGTGTTCCCTGGAGGCTTCCAGACGTTTTGCTATGGCTCTCTTAACTTCCTCATCCCACCAACTTTTGGGTTTGTGTCTTCTTTTCCGGGGTGACTTGTCACGCGTCTTAGCAAGCTCTAGCTCAAAGAGTCTAATTAGATTCGTGTATGTCCACACTGTCTTATCATCCTCTGTGATTACGTTCTCAATTTGTTTAGTGGTTATTTCAATTTGCCTTTCTGGATAAAAATTTTCCTGTAGTTGCTCATCTTGTCTCCTTCCCACTTTCACTGCTCTTCCAAAACTTAGCTTGATACGTTTGTGATCGCTACCCAGACTTCTGGAGCCACCTTCATCTATGTGCATTCCCCTGAGCTTATCATACATCCTATGTGACATCAGTGCATAATCTATCGTCGACTGAAGCCTTCCTACCTCCCAGGTTATTTGCCCTTCACACTTCTCGGTACCGTTGCAAATGATCAAATCAAGCCTTTCACACATATCCATGATCATTTTGCCTGTCGGGTCGGTATACCCATCTATATCTTCTATGTGCGCATTCATGTCTCCTAGTATAATTATCTCGCACTCTCTTCCTAACTCCTGAATGTCCTTTGATATACACTCTACCATTGCCTGGTTTTCCTCTCTGGCCTTTGCTCCCGTCCACAAGTACACGAAACCAAGGAGTGTCATTTGACCTGCCACTTTCCCTTTTAGCCATAAATGTTCCTTGCACTCCTGCTTGACCCTTTGCCAGTCTGTACTTTTATGAATGAATGCCCCAATACCACCCCCCTTTCTGCTGCCTTCTGTTCTATTACAATATTCCCACGCGTAGTCCGGATTGTTCGGAGGTTGTTCCATGTCCCTGAGATGTAATTCTACAAAACCGTATATCATCGGCCTCTCTTCCCTTAGCTGTTCTTCCATCTCTTCCCACTTCAGCCTGTTCCTACCACCCTGCATGTTAATATACCTTATGTCTGAATTGGCTCGGCGCTCGTGGCTACGTCTATTTATGCCCCGGACTCTACCTATCTTAGATATTGGTGCCACTTTGGAATCGTATCTGTCCATACCACCTGTCGAAGAGTCTCCCTGGTTGTTTCCCTCGTTACTAGCTATCCTGCACCTCGAAGGGCTCGCTTGCCCCCCAAAAAAGCTACTGCGCGTCCTGCAAGTCGCCAACCCACCTCATGACCTAGCCGCCCATCGAAGTGAATTCTGTCTCGTTGAAACCCCCCCCACCTATGCACCTCTTTGTTTATTTCCACTACCTCAAAGCCTTTCTCTCGACTCATCCGCCATATCTCTTGGTTTGCGTTGACCACCACTCTTTGCAGGTTGCTATCAGGCACCGGTACCTCCGGTATCGTGCATATCACTACCTGTACCTTAGGAGAAGTGGCGCGCATGTCATCGACGCCTTTCGCCAGTGTGGCTGCTAGTCCTGCTGCATCTTCATTTAGGACATCGTTTAAACCACCTGAAATTATCACGAGGTTTCGTCTATCAGCTGTCGCTTTGAGCTTTGCGCTCGCTTGCCTCATGACTGCTTCCAGCTTGCGTCCTGGGAATGCCCCTACTGCAACCCTCTTGTCACCTCGTACCCTCTCTTTGATGGCTTCTGTGCATCGATTTAAATTCGAGTCCCCGGCGATTATCACATGCTGTGACTTTTCAGCTGGAGTGTTCTGCACCTGGGGGCTACTTGCACCTGTGACGCCGGCTGCTTTGTTCCCTACCTGCCCCACCACTACTTCGCTGCAGCTGGGTCTTGTGAACATTGAACCGGCTGAACTTGTTTTTTTTTCAAACGTGCTTCGTCTTTCTTCTGCGCCGTTCTGGTTACTGGTGCCCTACTGTTCTCTCCATCAGCCGTTCCTTTGTTCACCTTTGCTAGACCGCTGCGGCGGACTTCAGGATTTCTCCCATAGCTCTCGTTTTCTCTTGCTCTAAAGCCAACGCAGTCTACAGCTCGGTGATTCTCATCAGCAGTTCACTCTGGGCAACCATCATTTTCTCCATTTTTTCCTCGACCCCACATTGCCTACCCTTGGCGTACAAATGGCAAACTGTTGTTACACTTTTGTGAAATACACACAACACACATATACATTGAATGGTCATGTGGCTTAGCGGCGGGTGTTCCACATCTTTAACCTATATAAATAGTTGCCGACTAGTTCAAAAGGACGCTAATGGATGGTGTTAACGTGGCTGGCGTCGATGATAATTTTCTGACTGCGAGCAACTACAGCTGCTAATGTCGCTTTAAAATTGAAGACTAGAAATCTGAGGCCTTCATACTCCCGATTTGATTGATATGTGGGGTTTAACGTCCCAAAACCACTATATGATTATGAGAGACGCCGTAGTGGAGGGCTCCGGAAATTCAGACCACCTGGGGTTCTTTAACGTGCACCCAAATCTGAGCACACGGGCCTACAACATTTCCGCCTCCATCGGAAATGCAGCTGCCGCAGCCGGGATTCGAACCCGCGCCCTGCGGGTCAGCAGCCGAGTACCTTAGCCACTAGACCACCGCGGCGATGCGAAAACTGTATTTCTCTAATGTTGTTTGAGTACCACACGTTCTGACGCTACAAACTCTGTATGCAGCTGCGCAACACTCGTTGGCTGGTCATCGCGGAGAAGGCATCGTAATGGCGGACTCCGTAGCAGACGACGCGGTTGTCTCCACCCTCCAAAGCGGCGGAGAAGACGCGCGCATCGAGAAACTTTACGGACGGACGGACGGACGGAAAGTTTCTCGATGCGCGCGTCTTCTCGGGATGGATGGATGGATGGATGGATGGACGGACGGACGGACGGACGGACGGACGGATGGACGGGCGGACGGACGGACAGACGGACGGACAGACGGACGGATGGACGGATGGATGGATGGATGGATGGATGGATGGATGGATGGATGGATGGATGGATGGATCCATCCGGCTATGCCCTTTAGATCACGTGGTGGCTCAGGCCACCTAGCCATAAAGTTAAGTGTTATCACGGCGTGTTTGAAGATTGAATTTCACTCGTACCTATATTTTAGCCTCCTCCTGTTTATATCTACCCGCTTAAAGTCTACTTTGCCTTCACTGTCCCTAACCCTCTGCTTTCAAAAATCCGGCGCCATTGTCATCGACTATAGGGGGGTGCCCTTTACAGAATATTATCAAATGTTCAGCCGTTTCCACCTCCTCTCCACACGCACTACATATAGTACCTATGCCTTCGTATTTTGCTCGGTACGTCTTGGTCCGCAATGCTCCAGTTCTAGTCTCGAAGAGCACAGAACTACCCCGACAATTATCGTAGATATTTTCCCTTGCAATTTCCTGCTTAAAGCTTCTGTAGGTCTCCAGTGATGATTTCGTAAGCATTCCCATCTTCTACATGTCCCTCTCAGTTTCCTTCACCTTCTTAAACGATGTTTCCTTTTGGCTTGGTATTCTGCTCTCGTCTAAACACTTGCCTGACAGTTATCGAGTTCGCTTTCTTCATTTACTATCAAAATTGTTTATGTACAAGAATCTGAAAACTTTCCTAGCCCAACGCTCATCTCCCATTTGCTCAATCGCTCCTCAAATTCTATCTTACTGCTAGCTTCCCTGCACTCAAACGATGTCCATTCCATGTCTCCCTGAACCCCCTGATTTGGGGTATTCCCGTGTGCTCCCAAAGCAAGTCTACCTATGCCACGTGTTTTAATTTCCAATCTTGCTTGAACCTCTTATTTTATGCACACGACCGCATTGCCGAACGTCAAACCCGAGACCATGACACCTTTCCAAATCCCTCTCACAACGTCATACCTATTGTAGTTCTACAGTGCTCTATTTTTTATTACAGCTGCAATCCATGTGCCCTTAGTCATTACGTATCTTTCGTGCTCCCTTAGATACTAAGCCCCGTCATTTATCCATACGCCATAACATTTCCACTATTTCTCGCGTGACTTCCTGTATCTTATCCTCACTGCCTTTGTTATCATTAAAAATCTTGATCGCCAATTTTTGCCTGCTCAACTTCAAATTTAACCTATCTCCCTCATTAACAAAAATGTCTATCAATCACTGCAGATCTTCCTTATTGTCAGCTAATAATACTATATCATCTGCATACATTAATGTTAGTAATGACTATTCACTGTGTTTTCCTTGCTTGGCAAAAGAGAGGATGAAACCAAGTCGACTCCCCTCTAGTTGGGCTTCTAGTCCCTGGAGATACAGCATAAATTACGAGGGTGACAAGGGAAGGGACATTCCTGCCAAAGCCCGACTTTATCTCTTACCTACTGATGGTTTCGGTGTTTGTAAACAAACTGGGCTTTCACCGAACGGCCTACCCCAGCAGACTTCCGGTGCGGCACTTCCGGCAATGCTTTTTCAAGGTCCCAGTGGCGTTTTTGTGGTGTGTTTGCGTTTGCTGCTCTATTATTTCTCGTGTATTTCTTAGGATGTGTTTGGAGCAACATCTAGCGGCTACAGAAAGGGCTTGACGTAGCGAACGGCTGGCGTGGCCGACGGGCGCCTTGCAAAATACACGTCGTGGCGCTCCGATGAGCGCGGCCTCCTGCTCCGTGTGGCCTGCTCACAGAGTGGTCGCGCTTATACAAATAGAACATGCATAAATTGTAGGAGACGTTTGTGAGTAACCTAATTGAGCCAGTTGGTTGTTCATGCATACTGACGATGGGGATGCGCTTTAAGTCACAGACCGGGAGTTGACAGCGCCCACCTGTCTTTTCCTTGTCCGCGTCTTCAAAGCGCACCCACATCGTCGACATGCAGGAGAAGAGGTGCTCGATTTATAGTGAATTTCTCCAATTCAGCTTTTCAACTACAACTTTAAACCTTCCTCCTGTTGAACCCCGAACATCTGTTTTCGTCTCAGCACGCAACCTCTGAATGAAACGCTTGCTTCTGCGTCTGGGTCACACCACACTTTTTGAAGAAATCATAGGCGATGAAAATCGCTCGCAATCTGACGTGTTCGTGTGACTGATAAATTATAAATTGTACAGAATTGATAAGTCAAGTGTGGCCGCAGGATCACAGGAGCAATTATGGTTTACTCGCGAGTAAGCTATTCATGAACCAAACTTTCACGTGGAACCTTCTGAAATATACACTGGATGTTCATACCCAAAATATGAGTTAACTTGAATGCGACCATGTTCAGTGGTGACAGAAAGACAGGCGATGGGTCAGATTTGCTCACATAGATGAGAGCCCACTCGACGGTATCACTTACAAGAAAAAAACCAATGCAACGACAACGAAACGTGGACACCATGACGTACATGTTGTGCGGCAATTAATGTTAAGCGCGGCTACTTTGTGTCCCGTGTTCTGTAGATCAGTACGCATAATTTTTATCGCTCAAACTATAAAGTGAATATCTTTGCAATGACTATTCAGTATTATCTTTCTCGTTTTGCTACCCATTTCAGGCGTCAGTACACTTTGCCACGGGTGGAAGAGGACAGCGACCAGTGTGCTCCCAGTAACCGGGGGCCTTCGACTTGTTAACATCTGAGTATCGCCTCTGTCCATTAGCCTGCGCTGAGCTTTACATTGCCTTTGATGAAGTCGACAGAACACACCTACGTACTCTTAAAGGGAATCCAGTTTTTCCGCGTGAACGCTGCAACGCAGGCGCTCTTTCTATCGTCATCGGTCAGAAAACAACGTTTTGAGAAGCATATAAAATTATTTCACGCGTGTAGACTGCATTATGACTTGACACAGCTGTGCTCGAGTTGTCAGCGCTTCACCGGCATATTTTATGTGCATAAACGTCTGAACACAAGCAGCCACGGTCAGCAACAAACGCTAAAACCACGCATGACAAGCTAAACCGGAAGTTTTCAGGGGTGATTTTCCGGTAAACGCACAATGTTGCTAGAGACCGGCAGGCTCTGTCGAAACCGTCTATAGGCGGCGCAACTACAGTGTACTAGAAGGGGGCAATGGAGTGAACGAGGCAGCCGCGCCGCATCTTGGCTGATTCTCCGGCGGGTGACAGTAGCGGCGGCGCTGTAGACCCAAGGTACTGAAGATCTCTGCGTTGGGAGCGCGTGCGCCCGAACCTGCGAAAGGGTGTAATTGCTCGTTTTTAGCGCATTTAATGCGTTTCTGAGCCTTCATCAGTGAACGCACCTGCTACGCGCCATGGTGCACGAGCGAATATGCAGGCACGCCGAAGTTGCGTCGAAAAATATACTGTTTCAAGAGCCTGCCTACACAGAAAAAAAACAGCATCAATCGGCATTCGCGCAGATCCACACAGTAAAAACTTGTACACCCAAAAGGGTATAAAAGGGTGCTTTTACGAGAAAGCGTCTTTTGCAACACTCTTTAAGACCCATAAATGGTCGATTGAAAAAAAGCACCCCTTTGTTCGGGTGCTTGCCTCGATAGCACCCTAAAATAGGCTCTAAGGGTGCTTTTTTGCCTGAGAAGGGTGTAGGTGACGATTCATCAGATGGAATATGCAGTAAAAGAAGAACACATAATTATAATATTTGGGATTTTACGTCTCAAGAGAGAGAGAGAGAGAGAGTAAGAAAGGAAAGGCCGGGAGGTTAACCAGATATTGGCATCTGGTTTGCTACGCAGCGCTGGGGGCGGGGAAGTGGAGGCAAGAAAGAGGGGGTAGAAAGAGAAAAAAACAAAAAAAAACGCACGTGCACTCGTAAAAAACGAAAACACACACAGGAAGGGCGTCCTAGCTACAATCGTTCAGTAAGGCTGGTCGATCGCAAAAAGTGCAGTAGCGCTTTCAGGGCCCTCTTCTGTGAAGTGGCATCCTGACGATACTGCAGAATTCTCTGCTCCGACAGAGGTTCATCGTCCAATTTGTTGAGTTCCTTGCGAAGGCATAGTCGTTGTATACTATACGCTAGGCAGTCACAAAGAATATGTTTGATTGTTTCCTCTTTGCCACAGTGGCCACAGGCTGCGGTGTCGGCCATCCCAATGCGGAAAGCGTAGGCGTTGGTAAACGCAACGCCCAACCACAGCCTACATAACAGGGTCTGGTCTGCTCGGCAAAGCCTCGACGGGACTTGAAGACTTAGCGTAGGGTCAAGCGAGTACAGTCGGGCATGCTTGAAGTGTGGCTGATTCCATTGTGATGTGGTTTGCTGGCGAGCAAGCCTGCGGAGCTTTCATGCAGCATCTGTCCTAGAAAGTGGTAGTCGCAGTTTATGATCTTCTGCGTGGGCTGAGCGGGCAGCTTGATCGGCCCGTTCATTGCCGATGATTCCGCAGTGACTGGGCAACCACTGAAATGTAATTTGGTGCCCTTTCTCAGTCAGGTGGTGTATAACCTCTGCTATCTCTAGTACCAACTGCTCGTGTGGTCCACGGCGTAAGGCTGATAGTAGAGACTGCAGTGCCGCCTTCGAGTCGCAGAAAATAGTCCACTTGCGTGTAGGTTGATCAACTACAAATTGCAACGCGGCACGAAGTGCTGCCAATTCTGCTGCCGTTGATGTTGTTGCGTGAGATGACTTGAATTTAATTGTCGTGGCCAACCTTGGTATCACTACTGCTCCTGTAGAGCTGTCCGGCTGAACCGATCCGTCAGTGTATATATGTGTGGAGTCTTGATATTTCTTATACAAGAGAAGCAGTGTGAGCTGTTTAAGAGCCGGTGACGACAAAGTGGCCTTTTTTGGACGCCAGGTATGTTAATATTAATCATTGGTTGTGCGAGGCACCATGGCGGAGTCACAGGTCTAGCGGCAGGAAAGAACGAAGTTGGGATCGACTCACCATGTGCGGTCACTGTTTTGCAGTAAGATGTGCATGGTCGGACCACTGGTAGAGAGGCTAGGTGATGTCGAGGGGTTCGAGCAAAATGTCGTATATGTGTCCTCAGCACTTCCACATTAATGTGGGTCTTGATGAGGTTGTCCCTTGTGATGGCGATAGTTGCCGCTGTTGACGCACTTTGGGGCAAGCCTAAACATATCCGGAGTGCTTGAGCCTGGACACTTTGAAGCATTCGTATGCTTGTTTTACTTGCGTTTGTTAACACAGGTAGGCTCTACCGAAGGAATCCAAGGAAAAAAATCCTGTATAGTCGCAACATAGCAGTTGTGGACATTCCCCAGTTCTTTCCAGCAAAGAACTTGAACAAATGACAGGTGCCTGTCAATCGCCTTTTCATGTATGATACATGTGAGCTCCATGAGAGGTCTCTGTCAGTTATAACACCTAGGAGCTTGTAAGATCGGAGGTGACGTATTCTTTCGCTGTTTATCAGAACGCTGTAGTTCTGTATTGGTTTGCGCGTAAATGCCACAAGTGCACATTTCTCAGAGAAAATTTCCAGACCTCGTTGACGGAGGTAAAAAGCAACTTGAGTGGCAGCTTTCTGAATTCGCGCTCGCAGCTGTAGACGTGTTACTGCAGACTTCCAAACGCAGATGTCGTCCGCGTACATTGACAATCTGACACTACTTGGCAGATGCTGAGCTATTAGCGTCAGGTTGAATAGTACAGGGCTAAGTATGCCACCCTGAGGAACACCACGGTGGCTGTAATGTAGCGAAGATTCACCATCCTCAGTTCTCACGAAAAAGGATCGCTCAGAGAGATAGCTACGTAGCCACTGAAATATCCGACCACCCACTCCTACCTTTTTGAGAGCGGTGAGGACAGCTTCAGGTGTGACGTTATCGTACGCCCCTTTAACATCAAGAAATAAAGAAGCACAGAGACGCTTACGGCCTTTTTCGTGTTGCACGTAGCTGACCAGGTCTATGAAGCTATCAATTGATGACCGGCCACGGGGAAATCCCGTCATAGCGTCCGGGTAGATGTTGTGATGCTCCAGGAACCATTCTAGCCGTCCAAGTACCATCCTCTCCATCACTTTGCCCAAGCAACAAGCCAGTGCAATTAGGCGGTATGATGTGAGCACCAATAGTGACTTGCCAGGCTTCAGTAAAGGAACCAAATGGCTGGTCTTCCAGTGAACTGGGAGGGTGCCCTCTCGCCACGAATCGTTGTATATCTCGAGGAGGGCGCTCCTCGCGCACTCACCAAGGTGACACAGTGCTCTGTATGATATTCCATCAGGCGTGGGTGCAGATGTCCGTCTACACAAAGCCAGTGCTGCTTTAAGCTCGTGAATGGAAAAAATGGTCCATGTGGTGATCGTGTGATGTCGTGCCACCACGTGAGAGCGTGGAGATGTTGGGATCTGCGAGTTGACCAGATAAGTTGGCACAGAACTCTTCTGCCACGTCGACCTCCGATCTCTGTTGAGAGAGGGCTAGAGCCTTGAATGGAGACCACTGAATGGGAGCTGTCCGGAGCCCTCTTATTGTCCTCCACAAGTGTGATAAGGCTTGCGAGGATCTAACGAAGCGCAGAAGGCTGCCCAACGTTGTGACTCTAGCTTGTCTACGCGGCGTTGTATCTTCTTCTGAAGACGTCTAGCGAATCGTAAATCGTCGATTGCTTTCGTGCGTCGCTACCTTCGTTCCGCACGCCGTCGGAGAGCCCGAAGTCGTTCTAATTTCACACCAAATTCGGTTACTCTCGAAGAGCATGTGAGGGTGCACACTGTGTCTTGCACTGTGGACTTGATCACCTCTTCTAACTCAAATGAGGTGTTTTCTTGACAGCGTTCTTCCATGAGAGATTCAAACTTGGTGCAGTCCACTCTTTGGATAGTTTCGCGTACCTTGCAAGGTGATAATCCTCTGATCTTGACATATGTGGGAATGTGGTCGCTCCCATGTGTTTCTATATCCGCAAACCATCCGGCAGATCTGACGAGACTTCGAGAAACAAAAGCCAAATCAAGGCAATTGCTGTATCCAGGGCCACGTAAAAATGTTGGGCTGCCATCATTTAACAAGCACAGGTCGTTGTCTGAAGCAAACGTTATCAGACTTCTACCCTTTGCGCTGATCTTCGGGCTCCCCCATAGCGTATGGTGGGCGTTAAAGTCTCCGATGATTACCCATGGGCCAGGAGTGGATGATAGGATGTGTCCTAGTCCTTCTGTGGTCAAATCTACTTGATGGCGACAGGTATGCACCGACAACAGTGACAATAAGATCCTTTTTTCACTGTTAAGCATATTGTCACGTCACTCCAGGGGGTGTCGACAAGATTTACTGACGTCTGAGCAACAGGGCTCTAACCAAGCGCGTCGGTTGGGCTTGTTTGCCAGAGCGAGGGCCCACGTGCACTTCTTTCTTCTCTGTGGTGTGGGCCTTCACCTTGGCATACGACCCACTACTAGAAAGAGGTGGCAATATTCCCCCTCAACAACAAAAAAAAAGAGCATCGTCCCGATGCTGCAAAGTTATTGAAAAAAAAAACAAAACAAAGTAGTTTAAACAATGAAAAAAGGCACCAATAATGAAATGTTAGACGCGATAAGTTCACCAATGATGAGGCAATTGTCTGAGCACAAATAAAAAAAAACACAGGAAAAGTGGTCTTTTAGGAACGCGCAAAATAGGGCTTCATGCGCACCACGTGAACTATGTCAGAGGTCGGTTGTTTTCGTTGTACCCATCGTGACGACGTAGCGTCCGGAACCACTTCGTAGTTTACGTCGCTCACGCGGCGCAATACTTTATACGGACCGAAGTATCTGCTGAGGAACTTTTCGGAGAGGCCACGGCGTCGAACAGGGGTCCAAATCCAAACTTGGTCTCCCGGTCTGTAAGATACGTCATTGTGACGCATATTGTAACGTCGTGCATCAACCTGTTGCTGCTGACCTATGTGTAGCCGGGCGAGCTGGCGAGTTTCCTCGGCACGCTCTGCAAATTCTTCTGCGTCAGTTGTTAATTGATCGGCGCCTTCACAAGGAAGCATCGCATCCAGCATCGTCTGAACTTCGCGGCCGTAGAGAAGGCGAAACGGTGTAAATCGGGTTGTTTCTTGAACGGCGGTGTTATAAGCGAACGTCACATAAGGCAAAATGCGATCCCATGTTTTGTGTTGGACGTCGATGTACATGGAGATCATGTTTGTGACTGTCTTATTTAGTCGCTCGGTTAAGCCATTGCTCTGCGGATGGTAAGCAGTCGTCGTTCGATGCCTAGTGTTACTTAGTCGAAAAACTTCATCAATAAGTTGTGCAGTGAACGCTGTTCCTCTGTCGGTTATCACTGTAGATGGAGCACCGTGGCGCAGAACAATGTGGCACATGAAGAACTGTGCTACCTCAGAAGCCGTGGCTCGTGGTATCGCCTGTGTCTCAGCATAGCGGGTCAAATAGTCAGTTGCAACAATGACCCATTTGTTGCCGTCAGACGATAAAGGAAATGGGCCGAGAATGTCCATGCCAACTTGGTCAAATGGCTTGTGGGGTGGATCAATTGGCTGAAGTAATCCAGCCGGCTTGCTTGGTGGCGACTTTCGACGCTGGCATTCGCGACAGCTTTTAACGTACTGCTTCACGCTTGCAGAAAGTCCGGGCCAGTAGTACGCCTCACTTACTCTGGCGAGCGTTCGCGAGTAACCTAGATGACCAGATGTGGGCTCGTCATGACACGCAGAGAGGACTTCATCCCGCATGTCCTTCGGAACGACGAGGAGGTAAGCGCGGCTCGTAGGACGGGCGTTTTTTTTGTACAGGACATTATCTCGGAGGCAGAAAGATGTCACGACGCGAGATAGATGGCGAGGTATAACGGCGCTATGACCCTCCAGATAGTCGATGAGCGGTCGAATCTCTTCATCCTCTCGCTGGCGTCTGCTCAAGTCAGATGAGCTAAGGGCGCCCAGGAAACCGTCATCGTCCTCTTCTTCTTGATTGACTAAAGGTATGGGTGCACGTGACAGCGTATCAGCATCTTCATGCTTCCGTCCAGACTTATATACTATGGTAACATCAAATTCCTGTAGACGCAAGCTCCATCGGGCCAGTCGTCCAGAGGGATCACGAATGTTTACCAACCAGCAGAGGGCATGGTGATCCGTCACCACTTTAAATGGACGACCATAGAGGTACGGACGAAACTTGGTGATCGCCCACACTACTGCGAGACACTCTTTCTCTGTGGTCGTGTAATTCACCTCGGTACGGGACAGTGAGCGGCTGGCATAAGCTATGACTCTTTCTTTGCCGTGTTGATGCTGGACGAGCACTGCGCCGAGGCCGATGTTACTGGCGTCAGTGTGCACCTCTGTGTCAGCATCTTCGTCAAAATGCGCAAGAACAGGGGCTGATTGCATCCGCTGTCGTAGCTCGGCAAAAGCAGCCTGTTGTTCGGTAGCCCATACAAACGGTGTGTCGTCGCGTGTAAGGCGAGTCAAGGGTTCCGCTATCTTCGAAAACCCTCTAATAAATCGTCGATAGTAGGCGCACAAACCCAGAAAGCGCCGAACAGTCTTTTTGTCTGTAGGATGCGGAAACGCGGCTACAGCGGCAAGTTTGTCGGGGTCGGGTCGTACTCCATTCGCATTGACTACATGGCCAAGGAATTTGAGCTCTTCATAACCAAAGTGACACTTCTGCGGTTTGAGTGTAAGATCTGCTGATTGAATAGCCTGTAGCACACTCCTGAGGCGGTGAAGGTGTTGCTGGAAGGTTTCAGAAAAAACGACAACATCATCAAGGTATACCAGACAAGTTTGCCACTTCAGACCAGTAAGCACAGTGTCCATCATTCGCTGGAAGGTTGCGGGCGCTGAGCACAAACCAAAAGGAAGGACTCGAAATTCATACAGGCCATCAGGGGTCACAAATGCCGTTTTCTCGCGGTCTCGCTCGTCAACCTCAATCTGCCAGTACCCGCTTTTTAAATCCAAAGAGGAAAAATAGTGGGCGTGGCGTAATCTGTCTAACGAGTCGTCGATGCGTGGCAGCGGGTACACGTCCTTTTTAGTCACGCTGTTCAGCTTCCGGTAATCGACGCAAAAACGTAGCGTTCCGTCTTTCTTCTTGACTAGGACGACCGGAGAGGACCACGCACTGTTGGAAGGCTCGATGACGCCGTCGTCAAGCATTTCTCGAACTTGCGTACGAATGGCTTCTCGTTCCTTCGCTGACACACGGTAAGGCTGTTGGTGTACTGGGCGGGCGTCGTCGTAAGTGATGATTCTGTGCCTAGTGATCGAAGTCTGGCGCACCTTAGAGGAAGCAGCGAAGCATGACTTGAATTCAAGCAAGAGTTTCCGCAGTGCTGTCTGGTTTTCTGGTGTGAGGTTAGAATTAATATCGATATTGTTTAGAGACGTATCGGCGGCCTCCACTGCTTCCGACGAGAAGCAGATGGGAATGGTTCCTAATTCATCTGCAAACGCTAACGAAGTGCCACGGAAAAGGTGTCGGTGTTCGTTGCTGAAATTTGTAACGAGCAGTTGAGATCGGCCATCACGTAGCTGTATGATACTCCTAGCCACACAAACACCTTGAGTCAGCAGGTGTTCAAAATTACTTTCTGCAATCGCTTCACCATTTCGCAATCCACAGCATGTGACGTCGACAATAACACTGGCTCTTGGAGGAAGCGTTATACTTTCAGCAGAAACACGAAGAACGTCGGTACGTTGTTGGTCGTCCTGCTTGTCGATTGCTCGGTCGGCTGAGAAGGTGATGCGATTCTCTTGAAGATCAATGACAGCTCCATATTCGTGCAGGAAGTCAACACCAAGAATAACGTCGCGTGAACATTCACGGAGCACAAGGAAACTTCCTACAAAAGTATGACCGCAGACCCGAACTCTACTCGTGCAGGTTCCAAGCGGAGAGACGGTGTGGCCACCAGCCGTTCGAATCACGGAGCCATGCCAAGGCGTGATTACCTTCTTTAGTTGTCTGGTCATTTTCCCGCTTAGTATCGAATAGTCAGCCCCGGTATCAACTAAAGCACCTACTGCATAGCCATCTATCAGCACCGGTATATCCAGAGAAAGCCGCACATATCGCTCAGTCGAATCTACACCCTTTACTGTTAGCGTCGATCGGAGGTCTTCAGCACGTCGACTGCCAGCGACCTCGCCTCCAAGGGTCGCTTGCGTTAGTTTTCCCGGCGGGGACTGGAGAACCGTGCGCCAGCATGGCGCTGTGGCGAAGATGAAAAGCGCCTCGGCGACGGTGAGCGCGACTGCCGTCCAGAAGGCGGCGGCATGCGCTGTTGAGCCAGGTAGTCCTCAATGTCCCGGGGTCGCTGGCCATACCGAGGAGGCGCTGAATATACTGAAAATCCGCGCAGCCCGAGGCGCCGGTATGGACACTGGCGGTACAAATGGTCCGCTTCACCGCAGTGGAAGCACAAAGGTCGGCGATCAGGAGTGCGCCAAACATCAGATTTCCGAGGCGAAGCACGTCTGTCGTCAAGGTAGTGTGCTGGTTGTTCCGCAAGATGCACAGGGCTGGCGTAAACGAGGGGTGGCGGTGTGCGTGTGTTCTCGTAGTACCGTAGAGGCTGCGCCGACTGAAGTGAAACCGTAGGAGGTGCCTGAACAAACAGCGGGGAAGAGGAAACTGGGCGTTTCAAGGCTTCTGCATAGGTCGGACGGTGGTAGTCAGCCGGGGCGGGTGTGGCGTTATTCAGACTCACAGGGTCACGAAGGGCATGATGCAGCTCGTCCTTGACGATGCTTGCAATGGAACTCACCGTAGGTAATGGTGGTGTGGCAGCCTTTTGCAGCTCCTCGCGTACTATGGAGCGGATAAGGTCGCGCAGACACTCGGTGTTGCTCCCAATATTCGTTAGAACTTGAGCAGTGGACGTGTTCACTTGCCGCTCATACAGGGTGGATCGATGCTGAAGCATCTTTTCCATCGTGACAGCTTCAGACAAAAACTCGGCGACCGTGTTCGGAGGGCTCCGTACAAGACCAGCGAAAAGCTGCTCTTTAACTCCCCGCATCAGGTGACGCACCTTCTTTTCTTCTGTCATACTCTGATCGGCTCGTCGGAACAGGCGCGTCATATCTTCCACATAGGTCATGACAGTTTCATTGGGCATCTGGATGCGGGCCTGGATCGCTCGTTCCGCTCGTTCGTGGCGATCAGCACTTCTGTAAATATCCAAGAGCCGGCGGCGGAGTTCGGGCCACGATGTCATCTGTTCCTCGTGATTCATGTACCAGGTACGTGCTCCATCCTCTAAATAGAAGTACACACGTCGTAGTTTGGCCGCGTCGTTCCAGTCGTTCAAAGCAGCCACGCGCTCGAAGTCGACCAACCAGTCCTCGACGTCTTCGAGCTCGGTGCCATGAAACGGTGTCGGAACCTGCGGACTTTCGAGGGTGTACCGAGTCACCGGGGGGTTTTCCGTACCTGTTAGAGTGGTTTGAACGGACGTGCTCATCATGCTGGTGTGAACTATAGGGTCAGCTTCGGGAGGCAATCCCCTGATCCTGCGGCTTGTCCGATGAACGGGAGTGTTGACTCGAACTGGGCTTGTGGTGCCGCTTCCAGGAGGGGTCTGCAACATCCGTGAGGGGCCTACCCAGCACCTCCACCAGTTGTCACGTCACTCCAGGGGGTGTCGACAAGATTTACTGACGTCTGAGCAACAGGGCTCTAACCAAGCGCGTCGGTTGGGCTTGTTTGCCAGAGCGAGGGCCCACGTGCACTTCTTTCTTCTCTGTGGTGTGGGCCTTCACCTTGGCATACGACCCACTACTAGAAAGAGGTGGCAATATATATTGGTTATCGTTGTCAGGTGGTACAGGTCGAAGAATGTAGGTCAGGCCACGTCGAATAAACAGCAGGACCTTGCTGTTTCCACTATAACAAGCCGACATAAATGATTCGTATCCGGAGAGTCTGATAGCGCTCGATAAATTTGGCTCGCAGATGACAATGATGGGAAACATATTGGTGGAAACGAACCAACGGAAATCTGCAATGCGTGATTTCAGTCCCCGTGCATTCCACTGAAAAATTGTTGCTTTTTTGACCTCTTCCCTGAAAGACAGTGGCTAGTGGGCCATTATCTACTCAAGAGCTGCAGTACTGGACTCAGAGCGTCCAGTACTTGAAGTGCACTTCTGGCTGACGTTGTACGCATGTTGTTTAACACCGTGCGAATGGCGTTAATTATGGGTCGTAGAAGAGCAGTCACTTGCTTATCCAAGTTCCACTGCTCCTCTGTTGTCGCAGCTTGCTCTAATGAATGCGGCTTCTGATGCGGTTCTTCCACAAGTTGCGTGCGCGTAAGTGGCGGCCACTCTTCAGTAGAGAGAGATCTACTTGTTTTCTCTCTTTCATCGTCTGCGTTCGCCGCGGTTTACCCTGCAGTGGGCGCCGTTCCCAGATGCGATGACTTACTACTTGTAGTTGACTGTGTTCTTCGTGAAGATCTTCGACGGTGACGTCGTCGTCTTCGCCGGATTTTTTCCGCGGCCTCTTTTTGGGTAGAGCTGTCTCGCACCATTTGTCTAAGAATAGTAAACGCCTTCTTTATGCGTGGACAGTCTTTAGAAGATGCACTGTGGGCACCTAGACAATTAGGGCACTTTAGTATGGTTGCGCTGCATTTGTCCTCGGTGTGTGGTTCTGAGCATCGAGGGCTCAGAACCACTGTGTGATTTTGAGCATAGGTTTTGGAATAAATGGTCGGACCTGGTGACGAAAGTGGCCAACCTTCACATGGAAGGGGAGACAGTCCCCTTTGAACGTAATTCTCACACAATGTGTGTTACCAAGGCGGCTGACATTCACAATGACGTCATCTTCATTTGCTGGTTTTGTAAGTACTGAGAGATCCGAGTTTGGAATTTCAGTGGCGATGTCATAAATGACCCCTGTTGAAGTGGTGCTATAAGCTGGTATTATAGACTTGACATTGATGTTAACCAGTTGCGTTACTTTCTGAAGCGCGTTTAGCGCACGTGGGTTCAGCACATCGATTGCCAAGATGTTCCTTCTTGCGTTTAGACGTACTTCTTTGATCTCATTTGGCGTAATATTCTCGAGATTCTGCCCTTGTTCTGCCCGCGTAATATTCTGAGTTTTTCTGCCCTTGTTGATGAAATCTGTAGGCACAGTGATATTTTTTGTTGTCTGTTTCTCTTTTGGAAGTATGTCACTACTTGTCTGCAAACTGACAGCACTTCTATGTTGACCCATAATAATCAGCAATGACTTTATCTTGTATTAGTCAAACCACACTCAAGTCGGATATTGTTGAAAAGTGTAAATCACCATTAACTTTTTTACATATGAACATGCAGTCATTACGCCAAAAATATGATGACTTTTGCATTTTTATAAACGAGTTTAGATTTTCCTTCTCGGTTATTATGCTGACTGAGACGTGGTACTCTGATCTTGATACCATACATTTAGATGGCTACAGTGCCGTTTCTTTGAATAGGAAATTGAAAAGGGGAGGCGGCGTATGCATGTTCACAAAACTGGGATTTACCTATGACCTCCTCGATGACTTTTCTTGGTCCACAACGGATATTGAGGTAATTTGTACAAAATGCGACAATTTTGTATTTGCTGTCGTGTATAGGCCACCTGATGGTAACTTGAGCGAATTTTTCACGTTTCTAGAGGCTATTTTTTTCGTTTGTAAACGTGAACCAATACTCTTTAATTTTAGGAGGTGACCTAAACATTGATATGCTGACAAAAACTCCTAAACAGGGCGAATTATCTACGATTCTCGATTCCCATTTTTTGTTTAATGTAATAACCACCCCCACACGTATCACTGCAACTAGTGAAACTCTTATCGACCTTTTTATTACTAACCTAGCAATTAATGACCTATTTTCTGGTACCATTAATGTGACACTTAGCGACCACCTGCCTATCTATTTAGTAACTGATACGTATAATACGGCAAAAAAATTCACTGTAAGTATAATATATCAAGACATCAACGCGGTTACACTGTCGCAGTTCCGAGATGAACTCGCCAGAACAAGCTGGAGCGCAGTTTTTGCGTGCTCCACGGCTGATACTGCATATGACCATTTCATAGAAATGTTTTCTTCGGTATATAAAAAACACTTTCCGTACAAAGAAATAACTAAGCCAAACCGCGCACGTAAGCCTTGGGTAACGTTAAGTATATTGAAAATGATACGTACGAAAAACAGACTGTACCAGGTGTTCTTGAGAAATCGCGATTTGAATGCACTGAAAGCGTTTAGGGCCTACAGAAACAGTCTTTCAAAAACTTTAAGGCAAGCCAAACGCGACTATTACCATACTATTCTTAACGGTATTGTAGATGTCAAGCAAATGTGGAAAAAAACTAAACACAATTATATTTTCAAGTAATAGGACGCCTGGTGTCGAAGAAAATACAATTGATAATCATATATTTAAAGGAAAAGCATTAGCCAATAAATTCAATGGGTACTTAACTTCTTTGTCAGAAAGTACTTACGACAGAAATGCATTAAATTACATGCCAACACCTATAGCCCCCTCAATATTTATTGACCCTACGGAGCAAACTGAGGTAAACAACGTTTTCATGAAACTTAAAAAAAGCAAAAGTGAGGACATTGACGGCATAAAAATGGAACCGGTTATCTTTGTTATTGATTTATTATCACCCTGCCTGACGCATATTTATAATATTGTTTTAAGCACAGGCATGTTCCCTAAGCGGATGAAAAATGCCAAAGTTGCAGTGATTTATAAAGGTGGTGACAAAAATGAAATGACTAATTACCGGCCAATATCGGTATTACCTATATTTTCAAAGGCTCTAGAAAAAATTATTTTCACTAGAATGTATAAATTTTTGGACTCGCATTCTATGATTACAACAGCACAATATGGGTTCAGGTCTGGCGTATCGACGGAGACAGCGCTGTTGCATCAAAAAGAGTTGATACTGGGCAACATTGAAGCCAGAAAGCTAACATTAGGCGTATTCATAGACTTTTCGAAGGCGTTTGACAGAATTGATCACCAAACCTTGTTAGAAAAATTGTTTTATTACGGGATTAGAGGCATCGCGCTCGATTTAATAGAAAGCTACCTTAGTGATCGGTACCAGTGTGTGTCTATAAATAGGCAAAAATCTATACCCAAAAAAATCAAACGCGGTGTACCACAGGGAAGCATATTAGGACCTCTTCTATTTAACCTTTATATCAATGATATTGTAAATGTGGATCACTCAATAACTTACATTATTTATGCAGATGATACAAGCTTATTCTTTACGGGAACAAATATAGACGATTTGATAAAAGCAGCTAATAAAACGTTAGTCAATTTTTCGAAATGGTCCTGCCAAAATTCGTTACAGATCAACAGCTCTAAAACCAAGGCCGTTCTTTTCCGTGCGAAAGGAATGATATGTACGTACACACAAAAACTGATGCTAAATAATTTCAATATCGAACTTTCAGAGACTGTCAAAACTTTGGGCGTCATCTTTCATCAACATATGTTCTGGAATTCTCATACTGAACAATTGTGTATTAAGCTAAGAAAAGCCCTTGGCGCGCTGAGAAGGTGTCAGTCGTTTCTACCGCTCCCCCAGAAACTTCTTATCTTCAATACGCTTTTTTGTTCTCATCTACGCTATTGTCAGTTGGTATGGGCTTCTGGAACTGAAACATCAAAACAAAAGTTGTATACACTTCAAAAAAAAGCGCTTTACGGGCTGTTGCAAATATAGATTACAGAGAACACACATCCCATTTATTTGTCAAGTTTAAAGTTTTAAAATTTTGTGTTGCATATGAACATAACTTGTTTTTGTCTTTGAGGTCTGAAATTCGAAAGAATTGCACAAACCTGAGAGGCTTAGCACATTTACAGCCGAAAATTTTGTTGCGTCCGATGCGGAGTTCTGAACACTGGCACATCCCCCGACCGCGAACAAATTACGGACTCCAAATGCTAAGGCACTCTGTTCCCCATATACTAAATAAGTTCAAGCTCACAGAACAGCAATTGCGTCTCCTTTCAAGTAGTGATATATTAAACCTGTTTGTATAAGGAGCTATAAACCCAAAAAAAATTGCACCCTGTACTTGTAAATGCATGAAATTTTAAGTGTACCCTTTTCTGTTATAGCGTCTTATTTTGGTTGCCTTTTTCCCAATAATTGTTTGTTTGTAAACACCCATGTGTGCATCCATTCTGTACTTCATAAACAACCACTAGAATGTTATTTTTTTTCTTTTTTTTTCAATCATACGTGAGCACCGTATGGAGTTTGGTGTGCCATTGTTTCTGTTGCCTTGTACAAATGGGAGGTGGGGCTAGTCAAGCTGCTATAGCGCAGCTTTTTTCCTACTTTCCATGCCACAATTGTTTCTTGTTTGTGTAAATCACGGTGTATCGTTGTGGTGAAATAAATTTCAACTTCAACTTCAACTTCAAGATACACAGAGAGTGCTTGCCTGTTCAGCCCACGTAGACTGTCGGTAGCCTTCAGCGGCACAAACAGGATAGAGTGAGGCCATCGCTAAGGGGCGGTTTTCACGGTGGTCGTGCTTGATGCCGAAAATGCATTGACGATCCGTCGTTTAGCCTTGCGGTACAGGACGGGTTGGAAGCTGTCGTCCGAGGACTCGTCGCTTGATGCCGAGTACAGCTCAGTGTCTCAAAAACCTCGATATGATTATGAGGGTCGTTTCAGTGGAAAGCTCCAGAAATTTCGACCATTTGGTGTTCTTTAATGAGCACTGATATCGCACAGTGCACAGGCTTCTACCTTTTCGCCTCCGTCTTAATTCGACTGCGACGTCCGGCATCGAAGCCGTGACCTTTGGATTGGCGGCCGAGCAGCGTAGCTACTGCACGAATATGTGGACCTTGTGTTAAATGGCGGCCTAATTGACTTATAATGTGTGAAGGTGCTCTCCGAATACAGCAGAATGCCAGCAGAAGCAAATCGCGTTTCATCTGTAATGGCAATTAACTGCAATCCATGTTGCAAAAGTTTTTATTAGCGTTGGTTATAAGCTACATGTTTGCTATGGATTATATACAGGAACATAATGTTCTCCCGAGTATAGGTGTGTGGGCGTGGGCCTACGCATGTGTTCGTGTGTAGGCGTGATTGTGTGTACACCCGTGCATGTGTGCGTGCGCGTGTATGTGCGAGTCCGTGCTTGTGTTAAGCGTGCCTGTGCACATGTGTACAGCCATGCATGCGTGCTTTTACGGTCGCGTGCGTGTGTTGCCGTATGTTTGTATACATGCATGTGTGTGCGCCTGTGAATAAGTATGTGTGTATATCAGCCCTTGTGCCCTCGAATTTCGTGTGTGTGTGTGTGTGTGTGTGTGTGTGTGTGTGTGTGCGTGCGGGGGGGCACTGCTTCTTAGTGTTTAAGGTCCCACACCTGTTCAGACTGGGAGTCTATATGGGAGGTGGCTAAAGGAATGGCTGTGTCAACGCACTGTACACGGACTATGCAGTACATGGAAAACAGCTGCACATTCTCGTACCTCATCCTTGCTTACAAACTTGCTGTGGTAGCTGATTAGGTCCGCTGAGGCGCTTCTACGCTCGAAAACGTGGGTTATGACCCATTCACACGAAAACCTGTCACTGCACCTATGCACAGCCATCGTTTATATTAACAACGTTTACAAGAACGTTCCTTGCCTTTGCTACAGGTGCTTAGCTAGCTCATTGGGCCACCATATGGAATTATGTGCTGATCATGTGGTCAGCAAAAAGTTTGTGATAACAACCTCGGCACGTTTTGTGGTGCGTGACAAGCCTTCTAAACATCCGCGACTGTGGATTAATTTGTTACAGCTTCGACTACGCATTTAGTGTTTGTGTCACCATACGCGGAATCGCCAGACACGGACAATGCGAAAAGAAATTCCTCTGAAAAAAGGTGTAGCGATGCTCTCCCGCTAATGCCACCGAGGACAAAATATTTATTGTTTCTGGCCATTCCAGGGTGAACTTTGTTTTCCGCAAGTTTTGCTTCACTATTTTTTGCCCACTGCAGTCGCATTCTGTCAAAATACTCAAAGAAACCAAGGCTGGTAAATAACCTTCGCCGCTGTGCGGCTGGGTGAAAGGAGAGTTGCCATTTAGAAGGAGTCATTCTTGAGGTGCAATTCGATTGCCTTCCGCGTCGAACCGCCCCCCACCGTATGCGCTATAGCGTTTGCCTTTCGGCGCCGTCTTGGCGTGTTTCCCGCTCACCCCGCTCACCCGGGCCAGCGTTGCCCCCCCCCCCACAACGGCGGTGTAGATAAGCGAATAGTTGCGTCACCGAACACCTGCGTCGACAGCTGCGGCACCGCCGCCAGTGCCTCCTCCTCCTCTCTCTCAACGTTGCTCTCTCTGTCTCATCCGTCTTTCAAATGCGTTGCGTTGGTCTGGGGTCTTGGTCACTGTGTGAGAGTTAGCGAACAGGCGCATCTTCAATAGTGTTCACGCATGACACCGTGTTCGAAGTGACGCTCGTATTAAGGAATATTCATGGAGCGGCGGACGCGGACAACGTGTGCCTGTTAACGGTGAGTGTACTGTTTTTGTGGGTAGTAATCATACAGCGCTAGCTGGGCGCCTGTAGCAGCTCTGCCGAAGTAGGCTGCCAGCCATTTACAACAGCATGCATTCGCGGGCCTGTTGCAGATGCCCGATTAAACGTGTGACTTAATGAGTTCACACTGCTATGCGCGATGTTGTGTAAGTGCCTGCATCACTCATACAGTGATTGATGTTATCACTTAACAAGGGCGTGATTAGTTGCTGATCGCACATTGTCTCTACGTCTCTACACTGCTCAAAGTGATTGATATTGTTTCAAGACGCGCTTTAGGCTACATAGTAATAACATTTCTAATAATACTCAAATATGCAACGTGCTTCTGTAGGTGTAAGCGTAAAAAAAGAAAGAAACAGAAAAATTATGTACAGAGGCGCGCTGTACGAAATGGCCTTTTTTTTGCTTAAAGACGGTATAGCTTGAGGTGCTGATATGCCGCGATGCTCCTAGCACGTGCGCGTCAGTCTTTTAAAATATATAGGACACGTGTCACCAGCAACAGGGAAAGATCTAGTAGACCTCCAAAGGCGCGTTGTTGAGGCCATCGCCGTGCGTTGTTTTCCCTCGTTTCTGTTTGCTGTTTTCGTGCTTTGCTTTCATCTGCGATAACATTCGGCGTTATAACAGAATCGAGAGAGTATACGTGACTGTGAGAGCTGTGTGCAGTAGCTCTAGCATAATCCATGGCTGCTGCAATGTAGTCGGCGTCCGCGCGCGTTGGTGTCGTTCGAGCGCTCCTACTTGCTTGATTGTGTTTAACTGAGTATTTAGGCACGGGTTACGTTTGTAAATCCCGTGGTCAATAATCGCTAATAGCGTGCCCCTGATCGCCATAAGAGGATGGGCTTGGTTGTCGAAATATGCCAGACGCTTTTTCTGAAAGCAAGCTTTGAAGAATTTTTTTTAAGAAATACTTTCATACGTGCTAGACAGTGCCTATCGCAGGCCCACAACTCTTTAAAAACTGGACGATCTATCACATTTTTTATCAAGTTACAATGAATTAAGATGATTGAATTATAGATGACGAATTTCTGTGCTAGATTAGGTGCACAAAATACATGTTCGCAGCCTTACGTCTAGAAAGCAGGCAAATAGGAAGCACAGCGTCAAATTTGGATTAGATACCATGGGCGGAGCTTCTTCTGAGGGTAGAAAGAACAAGAAAATTGTTCATTTTTGATGTCCTTATAAAGGCTGTCAGAATTGCACTGATTGCTGAATTGTCACAATTCCTCAAATTGTTAGAGGCGTGAATAAAGTCAGTAAATCTTTTACTTTTTTTGCAGACCTCTTCGCTAGTGCCACGCCCAAGATCAATTGTTCTCGTGTAAAAGAGAAAGCAGAGATGCCTTCACTGTTTGTACATGAAGAGGTAAGTTTCTTGTGCGTTTTGATTAATTCTACATGATCTGAACATTGTACTTTAAGAACTGTTTTTCACACTGGCTCACTACCCTATGAGGAATTTGATTCTTAGGTGAGTTCAGGCTTTCGTAAGTGCCATTTCTGAGCTGTAGTCTTACACTTCACCTCCATTCGGGAATTTGCTGTATGCTGGAAAACTATATTTTTTTTATCATAAGAAATTTTTGGAATATATGAGTTGTATGCTTCGAGTTCAGTGTAATGTCAATTACACGCCATTTAATAGGATACAGACTACATATTCTTCATATATGGTGCTGCCAGAACAGCACGAACATCATTTTATGAGAAGTCATATTTGCTCTTACTACAGGACGAGAGGGTGCCGCTGACATCCTGTGTAGTATACCTCGGCCCCAGCCTAGAGCAAGCCTAGTTCCTGAACCTCCACCTGGATGACCGAAAAATCTTCCGTGTCAGTAATGACGAAGAAGGAGTGACAGCACTGATGAGTTCATTTTTTTTTATTTTCAACATTGTCTAAGCCGCAAGGCCTTAAACAACCACCGTGATAGAGCGGCTTTTTCTCGGCGTGAGTTTGGAGTTTATCAAAGAAGTTGTTCAGGCAGTACGACGCTGAAAATTTTAGTGTCACAATGCCTGAAGAACTTTTTCTAGTGTGGTCATGGTAGATGAACAAATATTGTTATTTGTGTAAGTTATTTTGCTTAAATATAGCTGGATCATTCCATGCCAAACACCCCAGCCACTTTGGCGACCATCTGAAATGTATTTGAAAAAAAAATGTGCTGACTTACTGCATTGAAAACAGTGAACTGCTAGAATATTTCAGCGAGAAAAAAAAAAGTTTTGTTCATGTGGCTGGCTTTTAACTTCCTGGCATAATGCCGTCTGTGTGCTGTTTGTGGAAAATTTTGTTTTAAAACTACCGATTATTTTTTCTAAAGCAAATTCGGTCTACCTGTTAAGTAAATGTGCTTCTGTTAGGTATTTTGAAGCTCAATAATATTAGTGCAATTTTTTTGCCACATTTGCTTCCAAGAATAAAGCCAAAATGTGTTATGTTTACATTTTTTATTGCAATATTGCACTTTGTATGAATATCTGAGCAGTGAATACTTATTCCACAGAGTGTATATTTTGAGGAAAATATTTCTCGAGACCTCTCAAGCTGCTGAAATATACGAGAAAATATCACGAGTTGAACAAAATCGTGATTTTTGTCCATATTGAGATGCAATTTGCTCCATGTTGTGATACAATGAAAACTCATCATTATACCTAAATTGTAAGAAAATGAAATTCTTTCCATAATAAAATCTTATCACAAAAAGGAGAGGAAACAGTGCTGTCAACTGAATTTTATTGAATGTGCTACGAGCGTCTTTATACTGAGCACAAGAACAGAGCTCATCTGCAACAACACATGTGTGACCATGACAAAATAATTTTAACCGAGAAAAGAATACTCTTTTTCGGAAAAGATAAGTGAAGGTGTACTGATGCATCATTGATCCTTAGCCTTTATGATAAAAATTTCTAAAATCTCTCATTTTTTCTGCTTGCTTTTTTTCAAAATTCGTGTTTTATGAAACCTAGGACTGCACTTACATTCTTTACAGTGTCCGGCCATGAGACTACTATAGCCCTGCTTAACATTTAAAGCATGCTGTCTTGCTCGATCATTGAAGCATTGCCCAGTTTGTCCTATTTTTACTTTTCCACATGTTAGCGGTATCTCATACGCATTAGATTGGCATTACCTATTGTAGTGACGAATGGTGCAAGATTGACTATTCCTATTGCTGTAAGTACATGCACTTTTGAAAGCTTGCAAGGGGTGGAAAACAGCAATGTCATATCTGCTGGCTCTTTTCCTAAAATTATGAGACACCTTATGTACGTAGTCCCGTGTAACATGCAAAGGTCATTGGTCATTCTGCTTTTCTTTTGGTCCTGTTTCCTTTAACTTTACTTTCTGCAGTAGGGTTTCGCAAACAAGTGTGATGATGCTGTTGAGGTATTGGCTGCTTCTATCAGCCCAGGAGTGCTAAGAATGTTCTGCCTTTTGATAGTGGGCATTCAAAATTAGTAAAAAGAGGAATTGATACCACATGTATTCAGAGCACCCTTCAGAAGTCATGTTAGCACAATGGTGAGGTCAGGCTTAAAAACCAGATTAAAAGACTAAAAGATGCGGGATATCCCAACAGAATCATCACACCTGTTTGCGAAACCCTCCTGCAGAATGTAAAGTTAAACAAGACAGGACCAACAAAAAAACAATGACCAAAACCTATGCATGTTATACCACATCACGTGTATCACAATTTTAAAAAAAGCCAGCAGATATAATATTAACGTGTTGTTTTCCACCCCTTGCAAGCTTTCAAAAGTGTGTGTACTAAACAGCAACAGAAATAGTCAATCTTGTGTAGTGAAGAAGAAGAGCTTCAGCGGCATTTCTCGGCGCATCAGGGGCATCGCCATCATCATAAGCTCGTGCTTGCTGCGCTTGGCCGGACGCTGCTGACTGCTTCGCTTTCTGCGTTCTGCGCTGCAAATAAACCCCGTTACAAGTGGTGGATTCTGCTGGGTTTCGATCACCCTGGAGCTTCGGAATCGCATTTTACCATCAATTATGCCTACCGACGCAAGCGCCGCTCCAACTCCTCCACCGGCACCGCCTACTGTTCTCTGCGCCGGTTCTCTGCGTCTGCGAGATCCCCCTGTCTTCTCAGGCACAGAAGACAAGGACGTTGACGACTGGATTTCAATGTACGAGCGAGTGAGTACTCACAACAAATGGGATGACACCGCCAAGTTGGCCTACGTCTCTTTCTACCTGTCGGACGTGGCCAAGCTGTGGTTTATAAACCACGAAGCGGAACTCCCTACATGGTCGGTCTTCAAAACGAGCCTCACACAAGTTTTCGGGCGGCCTGAGGTACGCAAACGCCGTGCCGAACAACGCTTACATACTCGGTCCCAGCAGCTTGGTGAGAATTTCACAAGCTACATTGAGGATGTTCTGGACCTTTGCAAGCGAGTGAATGAGTCAATGTCCGAAGAGCTTAAGATCAAGCATATCATGAAGGGCATTGAGGACGACGCTTTCCAAATGTTGCTTTCGAAGAGTCCTCGCACTGTCCTAGAACTGACCGAGTTATGCCAGAGTTTTGACGAGTTGCGCAGGCAACGTCTTTCCACCCGACGTCCCTCGGTGCTCGACGACTCTTCGTCCAGCCTTTCCACCCTTGGCATAGGAGAAGACCATGCCCCTCTTCTCTCCAAGATCCAAGAGTTCATCCGCGCTGAGGTCGCTCGTCAGCTCTCTTTGATGTCCTGTGTACCCGATCAACCACGCAGATCACCGTCTACACTCCGCGACTTCATTCAGGACCAGGTCGCACAAGTTCTTCCTCCCGCCCGTGAACCTCCCCCAGTCGCCGCACCTCTCACGTACGCCGAAGCCGTTGCTCGACCTCGACAGCCTGCGTTCCAGTCAGCGCCTATGTTTTCGCCGCCGACCTATTCACCGCCGACCTATTCACCGCCGCCTATGCCGATACCACCTCGGCCGCAGTTTTCTGCCCCCCAGCCGCAAGTCGGAGTCTACTCCGACCAATGGCGGACCTACGACAACCGTCCCATATGTTTTTCTTGTGGTGGTGTTGGCCACGTGGCACGTTATTGTCGTCGTCGCCAGGCTGCCCAGAACATTCGACGAATGCCCTCTTTCGACCCTCAGTTTTCGTCTACGCCTTCAAGCCCTCCTTCCTCTTCATTTTCTTCTGATCGTCCACACGGTACGGAGAGGTACTGGGATCGATACCCAGCACCTCCACCACTTGTAACGGGGTTTATTTGCAGCGCAGAACGCAGAAAGCGAAGCAGTCAGCAGCGTCCGGCCAAGCGCAGCAAGCACGAGCTTATGATGATGGCGATGCCCCTGATGCGCCGAGAAATGCCGCTGAAGCTCTTCTTCTTCACTACACTTGCACCATTCGTCACGAGAATAGGTTTACTTAATGCCAATTTAACGTTTGTAGAAGTATTTTTATCAGGTAAACCAACGATCAGTGCATCACTACACGTTCACTTATCCTTTCCGAGAGGGAGTATTCTTTTCTCAGTTAAGATTATTTGTATTGGTCACACCTGCCGTAGTGCATGAGCGCGGTTCTTATACTCCGTAAAAAAGCACTCGTAGCACATTCATTAAATTCAGTTGACAGTCGGAGCTCTTTCCTATCCTTTCTGTCTCTTCCTGAAGTTGTCGCGCTGTGACTAGCACACAACCACGATGAACCAACTCGCCCAAATTAAACTCTTGTTACGTAACACGTAGACCGAGTTTCGTATAGAACGAAGGAGCGGTGCTTTTAAAATAAAATTTTTCACATACAACACCAAGACGGCATTCCAGGAAGTTCAGAAGGCAGCCACGTGACCACATATTTTTCCTCTCCTAAATATTCCAGAAGTTCACTATTTTCAATGCAGCACGAGTTTTTCGAATACGTTTTAGCTGGTTGCCAAAATGGCTGAGACATTTGGCATAAGATTACCCATCTGTGTCATTAGCCATAATTATGCATTACCTATTTTGTTTTTTGTGTGTCCTGACTCAGTTTTGTTTTCGTTTTTAGCTTATTCTGTTTCTGATCATTGTATTGGTTTTTTTAAGTATTCGCTAAAGTTATGTTTGCGTAAACCCATATATGCTTGCATGTACATCATTTTTCATAACCAATTGTTATACATCCAGGAATACAAAGCTTAAACCACTGTGATTGTATACATTTGAATACACTATCTGTATATATTTTTGTGTGTATCATTTCTTGGGAACGATTGTGTACATGAAGGCGTATATAGTGAAATCATGGTGACTGTATATATTTGAAAGAATTATAAGTATATATTTGCCTGCATTTCATTCCTATTAACCGATTGTGTACATGAAGGAGTATTAAACTGGAAACCACTGGGATTGTAGATACTTGAAAGAATTATAGGGATATATTAGCGTGTATTTCATTCGTAGTCTCTATGTACTTGAAGCAGTATACTAAACTGAAACCAGTGTAATTGTATGTTTCGAAGAATTGTAAATAAAGTGAAACTGAAAAATATAATAAACATTTGAGGTGTTGCTTGTGTAGTGTACGTATACGTCAACATTTTACACATCTGGTGAAAAAGTTGTGTGGCAGAAGAAAAGTTTGTAAGTTTTATTTGCCTATTAAATAAATGCAATATGCAAGGGCAGCAAGGCTTAGTTTTCTGTAACGCGCATTATGCATATACTGTGAAGTATATAAAGGTCCAGCAGAACTCCATTAACGATTGTAAGTGTTTATATTTTTGCCCACACGCAAAAGAATGGAGCTCGACAGGTGGCGCACCATTGATAATCAGGACCACTTTCTTCAAGTATTGTGTAATCAGTGCATGCTGATATCTAATAGTGCAGTCTAAAAGAATACTGGCACCCCTGCCATGGGCACTCAGCACCCTTGTGCACCCTTCTCGCACCCTCCTCAGAGGGTGCTAAAAAAGTGAAGGACATCGAAGGCACCCTTCTTTGAGGTTGTTTTTGTAACACCCTACAGTTCTTTTACATGTACACCCTATTCTAAGGGTGCATGAAAAAGAACCCTTTTTGGAAGGTCTTGAATTATCACCCTTAGTGTGTCGTCCATGGGACAAGGTCATTTACAACCTTCTGGGTGTAAAAATTTTTACTGTGCACTCAGATTCTTACTCAATCAGCGCTTTGAGCTGTGTTAAATCATAAGTGCATACTGGCGAACTACAAAAAAAAAATGGCAGACCCCACGTACAGTGGGAATCGATGATATGCGAAGCATGGATGAGAAATGTTGATAAGTCCCTCTAAAAACAGCCCAACGATACGAGGGGGGCGTAAATCATGCCGTACATGACTTCCGTGTCATGAACATCATGTTTGGATCTGCCGTTTACCTTCGTCATCTATCCACGTCACGCGATACCAATTTCGGTATATGTGGAGCTAGCGAAACGACCGTGAGGATGCTATCAGCGCGGTATGTTGTCATCTTACATGGCACGCGTGTCAGGATTATCATGTTTGCACCAGTCGTATATTTCGTCATCCATTGACGTCACGTAACACCAAATTTGGTATATGTGGAGCTAGCAAAACGGTCGCAAGCGCGTCATGAAAAGCCCAATATACTCAAATGTGCGTTGACACGCACGCACGCTGGGCACAGCGACGCTACGTTAGCAAAACACGGGCCCTTTATGGTCTGACGTCAGGCGCGACCGCTATTAGCTTTGAACATAATCATGCCTTCTGTACCCGTCCGAGTCCTTGACAGACCTGGTCAAAGCTCTGGAAGATAAATTCATCTATTGCTTCAGTTTCAACACGTTGAAAAGTGACGGCATAACAGACCTTTTCTCTTGCCTGTCTATGAAGAGGTTAAATATGGACGGCTGCGAACACCGCAAACTGTAAATGACAAATCAGATAGTTAGATTCTTTACACTGACCAGAATGCATTTCCTCGTTGCTGGAGAAAATGCATCCAATCAAAAAAAGAGAAAAAAAACGAAGTTCTTGAAGTTGAGACGTATGACTTAACTATCACAGTGTTAACTCAGCAAACAAGGTTTTATTTATGTTATTGAGGATTACTCACACGGTGTTGTTTCTTGTGATTTTACTATTGTCTTGTTCACATTGTTACAAATCACCCATTAACAACGGTGATGTCACTGTCTGGCTGTGTTTCACACATGCAGAAATCAATTTTTCGTGAACTGGTTTGTGACTGCATCTATGTTTGCAAATGAAATTTTATTGTCATGTGTGTATGCATGCCTATTGTATCATCGTATAGTTACTGTTCTCTCAGTCTCCTTATTGACTTGCTTTAGCTGAGTTTCGTATAACTCGCAGTTTTATCCAACCTTCAATTATGTGTTGCGAAAAACATAATAAAAATTATGTTTTTCGCTATCGTGAAAATAAAGGGCTTGCTTGTAAAATTACACATTGATTACACAAGTCATACAAATAACGGTTTCCGATACTGCGATTTTCACCGACCCCGAAGAACAATGGTTTCACTGGCAGACGATGGTGCGAAGCGCGTCATATCAAGACCAACTACGGGAAGTCCAGAAGGTCCACGATGACGCCACAAGGCTCGGCCTAACGGTACCGACGTGGGCGTGGCCCGCAGCGGTATAAAAAAAACCGGGCTTCAGAACACAAATAAAGTTTTGTGAATCAATGACACCAAAACAAGAGGGGAGAATTTGCCCAGTCAACATGACTGACCTCCGGCTTCATCGCGGCTTCACAACGAGTGACGTCACGGCCTCTCCTACCTTTCCTTCCTCCGTGGCGGACGAGACGGGGAAGAAAGCGTATCCCCGGATATGGTGGCTAGAAGGAGATGTGTCAGCATCGGCGCGCCGGAGAGCGAGCGAAAATTCATCCGGATGCGGCGGCGCTGCGGTCGCTTTTGAGATGACACTCTTCGCACCTACGCGTGCGTTTCAGCCGTTTTTTTTTTTTGTTGCAAATATTTCACGCTACCTTGCGTATTATAACAAAGGCTACCTGTCATAATTATGGCGGCACGCTGCAAAGCGTTTATTGGCACTAAAACGTAGTGTGTTCAAATCACGTCGTAGTATATGTAGGGGGTCCGTCGTATGTACGTCTGACGCAGAAGCCTATCTAATATTTCAGCCGCACACAGTCGTACCGTGCCCGATTAACGTCCTCTATCCGTAGCTCGTCTCATTGCAGTTACACGGGTTCGGACGAATAAGGCAACAGTCTAGGTCAACAAAACGACACTTTATTGCTAGGAGTTAGCAATAGCGCGCAAATGTCGCGAGGAGATAGTACAGAAAACAAGGGTAGACGCTTACTCCTTGATCATTGTCGTCCTTGGCTCGCAGGAGGGTTGCGGGTTCGACCTCCTTTTTCCAAGGCCGATGTCAGAGAGAGAGAGAGAGCTTGCGGCCATCCGCACGCTCTCTCTCTGACACCGCTTCACGCGTCTATCCCGAAAGATCACTAGCCTAACCGCGCCACTCGATTTCGCTGTGCCCGTAGCAAGGCGGAAAATAGTGTTGCTTTGTCTCAAGAAGATATTGTTCTAGCGGACATTATGCGACACGTCGCCGCCGAACAAAGAAGCACTCGCCCCAATATCCAAAAGTGCTACGAACTTCTTTCGAGCTATCGTTAAGTCGATTAGCGGCGCGGGCGAGTCTACGGCCTCACCTGCAGGACAGACTGACGGTGCAAGTAATGCGAACGCATCGGTAGAATTACTGATCACCGTGCGGGGTTCGATGTAGATTACTGGCGGCGCCGTCCGTTTCCCGAACCGCGTGTTTGCTTCTGACCCGGTGTGCGGTCGCATTCGCGGGCTATGTGCCCCGGCGCGCCGCACCTATAGCAAGGACCGCGGACACCACGCCGTCCCGAATGTAAGTCACCTCAATCAGGTGGTCCTCGCTCTGGGTTGCGCCGCATAGCCGGTGCGGCGAGCATCATATCGGCCAGATATTTTCGTCGGCGCAACACAGCACCGCATCGCAGCAGCCAATCACATCACGAGCGGACGAGTGACGCCACGCCATCTCCCTGTAGTTGCTTTCATCACCAGTGATCCAGGCCAATTCAAGCGAGTCGATGGAGCGGTGTTAGCTTGGATTTGCTGACATCGCCGACTGCGGCGGCGTGATAAACATCGAGTACATTTCCATGGTCACGTGATATGACTCCAGATTGAACAAAGTGATGCTTGAAGCGTGCCATTTCTTCACGACAACGCCCGTTTCGAAAGCGTTAGCGAGACTAGACGTTGTGAGCAGCGATGCAAGGTCATTTCGCGGTTAAACACGGCTACCAGCGTTCCTGCGCTGGCTCACTTCGCTTCCACCTTCGCTTTTCACTGCGATGGCATCGAGAAAGTAATATCGTATGCAAACGCATTACATTCAAGTGCAAAGCTTATTAGTGTTGTCCAAAACAAGCGCACGATGACGAGCTCGCGTGTGAACGGCGTAGGTGACGGCCGGCGCCCGCCATGCTAGGCCTACCTGTCGCAGTCGTTAATAATCAGCTGTTACCGCTGTTGCGACGTGCTTGTCATTCACTAAGACGTTTTATTCATTATTAAATGCGAAGCATTTCCTAGCGAACGTCGGCGACTTAGAGCGTATCTATCTAGCCGCCTATGACTTTTAGCTGTCCTTGCCGTTTCGATAATGGTATCAATGCCAAACTTGGTATGGCATAACATGACTGTATGAAGAACATATTTTACTAGTCATAACATGAAAATCATGACATGTATGTCATGAATGTCATGATTTATATTTCAGGTTCTGCAACTCTTGCGGTAGTTTCGTTCACATAGCATGTTGCAAAACCGGTATGATGAACACAAGCGACAAACCCTTACATGAAAATTATGACATGCGTGTCATGTAACAACATGACTACATGCCACGCTCATAATATACTCGCGGCCGTTTCACTAGCGTCACATATACAAATTTGGTGTCACAGTACATGAATGGATTACGATGGTATGTGACTGGTGCAAACAGGATAATAATGAGATGCCTGTCATGTAACAACATGACTACAAGCCAAAATGATAATGCACTGATGGCCGTTTCGCTAGCTTCATTTATACCAAATTTGGCATTACGGGACGTGAATGAATGACGAAGGTGTGATACTGGTGGAAACATAATAAACATGAGATGCGTGTAATGAAACAACTTGACTACATGCTACGCTCATGATGCGCTCGCGGCCATTTCGCTAGTTTCACAAGTACAAAACTCGGTATTACGCGACGCAAACAGACGACATAGGTAAATTACACATCCAAACATGATAATCATGGCATGCGTGTCATGTGACAACATGACTACATGCCGCACTGATGATGCGCTAGCGGCCGTTTCGCTAGCTTCACATATGCCAAATTTGGTATTACGTGACGCCAATGGATGACGAAGGTATGCGACCGGTGCAAACATGATAATCATAAGATGGTTGTCATGTGAGAAAATGACTACATGCCACAGTAAAGGTGCCAGTACGTTTCGACGTGACGCAGTGGGCGTGCTCGCCGGCGTTCATTTAGTCGCATCACGCCGGCGTTGCCACGACGGACGCCGGTCCTGCCATAAACTCGCAGGCGCACGCCGCGCTACGTTGCTTTGACGCATGTGCGTTTCAGCACGTCCGGCGTCTCACCGTCACGAAAATAAGGAGACGCAGTGTTGCCTGGGTGACGCATCAGCGCGAAATGCCGCATGTCGCACTTCATGCGACATGCTGCATTCATGATGCGCTCGCGGTCGTCTTGCTGGCTCCACGTATACCGAATTTGGTGTTACGTCACATCCATGGATGACGAAATATTTGACTGGCACAAACATGATAATCCTGACACGTGTGTCATGTAAGAACATGACAACATAACACGCTCGTAGCGTGCTCGCGGCCGTTTCGCTAGCTCCACGTGAATAGATGACAAAGGTAAACGCCACATTCAAACATGATAATCATGACACGGAAGTCATATACGGTATTATTTACCTCTACCTCGTAACGTTGTGGTGATTTTAAAGTGACATATCAACATTCAGCATTCGCGCCTCACATATCATCGATTCCCACTGTACGTGGGATCTGCCAATTTTCTTTTTTATGGGACGAAGTGTGGCTGTGCATTGTTGTTTGTTTTGAGCTTCATTACGAGGATACAAAGTCGTCTGACCGCGCATGCCGAGGCGCCGCATGGGGGTGGAGCCAGCCACTGAGAGCTTCTTTGCCCCCATGTGTCCCCAAACATCGCATGCGTTACGCCGCACAATGCGACACCGCACGCCGCAACGCAAGAAAAATCGCCCGTCTGTCTCGCGCTTTACCCCCAAACGCTTCTGAAACTACCGTGCCGCCATTTCACGCACAGCGAGGCTCGATTGACGGCGCTGCGGGCGGAGGTGGGCGATACGAACACGCAGCGAGGATGTCCCCTTGTATGCGCTTAGCCTCCGTGGCGAGCTCTTCTAGGTCTGCGAATTTACATACCCTCACGTGCGCCGCAAAGGTTGGGTGCGCTTGACGCGTAACGTGCTCGACTTTTTCCGCGTTGGTGGCGTGAGGGTTAGCGAGACGATACAGTTCGTCCATTGCCCGTACATACTCCGGAAAGGATTCGTCCGAATGCTGGGTGCGTAGCTGGGATTCCTTCCACAAATGCCACTCATAGTTAGCCGGTACGAATTCGCCGCGGACGTTGTCGCGGAACTCTTCTAGTGTGCGGGCGGTTTGTCCGATTAGTCGGAACCACCGGGCCGCTTGCTCCGTGAGCCACACCGGAACCACACGCTCGAGAATTTCTGCATCAAAGAGCCCCGTTGCCTCCTGATAATGGAGCAACCGGTCAAAATGCTCGTTGGCGCTCTTGCACTCTTGGTAACCCGAGTAGGTAGGTATGTCTACCTTGACACGTGGTCGCACAGTCTGCACGGGGGCCTGCGCTGTGTTTTGCAGGGCGCTCGCAAGGCTTTGCACAACTGACAGCGCATTCTCTAAAAGAAACTCGCTTGAGGGCAAACTGCTGCCCGCGGACTCGCCTACAGTTGCGGCACGTGTCGAAGCAACTTGTGGTGGCGCCTCTCTGTTCGCGTCGCGAGATGTCGGAGCGCCATGCGTCACGTTTGCCGTCGTAGGCTTAATCTCTGCTAACGTTGTTTCTGCACCCTCCTGATCACCTCGCGTGAGACGACAAAAATCTACGCTGTCGGAAAGTCCTACACTCAAAAGGGTGTTAAAAGGGTGTGTGGTTCGTCCTTTTGATTATTAATGGGGCTGTCACAACCATTAATCCCTTTAAGGACTAACGGCACTGGGTCTAACAGTTAGCCCCCACAGATGAGCTCAAGGACTAACATTTAGTCCTCACACTTACACCTTAGTGAGTAACCATTAGTCTCACAGTTCACCTCAAAGGACTAACACTTATTCCTCACGTTTGCACCTTATAGATCAACTGTTGATCTCGACATTTACACCTTACCGGGAAACCGTTAGTCCTCACAGTTGCACCTTGCCGGACAAACGGTTGATCCACTCAAATACTCCAATATGATGAACTTTTTGTCCCCAGTTCAAACATTGTTTTTTGTTTATTTTCCGTCAGGCCTAATACTTTTTTCTCCTCTTTTTCTGCGCAGTGAGCAACAAATTGCGCAGAAAAGAACACGCGAAAAAGTAGTCAGCCACCTATGTGTAACTTCTTTCACAGTCACGGCAACAACGAACAACAGTGAGACATCGAAATCTTTTGTTTTTCTACATACACATGAAGTTTCTCCATTCTTTTATAGTGAATTCATGGTGAAGTGTACAAGTCCAGTCTCGTTGTCAAATGTTGTTCACTCCTTGGAGAGCTCCTGAGATGGAAGCGATAGATGACAGGCATTGCAGACGCCGGCGCACGCAGCCTTCTGCCTGTAGTGTTCCCACGGCTTCACGTACAATAATATAGTAGAAATAGTTAGACACACGTGACAGAAGATGAAGATGCGCGCATATGACAAGTACGTGCATGGTAGTATAAAAAACAAGCGTTAAAATATGACACACAAATAACTTTACCTTCACATCTCGCACAGTCATTCTGAAGCTGCTCTGACGAAAGAGATGGGTGACAGGCATCGCAGACGCCAGCGCACACAGTCTTCAGCACACTGTGTGCCCACGGCTGCACAATATGGAAAATAGTGAGTCACACGTGACAGAGGATGGTTACAAATGCATATGAGAAATACGTGCAAGGTGAAATGAAAACATACGTGAGATATGACATGCTAATAATTTCACCAAGATGTCACGCATCGTCAAAGACTCATTTCGATTCCCGTAGCGCAACAGCTTAGGAGCGACGGCTGCAGCCACAACTCCGCGAGCCTCCGTGCCGCTAACAAGTCGGTGAGTCCTAAGTGAGTAACGTCGTTCAGCTCGAGCAAGCGAACGCGAGACCAAACACGGCGTTGCACGCAGAGTGTCTGCCGCCAGCGAACTTCGAACAGGAAAGCGAGCGTACGCTTCACCGCCGCCCCGAACAGTGCTGAGCTGGTTTGGAACTAGCGCTGAAGAAATCAACGTTAATGCGGCCCCTTTCCACAAACTCGAGCGAGTGCAGCGGCCAGCGTACGGCGCCGAGCTGCTTGCGACCGATTTTTATTGAGTTCCGACGCTAGCGAAAGCCCCGCCAGACCGTGCTGGTGCACTTACAGCGTGCGACATACTACAACTCAAGCTCTTTACGAGAACCCGCCACGTGTTTTCGACGACTGCCAACACAGCGACCAGGTCTCAGCCCAATATCGTCAGCCCGGAGCTCATCGTGCCGGCGAAGACAGGCAAGCACTTGATGAGCGAGCGTACGGGAGGCCGACGGCAATGGCGGCCAATTCCCAGGCGGTCGCAAAGCACAGGCGAACTGCAGACGCCGAACTGACCTTCACGATGCATTTCGTGCGTGCGATATACAACACGACCGAGCCCGTTGCCGGCAAGCGCGATCCGTATCGCACACGCGACAAGTAGAGTAAAATAAAGAATTATAACCTTTGCCTTAGAATCCAGCACTGTTTTCTGCCCTGAGTCGAACGGAAGTATATATGCGATAGGCCTGTTGACTTCTCAGCCGCCATATTGGCCTCCCCAACTGTTGCTGTCGTCTGTTGGTCGTGACTGTCTTGAAGCAAGAGATACACTGCGCGGCGCGGTGACATGTCGAGGCTTGCTCCAGGCTTCATGGATGCAGCGAAACGCAAAAGCAACAGCCCACGCTCATTCAAGCGTACACACAAGTATCACGCCATAAATCTTAGATCGTCGAATCCAGGCGACCGTGGTCGAGCACTCCGCGCGCGACGCAACACGCCAACCGTCGCCGGCAAAATACGGGGAAAGACTGAGCCACAGAACACCTACCAGTTTGACTGAGCCAGCAGAGGAGGAGAAGAGAGGAGGAGGGCTGGGCACCTTGGCAACGCTTTTCGCGCTGCCTGCAATCCGCGGGCGGTTTATCCCTTTGGCGCGTGTGGTTTAGCGCGGCACGCTTCCCTCTGTGGTTGCTCCTCAACGGTCTATCCGTTCATCGCGCGTGCCTATTGGGCTCCGTTACTCCTTTTTCGAGTAATTTCGCCTTAGAGTGTAAGAGTGCCCCTGCGTTAGCCAAAGGATCGCACTCTGCGATGCGACATCAGACAACATTGACGAATTTTGGAATTCCGACATGCCTGTTATCCTACGTGTGGTGGAGCGTCGGTAGTTGCTCACGTCCACAAAACTAGCCGCGTTGCCAAATTCGTTACGTTGGGCTCCAGATGTAGGGGGTCCGTCCTATGTACGGCTGACGCAGAAGTCTATCTAATGTAATATGGAAATATATGAGCGCACAAGGTAGAATAAAAAGCACTTGACAGGAAAGACGCTCAACTCACAACTTACGCTGAACATTCCACATTATTGAACCTATCTATTGTTTCAGCCGCACACAGTCGTACCGTGCACAATTAACGTCCCCTATCCGTAGCTCGTCTCCTTGCAGCTACACGGGTTCGGGCGAATAAGGCAACAGGCTAGGTCAACAAAACGACACTTTATTGCTAGGCGTTAGCAATAGCGTGCAAACGTCGCGAGGAGATAGTAAAGAAAACTAGGGTAGACGCTTACTCCTTGGTCGTTGTCGTCCTTGGCTCGCGGAGGGGTTGCGGGTTCGACCTCTTTCTTCCAAGGCCGGTGTAAAGCCACGTTCACACTGAGCATTCCGGCCGCCGAAAGTGCTCCGAATCTGGTTCGGCGGCGGCGAGTTCCGCCGAAAGGGCCCTCTCCGCGCCGATCGCTCTCGAACCGATTTTTGCGGCGTCTGCCACCGAATCGGTCACCGCGGACCAATAGGAGCGCTAGTCAAGGAATTTTGAAAAATAGCGGCCAACCCCTACTCACTTGTTATGCCGCAGTGCACGCAACTGAATGTTGAAACTAACGGGAGATTAACCTACTCTGTGCCTACTTCGCCTCCGTATTTCGTGAAAGAGGTGACCGAGCTTGCTGTTGGCGTGACCGAGCTTGTTGCGGCCTTGCAGAGCAAAACAAACCCAAAACGCCGCTGGCGTCGGTGGTTTTTCTGCTCTTCGTGCATTACAAGACAGCCACTTGCCAACAAAGTAAGCAGTACTGTCTTTTCTTGCTTCTTGCGTACGAGAATTGTCGAAGTATACACCACCGGATAGCGTAGTAGCGTTTGCAAGCCGCGACAACAACCGGGTGACAGCGCATCCATCCCGCGTTCGCCCCATAGTAGATGGCATATTCGGCGGCGCGGGGCGCGTCCAGTGCGAACGACGCTGCGTTTCGGTGGCAAGGGATTTTGGTCGGTGTAGGAAGCGGATGTTTCAGTGTGAACTTACCGTAAGAGAGAGAGCGTGCGGCCATCCGCACGCCAGCTTTGTCCAGTGCCGCGGTTTCTCTCTCCCTGACGAGAATTCCTTTTATCACTCGTTTCGCGCACCGGGAAGGGGGAATTGCGAGCGCCGGCCCTGCGGGTGTTCCCGCACTGTGCCGTGCTCCCGACGGGGTTGCAGAAATTAGGTGCCTTTTCTCATCATCTAACCACTACCACCAACTAGGCTTTCGCGCTGCCGTAAAAAGGGAAAGGGAGGCTAGGCGCGCGTGCTGCCCCATATATACCAGCTACGAAGCCTAAGAGAGTGAGTATAAAGTGACTTGGGTGGGCTCCGTGACTGCACCTCTACGCAGCCATCTAACCCACTTATCTTTGCGATGCAGACGATCTTCCGTATGATCACCAGCCAGCTACTGCTAACCTCGGTGCGCATCTTTGCCGGTGCGTCACCGGGGTGCGCACTGCCATGCTTCGCAGCGGCGTCAGGATGCTACCACCTGTCGCTCGTCAGCAGTCGACCCGGGATGACCGTGCCGCCAGGGGAGCAGTGGCTACCGGAGGCCAAAGCATTGTGGACGGCCACATCACCATCGACGTCAACAGCTTCGCTGCATATAAAAGCGCACCCGCCGCCGGCACCGCCCTGTGGGCTCTGTGACTGCACCTCAACGCAGCCATCTAACCCGCTAATCTTTGCGATGCAGGTTAGTAAATCATACGCGCTGTTTGCAAAAAAATGTAGAAATTACGTCTTGGTGCAGTTGCCGAGCCCACGGTCCTGTCTCGCCATTGCCGCCGAATGTGTTTCTGTTATTCTTTCCTTGTTGATTTTGTCAGCAGATGTGGAAACTAACCCTGGACCTAGCGAAAACGATGCCGTGTTGACAGAACTTCAGGAAATAGCCGCAGGCCAATCCATAGTAATCAACGAAGTACAGAGCCTCAAATCTCAGCTAAACACTACTGATAGAACATTAACGGATTTATGCAAACGGATGACCGACATAGAAGGACACTACCAGGACCTTATTCCTATCCGAAACGACATCGAAAAGATGCGGGCAGACACAGGCAGCATGTCTCGCAGGATAGAGGAGTTAGAAGACCACCTAGACGACGCGGAAAATCGATCACGTCAAAATAACCTTATCTTTTATGGCATCTCCGACCCTACTGACACCGAAACATGGAACGATTCCGAAAAAATAATTATCGATTTCTGCCATAATAATCTAGGAATAACCGTAGGACCTCCTGACTTCAGAAGAGCTCATCACCTTGGTCGTCATTCGCTCGGTAAAAATCGTCCCATAATGGCGAAATTCGCATGTTGTAACATGCGAATTTCACCATTATGAAACGGTATAAAACCCTGCACATCCGTCCGAAACGTTATATTTTTTTGATAAATTGTCTAGCACAGTTAAAGAAATCGCACAGTGATCGTCCTGTCACCATGCACCTACAAACCGACAACGCCCAGCACTTGCGAAACCACTCTCATTTTCAGTTATATTTACTAACATCTGCAGTTTCCTTCTAAAGCGCGAACTCTTATCGAACATTGTTTTGTAATCCGTAAGCAATATACTGGTACTAACGGAAACTTGGCTCAACGATAACGTTTCAGACGCTGGCATTCTGACTGACTTACCTGAATTCCGCGTGTATCGTAGCGACCGAAAGTGAACTCGAGGGGGTGGTGTTCTGGTCACAATTCACCAAGGTGTATTATGTTCCGTTGTACACGTCACATCCGACATTGAATCATTATGGCTCATTTGTCATGCTCCTCCCATAAAAGTACTTCTTGGCGTTTGTTATATGCCACCGCATACTAATCCAGACTTCTGTGGGCACCTAAAGAATAGCCTAAGGCAACTTGTTACCACTTACCCCAATGCTCGCATCCTTCCCTTTGGTGACTTCAACAACCCGAACATCGAATGGCATAACCTAGGCATTTCCTCATTATTATGTCATGCAGAGGCTAAAAACTTCATTGACGTATGTTTAAATTTTAAGAGTCAGTCAGTCTCGGAACCAACACGCGTTATGCAAGAAATAGCAAACATCCTAGACCTAATACTAACTAACAGTATTGAGAACCTTTCATCTATCAGTTATCTCCCAGAAATCAGTGACCATAAAATCATACATGCCCTATTCTCATTCAGTTACGCTCCAAAGTACACATTCACAAAAACAATATGTCTTTACGACCGGGGAAACTACGATGCAATAACTGAAGACCTTAACATCTTTTTTTTTCTGAGTACAAATCAGTGTTTACCACTCGCACAATACATGAAAACTGGTAAATATTCAACAATAAATTAAGTGTGCACACTAACATGCTCATTCCGAGGGTTACCTTTCACACTAATCACAATAAACCATGGTTTTCTGTACGTTTAAAATGGCTGGAAAATAAAAAGAAACGGCTGTTCCGTTCAGCCAAACGCCGTGACTCCCGGAGTGACTGGGATAAATACTTCGAAGTTGAAAAATCATATCTAGTTGAGATCCGGAACGTCAAGCATACATTTTATCACGATGACTTACCAAAGCTACTAACCAGCAACCCCAGGAAATTCTGGCTACTTTTAAATCTAAAGCAGGCTCACGACATCACACTGACTAACGACGCGCACAAACCAGTGACAGACCATGAATGTGGAGAAATATTTAACACCGCGTTCGCATCTGTCTTTACTCAAGAACTTGACGCACCTTCACAGTCACCATCAGTTAACATCGAAGCATTCATGCCATCTATCTCGTTTTTCGAAGAAGGCATTGCATCCATAATCGATAACATGAAGCTTTCATCATCAGCTGGCATGGACTCAATTAATTCTATCCTACTGAAGAATGGTAAATCGATTTGTGCCGCCTATTCCTCTTTGATTTTTTCACAGTCACTTGCCTCAGAAATCCTTCCACATGACTGGAAAAGGGGGAAGGTCGTTCAAGTTTACAAATCAGGTAACAGAGACTCACCCTTGAAGTTCCGCCCCATTTCATTAACTAGTGTACCCTGTAAAATCATGGAACACGTCATTTACTCTCAAATCACAAGTTTCTTGGACTCATCTAATTTTTTTCATCTATCATAACATGGACTTCGTAAAGGTCTCTCCTGCGAAACACAATTAGCGCTTTTTCTTCACGACTTGCACACTAACCTAGACCGTAACATGCAGACTGATGTAATTTTTCGAGACTATGCGAAAGCTTTCGAAAAAGTTCCTCACCACCGCCTTTTGCTAAAAATTTCACACCTGCACCTAGACCCTCCCATTCTTCGTTGGATTGAACAGTTTCTCACTAACCGTCCTCAGTCAGTCTTTGTTAATGTTCACCTATCTAACTCTCTCCCAGTCACATCAGGCGTTCCTTAAATATCTGTCCTTGGTCCCCTTCTATTCCTAATTTATAATAACGACTTGCCCGATCATGTAGCCTGCAGCATTCGCATGTTCGTGGACGACTGTGCCATTTATCACACTATCAGTAACCAGCATGGTCGCCTGTATATCCAAACCGATCTTAACAGCATGCTTAATTGGTGTAACACATGGTTAATGCCCCTTAATCCTTCTAAATGTAAACTTGTGTCCCTTTCCCGTCGCCACAGCCCATATCGCTTCCAGTATTCCATCGTTAACACCGCAATTGAATCAGTACCATCTTATAAATATCTTGGACTAACCATGTCTTACGACTTATCATGGCGTACCCACATCGCTAATGTAGTGTCGGCGTCTAATAAAGCACTTGGTTTTTTCAAACGCCATCTCCGCCTAGTCCCCCTACATGTAAAATTACTTGCGTACAAATCTTTAATCAGACCAAAATTAGAATATGCATCTGCCATGTGGAGTCCACATCAAGCGTATTTAATCAAAGCATTAGAAGCGGTACAAAACCGCGCTGCCAGATTCATTCACTCATCTTACTCATACGATATCAGTACTTCATCTTTGAAAGCGAAATCTGGACTACCACGCCTTTTTTGCGCCGCCGCACTTCAACTCTCGTGCTTTATCACAAATTATTCCTTTCTTCCCTCAATCATCCACCTTATATAGCAGCCGCCGCACGCATATCTCATCGAACCAGTCATCCATTTCAGGTTGCCCGTCCATCATCGCGCACCACTGCTTTTTCTGCCTCGTTCTTTTTTCGAACAGCCACGGACTGGAACAGACTCCCCCGGGACATCGCCATCATCTGCCTTTCGAGACCGTGTTATTGATAATCTTGAATGCTAAAACAACTTTTACTGCTTATTGTTAACCTAAATAAAACCCCACCCCTTGTGTACTGCCCCTCCTAGAAAGGTGGGCCTTTAAGGTAATAAACTGAACTGAAGTGAACTTGCGGTGAGCTTGACACCAAAACAAAATCTGTGCAGTTTTCACTTTGATGCCGCAGTGTTCTTCGTGAAGTCTCAATGGATGTAAAGGTACTCATTCACTCACAAAACTTTATTTGTGTCCTGAAGCCCGGTTTTTTCAGACTGAGGCGTGCCGCCCCCACGTCGGTACCGTCAGGCCAAACCTTCTGGCGTCATCGTGGACCTTCTGGACTGCCCGTAGTTAATCTTGATAAGACGCGCTTCACACCATCGTCTGCCAGTAAAGCCATTGTTCTTCGGGGTCGGCGAGAGTCGTGGTATCGGCAACCGTTATTAGTATGACTTGCGTAATCAAGGTCTAATTTTACAAGCAAGCCCTTTATTTTCACGAAAGCGAAAAACGTCGAGCAAAATAAACACAACACATAATTTAAGGTTGGATAAAACTGCGAGTTATACGAAACTCAGCTAAAGCAAGTGAATAAGGAAACTAAGAGAACAGTAACTATATTAAATGATACAATAGGCATGCTTACACACGTGGCTTTAAAACTTCATGGGCAAACTTAGATACAGTCACAAACCATTTCACGAAAAAATTGATTTCTGCATGTGTGAAACACAGCCAGACAGTGACATCACAGTTGTTAATGGGCGATTCGTAACAATGTGAACAAGACAATAGTAAAATCGCAAGAAACAACACAGTGTGAGTAATGCTCAATAACATAAATAAAGCCTTGTTCACTGAGTTAACACTGTGTTAGTTAAGTAGCAAGGTGGCAAGTTTGGCTAGTTGGATTGGGATAGTTGGAACATTTTTAATCATGACAGTTAAGTCATACATCTCAACTTCAAGAACTTCATTTTTTTATTTTTTTATTGGACGCATTTTCTCAAGCAACGAGGAAAGGCGTTCCGGTCAGTGTAAAGAATCTAATTATCTGATTTGTCACTTCTAGTTTGTGGAGTTCACAGCCAACCATATTCAACCTCTTTATAGACATACAAGAGAAAAGGTTCGTTACGCGGTCACTTTCCAACTTGTTGAAACTGAAGCAGTAGGTGAATTCATCTTCCAAAGCTTTGACCAGGTCTGTTAAGTGCTCGGACGGGTACAGAAGGCATGATTCTGCCGGAAGCAAGCTGCAATTTTCAGCTTTAAGCAACAACTTGTTACATTCGTTCCATTTCGACTTTTTCACCTTCTTCCGGGCCACATAACCACTGATGTAATAAGTGATCCGGGAGTCACTTTTGCGTCCAATAAGATCAGTGTTGTCAGTGAGAGCTTCAAAAGCAACAATCATTTTATGAACATCATTGAGGGGCCCCACATCTAGCAGTTCATCCAGCTTAATCTGAAATTTCATTGAACTATTGTGGATGACTGGGCACAGAAGGCTGCTCAGAACTCCATAAGGTATGTTTACTCTGGAGGGTGACTGCGCCAAACTGTAAAAAACTGAGGCAATTCACAGAGATCGATAATTGTGTTGGCGTAGGGTGATTATTCGAGCCAAACATTTGGTTCAGAATCCAAAAAAAAAATATTTTAAGCGCGTCTTGGCAGAGGCGAGACGTCATCAAATATTTACAACCCAAGGTTTTCGTGACATAGTGCCGAATAAAAATGGTGCTGGTTAGAGTGGCGCAGAGTCCTTCGGCAGTTGATTCACTCAGGAACCCACCCTCCTTAGGTACAGCTTTTTCCTAAGTTGCTAAGAACCCGTTGATAACATGCTTGTAGCTACAAACGTTGAATTTTCTTAGAAATGAGCTTCGCACACAATGCACTTATTTTCCAGTGGTTTGTCAGAGCGAAGAATCGCACGCTCCTAGGCCTTGCGCCGTTCATCGTCGGCGGGTGCAGAGAAGAGAGACGCATTCTTCCCTTGTTTGCGGGCCGAAACCTATCCCGCATTGCATCCAGGTGCAAAGCAGTGTCTTTGCTGTTTACCCATCACTGTGACAAGGTCACATTGGCACGTATTGATCCATAACACGTCCAAATATGCAAAGAACAGACGTTGCAACTTGCGAGCACACGAGCAAGCGACTACATGTACTGCGCTAGCGGCTGGCGAGCCCTCTCGACCAATCACGGTGGCGACTTGTGTGCTGCTCCGCGGCGAAATTAAATATTAGTACGCCTCCTTTCAAGGTGCGGCCGGGACGATGTTGACATCTCTCCTTGTAGCCACCATACCCCGGAGGCGTGTTTGACAACCGTATGCAGGAGTACGCGCGAGAGAGAGGGGAGACGCACATGTTGTCTGCTACGGCGCTCATTCGCAGCGGCTACTACAAACGCCATTTCTGCGTTCAGTTAGAATTTTCGCTGTTTTTTTTGTGGTTGCCGCGCCAGCAGCCAAGGTACAGTGTACACTCTAACCAAGGCCGCCGCGGACTCGCTGGCAGCACCGGTACTGAGAGCAGCTGTGTGTGCGGTGTGTTTTCTAAATCAGATTGATTTTGGGATGTTTCCGAACTACTGAGACCATAGTAAACAGTCACGGGCAAATTGCGTGGACAGACTGCACACAATACGTATTTGTTTGCCGCAGCTTCGCTAGCATCAGGGCTCGCTTTTTCCCGTAGATCCCGTAGCATGTTCGTCACGGCTGTTAAGCGCATGTCAAGTTTTAATCGGGTCGGCTTATTACGCTGTTGCAGGTACAACCGTACGCCACTGTTTATGTATTGAGCAATTGTGAGGCTACCGACGGTCTTGCCAACACGATCGATGCATATCGTTAGTAATTGCGAATTTATTAAACTATCAAGTGCTCATAATACGCCCCGCTTGGTTCTTTACCTGCAGCGAAAATGGCGCAAAAACGCGAAACAGTTGTTCAATCTAGGAGTATGTCCTGTTTAAAATAAACTGCCTTGTTACTTGACATTGCAGTATCGGTTCGTGATGCCTGCCGCAGTTTTGCGGACTTTGTGCAGCAGTCATTCTCCGAAATGCTGCAAACGTATAACTTGCAGGTGATGTTGGTAATATTTGAAGCAGAACCAGGGAGATATGGGCTTGTTGCAGTGCAAAAAAAAAATCATATTTGACATGTGCGTGGCTTCCAACTGCATTGCTGTGATGGTACTGAGAAGCTTACTACTATGACGAATCGAAAAAAAGATACATCACAGGCAGATGGTGCAAAATAAAACCGAATGACGGTTGAAAGTGACTTTACTTTTCAATAAATTTGTGCAAGAGTTTGTTTGTTTACGCCAGATGTTTTATTTGTATTACTTCCAAGGCCTCATCGCAGGAGGGTGTAGAAAATTTAATGCACACAATTAAAGTAAGCATTACCCGCCCGCGGTGGTCTAGTGGCTAAGGTACTCGGCTGCTGACACGCAGGTCGCGGGTTCGAATCCCAGATGGGAAATGTTGTAGGCCCGTGTGCTCAGATTTGGGTGCACGTTAAATAACCCCGGGTGGTCAAAATTTCCGGAGCCCTCCACTACGGCGTCTCTCATAATCATACGGTGGTTTTGGGACGTTAAACACAACATATCAATCAAATCAATAAATTAAGCATTAGTAAAGTTTAACTTTACAGTTTTCAGGAGGATCAGGTGTTTTATTATATAAGTAAACAAGTCCTAATGCACAGAGAAAGTAAAAATCCTGCGGATAATGCCATCGGCTTCCTCCTGTTTCAGCATTTTCTTTTGTTTTTCATTGCAACCAACTCACTTCATTATTTCTAAGCTGCGACATTAAGCCTTAGCTATCAGTCACTCTTGCCGCCTTCATGTGGAGGGCATCAGACAGGCAACATGCATATTCACAATAGGCTCCCAAGCAGTTTTTTCGAACTCTGGGACCTGCTAATGTGATATTTTTGCAACATAGCTCTTCCATAACCGTTTTAATAAACTTGACATCTATTGACTTGAATACGCTGCGCTCAAGTGTAAACAGTGTTTTTAGAAACAAAGTAAAAAAGTTCACGAGCATTAGCGAACTGAACTGGACCCGTTGGTATGTACATTACAAAATGTTGGATTTAGTTAAGTCGGTACCGATCTGTTTACAACTCGCAAGTACAAGCAAGCACTTGAAACAACTCAAAACATGAAGGACAGCGTACTGTCGTTAGATGGGGTCGTTAGAATGGGGATTAAAACTACTGCTATAGGAAACATGCGGCACCTACAGGTGGCACGCTAATGCAGTGCGCCAGCGCGCAGTCAGCGCCACTAGTGGCCACTGAGTTGTTAACTGACGTGATACGCATTCTCGTCTCCCTTCTGCTGCGCCCGCGTTCTGCGGACGTGCGTGCGCGCGATGGCTACTGGTATTATAAAGCGCGCCGGCTTCAAGAAAGTAAAGAGCGCAGGGTTTTTGAGAGCCTCGAACGAAGAGAAAGGAGGCAAATTATGCCGCAGCAGGCACGTTTTCGACGTGACTGAAGAGACCACAGGCGGACATATTGAAAGGGCGGTGTGTGCGACAAGCCAACGTGAACCCGGAAGCATAGCCGTCATCATCGAGGTTTGTACGAACGCTTTTTCATCATTTTACCTGCTTGTTACCGAGCAAACGATGACATTAACGTGAGACGTGTGCTGTAGTGTGATGTTGTCTTGAGGGCAACCGAGTGCGATCGGCGCTAGCACGTACAATCGCCTCCCGTCTCGCATTTAGTGATGCCGTAACGATTGTTCGAACCTTACTATGCTGCAGTTCTGCTTGTGGACGTTGCCCGGGCTGCATGAGTGATTGAGTAAATCTGTTACGTGTCATCTTTGCAAGTGATATCTAGCGTGAATGAATAATGCTCGCCTTTAGACACGTAATAAACTGTCTGAACTACGGTCCGCGTAACAGTAACGCACGTGCAGCCAAGCGACGGCGTCCAGTAAATTGTATGGTCATCACCGTGAACTGCGAGATAACTGTCAGTTGATGTAACTTTAAGTGCATGCGCTCTGTAATATGCATGTGTGTACTCTTCAGCATAAATTATATAAGACAGGTAACACCAAAAACGCGTCTTTTTCAATCGCACTGCCCGTAGGCCGGGTGTAACTTGAGTATTCTCTTTTTCAGCTTGATGCAACTAGGCTGATCACCAGAGCTCACTGCAACTGTAGGGGTGGTGTTGAAGGCCATTGCAAGCATGCAGCAGCAGTTGTAGCTGTTGTCAACAGTGAAGGGTCTGTCACAAAGACGTCACAGCCAAACAAAGGGAAGTCGCCCTCCAACAAGCAACTAAAGCTGTACACAAAAGGCGTGCCATTTACGGAAATGTTCCAAACAAAAACATCTCCCGCAGCTCTCGCATCATACATACCACAAGACGTCGTGAAAATGAACAGTTCACAAGGACTTATGCCTAGAGCATTTCTAGATTTGAAAGAAAATGCAAACAGGCTCGAAGAGCTGCTTCCAAAGATTTTGGGTTCATCAGGTTGTTGTTATTATTCACTAGAATGTGAAATAGAAGATGTAACAAACATGGAACACATCATTATTGACGAGGACATGTGCAGTGCTAGAGCTGCCAGGACCATTCAGCAAAGCTTGTGCCCAGAGGGGCACAAACTCAGGAAAGAAAGAGTTTCTGCGAGCTCCAAAGCCCACAGGGTTCGCGTGCGGGAAAAGGATTTTGAGAAGCTCGCCCATGACCTCGTGCACCAGAAGCACTTCTACAATGAAGTTTGCAGGTATGCAACTGCAATGGAACCCACTGCAAGAAAGACCTATGAGGAAGAAACAGGCCGCACAGTCACCCGCATCGGTCTTGTCATCAGCAAAGTGCAGAGCTGGCTTTGTTGTAGCCCGGATGGCCTATCACAGGATGACGGTGTCATCTTAATTGAGATCAAGATGTAATTCAATACCCAACGCGTGTCACTTTTGGAAGATACAGGAAAGAAATCCTGCCAATTATTTAACCATGTGACCATTCCCGTTCGCGCGATAATTCTACAGAGCCAAACGAGTGACAGTTTCAAAAGAAAAGTTATCGCTCTCGAAGCATTCGCGGCGCGCGATATCCACGACGTTGCACAAATCGTGACGCTTTCCAGCTGCCTGTGCACAAGGCTGAAAGCTTCGAACCTTGTACTTATTGTTGAACGCGGGAAAAGCCTACTGACCTCTCATAGCGCGAGCTCTTGTCCTCAGCGATCGCCGAAGTTTTGCGGTACGTTGGCGGAAAAATAGCAGGAGCGTACGAAGGAGAAGCTGGATCTGTCGATGACTTTCCGCCAACAAAATGTGCACTGCAGACCCGAGACCACTTTGCCGGCTGCCACTCGGTTCCGTTTGCACTGTAAAAACACCGGTTCACTAGCGTAGGGCGTAAATTCAGATCGAACTAGCAACAACACGTACTCCATAACCATGAACAGGATCCTTTACTTCACACGGCGTACGCTGCGAATCCACCGTTCCCGCTGGTCTACGAGGCATTGTCGCCCCGGAAAACGAAAGAACTTTGTTCCAGGAGGGCATTTCTCATAGCTATTAGCGCTGTTGACGACGCAGCAATTCATGCGCGACATTGAAAAGCTCCTTGACCAGCATGACACGGCTCGGCTCGTGGAGCGGCTGCTGCACGTATCACACCACTCCGTTTCGTTCCCTCCCGCGCAGCGGCACCACCGGCTCAATGCACGTTCCCCATGGAGGATTAAAACTTAGGCATGAGTTAAACACGCGTGGCGAAAACCAAGCTCCCACACTATGGGAGCCCGCAGCCACAGCCGCACGTGTCGCTCCGACGCGTAAATCTTGTCCGTCTACTACTCATCGTAATGTTTCGAGTGTGAAGATGCCGCCTGTCTACGCAGTTAGCCTCGACACAGTTTACTTACAGCTTCAGCAGTTCGGAAACAACCCCAAAGCATTAATGCAGCACCGCGATCACCCGCTCCTCAACCCATGAGCGCGGCCATGGCGAGGGCAGAGACGAAGGCGTCAAACATTGCGCAGAATTACGTTGACAGCGGTGGTAGCCAATGAGGGCCGTTGCAGACGACATGGGCGTCTCCCTTCTTTCTCGCGCATTCTCCAGCATACGGTTGTCAAACACGCACTCCGGAGTCGGGGCTCTCTCTGTTTGGCGCAAAACCGAATCTGACGTTACCATGGAGAGGTGCTCCCTGCCCGTAGACAGGTACTGTTGTAGCTAGGGCAAGATCCGACGATTCCTCGGCCTTGTCCCCAGCCTGCCAGCCAACATTCACAGTCAAGCCTTGTCGGCCTTGTCTTCGATGTGGAGCTAACTATGCCTTCTTTGCGTGGCGTGGTGATTGGCGACAGCCAGATGAAATTTACGTGCAGGAGTCGCCTTCCCTTGATGGCCTCCGTCAAGACCTGCACATTTAGTTTCGCTGGCTATGACGCTGTGCGCGTGGGCGAGGCTGTCAGTGCGATGCGCTCCCAGCGCGTCAATTTAGCTATTTTATACGTTGGAGGCAACGACCTTGTCAAGGTCAACGCGGAGCCTCGGGAGATTGTACAATCAAAGCCAGAAAGGCGGATGACAGTCGCGTGTTTCGAATTGCATGCGCAGGAGATCTTCGAGTATTTTCTTAGATATCCTATCAGTCCCCATTTTAAACTGACCTTAGATCAACATGGCTGCGTTCTCGTGCCAGCAAACATCAGAATTGCTACTCGAGAAGTCACCATCCCTATCACTACTTCACTTAAACATTCGCAGTCTTAGAAAGCACCAGGATGACCTTGTTCTGTTTGGCTTGAATTCAACCATAGTGTTATACCATTGAATAGCCGTAGTACTATTATAGCTTCCATTTATCGGTCACCTTTATCGTCGTATTCCGATTTTTGTAACCAGTTAAGCATCATTCTTACTAACCTAGTGAGGGAAAATAAAAACGTTGTCTTGTGTGGTGATTTTAATATAAACATTATTGATCCTGATAGTGCATCGTGCTTAGAATATATGAACTGTTTATACTGCTATGGCTTTACGTCACATATCTCAGCACCAATTAGAAACGATTTACTAGGTTCGAATACCCTAATAGATCATATCATCTCCAACATTTCCACTGAACACGTTGCACGTGTAATAGATCATAGCATTACAGATCATAATCCTGTATTTTTCAATCTGGGCTCCGAAAATACCAATGCCAGTAACATCTTTATGAAACGCCGATTCGATGCGGACAAGTTTGTGCAAATAATTAGCACAGCAGACCGGACATCGGTGACTAATCTAGACTGCGCAGAAAAGGCTTTTTAGTCTTTCTCAGAAGTAATAGCTTCAGGTATAGATGCATGCACCACTTCCCCTACTGTCACGAAGTGGTATAGTTCCCCTAGAAATTCATGGATAAACAACTCGTTGTTGAAGTACATTAATAATAAAAGAATAACCTTCATAAGAAACTAAAGTCACAGCCTTATAACCTCGCATTGAAATGTCGCTTTCACAAATACTCAGAAACATTATCTTCCTTACTTAGGCGTGCTAAGCGCAATTACTACCGGAATCTCAATGTAAAAAACACAGGTAACACGAGACGCTTCTGACAAATCATTAAAGAATTTTTGAACATTAAAAACTGCTCAGAGCTCACAATAAAAATAAAGCAAGGCGACGAAATGTATACCGACCCTGTAATAGTGGCCGCTACGTGCAATGAGCATTTCTGCGCATCTGCGGATACGCAGCAATCACCAGGTCATTTACGCAATATACCACGGTGTACTCAATCTTTTTATCTTCATTCCACGTCTTCAGATGAAGTTGACAATATTGATCCTTTAAAGTAAAACTAGTTCCAAACTTAACATCACCACCTTTGGCAGTAATTATTGAGAAGCTGTTTTCAGCGGGTGTGTTTCCGAGCTGCCTTGAGGCTGGTAAAATAGTTCCAGTTTTTAAGAAGGGTGATAAGACTTTCTTACAGAATAATAGGCCAATCTGTATCCTGCCTTTCTTCAGTAAGGTAATTGAAAAGTTATTCCATATTAAATTAACGCGTTATCTGAAAAAAATTAATCTTTTATCTCCACAACAATTTGGAGTCCGTCAAGGATATTCAACTGAGCTGGCACTAATTACCTTAACGGGGGAAATTAAGCAAGCTATTGATAGAGGATTACTTGTGGGATCTGTGTTTATCGATTTGACGAAGGCTTTTGACACTATAAATCATCACGTTCTACTTGCTAAACTCGAATCATTTGGTATGTCTGGTCCGCCACTAAGTTTTATTAAGAGCTACCTCAGTAACCGGTCTCAAATGGTTCATGTTAATGGCCATTTTTCAACGCCCAAGTTAATTAAAGTTGGTGTTCCACAGGAATCAGTTCTAGGCCCACTTTTATTTGTGATGTTTATTATTGATCTACCTACCATTCTTACAAGGACCAAATGCATACTTTACGCTGACGACACAACCATCTTTAAGTCATCTAAATCAGTTTCTTCACTCCAGTCTGACCTCAACACAGATTTACATAACATAACTTTATGGTGCCAGGCCAATTATCTTCAGATCAATGCTACTAAAACCATGTTTATGTTGTTCCATTCCCCGCGCATTTCACTTGACATACAACCTTACCTTCACATTGGTAATACCGATTGGTAATACCGTCATAAACATTTCCAGTGAAGCGCGGTTTCTTGGCGTCATCTTACATAGCGAACTAAAATTTTATAAACATGCAGCATCACTCGTTAAAAAGATTGCATTTTGTATTCACGTTATCATCAAGACACGAACTTATTTTCCGCCTCACATCATACGTACTTTGTATCTTGCTTATATTCATAGCCATATATCGTATTGCGTATCATCTTGGGCCAACACATATTTCACGCACATCGAATGTTTGCAGCGACTTCAGAATCAGGCAGTTAGATTAATGACTTTCAGCCCATTTTACTTCTCCTGCAGCTCGTTGTTTCCTCAGCTTAATATACTCCCATTAAGACAATTATTTTGTCATAGAATGTCCATTGTCGCCTTTAGACTCATCACGCATGACATTTTTATTGCATGCATTGATCATCGTCACTTAACTAATGGTAACATCACCCGGTTTTCCCAGTGCAATAATCTTCTTTTGCCGGCCGTAAGGACAAACTACGGCAAGTTCTCAACCTTATTTACTAGCATAGCCATTTGGAATTCATTGCCTTTCGAATTGAAATCATCGCATAACATTCATATTTTCACTTCGCGCAGTAAGAAATATTACGTTCAGGAATTAATCAACTCATCCGATTTGTGTAATTAACTGTTATTAGCTCTCCATACTTCTGTGCTATTTTTACTTCTTCAATTTGCCTTTGTGTAATTGATAACACTGATAATGAAACGTGTTGCATTTGTCACGTAGAGTTCATTAATATTGTTTTTTTTTGTCTTCACTTGCTTTTGACTGATTCCTTGTTATTTTTATTAGTGAGTATTACCATTATGTTGTGTATTGATCGTATTTTTATTGTTAATCAAGATTATTCATTATTACTCACAAGTCCGTATACTATTGCTGTATTTTTTGTAATTACCCCATCCATGTAGCCATAGGAGGTCCCCCTGTCAGTTTCTCTGAAACTTTGGGACCTCCTGCTGTAATAACGCTAACCATGTAACTCAACTGAACTATTTATAAACTTGACTTGACTTCATATGCGACAATATTGGGGTAAGTATTGTTATCTTATGCTTGGCGTCAGTTGCTCAAGGTTGCATTTTCTTTACATTTAGGGAGTTAGTTTTACAACTGCAGCACGACGTGGCCCCTTTTGTCTACGTCTTCAAGGTCCTCCTACGCTGCTTCAATGTTTAAACTTCACTATTTAAAAGGAAAAAAGATAAATATAGTCTGGGGTTCACTAAGTATTACGGCTTGATGGTGTTAGCCGCCACCCGATCAATAGAGTACCGCCATGTCAATCCATCTATCCATCCATGCCAGCTTTGGCTGCATGGTCGGACCGTTGCTGACTCCTCCAGAGCTGCGGATGTGGCTACTTCTAACGCACGTTTGCTTTCTGGTTCATGCACACGTAAAATTACGAGGTTATAGTTAATGCTTCGACAACCTGGCAGAAGCATTGGCATGGCATCGGGAATTACTGATGGTTTTCCTCGGAGAATGCATACTTCACTGCCGTTTATCACGTGCACATATTCGCACAGGACCGGATATATCTTGGCTCGAAATGATGATCGCACACCGCTGATATTTCGGTCAGAGGCTTGTCAGCCCTCCGGATTTTGCGCTCCCATTTTCTGCGGAGATCGTCTTCCCTGGAAGCTGCCAACAGCGACGCCTTTGGAAGCGCCCTGGTTACCACTTCGGCAAAGCAATGAGAATCCGTTCTCCACTTCGACATGTCGCGAACTACATGTTCGTTGATGCGGGATATCTCACAAAGTACAGACTCCACCCCGGTACTGGTACTGAGAATGAAGCAGATTGTACTGCACACTTGCATTAAAGTAGCTTGTTAGAACTGGAAATACAATAATCCGGCCTGCAAGAGACGCTCATCGGCTTCGCTCGCTTAGGCGGCCCGCGTCCCACAAGAGGTCGATACGTGTTCCGCGAGAACACTTGTTGAAAAGCATGCACATGGACTGCAGGAATAAAAGCGTGTCTCGTGTGCGCTACGATTTCCTTCTGGCCGTCGCTGGCCCTCTCGTCTATACAACTTGGGCTAAAAATTATTTCGAACATCAGCGAATGTCAAAAAAGTGAGAGCATTATGCTTATCGCTTATGGTATTGAGCTTAACGCGTAATTCGAAACGCGCGTATGGGATGATAGTGACATGGAATAACAAGGTACTAGAAAGAACACCATGCATGAAACGAGAGAAAAGCAGAATATTTGCTTTTTCATGTTTTCTTGGGCTGACATTATTCCTTAGGATAGCCCGTATATATGCCTTCCGCGCACCTTGATCAGTAGGAAACACAAATACATACACTCATGCCCCATACTCACGGTTTCCACAGAAACGTGGGCACAACACTTCCTTGGCACTACCGGAGGAGGAGTAAAACTTTATTTCAACAGAGGAGTTTGGAACACGCAGGCTCCTGGGCCCCCTCACGATCCCGCTGCGCTCAAGCGTTCATTTAGTGGTGGCCTATGACGCTGGCAGCCCGGTCGGCAGCCCGGTCGGCAGCTATTGTCTGCTCAACCAGTCTTCAGAACGCAGTATGGTCTCCCAGTCCTCCCAGGTCTTGAGATGTTCTAGGGCCCGTAGGGGAGGATCTGCCGGGCAGTGAGAAAGAATGTGTATAGACCTTTGCATCAGGCGAAGAGGTCCGGTCTCACAACCAATGCATTTCTCCTCTCGGGCGTGCGGGTAACGGCTTGGAGCGTGTGTTGATGCTGGTATGTGTGGCGCTATCGAGAAATTTGCCGTGTATTAGGCCCACCTGCTGTTTTTTTTAATGCGAAGCATTTCTTAGCGAACTTCGGTGACTTTGAGCATATCTGTCTGTCTATCTACCTATCTATCTATCTATCTATCTATCATTTTATCTATCTATCTATCTATCATTCTATCTATCTATCTATCTGTATATCTATCTATCTAACCGCCTACGACACAGCTCTCCTGGCCGTTTCGATAATGGTATCGATACCAAACTTGGTATTGCATATCATGACTGTATGAAGAACATACCTGACTATCCACAACATGAAAACCATGATATGTAGGTCATGATTGTCATGATTTACATGTCATGGTCCTGCAGCTTTTGCGGTGGTTTCGTTCACATGGCATGTCGCAAAACTGGTATGGTACAACATGATTGCATGGCGAACACAAGCGACAGACCCTGACATGAAAATCATGACATGCGTGTCATGTAAAAACATGACTACATGCCACACTCATGATGTGCTCGCGGCCGTTTCACTAGCGTCCCGTATACCAAATTTAGTATTACGGTGCGTAAATGGATGACGAAGGTATGTGACTGGTGCAAACATGATAATCATGAGTTGTGTGTCATTTAACAACATGACTAAATGTCATGCTCATGATGCGCCAGCGGCCGTTTCACAAGCTTCACTTATGCCAAGTTTGTCATTACGTGACGTGAATAGATGACGAAGTTATGCTACTGGTGCGAATACGATAAACAGGAGATGCGTGGCATGTAACAACATGACTACATGCTACGCTCATGATGCGCTCGTGGCCATTTTGCTAGCTTCACATGTACAAAACACGCTATTACGCGACGCGAATGGACTATATAGGTAAATGACACATTCAAACATGATATCATGACATGCCTGTCATGTGTAGTGAAGAGGAATGCCCACTACTGCAGCGACATCTACACGTTGGCACGAGGCGCGAGCTATAAGGCTGCCTGGTTGCTGCTGCGACGCTACCCGCATACTCCACCTGCTCTTGCTGCTTCTCTACCGACGCTGCCGCCGCTTTTGACCTTGCATTTACATTATATTTTGGTGGAAAGTGCTGCGGTCCTCCCCAGTCCTGGAACTGCGTAGCCGAAAGCTGCCGTCCGTCATGCCTGACGACGCTGTCTTCACACCCCCACCGGCTTCGTCACGCAGGGGCGGTCCCGGTGTCCAGCTCTTGCGAGAACCAGACATCTTCAGCGGCACCAATGAGAAAGACGTTGAGGATTGGCTGGAATCTTATGAATGAGCCAATGCTACTAACAAATGGGACGATCCCGCGAAGCTTGGTACCGTGATGTTTTATTTAACGGATCTTGCCGAGCTATGGTACAGAAACCATGAGGCAGATATCCCCACTTGGACGAACTTCAAAGCCTACATCGCAGATGTTTTTGGATGCCCCGGTGTGCGCAAACTTCGCGAAGAACAACGTCTACGAAGCCAGTACCAACAAGCTGGTGAGACATTCACTAGCTACATTGAGGACATCCTCGACCTCTGCCGGCGTGTCGACCCGACGATGGCGGAAAGCTGACAAGGTACGGCATATTGCCACGTTCCATTTCCCAAGTTTTTGTTATCGTCCCAAAACACCACACGATTCTCAGCGCAAACCGCGCCTGCAGTTTCAAATGTCACGGGGTCGTGACGCGGCCGAAGACAGGAAACTTCGTGTTGGGATTTAACTGTTTATTTTGGCGAACCTGTGCCTGGTAAAGGGAAAGTCTAATTACAGCAGCAGTCTTGCGCAGATAGCAGTCTCGGACTGATAGCGGCGAGCGCAGCGTCGGCCTTCGATCAACAACTGACAAGCGGCGAAGCGCGTCGGCATTTATACTCTTGCCGTTGAATGTTCTAGCGTTATCGCTGGCGGTGGCGTAGCTTCCAGAACAATCTGTACCGTTCACACAGTGAGCGTGATCTTATCGAAATGATCTACTACAGTCCGGAACCTTCTAGAAAACTGCAGGCGCGGTTTGCGCTGAGAATCGTGTGGTGTTTTGGGACGATAACAAAAACTTGGGAAATGGAACGTGGCATTGCCCCCCAGAGTGCCACGTTCCATTTCCCAAGTTTTTGTTATCGTCCCGAAACACCGTCGCCCGAGCCAGCAACTATGAGCTACGCCGCTGCAGTGCGCCACAACGCTCCTCCCCGTCCACGCCAAAACGCCGCCCCGTCGCACTTCCGTCGCCAGACGCCACCGCCGCCACCACCACCACCGACGTCCTACCGTTCCCCAGCGGGCCAGCGCAGTGCACCGAGGAAAACGGACGTTTGGCGTGCACGTGACAACCGCCCGCTCTGCTACCACTGCGGCGAGGCCGGGCACACATACCGCCGTTGCCAGTACCGACAGATGGGACTGCGTGGCTTCGCCGTCAATGCACCGCGTCCGCAGCCAGGAGATCGGCCACGTGACATCGCCGACTACCTGGCAGGAACTCAATGGACACCACGAAGTCCTTCCCGTTCGCCGTCGCACAGCCGCCGCATGTCACCGCACCTCCGGCAGTACTCTGGCCCAACGCGGGGCCGGTCTCCTAGCCCGTATCCGGGAAACTAAGGGCAGCAACCGATGGAGGTGCGGTTGCTGTGCGACGAACTACCGAAGATCCTCCGACGACGACGACGCCGCGACGGAGCTTTCCGAACACAACGCCAAACAGGCAAACCCCTGACGGCGAACTAGCGACCTCGACGTTCTTATCGACGGCCACAGTGTGACCGCTCTCGTCGATACTGGAGCCGACTATTCTGTCATCAGTGGGTCGTTCGCCGCGAAGTTAAAGAAAGTTAGGACAGCTTGGAAAGGCCCTGAAATCCGCACAGCCGGAGGTCATCTCGTAACGCCTGCAGGAATCTGCACAGCGAGAGTCACCATTAACAGCCGTATTTATCCTACAGACTTCGTAGTCCTACAGCGTTGCTCGAGAGATGTCATCCTTGGCATGGACTTCTTATGCCTCCATGGTGCTGTCATCAACCTAAAAACAAAGTCGATAACGTTATCCACAGAAGAAGCACTACCGCCGCGCACGCCGTCAGGACACCATGCCTTGAATGTGCTGGAAGAACAAGTCACCATTCCGCCTCGCTCAAGCGTCATTATTTCAGTCGGCGCTCCTAAATCACCTGACTTGGAAGGCGTCGTTGAAGGCAGTCAGCATCTGTTGGTCACCCGAAATATTTGCGTCGCAAGAGGAATCGCAGAGCTGCGGGGAGGCAAAGCAACGGTTATGCTCACGACTTTCAGCAATGAGTACAAACATGTGAACAAAGGAACAACGGTCGCATACATCGAAGAAATTGTCGAAGCCACCAGTGCTTTCGCCCTCGCCGATTCTGCGGAACCTGCTCTGAGGAACCAAGCCCCTCCCATAGCTTTCGACGTCAATCCCAGACTTCCGAACGATAAGCAAGAACAGCTCAAGGCCCTGCTCCTGCAATACGAAGATTGCTTTTCGTCGTCATCGAAATTTCGGCAGACCCCAATCACGAAACATCGCATCATAACCGAAGAAAATGCCAGACCACTCCGTCAGAGTCCGTACAGGGTTTCGACGCGAGAACGTGAGGCCATGAAGAGACAAGTTGTTGAAATGCTGCGGTATGACATTATCCAGCCGTCCAAGAGTCCATGGGCATCCCCCGTGGTGTTAGTGAAGAAAAAGGATGGGACCCTACGTTTCTGCGTCGATTATCGCCGCCTGAACAAAGTCACAAGAAAGGACGTGTATCCTCTCCCACGAATAGACGACGCACTTGATCGGCTCCATAACGCCAAGTACTTTTCGTCAATGGACCTCAAGACTGGCTATTGGCAAATCGAAGTCGACGAAAGAGACCGAGAGAAGACGGCGTTTATAACACCGGACGGTCTTTTCGAGTTTAAGGTGATGCCCTTCGGCCTTTGCTCAGCGCCTGCAACTTTTCAACGCGTTATGGATACATTACTGGCAGGATTGAAGTGGCAGACTTGCCTTGTGTACTTGGACGACGTCGTCGTGTTTTCCTCGAGTTTCGACGAGCATCTTCGGCGCCTTGAAGCTGTACTTCAAGCCATCAAGACTTCCGGACTCACACTGAAGCCAGAAAAGTGCAGATTCGCGTATGAGGAGCTCTTGTTTCTGGGGAACGTTATCAGCAAGTCTGGAGTTCATCCCGATCCACTGAAAACAGCCGCCATCGCCGACTTCCCGCCGCCCACTGACAAGAAAGCCGTGCGCCGATTTCTGGGCCTGTGTGCCTAATATAGGCGGTTCGTGAAAAACTTCGCCCGCATCGCCGATCCTCTCACTAACCTTACCAAGGCCGACGTGGAGTTTAAGTGGGAAACGCCGCAGAAACACGCTTTCCAGGAGCTTAAACATCGCCTCCAGACGCCTCCGTTACTTGCCCATTTCGACGAATTCGCCGAGACAGAAATACATACTGACGCAAGCAGCGTAGGTCTTGACGCCGTTCTTGTGCAGAAGGCTGACGGACTTGAAAGGGTTATTAGTTACGCCAGCCGATCGCTATCCAAAGCAGAAGCCAATTATTCCACAACAGAAAAGGAGTGCCTCGCCATCATCTGGGCTACGTCAAAATTTCGCCCCTACCTCTACGGCAGGCCCTTCAAAGTTGTGAGCGATCACCACGCATTGTGTTGGCTAGCCACCTTGAAGGACCCTTCAGGTCGCCTCGCACGATGGAGCCTGAGACTTCAAGATTATGACATTACTGTCATTTACAAGTCCGGCAAAAAACACTCCGACGCCGACTGTCTCTCTCGTGCGCCTGTAGACAAACCGCTACCCGACGACCCGGATGACGACTACTTCTTAGGAACGATAACTACCGACGACTTCGCTGAACGACAGAGGGCCGACCCGGAACTTAAGGCCCTAATAGAATACCTCGAAGGCCGGACCGCCGAAGTCCTGAAGGTATTCAAGCGCGCACTTGCGTCGTTCTTTCTACGAAACGGTCTTCTACAAAAGAAAAACTTTTCACCGCTTCGAGCTAAGTACCTCCTTGTGGTGCCTTCAGCTCTGCGACCAGAACTCCTGCAGGCCCTGCATGACGATCCGACGGCAGGGCACCTCGGTGTTTCTCGCACGCTCGCGAGGATACAAGAAAGGTACTACTGGCCACGTCTTACCACCGACGTCACTCGTTATGTGAGAACATGCCGGGACTGTCAGCGACGCAAGACACCGCCGACAAGGACAGCGGGACTTCTGCAGCCAATTGATCCACCTTGCCGACCTTTCCAGCAGATTGGTATGGACCTACTGGGGCCGTTCCCGACGTCGGCTTTCGGAAACAAGTGGATCGTGGTAGCTACCGACTACCTCACCCGCTACGCCGAGACAAAAGCCCTGCCAAAAGGCAGTGCATCCGAGGTAGCTAAGTTCTTCGTCGAAAATATCGTCCTACGTCACGGCGCCCCGGAGGTCCTTATCACCGACAGAGGAACGGCATTCACTGCCGACTTAACTCAAGCAATCTTGGCATACAGCCAAACAAACCACCGCCGGACGACAGCGTACCACCCACAGACCAACGGCCTCACCGAGCGGCTTAACAAGACGATCGCCGACATGCTGTCAATGTACGTCGATGTCGAACACAAGACGTGGGACGCCATTCTTCCATATGTGACCTTCGCATACAACACGGTGGTGCAGGAGGCGATGCAGATATCTCCATACAAATTGGTCTACGGAAGGAGCCCGGCAACGACGCTCGATGCCATGTTACCCAACGTCACCGACGAAGAAAACCTTGATGTGAGCGAGTACCTTCAACGCGCCGAAGAAGCCCGACAACTTGCGCGTCTCCGTATCAAAAATCAACAGACGACCGACAGCCACCGTTACAACCTTCGACGACGCTTCGTGGAATACCAGCCCGGTGAACGTGTTTGGGTGTGGACGCCGATACGCCGACGTGGACTAAGTGAAAAGCTTCTGCGACGGTACTTCGGACCTTACAGGGTGGTTCGACGTCTCGGCCCACTTGATTACGAGGTTGTCCCCGACGGCATCACGAACTCTCAACGACGCCGATCGCGACCTGAAGTCGTACATGTCGCGCGCCTCAAGCCGTTTCATGCGCGTTAACAAACTGAACCAGTGTTTTTTTTGTATTATTGTTGTATCGGAATTTATTCAGTGTACTTTCTTGCATTATTATTGTACTTTCATATTTAGTTTAAGCATCGGGACGATGCCTTTTTTCAGAGGGGGGCAATTTATTATTGTACTTTCATATTTAGTTTAAGCATCGGGACGATGCCTTTTTTCAGAGGGGGGCAATGCCACGTTCCATTTCCCAAGTTTTTGTTATCGTCCCAGAACACCACACGATTCTCAGCGCAAACCGCGCCTGCAGTTTTCTAGAAGGTTCCGGACTGTAGTAGATCATTTCGATAAGATCACGCTCACTGTGCGAACGGTACAGATTGTTCTGGAAGCTACGCCACAGCCAGCGATAACGCTAGAACATTCGACGGCAAGAGTATAAATGCCGACGCGCTTCGCCGCTTGTCAGTTGTTGATCGAAGGCCGACGCTGCGCTCGCCGCTATCAGTCCGAGACTGCTATCTGCGCAAGACTGCTGCTGTAATTAGACTTTCCCTTTACCAGGCACAGGTTCGCCAAAATAAACACTTAAATCCCAACACGAAGTTTCCTGTCTTCGGCCGCGTCACGACCCCGTGACAATATCATGAAAGGCATTTCCGACTACGCCTTTCAAATGCTGCTCTCGAAGAACCCTGTCACTGTCTCTGAGCTCATCGAGTTGTGTCAGAGTTTCGACGAGCTCCGACAACAGCGTCTTCTCACGCGACGCCCTAACGTCGCGGATGACACACTCTCAAGCCTAACCACCACCCCTGACCTTGAGTCTCTGCTATCGCAGATCAAGGAGTTTGTTCGTGCTAAAGTCGCCCAGTCAACTATCGCTGCTATGTACAGTCGGCCAATCACAGTCACCTCTTCCAGCAAACATTCGCCAGGCCATCCAGGAGCGAGTTTGCGCGGCTCTGCCATCTGCCCGTGACACTTCCCCGTTGCTGACCCCTGTTGCCTGTGCCGAGGTAAATGCACCTCTAAGCTATGCTGAAGTATCCGCTCGACCACCTCTTCAGACTTTTACGTCACTGCCATTAGCCGTGCCACCGCGACCTACTCCTCGGTACGCTCAGCCAAGGTCCCTCCAGAGTAGTAGACAATGCCGTACACTCGACAATCGGCCAATATGCTTTGCCTGTGGCCTACCTTGCCACATAGCACGATACTGCCGTCAACGCATCCCTGTATACCACCAGAGCTTCCACAAGTGCTTCGAACCTACCCCTTATGTGCCACCACGCCCTTCGTTCACAGTCTCTCAGCGCCCTGACCAGATGTCGTCGTACGCTGACCACCGCCCTCCTGTTAACCGCCGCTCGCCATCACCTCGACGCCGCTCGCCATCACCGATGCGTCGTCGTCCTTCATCGCCGGAGCGGGAAAACTGAATGCCGCCGTTCCAGAGGCAGGAACTGCGTCACCCGCGAAAATACCCAGGCCTCTCTCTTCCCCAACGAATGTTCTCGACGCAAATGTGGACGGCGTCGCTGCACTCGCTCTTGTCGACACTGGGGCTGCAGTTTCAGTGATCAGTGCCAGACTCTGCCGCTTGCTCAAAAACGTTATGACGCCAATGGCAAGTATGTCACTTCGTACAGCCAGCGCAGATCACGTCACGCCAAGCGCTGCCTGTGCTGCTCGCATCGCGATTGATGGCCTCATCTATGTCGTCGAATTACTAGTTTTTGATTCCTGCTCCCATGACCTAATTTTGGGTTGGGACTTTCTCTCCGCTAATAAGGCCGTCATCGACTGCTCTCACGCTGAGGTGGAATTTGAAGTGTATAGTTACGCTCTGTTAAATGATGCTCTTGAAACTGGGGACAAACTATTTGTTGCTGAAGAAGTCATTATACCGCCACACTCTTTCGCCCTTACCATGGTGTCTTGCAACTCGCTCGCCGAGTCGAGTGCCCTTTTCACGCCATCTGCCATTTTCGTTCGCCGCAAGTGTTCGCCGCTACCTTATGTCCTTCTAGAACTTCATGACGGCGTCAGCAGACTGCTCATCTCGAACCTCTTGTTATGTCTTGTAATACTACTTCGGTGTGAGTGCGTCTGGTGGGTTTACAGTCTCGACCCTTCTGCAATCGTCGATATGTCGACTGGTCCTTCCGACAAACATGAAGTCGCTGGAGTGACTTGTGCCTCTTCGCCGCAGACTACTAGGCCTGACGTACTGAATAGCTCCATCGCCGACACGTTAACCATTTCGCAACGTGCTCAGCTTCTACGACTGCTGAAGAAGTTCCGTTCTTCCTTTGACTGCCAGCATACACCCCCCCCCCCTCGGTCATACGTCCGCTGTGTGCCACCGCATCAATACGGGTACCGATGCGCCATTGCGTCAAAGACCCTATCGCGTGTCCGCAGACGAGCGCCAGGTTATCAATGCCAAGTAGCCGAAATGCTCAAGCGTGCCGTCATCCAGCCTTTGAATAGCCCCTGGGCATCTCCAGTCGTTCTCGTTAAGAAGGACGGGTCAATTCACTTCTTTGTTGACTACCGTCGTCTTAACAAAACAACTCGAAAGGACGTTTACCCCTTACCGAGAATCGACGATGCCCTTGATTGCCTCCAAGGTGCGGAGTACTTCTCTTATATTGACCTACGGAGTGGCTGCTGGCAAGTTCCTCTGGCACCTGAAGATCAGCCTAAGACGGCCTTTGTCGCACCTGATGGCCTTTACGAATTCTGTGTCATGCCTTTTGGTCTTTGCAACGCGCCCGCAACATTCGAGCGGATGATGGACATTTTTTTGTGTGTGGCCTGAAGTGGAAAACATGCCTGTGCTACTTGGGTGACGTATTTATATTTTCACCAGATTTTCCAACGCATCTCTGCAGGCTAGATGAAGTACTGCAGTGCCTAACTGACGCCGGCCTTCAGCTCAACCTGAAGCAATGCCGCTTCGGCGCAAATCAGCTCACCATCATCGGCCATGCTGTCTCTTAAGACGGTATTCTTCCTGACACCGCCCAGCTTCGGGCAGTTGCAGAGTTCCCTAAACCTGCGTCTCTGAACAATCTGCGCAGCTTTCATGGCCTCTGCTCCTATTTCCGCCGCTTTATTCGGAATTTTGCGATGATCACTGTCTCTTGACTGACCTTCTGCACAGTGACTCGAAAAGTTACGCTTCGTCACCCGCCTGTGACGATGCTTTCGAAAAGTTGCGTGTCTGTTAACCTCGCCGCCAATCTTGCGTCACTTTGACCCGACTGCTCCGACTGAGGTACACACCGATGCCAGCGGTGTTGGACTCAGCGCCGTGCTCGCGCAGCGCAAATCGGGATTCGAGGAGTACGTAGTCGCATACGCAAGCCGTACCCTCACCAAAGCGGAGAAGAACTAATCTGTGACAGAGAAGGAGTGTCCGGCAATTATATGGCCTCTAGGTAAATTTAGACCGTACCTATATGGTCACCCCTTCGACGTAGTTACCGATCACCATGCTATTTGCTGGTTATCCACATTGAAAGACCACTCCGGCGTTTAGCTCGCTGGGCTTTGCGGTTGCAAGACTTCAACATGCGCGTTGTCTACAGGTCTGGCCGACGTCACACTGATTCCGACGCCCTATCACGTTCGCCTGTGTCCTTCGAAAGCTCTGCATGTCTATCTGCCGTGGACGAAATGGTTTCGTTCGCAGAAAACTGCGACATGGCGTCTGAGCAACGTAAGGACGACTGGATCAGCGCTCTTCTGCGATTCCTTTCAGACCCATCGACTTCTCCATCTTCTCGAACGTTGCGCCGTCAAGCGGCTCACTTTGAGGTTCGCGATGGCCTCCTTTATCACAAGAATTACAAGTCCGACGTCCGAAAGTGGTTACTCGTCATACCTCATTTCATTTCATTTCATTTTATTACCTTAAAGGTCCCCAGGGGGACATTACATAAGGGGTGGGGTTACAAAAAATGTACAAAAAAAGCCATGAATTAGCTTGAAAAATGGCTTGTGACGCTATGCATAAATGTTGATGGACAGGTGATTGCTGCAATATGGTGGGGGAGGTCATTCCAGTCTTTTGCTGCACGAAGAAAAAATGAGGCAGCAAAAGTAACGGTACGGGAACGTTGACGGGCAACTTGAAAGACATGGCCAACGCGATATGACCTGCGAAATGGGGGGGGAAATGTAAGGTTCGATTGCAAGTGGACTGTGAAAAAGTTTATGAAACAAGCAAAGGGTGGCAATGCGGCGGCGGGAAGATAGAGGGGACAGGCCAATTTCTTCTTTTAAAGATGACACGCTAATGTGATAGGCATATGAGGAATGAATGAATCTAGTAGCACGGTTTTGAAGTGATTCGAGTGCAGCAATGAGATACGCGTGTTGTGGGCTCCAAATTGACGATGCATATTCAAGCTTGCTTCTTACGAGGGACTGATATGCTAATAATTTTACATGGCGGGGTGTGTTGCGCAGATGACGTTTTAGGAAGCCGAGAGTACGATTAGCAGCTGCGATGATAGTCCGGATGTGCTCAGCCCAAGTTAGGTCACTGCACAAAGTTAGGCCAAGGTATTTGCAGGATTGCACAAGTTGAACAGGAGTGTTAGAGATTACGTAGGAAGTGGTGAGCGGGTTATGGCGACGCTGAAACGACACAAGTTTACATTTGTTAGGATTAAGTTCCATTTGCCACCGTTCACACCAACGCTGCACTTGGTTAATGTCACTTTGGAGGCTAATTTGATCACATACATTCGTTACTGTGTGGTACAAAACGCAGTCATCAGCAAACATGCGTATGTTGCAAGTTAAGTTCGTTGGTAGGTCATTAATATATATTAGAAATAACAAGGGGCCAAGGACGGAACCCTGAGGGACACCTGATGTAACTGGAATAAAGTTGGAGAGCTGATCATTTACAAGGACAGATTGGGAACGGTTATGTAAGAATTCTTGGATCCAGATTAAGACTGCGGGATGTAAGTTTAAGTGGGAGAGTTTCAGTAACAGGCGTTTGTGAGGTACCTTATCAAATGCTTTGGTGAAATCTAGAAATATGGCGTCGGTTTGAAGGTTATTATCGAGATTGGAATGAAGGTCATGAACAAAAAGTGCTAGTTGAGTTTCGCATGAAAACCCTTTTCGGAAGCCGTGTTGTGCAGGATGAAAAAAATTAACCTTGTCAAGAAAACTGATAATGTGAGTGAATATGACGTGTTCCATGATTTTGCAAGGCACTGAAGTTAATGAGATGGGACGATAATTTAGAGGCGAATTTTTGTTACCAGCTTTGAAGACTGGAATGACCTTCCCTTTTTTCCAATCGTCGGGCAGTTGGCCTGTGACAAGTGACTGCGAAAACAATAAACATAAATATTCGGCACAGACATCTACAGTGTTTTTGAGGAATTTGGTGTTAATATTGTCTACACCCGCGGAGGACGACAGCTTTAGGTTGTTAATTATAGATATTATACCAGACACGGAAAATGTGATGGGTGGCATCAAGAGTTCGATAGTGGAAGTCGGCATGTAAAATGAAATGTCTGTTTCTTTTGTGAACACTGATCCAAATGCGCTATTAAAGATGTTTGCACAATCAACGTCACTTACAGGTCTGCCGGCATCGTTGGTGAAGTTAGTAGACTTCGTGGGGTGAGGGTTGATTATTTCAAAAAACTTGCGTGGATCACTTTTTAGAATGGTCGGCAAGTTATAGTTATAGAAAGAGTGTTTTGCTTCGCATATCTTTCCTAGGTAGTCATGTTCGGCTACATAGTATTTTTCCCATGCGCATTGGCTTCCCCTCTATTTGGCTGAACGAAAGAGGCGTTTCTTTTTGTTTTCTAGGCGTTTTAATGTTTTGGTGAACCAGGGCTTCTGAGTGTTGGTCTGGAAATTGAATGTGGGTATATGTTTTCTCACAAGATAATCCACTTTGTCCGCAAATAATTTCCAGCTATCTTGCACTGATCTATTTTGGAAAAATGATTCGAAAGATGGAAAGAAAGAGCGGAGTTCAATGATAGCTGTGTAATTTCCTTTGTCATAAAGACGTATAGTTTTTTTACTTTTCTGACGAGACACCGGTTTGAACGTAAACTCAGCATGAATTACCTTGTGATCGCTAATTTCTGGAAGATATGTAATGGACGAAAGGCTGTCAGGGTGATTTGTTAGTATTAGGTCAAGGGTATTGGCGCACGTTTGAGTTACGCGAGTTGGTTCAGTTACAAGTTGGGTTAAGTTAAAGTTGAGGCACACATCAAGAAAGTCGTGCGCTTCGGGTTCTCCTGACGTCAAAGTAACTTGGTTTACCCAGTCAATGAGAGGATGATTGAAATCCCCAAAAAGAAGAATGCGGGCGTTAGGGTATGCAGTAGTTAAATGATTTAACGTGTCGTTAAGCTTACTAGCAAAGTCGGGAGTGCTGTGGGGAGGTCTATAACAGGCACCAATTAAAACAGTTTCAGGAGTAGCATGGCAATGAAGCCAAATAATTTCGAGGTCAGTCTGAATGTTAAGCGCATTACAAGAAATATCTTTGCTGATTGCAATAGCCACGCCCCCGCCTCGTCTGTCTATACGGTCCTTGCGAAACACTGTAAAATTTGGAAGGTCTGTAAGAACTTCATGGTCGCTAATGTCACTGTATAGCCATGTTTCTGATAAAACTAGTATGTTGCTGCTCGACGAGGAAACAAGATTAGAAATGACGTCTCGCTTTGGAAGAAAACTGCGTATATTAGTGAAAATAACTGATAGCGAAAGTAGTGGGCAGGGGGTGGATCTGGGGCCATGACGCGCGTTTGGATTGTGAGGAACTAGCTATAGTAATTCTTTAACGGTTTGTGACGATTCCTCAAATATGTAGCGTTTCTTGCCCATGCGTAGTGTTTTGAAGGTCAACATAAATGGACATGACTGGGACCTAGCGAAAGCGATAAGATGCCTGCGAGCAGTTCGAACTGTTGCGGAAAAGTCTTCGCCAACGCTGTAACCGGTGTTTTCAAGTTTGCGGCCGTTTGAAAGAATCTTGTCCTTTGTTTTAAAAGTATTGAATTTTACAATTATCGGCCTTACTTTGCCCGCAGCGTGACGGCCAAGACGATGTGCTCTGTCTATATCTTTTGATTCAATATTCAGTTCCATGTGATCAGCACAAAGAGCAATGACTAATTTTTCCGGTTCAGTGAAATGTTCGGAAGGGTTAGTTTCGGGAATGCCATAGAATATTAAGTTGTTTCTACGGGAGCGATTTTCAGAGTCGTCCACTCGGGCTGATAAGCTGTCTATCTGGTGGGACATCTGAAGTGTGGTAGCCTTTAGGCTGTCCATTTCAACTTTAAGAGATGAAAGGGACTTGAAGTGATTCTCAAGATCTGCTATTCGTTTACCTAAGTCTGTTATTACTTTATCCGTTGATTGCAACTGATTCTTCAACTCTTTTAGTTCGGTGAGAACGGTGGATTGACCAGCGGATAATTTTTTTAATTCGGTAGCAACTTCTTGAATGGTACTAGGTCCGGGGTTTGTTTCAACGTCACCGGCTTGCAGCAACAAGGAATAAATGACACTCGCGCATTCAGCGGCAATGACAATGCAACACTGTGGGCTCGGAGACTGTACCAAAAAGTAATTACTAGATTTTTTAGCGAATAGACTGTGTGAATTACTGACCTGCATGGCAAAGGCAAACGGATTAGTGAACTGCGCTGTTGCACAGTCACCGAGCCCACAGAGCGCAGGCGGACGGTGTTGGTCTTTTATAGGCGAGGCAGTGGCTGATGTCGGTGGCGATGCTGTTTTCCACGATGAAACCAGGTATTTAGGAGGACAGGAAAGGTTGAGGGGTGGCGCTTCCATGCACGCTGAAGCGTGAACGAAGTGGCGTGTCCAGTTGCCCGCGCCGGTCCCGCAACTGTGAGTCGCTAGGATCAGCGAGGCTGCATATTGGGGCAGCACAGGTCCAGAAAGCATGACTGCGGCGATGAGGGCGTAGGTCTGCATGGCAAAGGCAAACGGATTAGTGAACTGCGCTGTTGCACAGTCACCGAGCCCACAGAGCGCAGGCGGACGGTGTTGGTCTTTTATAGGCGAGGCAGTGGCTGATGTCGGTGGCGATGCTGTTTTCCACGATGAAACCAGGTATTTAGGAGGACAGGAAAGGTTGAGGGGTGGCGCTTCCATGCACGCTGAAGCGTGAACGAAGTGGCGTGTCCAGTTGCCCGCGCCGGTCCCGCAACTTTGAGTCGCTAGGATCAGCGAGGCTGCATATTGGGGCAGCACAGGTCCAGAAAGCATGACTGCGGCGATGAGGGCGTAGGTCTGCATGGCAAAGGCAAACGGATTAGTGAACTGCGCTGTTGCACAGTCACCGAGCCCACAGAGCGCAGGCGGACGGTGTTGGTCTTTTATAGGCGAGGCAGTGGCTGATGTCGGTGGCGATGCTGTTTTCCACGATGAAACCAGGTATTTAGGAGGACAGGAAAGGTTGAGGGGTGGCGCTTCCATGCACGCTGAAGCGTGAACGAAGTGGCGTGTCCAGTTGCCCGCGCCGGTCCCGCAACTGTGAGTCGCTAGGATCAGCGAGGCTGCATATTGGGGCAGCACAGGTCCAGAAAGCATGACTGCGGCGATGAGGGCGTAGGTCTGCATGGCAAAGGCAAACGGATTAGTGAACTGCGCTGTTGCACAGTCACCGAGCCCACAGAGCGCAGGCGGACGGTGTTGGTCTTTTATAGGCGAGGCAGTGGCTGATGTCGGTGGCGATGCTGTTTTCCACGATGAAACCAGGTATTTAGGAGGACAGGAAAGGTTGAGGGGTGGCGCTTCCATGCACGCTGAAGCGTGAACGAAGTGGCGTGTCCAGTTGCCCGCGCCGGTCCCGCAACTGTGAGTCGCTAGGATCAGCGAGGCTGCATATTGGGGCAGCACAGGTCCAGAAAGCATGACTGCGGCGATGAGGGCGTAGGTCTGCATGGCAAAGGCAAACGGATTAGTGAACTGCGCTGTTGCACAGTCACCGAGCCCACCACGCCATCTTCGCCATCTTCGTGCTGCAATATGTTCAGCTTTCCACACAGACCCTCAGTGCGCACATGCGGGCGTCTTCAAAACATACGCTCGGCTTTCCTTCCAGTTTTATTGGCGAGGCATGTACTCCTTTGTGCGCAATTACATTCAGTCATGCCCTCTGTGCCAGCGACGCAAAGCTCTCCCTCATCACGCCTCTGGTCTGATCCAGCCAATCCCTTGCCCAGCCAGGCCTTTCGACCGTGTTGGAATCGATCTGTATGGACCTCTACCATTCACGGCTTCCGGAAACCGTTGGATCGTTGTCGCTGTCGACTACTTGACGTGATACGCGGAAACAGCCGTTTTGCCTGCTGTCACAGCACGCGACGTATCATCGTTTCTCCTGCGGAACTTCATTCTCCGTCACGGCGCACCACGTGAACTTCTCAGCGAACGAGGACGTGTATTCCTCTCTGAAGTCGTCAACGCTCTCCTTCCCGAATGCCGTATCATTCACCGGACTACCACCGCCTACCATCCGCAGACAAATGGATTGACGGAAGGATTCAACCGTACCCTAGGGGACAGGTTATCTAAGTATGTTGCCTCAGACCACTCCGATTGGAACCTCATTCCGCCTTTTGGGACGTACGCCTACAACATTGCTCCACAGGCGACTACGGGCTTTTCGCCATTTTTCCTGTTATATGGGCGAGACCCTTCCACCGCACCAGATACCATTCTACCCTACCACCCCGATTCCTCCGAGTCAACGCCTATCTCATAATCTGCCCGTCGCGCCGAGGAATGCTGTAAGCTCGCCCAGTCGTTTACAACCATCGTCCAATGGAGACAAAAATCTCGACGTGACGATAACCAGCCGTACCCTAACTTTGTTCCGGACACTCTTGTGTGGCTTTGGGTTCCCGCTGTCCCTACAGGTCTTTCCTCGAAGCTTATTGCAATATACCTAGGACCTTACCCCATTGTCTCGCAGACTTCACCTGTTAACTACATCGTCGAACCCGTACGCGATCCACAGACCAGCGCTTTCGGGGTCGTGAAACCGTTCACGTACAGCGGTTGAAACCATGTTATGATCCGCTCGTACTCTGTTTTCCGTAAGTAGCCAGGATTGCTCCTTTTCCGACGGGGGATGAAATGTAGTGAAGAGGATTGCCCACTACTGCAGCGACATCGACACGCTGGCGCGAGGCACGAGCTAAGGCTGGCTGGTTGCTGCTGCGACGCTGCCCGTATATTCGGCCTTTTGCTGCTTTTGTACCAATGCTGCCACCGCTTTTGACCTTGCATTTATATTATACATGTAACAACATGACTACATGCCACACTCACTGTCCGCTCGCGGCCGTTTCGCTAGCTTCATATATGCCAAATTTGGTATTACGTCACGTTGACGGATCACGAAGGTATGTGACTGGTGCAAACATGATAATCATGAGATGCGGGTCATGTGAAAACATGACTATATGCCACAGTCAAGGCACCAATACATTTGAACGTGACGCGATGCGCGTGCTCGCCGGCGTTCATTTCGTTGAGTCATGCCGGCGTTGCCACGCCAGGCACCGGTCCTCCGATATACTCGCAGGCGCGTGCCGCGCTGCGTTGCTTTGACACATGCGCGTTTCTGCGCCTCCAGCGTCCCTCCGTCACGAAAAGAGAGAGACACAGTATTGTCTGGGTAATGCATCGGCACAAAATGCAGCATGTCGCATTCGGCGTCGGTTGCTGTCGGGCCGCGCCGACGGATGCTGATCGCGCCGGTCGCGCCTGGCGTAAGAGTATAGAGTGCTCGCGTTTTGCTAACGTAGCGTCGCTGTGCCCAGCGTTCGTTCGCGTCAATGCTAAATAGGAGTATATTGGGTCCTTCCTGATGCTCGCGGCTGTTTTGCTAGCTCCACATAAACCAAGCTTGGTCTTACGTGACGTCAATGGATGACGACGGTATACAACTGGTGCAAACATGATAATCATGATACGCGTGTCATGTAAGCACATGACAACATACCAGGCTCATAGCGTGCTCGCGGCCGTTTCGCTAGCTCCACATATACTAAATTTGGTATCATGGGGCGTGAATAGATGACGAAGGTAAACGACATATCAAAACATGATAATCAAGACATGGAAGTCATGAACGGCATCATTTGCTTCCAGCTCGTAATGTTGTGCTGATCTTAAAGTGCCATATCAACCTTTCTCATTCGTGCTTTGCATATCATTGACTCCCACTGTATGTGGGATCCACCAGTTTTTTTTTTTTTGATTGCTATCACGGTGATAAATTGGTCATCTGGGAACCATTGCGCTGTTTTTGCGTGCAGTAACAGCTACAGAAAAAGGAAACTGCTGTGGCAAGAAATATGCCATGTGCATCACCGGACGCGAAGTTTTTGTGGCTGTGGACTCTTCAAGTTACATCAGTTTCCTGTTGACGAGGAGCAGCAGCTTCTATGGCTTGCAAACTTGAACAGGAAAAATTTTGTACCTTCGCGGGTGCTCGGGTATGTTCAGAGCACTTCTCGGATGGATGAACCGCAACGACTTCGACACTGATGCTCAATCTCGGCTATGAAGTGAAGGTACGCAGCCAACCGATATTCCAACGATTACATATTTCCCCGATCAACAGACCCACATAACATTACTCTCTATCGCTGGTCAAAGTACCACGTCACTGAGAGTCGCTCAAATATCAAAAAAAGAACATAAAGAGGGGATGCGCAGGCATGTCATCGTCATTATGTAAGAGATGTATTCAAGTGCACACCTGTAAAAACACACGAGTAATTAAGATACGATCATTCTTTCAGAGTTGAGAAACAATTTAGACAACTTAGTGCGGAGTTAACAAAACCGTCAGTGCCATGAAATAAAGACAATCCACTTCACTCCAACGCATGGCTCCATGCAAGAGGAGGAGCGAATGCGATGGCGAAGCGTAAAGAAATCTTGTTGCCAAAGTGGGTGACTAAAGCTCAAGAAATATATTCTTTTTTTATGGCGACAAAGATATGCCTTTAAGGCATAATATTTTTGTTAAATGTGTGCTGTTAGGACGTTGTGTATGAAGTGAAGCAGTGTCTTGTGGAATCTGTTTTCATGTATCCAGCGATTGTAACTGGCTCTGTCGCTGTAGGGAAGGCCGGCTTGAGCGAGGGGACGGAGCTTTCTGGCTGCAACCTTTTACATGTCCATAAAAGGTGTTATGTATCTGCTTTCATCGCAGGAGTGGGACATTACGGACACGTATCACCAACTCGTAAATGTGGCCAGTTTCATGATGATATAACGACCGGTGTAAGGGCCACTCCTGCCCGAAGTCTCCTAAGCACAACTTCCTCCGCCCTAGTAAGGTGAGGGGGGAGAGAGCAGACGCACGGTGGAATGAGAGCTTGTATATCCTGCCGGAGAGCCTTTTTACGGGTATGGAGTAAGTTTAGGGGCTGAGGTGGAAGGGGTATGGCTAGAAGGTCTATGTCTGGTGGTCAGTGCGCCTGCTGGTCAGCACCAATGATGTGTGGGTTCGCAGCATGGCCTTGAATCCAATGTACTTTCGTGCAAGTAGCCGCTTTATGGTTCAGCTTATGAATCGCCTCGCAGACTTCCATCGCCTTGTGTACTTTCTTGAGCTCTTCGATAACTCCTAAGGAATCAGTGTATACGTCAATCTGCTTAAATGTGGGCAGCTTAGAGGTAGCATCCTGAATTGCGTCGTGGATGGCTTGAAGTTCCATCACAAAATAAGTGGCTTCCGTAGATAGATAACGCTCGTGGCCACTGAGAAAAGTATGCGTAGCACTCAGGATGGTGTCCTTCCGCCGTCTTGTAGGATAGCAGCATCTGTATATAGCTTGCCAGTATTAGCGCATGGGGCCTCGATGATGGAGCATTCTTCAATTGTAGATGATTAATCGGAGTGCCGTAACTTTGTTGTTCTACTAGATGTGATGGTGGTGAATTCCCAGGAGGCATATACTCGGGCTGGTTCTCAATGCGAGAGCGACGTTGAAAGTGAGCATGCAACGCAGCAACAACCAGCACAAGTTGCCTTTTGATTTCACGAGCTTTTTTCTCTTTGCGAAATCAGCTCTGCGCTTGTCTTAAGCTGGGCTTGCTCCTGTAAAGTTGGTATGGGAGTGATGTGAGGTAACGCTGAGAAATATATTGACTATGCTCTTGAAGTGCGGTATCTTATTCTTAAAAAAGGACCTGAAAATACCACGCATTCTTCGAGCAGAAAGTCGGTGCACCAATAGAGGGGGACCCGTTCGCGACCTCGACGACTTGAACCTTGTCAGAACATCTCATAGACTCATTTTCTAAAGAAACTGCATCGCTTCAATCAAAATTCACCACGTAAAAACTAAAACGGAACGATAAAACGTCAGCCGCATGTATACATAGCTTGTACGTGACGTCACTGTTGCTGCGGTCCTACTGCAGCGGCCATATGTACGAACCACCACTCAGACGAGGCACGCGTGCGAGTGGTATGATTGGAGTTTTCAGTACGATGGAGCCGCACTGCCACTGTCACTATCTTCCTTGCGATCGTTTTTTTAATGCGTCATGCTGCCGGTTGGCACAAGACAACCCTAACTGCGGCGTGCCACTCATAGTTTTTAGAAGAGCGTTCTCGCTACGAGGAGAACGTGCACTTGTACGACAGAGTGGATCCGTACACACTTCGACCGGAACGGGCACAACCTCAAATGTCTCTGCCATCCCAGGGGTGTCACACAATGTCATCGTGAACTATTTGGTTTTAAGCACCAGTTTTTTTTTTTAACTTAGATGAAGTGAAGGCTTTCAAATGAGTGGAAGCACACAAGTATACTTCACCAGCGGCTGGGAAAAAAGCCTGTCTGCTGGGCTGCTTCGTGACAATAGAGGAATCATCACTGCAGAGGCAAGCTTAATGGTTCAACAAATTTATACATAAGCCAGCCCTGGGTTATCAAATAGCGATGCATGAACGCTGCCTAATCAACAAATACCGATGTATGCGCTCAGTTCTCATGCGTGTACAGCTAGGTGCTCACGTGTCGGTGCGTTTTTTGTTCGCGCCTGCCCGTCTGCGTGTTGCTGTTTTGGCTTAAAGATAGATGGGTGTACGTGTGTGTGAATGTAGTACTGAGAATTTAGTCACTGCATATGAACTGTCATCGTGCGGGAGCCGCATTCAGATTCATCTACACGAACATGTGCCTTCATCTTCTTCGGCAGCAGAAATGCGCAATGAAGTTTCGAAGTGGCAGAGTGGGAAATGCATGATCAAAGTGGAGATGTACTCATTCGCGTAGGTCACGGTGGATTTGCTCGGAAAAGAAGGGTTCGTAATACAGCATTGTTTCCTTTTTCGTTAGCCCCGCCATGGTGGTCTAGTGGCTAAGCTACTCGGCTGCTGACCCGCCGGTCATGGGCTCAATTCCCGGCTACGCCGGCTGCGATTCCGATGAAGGCGGAAATGTTTTAGGCCCGTGTGCTCAGATTTGGGTGCACGTTAAAGAACCCCAGGTGGTCGAAATTTCCAGAGCCCTCCACTACGGCGTCTCTCATAATCATATGGTGGTTTTGGGACGTTAAACCCCACATATCAACGATTTTTCGTTAACAGGTGAACGGGCAGCAGTAACGGGGTGGAATTGGTGGCAGCACATGACCGGCTCAGCTCCTGCGTCCACGATCACCGTGTCAGCATGTCGTCGGTGCGATTCCAACTCCGATTGTCACTTATCGTGATGCCGTCTTCCCTCGCGCTCGTGACACGCAGCGCCTGTATGCTTGAAGCAGTAGCCGAGTTGCACAGACGGCGCCCAATCTGAGTTCATCTCATCGAGCAACGCGGACGGCTTTCCTGCGAACACAAGAGCATCTACGTTAATTATTGTCATAATGCTTCCTTTCTCAGTCGCTTACCTTCTAAGAAGTGAGCTCCACACACACGAACATTGTTGTTCTGTTCGTCGGAACACGCACGCTATTTTTATGCGTACCAGTCCTCCGACGGTTTGTGCTGAGCATTTTCGTACGCTCACACTAGTCTTCAATAAGCTTCGGTATTCGAAAGAAGCTCGTACTTACTAGTGGGCTGCGCAGCCTACAATTGCGCTCTTAACCACCACAGAAGAAGTAACTCGTAGGTCTAACAAGGCGCGACTGAACAAGGCCTGACCGCGGTTCATAAAGATAGCCGACTCGCTCCAAGCAGTGACGTCGAGTGACGTAGGTGCAAGCTATGTATACACCTTTTCACAGGAGGGAAAAAAACACCGCCATCATGGGCTGCACGCGGGAGTACGAAGGCTAAGGGCGCAGCCTTGTCAGTGCATTTTTGAGGGGTCGCGCCAATTTGCGCAGCCCAAAGAGGACTATGGCGGCGCCCAGGGAGGCGTTTTTAAATGGTCTATGCTTTCTATGCAAATAGCGAGCTTCCAGCATGCCAGATGGGTTGCCAGATCAGAAAAGGGCCGCCGACTAGCAAGATGGTGGCACCCACAAAAAAAACCAAAGCATGAGGTTCAGGGCAAAGAGTACGAGCTGGTGTTAGGAAAAGGGGGTGATAGTGCGATAAAATGAGAGGAGAAGAAAGAGTGTGAGTCTCTTACACCAGAGGGTGGCCTGTCGGTTGATGATGGACTTGTGCGATAAAACATAAAGCTGACGTTCTGCACTATAGGCCTGAGTCAGCTCGTTGAAAGTGTGCGCGCGCTCCTTCGTGAATCCGGGATTGGAGGACGCCAGTGTCCGGTTTAGAGAACCTTGGGCTAAGAGATTGGCGTTCTCGTGTCCAGGATTCCTGGGGTGTGCGGGCACCCAGATCAACTCCACGTGACGGGGCTGGGACGCAGCGGGCGAGTTCAGTACACAAAAAAGCAGAGACGTGAACTAGGCCTCGCGCGAAATTTATAATCGTGGTTTTGAAATCGGATAAAACATACCGTGCTTCAGTGTTAACAATTGCTAAGGCACTGGCAACTTCCTTTGCAGCTTCTGGGGAGGTGTCCGGAGGAAGCGTGTGTGTACCTGTTTGGAAGAGTGTGATCCACCATGGTGGCGACCGCTTCATCGCCCACGCAGGTGGCGTCCATCCATACGGTGTGCGGTTGGGAGCCATAACACCTGTGCAGAGTTCTAGCACGAGCTCGGCGGCATTTATCATGGTGGCTGGGGTGCATGTTACGGGGAAGTGGTACGTGTGATCAGGAGTTCTCGGTGCAGCAGTCTTGGCATGGGGATTATTGTTGTATTATTTGCCGGTATCTGGATTCCAAGAGAATGTAAGATGTGCCGTCTGGTGTCAATTTCTGTGAGGCGAAGGTATTGCACTTGGCGGTGCGCGTCTGTGAGTTCCCCGATAGTGTTATGAAGGCCCAGCTTGAGAAGTCGATCGATGGGTGTACTCATGGGAAGTTTGAGGGCTACCTTGTATGCCCGACGGATGAGGGCAGCCAGGGCGTCAGTGTATCGGTGGGATAGTTGGAGGTAGGGAGTGAAGTAGAGCACGCGGCTGAGTATGAATGCATGAATAAGGCGACATAAATCACCCTCCTTCATGCCCCAGTAGTGACCCGAGACCCGGAGGATCAGGTGCGAAATCAACCCCACAACCTGCTTCAGTTTCCGGATTGTGTTAGTGTTCTTTCTATACCTTTGGATATGAATTCTCAATATCCGGAGGGTGTCGACCTCAGGTACCGATCTACCATCCAATTCAATAACGATGGGGGAGGAAGCGGAGTTGCTCCTTTTGGAACGGATGCAGAGTAGTCCGGACTTCTCTGGAGAACAGGTATGTGCACTTGCTGCATAGTATTGTGTTACATTAGCGGCGGTTTGAATGGTGTCCTGTATGTCACTATCACTGCTATTGGTAGACTATCGCCTGATGTCATCTGCGTATAACGTGTGTTTTAGGTGAGGAATAGTTACCAGTTGTCGGGCTAAGGGGATGAGAGTAACAATAAATAAGAAAGGTGAGAGGACGGACCTTTGTGGCGTGCCGACACTCTTTAGCGCGTATGTTGGGCAAGTGAGCGGGCCGAACTGGAGTTAGGCAGTTCGTGCTGTGAGAAAGGTCTGAATGTAAGTGTATGCACGTGTACCCACATTCAATGAAGAAAGAGCTGTTAAGGTGGCCTGATGCTCGACGCGATCAAATGCTTTGGATAAGTCCAGAGCTAGGACAGCCTTCGTGTGGCCCGGAATTGGCGGGTCAAATGGTTGCATGGGTGATTTGTAGCATAGCATCTTGTGTGGCAAATGGGAGTTAAAGCCAACCATGCTGTGAGAGTATAAGTCATAGTCTGTCATATGTTGTGTGAGCCTCGCCAAAACAACGTGCTCAAAAAGCTTGGCCAAACATGAAGCTAGTGAGATCGGGCGAAGGTTATGAGTGTGAGTGGTTTGTTGGGCTTTGGTATGAACATTACTTTCGCATGGCGTCATGACTGGGGAAGCACGCCTTTCTTCCAACATTTGTTGAAATACTCTGTGATGCGAGTGATTGAGTTGTCATCTAGGTTTCGCAGCGTTGTGCAGGTAATCAAGTCGGCACCGGAAGCGTATTTTGTGCAATAAGTCAAAAGGGCGGCTCTGACCTCTACCTCGGTTGTGTCGGTGTCGAGTCCGGGGTTTGGTTTTCTTGTGTGTATAAAGGAAGATCAGTTCGTGTTCCAGGTCATGTGTAGGTGTTACGAAGTTTATCCAAGAGATCATTAGGGTTGTCCATGTGTGTGCCGGTAAGCCGCGTGATGTGGTGTTGGGTAGTGGTTTTCGTGTGCGATGGGTCAAGGAGGTGTTGGAGGAGGTGCCATGCTTTTTTGCTGGTAAGCCTGCCGGCGATGCCATCGCATGCCTGCCCCCCACTGGAGTGGCCTAGCTTCTCTGAATAATGTTGTTAGATTTCTCATTGTAGAGTGGCTAATCATTTCTTTAGTGTCCTGTTATGTTTACCCCGTTTCCACCGTTCAAGAAGGCCGCGATAGGCATCCCACAGGTGTGCAAGTCTGTTGTCGAGTGTTCGGGTGTCTGTGGTGGTTTCAATTGGCCACGTATGATGCTGGATGTCGGTTTGTAGAGAGCCTACCCAGTCGTTGATGTTCGTGATCGGATTGTCTGCGCGGGTGGTCCGCGCAGCACGGAGAGCGTCCCACTCAATGAGTGTGTGTGTCCTCGAGGTGTGCCGGGGTGGTTTGAAGGGGAGCAAGACTTGTATAGTATAATGATCACTGCCCAGTGTGTGCTTTGTTCTCTACCATGTGACAGAAGAGAGGGAGCGACTAAGCACCAAGTCTAGACTAGTGTTTATTTAACACTATTTCTAGTCTACTAGTCTAGACTAGACTATACTAGTCTATACTAGTATTTACACTGACACTATTTCCTATCTGTGTAGGTGTCTGAAGTTGTTGTGGACGGAGAGTTGGAGGTTCCGTAGGAGCAGCCATAGCCTGTGACCTCTATGTGTGGTTGTTTTTTATTTCCAGTTAGTATGCTGACTGTTGAGATCACCGCCGATGAGCAAGTAATGTTTCCCCGCCAGTTGATGGAGCTCCCGGAGAGAGGTCCAATGAGGCCATCGGTTGGGACGGTGGGTGGTAGATGTTAGTGACAAATATGGATGGGAGGGTATGTGTGTGGTGAATAATTTCCGTTATTAGCAGGGTTTGTGTGATGTGACGTAGGGTGTATTACATGTGAGAGGGCGGGAGACAAGGGTAGACGCTCTGGGTGCGTCTGTGGCGTTAGAGTGTGAGCAGTTGTAACTAGGAAGTGGGCCTGCATAGCAGTATCTTGAACAAGAAAAACCTGGGGCGTCAGGGAGAGCATGTGAAGTAGAAGATGCAGTGGGGCGCGCTTCCCTCGAAAGCTTCGGCAGATATATGTTATAATATAAAGTGAGTTGTTATTGCCCCGTCCTGTCATAGTGGAGAGTAGGAAGATAAATGAGAGGCGCTAAACTTTTGTTACTGGAGATGTGGGGATCCACACCGACAGGTGGTGTTGTGAGGGGAAAGGCGGCGGCAAGCGGAGGCAGCTGTGTCAGGCGTGTCTCAAGAAAGCCAACCATCCTCTGGAGAATGGTTTCCATGCATTGTTCCATGCGTGCCTCTAATTTTGTACTTACGTCGCAGATAATGGTGTTCAATTTAGTTTATATGCGGCCTTCTAGTTCTTGGAGTGTCTTGTCGAATTGGTCGGACAGATTTTTTTTAACTTCGCATTGATGTCGATCGAACCAGAAGAGTACTGGGTTGGGGCATCCGTGCGTTGTTTTTTGGGGGGTGGAAGATCAGGAGTGGTGTTTGCGTACGTTTGAGAAGTGGGTAGAGGAGGTGAGAGAGAGGGAGTCGGAGGGGCTAGTGAGTGCTGTATTAAAGCTGTAAGGCTGCTTACCTCCTCCCGTAGGGCCTTGAGCTCGTCATTGTTGCGGTGATTGGCAGCCTACTGGGCGGACGCTGATGGCGATTTCCGTAATCGATCGGCCCAAGTGAGCTCCTGGTTGGGTTTGTGGCTGCCGTCACGGGAGCGGGAATGCGATGCGCTGTGTGATGGCTGCCGAGAAGCTGGCAGTTCCTCATCCCGAGATCTGGACTGGTGTCCAGCCGCTAGTTGAGTCGTGCGTGGTGATGGCGAGCGTAGCGATGCTTGCATTCAACGTGGCAGGTGTGGTGCACGTCCAAGCACATGATACACTTCAATGAGCATGTTGGAGGTTGGGTTGGAATAAGATAAACGCCGCAATTGTGACATCTTCCGCTTTTTGGGGCCGGACAAACGTCTTGGCGCTGCCCGATGCGGCAACAGCTGTTGCATGCTTTTACTTTTGGTCAGTAGGGAAAACATCTATAAATGCCTGCCCAGAAGCGGATAAATTTGGGCAGAGGTACGATGGCCAGGGTAATGAGGAGGGATCGCTTTTTCTCAAATGGGCGAGCGTCGATGATTGGGACGTCTGGATTTTAGGCGACAAGCCCCTCCAAAATTTCTCGGTGCGGCTCATCATTATAGGCCATGTGAATGATGCACCGTACGCAATCGGCAGCTGCTCGCAGTCTGGTCACTCAACAACAAACACGAGCACAACCACAAGCAGCACACATCACAACTGTCTATTCCTTGCTTTTAGATAACCCATACATCAGAAGAGCCCATCTAATTTCTCCCCACAGTCACTGTAACGCCGTTTATCCAATACAAGGCCATTCTGTCACCTTTCACCGTTTTTTTTTTCTACGCACAGCCCGAGACTGTTATGACCTGCCCACCGAAATCGCCACCATCACCGACACCCAAGCATTCAAGCGGCTCACTGAAAACCTCCCATCAATACTACCCTTCTATTAATAGCCTTTCTATACCCCACTCCCTCATGTAATATCCCAACTGGGACCTTTAATGTAATAATATGAATAAATGAACTTCGAAGAGCCCGACGGCGCACACAGAACGATGCAACATTTGTTGTTTCTCGTCGAAGTGCAATAATGCTGCCGGGACTGCAACGCCGATGCAAACGCGCCACCGAATGCCGGCATCGGTGGTGATGTGTGCCACCACAGCGCACAACACAACCAGCGTCGTCTGCCCATTCACATATGTGGTAGAGCTTCCAGGCCTTGCCGAAGTTTCTTCAAGTGGCGGTGGCTCAATGCGCCGAACTCACACTCATACGCACACGCACAAATTGACTCCCGCGCTATCCAGAGAGTGCCTTTATATTCCAGCACCTGTGCAGCCGGTGACTGCAGCGCCATGGCGAGTCATGGCATGAACTAATACGAGTGGCCGCGCCCTTAGCGCTTTCCTAACGACCGCGCGTGACCTAGGTACCAAATTTCGCGAACATCCCTAGGTGCTTTAGTCCCTAGCGGTGCGCCCGCGCTGGCTGGAGCGGTGCGGATATGTAAAGGCGCCACTGGTTTTGTTAAGTGTGTGTCAGCGCTTCCTCTATTTCGATATTGTGTGGTGGTTTGTATAATTGCGATATATTCCTTGCGAATATGGTGATGCGTGAGTGCTGGCTGTTCTGTCTGGACGTTAGTTCTGAATGTGCGGTGTACTCTGACGCGCCTTAGTGAACGCTGTCGCATGGGTACTTGCTGCATGTGGTCGCGCTGCACTGCATTTGATCTGGATAAGTTTAGACAGTGTAGCGGTGACTAATACGCGGTACTCTGACGCGCTTTAGTGAACGCTGTCGCATGGGTACTTGCTGCATGTAGTCGCGCTGCACTGCATTTGATCTGGATAAGTTTAGACAGTGTAGCGGTGACTAATACCGGTTTCCTTCGAGAAAACTTGATCGCGTGCAACAACTTTGCCGCTGCTGCACTGTACAGCATCGAGTTTGACCCAGACATCCTGACCACGATCCCACGTGTCTGTGTGACAATGGAGGTATGAATATCACGTTATTTCCACTACTCGCACAGGTATGAAGCGTGAGCTTCATACCTGTGCGAGTAGTGGAAATAACGTGCATTCAGGAATTCAAATTCCTGCATTCAGTTATATCGCACAGGTAGTCCAAGTAGCATAAAGGGAAAAGGCTGTGCCTGCAATATCCCCTCTCGGTGATCACACGCGAATGCTTATACCAAGTTAAACAGGTTCTGTACACCTTTGTGGCCTCTACTTCTTTGGCTGCTGCTTACATGTCATTACAAGAAAAAAAGAGTCTACTAATTACATTAAAATTACGCAGAGAAGGTGCATCATACTTAGGCAAGTCTCTAGAACTAAAGATAAAGCGTCTGCAAAGAAGCACATGTACAAGTTCGGTCTTGAAAACAGGCTTATTGCTAACGCTTTTGGCAAATTTTGTTGTTAGGGTTCTGCTGACATTAGCCACAGTGGACCACCGAATTATACATATATTGTATGATTGGTGTGTCAAGTGGTCACCTGTAAATTCCTTCTGCATAAGAAGCAAGTGCTTTGCCTTCAGCGCAACTTCAGCATGCCGACTTTTTGCTTAAAACCTAGATCTAAACCTCGTCGTAGAGGTAAAGGTGTCATCATCATCATCAGCCTGACTACGCCCACTGTAGGGCAAAGGCATCTCCCATGATCTGGTCTTGTGCTTTCCGTTGCCATGTTATGCCTGCAAACTTTTTAATCTCATCGACCCATCTAACCTTTTGTCTCTCCTTTCTGCGTTTGCCTTGTCTGGGAATCCAGTCAGTTACCCTTAATGACCAGCGGTAATCCCGCCTCCATGCTACATGCCCCGCCCATGTTCATTTCTTCTTGGTGTCAACTGTAATATCCCTAAACAGCGTTTGTTCCCTGACACACTGCTCTCTTCCCGTCTCTTAAGGTTTCACTTGTCATTTTCCTTTCTATCACTCAGAACGTCATCCTTAATTTAAGCTCAACTCTCTTTGTAAGCCTTGAGGTTTCTGCTTCGTAGGTAACGGCTGGCAAGATGCAGCTGTTATATATCTTTCTTTCGAGGGTTAGCGGCAGATTACCAGTCATGATTAGAGAATGTTTGCTGAATGTGATAAGCCCCGTCTTTATTCTTCAAGTTCGTTCACTCTCACGGTTTGGCTCCACGATTACCACCTGTCCTAAGTAGACATATTCTTTTTAAACTTCCAGCGTCTCTACACCTATCGCAAAGTGCTGCTTTCTGCCGAGACTTTGGCACATTACTTTAATTTTGTGCACATTTATTTTCAGACCTACTTTTCTGCTGTCCATGTTCAGTTCAGTAATCGTGAGCTGTAATTCATCTCCTGATTTACTCATCAAGGCAATGTCATCTGCGCATCGCAGGCTACTAAGGTGCTCTTTATTATTATCCCTAACTTTTCCTAGTCTAGCGTCCTGAGTACCTTTTGTAAACACGCGGTGAATAGCATAGGAGAGATCGTGTCTCCCTGCTTACGCCCTTCTTTATTGGGATTCTTTCGCTTTATGATGGCTGTGAATCCAGTGTAGATTTCTTCCAGTATGTTTATGTAGGGTTCTTTGATGCCCTGATTCCGTAGTGCCTGCAGTACTGCTGATGTCTTGACTGAGTCAAACGCCTTCTCGGATTCTATGAAGGCTATGTATAGGTGATGGTTGTTTATGAAGGTGTAGTTTGATATGTTTATGGCATGCGATAATGTGAACAATATGGTACATTCCCCAGTTCAGTTATGCGCGGCGTATTTTGGTCGGTGCATCTTCTTTTCCTGATGTAGCAGTGATTTATTTTGGGTGAGAAATGTCAGTTATGGGCTTGTTGCTCTTTCCCACTTAATAATGCAAACTATTTATTAAAAGATCACATCTCATGCATTATTAAAAGGACTAAGGCAGTTGAGGGCCATGAGACGTTGATCAGGCACTACCATATTGCAATTTTATTTTTAGACTGCAACTCAATGATCACTGCTTAGCATATTTAATGCATATCAAATTCCGTTGTTGTAACATTTGTCTGCGGAAACTTTGGGTTGTGAATACATGCTTACACGATCAAGAACAGCGGGTCCATTAGTTTTTTAAATAGCACCCAAATGGTACTCCGTGCCTCCTGATTATAGCACAGCATAATAGTATTTGTCTGAAATATGTGGTCAATAGGTACAAAACTACAGCTGCAGTACTTTAAGCTAGTTATTTGCAGTTAAAAAAGCTAGGAGCACTTGATCGCAGCACTATTGGGAGTCTGTGATCACGCACAAATCTTTTGTACTTGCATACCTTTCTGTACTTGCAGGCTCATGCACAGCAGAGCATAAAAAACCTAAGTTGCTGACCATCAAAAGCATAATAAAAGAATTCGATTTACCTTTTGCAGCCATACATTTCAACTGGGAAGTTTGTCTGGATGAAGTTAGTTGAGGAGGTAAAAGTACTTATGATCTTTAGATGCTATAACACCCCATGAGGAGGCCTTGGTGGTCAAAAAGAAGATGCTTCCTTAGCAGAGAAACTAAGGGAAGGCTTCTCTTCATTGTGATTAAAAAACGCCTTTGCTAGTCTTTGGCAGTAGAGTTTTAACGCCCTTCCCTAACACCAAGGAAAGTCAACTGTTTTTTTTAGGTCATAAGCCCTTTTACTGCCTCGGAACAATGTTATACTGAGCTCTATTTTTACTCTTTATATACCTCCTTTCCTATCCGTTAACAAACTGCAAATACCTGAACGTTAAATGTCTAGAAATTCAAATACTACTGAAGTCAAGATTGTCACAAGTTATTCGGAATTTGTTTAGCCTGTCAGGATGGCATCATAACATATCGAACTTCACTGTAATGAATAGAATATTTTTGCTCTGATTGAACAGTTGCTGTTTCAATTGCATGCATTTGCACAGATTGTCAAGCGCATCACAAGGGATCTAATAACAAATGCTTCAACTTAGTAAACAGAAAAGTTGTATAATTCAAATGTGGTGTTTTATTGTATCTCACGAAGGGGGTAACATATTGTTCAGTAAAAGCAATGCTAGTGTTCTGCAGAGTCATGAATCTAATTGAATATAAATGATTTGTATGAAGGTTCCACTTTGTTGCACGTACATATAGTAGCACCATATTTATCCTCTTCTTTATGCCTGTGAATTTCATTAATGGCAGTTTAACAAGGAAGTCGTATTAATAATGCCAGTCTTTGACATATTTCACTACGACTCAGCATTGCGCCCAATGCTAGATGCAAAAACAGATTAATATGTCACACCTTTCATTCACCACGAAGAGGTTTCTTTTTAAACCGTTGTTTAGGGCAGTGACGTTATTGAGCAATTCTGCTGTACAGCATATGAGCAATACTGTTCGTTCGTACAGGACGCTACACTATAGGTCGCATTTACATGCTTTTTTGGTCTACACATGTAGTTTTAAATATAATCAGTGTAAATGCGACTGTCTTTATTTAAATATGAAGTAGTGCATTAAAGAAAAAGAGTTTGCACCTGTATTCTGCCCCTAGGGTAGAGGTAAATGGTGTCGTGCAGTCAGGGGTGGATCCAGTCACTCATTTGAGGGGGAGGAGGCCGCGTAAAGTAACACCAGAGAAAGGGGCGTGGTCATTACTTTTTGTTATTTTTTACTAGCACAAAAACTCTGTCATAGCATAAATGCTATTGTTGTGTGCTTGAAAAAATCCCCCTCATTTGTCCTGATTGGTGATAGCAGGTGGATGGCAAGCACTGAAGAGAGGGGGAGGGGGTACTGACAGGCTTGGGAAGGAAGGATCGCCCCTACCGCCCCCCTTCTGGATCTGCCACTGCGTGCAGTTCTGCACGAGATCACTGGATTGATTGCGAATCACAGCAGTCACATTATAATGGATGTGATATGTACTAATGTGCCAGTGCCATGCACTCCGAGAGATTATGAGGTCAAAATAATTAGGCTTTCACTTGAGAAAGTAGATCTCAGAACTATATTTTAGTCTTGCGACATGAACCCATAGAACCTAATTTCATTAATTCCTTTATATACGCACTGCTCGCTAAACCCTGCTCCCGGTTTTTTCCCATGTGGATGTCTAGTTCATCACAGACTTTATGGCATTATTTGGCAGCGTGGTTTTTCAAGGCCTTCCCATTGGCCATGACCATTTTTTCACATTTATTCAAACCAGAAGACAAGTTCACCAGGGAACCTTTACTGCATGAGAGGATATTTGAAAGAGTTGGTTATGTGTTCAAGTTGGCCCGCACACATGCCTTTTCCCAATCAACAACAAAACTCCTTCATCGTCATTATGCAAACTAATTCTGTATCATAGTGCCACAGTCATGCGGCTATACCGTCAGAGAAATAAATTTTCAGGACAAATAGAAATGTTTAATAAATTTTACTGACAGGAAAATGCAAAGTTAGATGTCTCTCGTCATCATATGGTGGTTCTCGGACGTTAAACCCCACGTATCAACAAAAAAATTGCCCGCAGCTTCCCTCGGGGGAACACTGAGGAGGATGCGGAGCATATAATTGGTTAACGGGGTGTTAAAGTGCGACTTACTTGGGTCGATGGCTAAATTGGTTAACGTGGTTGTGAAATGGGGTGTTAAATTGCGACTTACTTGGGTCTATGGCTAAATTGGTTAACGTGGTTGTAGGAGGGGGTGTTAAATGAGTGAACACGTACACACGTATGCGAAAGGGCGGCGCTGGTCGAAGGGACGTCGATCATTGTGTTTGTGGATTCGTTGGAATTCATTTCACCGCGACCTTGGACGTCGACGCGCCGTACAAACCAACCGACGAGCGGCAACTGAGCGAGCGAGCGCCGACCTTGAGTATATATACAGCACGACGGCGCATGCACTGTCAGCTGTTGAATGTTCTCGAAGCGCGACGCCACATGCGCGTCCACTGGAGAATCAGGAGAATTGTAGATGTCGAACGCGGTGTGTAGAGGAGGAAGGGTGCACAGATGGTGGAGGAGTGAAGCGCGCGCGGTGTGTAGAGGAGGAAGGGATGCACAGATGGTGGAAGAGTGGGTGACGGCGCGACGGCGCATGCGCGCGCGTCAGCTGTCGAATGTTCGAGAAGCGGTGTGGACGGCGCGGACGGCGCGGACGGCGCGGACGGCGCACTACAAGGCGCGAGTATAAGATGCTCCGCATCTAAAATGCTCAGTTAACCTTGCATAAAAAAGATGCCTGTTACTTACCACACACCTCAACGATGAATATGAACTCTCTACAATTAGAGACAAGTGCAAGTCTAGAAAAAAGTGCATCTTAAAACAAAACGAGGAAGCAGATAATCATTAATGTCACTGAGCACTTTTACTGATTATCCTATCCACAATTGCAGAAAAATAAGTTTCTGCAAACATATGCGCTAGTAATAGCAACAGAATGCTCAGCTTGAGGTTTTTAATGCAGGAAAAATAAAGGAATTATAAAAAAGTCTACGTGTGGTATGACGAAGCCCAGACAATGTTTTATTATCAGCTTTTAAAATGCTTAAATTGTGGATCTTTTCAATAATGTTCCTGACTTAGCTCGTTGTGCACTTGGCGTGAGTGCAGATTCATTTCCACCACTGTCACCTATCCTCCTTTGAGGTCCATGGCAGCAAGTACATCTACCTGTAACAGACATGGCAAATTACCCTCCTCCTCCTTTATTTGCTTGTACAATTCTAGCAGCAGCCTATCTTCCCACCCCAACACAAAGATGACACCGAGTAAGCTGAGCATGCATGTACTTCCCTGCATGACTCAGGCTGCAATCCAAAGCATAAACTCTCATAAGAAACTGTGATACGCGTCCACTTTGTTCAGACTGCAGAGATTTAAGCAAAATTTGTTGAAACTCAAAAATATAAAAATATGTGCGATTTTGTTACTGTAAAGTATAGTGCGGTAAAGTGATAGGATTAAGAGAACACTCGCAGATACAGCAGCTGAAAGGGTGGCAAGCGTTGCTTGGTTGAACGGGCAATCACATTCAATGGTTGAACGGGCAGTCACATTCAATGGGCCTCTTGTACAGCCTTGGCAATGCTAAGAAAAAAGCACATGCTAGTGCCTCCATTCCAACTTCAATTGTGAGTGGTCACTGTAAAATACCGAACAAGCGCCCATTTTTATTTTAGAGGAGATCTAGAATATGTGCCAATGACCGAAAAACCACACCCTACCCCCCCCCCCACAATTATTTTTCAACGTGTTTTTCACAACAAAATTCTAGAGCAACAGTTCCTTGGGACCAAAGTTCTGAGAGTCCTTGTATATTTGCAAGATTTTTTTAACACATTTACAGTGTGATGCCTCGAGGCTGCATTCTGCACTGTCATAAATTGTCCGAATATTTGTAGAACATCTTTTCCCCTTGTCATAGCACATAAATTTCACACAAGCATTCTCCTCGGATCTGTAAAGACATGAATTCATGTGTATTTTATACACCATTTCAATAGAAACACAGGTGTGCATTTCTCTTAAAGGCGCTTCCACATTCAAGTAGTGTCCTAGACTAAGCAAGTGCCCCCCTCCAGATCATGCCCGATCATCTTTCAGCGTGGAGGTAGTGATTTCTCGGGATTTTACAGTATTATGAAGTGGGAGGTTGTGCTTGGGCCAGTGTGGATTTCTCACTTGGAAGTACTAAGAACCTGGACAGCTTCTACCCCTACGCAAGGAGAAGAAATCCTGCAAGGCCAAATACGTTTCGCACTGTTTCAAGTTTCAGTTCATTATGGTAAAACTCGCATGTCCATCAAAAGAGCTGTGGAAATTAGGACAAGCTTCGACTATGTGTAGCCTTTGAGGTTGTGAGGACTCACTTCCCACGTTACCAGTCATGGTCAGCCTAGTTACAAAATGTCCTCCTTTATGACAGGGAAAACGCGAGCACCTGGCGTGTGCTCTGCGACAGCTGGCTACAGCACCATCCACCTACGGCCGAAGAAGGCGTGTCTACTTCCGTTATTCAGCAGCACCTATTTAGCGACTATGATTCATTCTTTTGTTAGTCAATAGATGACGCCAGAAGGCGATGAACTTTGTTTAGCGGTCGATTTAGCTATTCCAACTCAGTTAGCAAAAAATGTTAAGGGAGTACCAACACAAAAACTGGACGTGTCATTTCTTCTGTTGCAATTAGTGGCTAATGACCCAGTTATCTTGACTGCAAACCTTGTTTACCATAGCAAACAACAGTTAATTGTTTAAAGCAATTTCCGTGTGCACTGCAGAGACCTGCGAGCCTCGCCTCACAAAGCACCACAATGCTGCAGACTTGTGAGACTGCATATTTCTTTTGCTTGTTTGAAAACAGCAGTGCATGGGCTCGTTTAAATGTACATGTAATGCATGTCTGTTGCTATAAATTGTCCTCTGTGTCACACTTCGTATCTTCCATTCTCCTTGCAATATACACCTTTGGTACACCTAACAATAAAACTACATTTTCATTTCTCTTTGGGCCAGGTGGATGAGCTGGTCAGCTACTCTGCATCATTATTGTTAGTTTTTTTCTGGGTGTTTGAAGGGATACTAAAGAGCGAAATAGTTTTTCGCATAATATAAAGTATGATTTCTCAACACCGCTATTACCATGACACGATGCTAGGTAAGTGCTAACATAGAAAGGGCAGCGCAAAAACTCGGAAAAAAGACAGTAGAGAAAGCGCTCTGTCTCTACTGTCTTTTTACCCGAGTTTGTGCTGCCCTTTCTATGTGAGCACTATGAACCAACTAGCCCAAAGCAAAGTACTTCTCGTAAGTGCAAAACTGCGCAAAAAAACTGTCTCACCGAAAACCGTGACGTCATAAGTTTTATTGGCGTTCACTTGGTTCCACATAGCTTATAATCGATAAAAACGAAGGACATTGTCATCTGTGGGTGTCATAGACCTAGCATATGAAGTTTCAGATAATATTACCAAGCCGATTGCAAAGATAAGGAAAATACATTTAGAAATGTTTGACGTCACACATGGACATTTCGGCACAAATTTAAATAGTGAAACTTCAACATTAATTTTCTCGGCTAATAATGAACTTGGGATTGTGAAACATGTGACATATGACGTTAGAGCTCTCATAGTGCAGTTTGTAATTCCAAGCAAAATCACTTTTTTTCTTAAATATCATTGTAATGCTTTCGAGAAATACACACAAGAAGCTTGTGAATCAAGTGCAAGGCTGCACAGCAAACTGGTGTTGGGAGTACGGAGCTTGTGCAATGTGATTTCACTCCAGCCACATTGCTGCAGTGAAGAGAACCAAACTGCTCACGACTACAGCAGCTGATGCCTATAAATCCCTCCAGAGTTTCCTTCCACAGTTTAAACCACCTGGGTTCAATAGTGGCAAAACATGGCATTTAATTCACTTGTTCTTTACAACTCAATCGTAAGCAGAGACTAAGACTTGCATTTATCTTGGTTTAAATATTGTTTGTTGATTATAGAACAGATAAGTTGTCTTGAGGTAACACTGATATTATTGAAATTAGAACAATCTTGAATAATTTTCATAGCTCCACTGCTAGCCTTCTTTTTGACATGCATTCATGACAATTGCATTAATTGGCAATTGTAAGAAGTTTCACCCTAGTACTAAATTTGCTATGCACCACCCTTTTAGCAAAATTAACTTCCTGGATATGACGGTATCTATTGAAACATTTTTTCTTGTGAGCTATAAAAAGAGACAAATCCTCTGCCAGCACCGTAAACATACAGCAAGCAATGTCAATTAGAAAAAAAATGAACAGGGCAGAGCCAAGTGATATTTTGAGGGGGAAGGATGTGCAGGAAAAGTGGACTCCACCCCCAGTCGAACCGGACAAAAAGAAATAAAGATCTTGGTTTGGTTTACAGTGTTGCTCTTGCTGCTAGCATGATTGGCCAAATTTCATCTTCCGTGTAGAATTCTTGCGATTCACATTTTAATGGGGCTGTCTTGGAGTTCTTGCTTTTACAGGTAATTCAAAGGTTACGCTCTACATAGTGCCAATTGATTGATTTATTTGATTGATGTGTGGGGTTTAACGTCCCAAAACCACTTTATGATTAAGAGAGACGCCGTAATGGAGGGCTCCGGAAATTTCGACCACATGAGGTTCCTTAACGTGCACCCAAATCTGAGCACACGGGCCTACAGCATTTCCGCCTCCATCGGAAATGCAGCCGTCACAGCCGGGATTCGATCCCGCGACCTGCGGGTCAGCAGTCGAGTACCTTAGCCACTAGACCACCGTGGCGGGGCTACATAGTGCCAACGAATAGCCAACTATAATACATAGAGTACACATGCCATCATCCATGACATGGCAAAGAAGAAGTATTCGTCAGACAGGCAAGGCGTTTAATAAGCATTAATAGCGACAACAATCACTATGCTTACCAATTAGGCAAGTCAAAGGAGACATTTGGCGAAATAACGTAACAAAACACAAAATTAAACTTGCAAATAAGGAAATCATCACTAGCTGGACATGTCCTGTAGCACAGCCTAACCAGCCACTAACGTTTGCAATCAAATGCCAAAAATGCACTTCCAAATTTAAATAATATCATTCTCAAACATTACCCAGCAATAATGAGCAACGAGCCGCTTCTGAAAACGTTCCTCAACATTTTAGTGCATGCAAAAGTAAACTCGCATTTATGGTACACATAAGACCTAGTTGTCATCCACAATTTAAGACCTGCAAACACCTTCAAAATTATGTTAGAATTAAAAGCGCTAGAAGTAATTTATGCATAGTATAAAATCTAGTTTTACCTGCACTAGTTCAAACGTGATCCACTTAATGAAATATACATATTGTCACAAACAGGACAACATTTTACCATAAAGTGTACTAGCGCAACTTCGATGGGGACACAGGGTACAAGAAAACACGACACTCGCTTTTCTTGTCCTGTGTCCCCGTCACAGTTGCGCTACTACAACAGATGTTAAAATGGTATCTCACCGACTAGCCCAGCTCTCAACCCTACTGAAGAAACAGGACAGCCTGTTAACCTTTCATTAAATAGTCATCGAGCAGGCATGACAAATAACTGGAAGAATTTTATAGTGGCATGATATATTTTAAACGATGTGAAACCTTAGATACAATAGCCAGCTTTTGGTAAAAATGCCGCACTTTACTCACAAGTTTTATACATTCCAGCCAACAAGTATAAATGTTTCAAAGGTGGCACTTGAACCAATTTTGTATGGCAAATACACAACGAAAACAAATAAAATCAAGCTGTGTTTCAAGAAATTTCTAAGGCTAATTATCCCCATTGTCAGGCAGTGCTTCCTCAAGGCAAAGATAATTCAGCAAGACATGTTTTATACCCATCTATGCAAAACCCTTGCTCCCTTCTCCCTTTCATTTCTTTCTGTTTCATGGGCTTTTGATTAACTGCCCCTTTAACCCTGGCGGAACCAATCACGGGAGATCAGCTTCTAACTCACCCAATTCAGTATGGTGACTCCTCGTTTTCATCTCGCCGTTTCCGCATGTGGCCTTCCCTGCTTTGTTTAAGTTAGATGAGAGCGTATGAAGAATATACAAAATTCACTAAGGTAGGCAAGGGATGACTTTTGGCCTTGCCTGTACAACATATGGGAAATGTTTTGTGGTGATTTGCTGATTGTGCACCAGTGTATGTGGGTTCCCTTCATGTTGATAAATCTGCCCTACACAATTCAGATAAGGTCGGCAGCTGCAGCATTGAAGAAGTCCGCATGTTGAGACGATGGCGCTAGCGACAACCCTTGTTCACATATTTTTTCATCTCTTTAAAGGGGTACTGACACAAAAACTTTGCCCTTGCGTTTTTCTGCTGCAATGCATTGCTGGGGGCCTGTTGGTCATGACACGACACATCGTTTGCTGCAGCACGCGACAGATAAATAACTACAGGCCCCTTATTATCAATCAGTTTCAGTTTCGGTTTGAGAGAGTTCCAAAAACTGGGTACCTCTCACCATTTAGTGTGTGCAGCTCTTGACACGTCAGCACACAGAACTGTGACTTACTTCCGCATGGTCCGCATCAATAATTACCTTCGAATAGGAAATGGGACTGGAATTTCGCCGAACGCAAAACTTTCTAAGCGTGCGCCACAGCTACACTCGCAACCAGCCGCCGAGAAATATAGACTTCGGGAACTAACGCGGCAAAAGAAAAATGGTGGCTATGACGTCCTCATAACTTGTTTTGTTGACCACAGCATGGTGATGTGAGGGAAGTAGGGGGTCACCTTGGGGTCACCTCCGAGGGTGTCTATACACCTCTTCAAAAACGCCTCCCTGGGCACCGCCATAGTCCTATTTGGGCTGCGCGAGTTGGCGTAACCCCTCAAAAATGCATTCACGAGGCGGCGCCCTTGGCATTTGTACTCCCGGGCGCAGCCTATCATGGCGGTGTTTTTTCCCTCCTGTGAAAAGATGTATAGCGCTATGAAGTCAGTCGCTCACGCAAATTTCAAAATTAACTTAAAATACTTTCCAAGCTATATTCGCTGTTGATATCTTGCAGATGACACATGTATGTTCACGAGAATCGACCCCGCAGGCTATCTCAGCCCCGAAATTTTGTGTCAGTAGCCCTTTAAGCTTGTCTTCCTCTCAGCTTCTGTGTTTTTTGGTTTCATAACATGACACTTCTGATTAAAAAATAATAATCAAATTGCTACTATCTTGTATATTCTGTGTTATTATTAGCTCATTTTTGTCCGTATATTGGTAGATCTTCAATGCACACATTGTTTTTGTTTCTTATGAGCAATCATTTGACTGAGTTAGTGAACCAACGATTGCTGTTTATTGTTTATTTCCTAGAATCTCGCTTGGTCTACAGACTAGTACAAACTATACTAAGACTCAAAATTATAAAGAAACAAAAAGACTGATATTTTTTACACTATAGCACAGATATGAAGATATTTAGTGTTTCGTCTCTTTACTATATTACCAACATGTCAAATGCTAGAGGCATGACTGCTGGCTAACCGATGGAGAGTTCATTCCTTGGCGAAAGTGAAAAACATTTTACCCCCTCGCTTACGCTCACCTGCAATTTTTGGGTGATTTATTATTTCAAATAGCATAACGATTTGTGAAGTGGGCCCAATGTGACGTATCACCCTAATTTCCTATTCGGCATTGAGCAGCCGACTCGTCTGTCACTCACGGAAACAGCAGAAGAGCGACACGTGATCTTAAAATCAGCAACATGTTTACATTACACGCACAATAAACGGACATCATGAGTACACGTAGCGAAACAAGAGATAGATATGTGGGGTTTAACGTCCCAAAACCACCATATGATTATAAGAGACGCCGTAGTGGAGGGCTCCGGAAATTTCAACCACCTAGTTCTGTAACGTGCACCCAAATCTGAGAACACGGGCCTACAACATTTCCGCCTCCAGCGAAACAAGAGAAATACGCAACAACGTGTACTGTGGAGGTACGGTAAACAATTAAAGACTTACTTTTATTGTCAAGATCTGTATTAGCCCTTACGATAATCTCATCAGGCTGCTGTACAAACCTAGCAACTTGCGCAGTGAGAACGTTTTCGAATTGTGAAACATTAACACACTGCCACGAAATTAACGGTGCAAAACCGCATTCACCTAGAGATTAGTTAGAGGTTGACAGCTTACCCGTCCTTGACCCGAGGTGCACTATCAAGCTGTGAAAATCTGTGTTCATCACTGTCGTCACTCAAGAGTAGATTTATCGCGAACAAGAGTGCTTGTGGCAAATAAACACGTAGCTTGAACTTCGCGCTGGTCCAACTATTCCTTTCTCCATGGGTTCAACGACAAAAGCGGAAGCCGCCATGACAATTTTTCTCACAGGAAACAGACGCAGTGCAAACAAGCCAACGTAAGCCTAAGCTGTTGCGAGCAAAATCGACGCCTCCTGAATTACAGTGGCTAGAATATAAAAGTGTGATGGGCGGCAAGCGGCGCCTACGGAGCCCACTTAAGCCTCGAAGGAGGAGCCGCGTGGGGGTGCGCGCAGTCGTTTATACGTCACTCGTACTATCATTCGGGCTGGCACGGTGGATGGACGTTTTTTTTTTTTTTTTGAGCGCTCCCAATCAACTCCGCAGATAAGTGGTTTTGCATGTTTTGAGCTTGCCTTTATAGTTAATAAGGCAGCAGTTAAAATCTTTGTAGCACTCGTTACATTGTACAGCTTTTCCGGGGGTCAGTCGCCAGGTATTTACTAGTTTGTGCATGTGGGAGTGTGTTTGTTTCTCTCTGTTTTTTTTTCTTTTGCCACCCCGTGGGGGAGGTTCACGTACATTGAACACGCAAATTTTCGCAGTAGAGCTTAGACTTTCTCTTTTTCATAGGCAAGGAATCGTGTTTTGTAATTATCGAGTTAGACAGGTCTTAAGGGCATTTGGTGTCGTAAAGACATGATTAAAAATGCTGTGAAGTGTTCAGGATGCGCGGTCAGTCTGAAAATGAACCCAAGTGCAGAAGCAAATATCGAGGAGGCTGATGCGAAGTGTAGGCAATGTGAGGTCAAAGAAATAATGGAGAAAACGATGGCTGTCCAGACTGAACTGCTGTTAAATATCACTGAGCTGGAGACTGTTGGCAGCAGAGCAGCAAAAAACGAGGGCTCTGGGAGACGGGCTGAAGTCCGCCGAAGAAGCACTAGCCAAGGTGAAGAAAGGAGTGGCTGATGGAGAGAACAGTAGGGCACCGGCAACTAGAACGATGGAGAATAAAGAGCAAGCAAGTTTGGAAAAAAAACAGGTTCAGCCGGTTCAATTGTCGCAAGGCCCAGCTTCAGCGAAGTAGTGGTGGGGCTGGGAAGGGACAAGCAGCCGGCATCACAGTAGCAAGTAACCCTCAGGTGCATGACGCTCCAGCTAAAAGTCACAGCATGTGATGATCGCCGGGGACTCGAACTTAAACCGATGCGCAGAAGCAACCAAAGAGAAGGTAAAAGGTGACAAGGGGGTTGCAGTAGGGACATTTCCAGGATGCACGCTGGAAGCAGTCATGAGGCAAACGAGCGCAAAACTCCAAACTACAGCTGATAGAAGAAACCTCGTGATAATTTCAGGTGGTTTGAACGATGTCTTAAACGAAGATACGGCAGGACTAGCAATCACACTGGCAAAAGGGGTCGATGACATGCGCGCCACTTCTCCTCAGGTACAGGTAGTGATATGCACCATACCGGAGATACCGGTGCGTGACGACAACATGCAAAGAGCGGTTGTCAACCCAAACCGAGAGATATGGCGGATGAGTCGAGAGAAAGGCATTCAGGTGGTGGAAATAAACAAAGAGGTGCATAAGTGGGGTGGCTTTCAACGAGACAGAAGTCACTTCGATGGGCGGCTAGGTCATGAGGTGGGTTGGCGACTTGCAGGACACGAAGTAGCTTTTTTTGGGGAGGGCACGCCAGCCCTTCGGTGTTCACGATAGCTAGTAACGAGGAAAAAAACCAGGGGGACTCTTTGACAGGTGGTATGGACAGATATGATTCCAGAATTGCACCAGTATCTAAAATAGGTAGAGTACGAGGCAGAAATAGACGTAGCCACGAGCACCGAGCCAATTTATACATGGGGTATAATAACATGCTGGGTGGAGGGAACAGGCTTAAGTTAGAACAGATAGAAGAACAGCTAAGGGAGGAGAGGCAGATGGTGTACGTCTTTGAAAGAACACATTTAGGGACATGGAACAACCTCCTAGCAATCCGGACAACGCGTGGGAATGTTGTAATAGAACAGAAGGCAGCACAAACGGAGTGATATTGGAATTCATTCATAAAAATACAAATTGGCAAATGGTCAGGCACGAGTGCAAGGAACATTTAAGGCTAAAAGGTAAAGTGGCAGCGCAAATGACTCTCCTTGATTTGGTGTACTGGTGGACAGGAGCAAGGACCAGAGAGGAAAACCAGACAATGGTAGAGTGTATAACGAATGACATCCAGGAGTTAGCAGGAGAGTGCGAGATAATTATACTAGAGCATATGAACGCGCACATAGAAGATATAGATGGGTATACCGACCCAACAGGCAAAATGGTCATGAATAAGTGTGAAAGGCATGATTTCATCATTTGCAACAGTACCGAGAAGTGTGAAGGGCAAATACCATGGGAGGTAGGAAGGCTGCAGTCGACGATGAATTATGCATTGATGTCACATAGGATGTATGATAAGCTCAGGGGAATGTGCATAAATGAAGGTAACTCCAGAAGTATCAGTAGTGATCACAAACGTATCAAGCTAAGTTTTGGAAGAGCAGCGAAAGTGAGAAAGAGAAAAGACGAGCAACTGCAGAGAAAATTTTTATTCTTAGCTTTTTATAGTAGCTTTTTATAGAAAATATAAAAAGCTACTAAACAAATTGAAAAAGTAATCACTGAGGATAATGAAAAGTGTGGACATACACGAATCTAATTAGACTGTTTGAGCTAGAGTTTGCTAAGGCACGTGACAAGTCACCCCGGAAAAGAAGACACATACCCAAGAGTTGGTGGCTGAGGAAGTTAAGAGAGTCATAGCAAAACGTCAGGAAGCCTGAAGGAAACACAACCATGCTAAGCGGTGGGGTGAACCAACAGATGAGGTTGAAAGAAAACGAAAAAAACATTCTAAGCTGTAGAAGGAATGCATCTCTTCTGATCAACGAAAAGATTGTAAGAAAGGAAGCTCAGTGGCTAGCAGAAGAACATAAAAAGATAGAAGGGCAGCTGCAAAATTTCGGAACCATCTAAACTCCCTAAGTAAGGAGGCGAGCCTAGAGCAGAGGTTTATAACCACAGCTCAAGGTGCTAGGCTAGAAGGTGCTCAAGGTGCTAGGCTAGAAGTTATTGAATGTATTAGAACAGCAGTGACAGAAAATTTTCACAGATAAGTGCTTTAAGCACCACAATAGACAAGGATGAATCAAGTGGCGCAATGGCTCCATTTTCACAACGACAGTGGGAAAGGGCTGAGAAGAGGGTTCCTAGTAGTACATCAACAAGCCCTGATTGCCTTCCAATTATGCTGATAAAGACATTAAGTCCGAAGTCTAAACAGGCTTTGAGAGAGGCAGTGAGCAAAATATTAATCGATGGTGAAGTCTCCGATGGATGGATAGTTAGCAGGATGAGTATGATCTATAAAGGAGAGGGGGACAAAGCTGACAAAAACAACTACCGTCCTATAACAGTGACATCAGTGGTCTAAAGGCTGGCGGTGCAGATTATAAGGGAAAGACTGCAGGCATAGATAGACGATGAGGAGGTGCTGGGGAACTGCAGAATGGGCTTCGGAAACACAAGAGGTTGGAAGACAATCTGTTCTCACGGACGCAGTGCATTGAAATAGCACAAAATGAACAAAGGCCCCTGTAAATGGCATTTTTGGATATCAAGAAAGTGTACAATAGCATGGCTCAAGAGGACTTGTGGGAATACTGGACACACTATGTGTGAAAGATAGAATCACTAATCTTTTAAAGAATATCTATTAAAGTAACAAGATAGATATCAAATGAAAAAAAACAGGTATCCAAGCCCACAGAAGTAAAACGCGTGCTTAGGCAGGGGTGTCCTCCGTCACCCTTGTTATTTATAATTTACCTGCAAGGGTTAGAGGTCAAATTAGAGGGAAGTGGACTGGGCTACAACCTCTCTTTCGTCAAACAAGGAAAACTCATTGAACAGGCACTACCAATATTGATTTACGCAGATCATAGAGTGCTAATAGCCGATAACAAGGAAGATTTGCAGAGATCGATGGACTACTGCGGTAATGGAGGTAGGTTAGATATAAGATTCAGTAAGGAAAAATCAGCAGTCATGATTTTCAATGACAACGAAGGTAGTGAGCTTAGAATACAGGAGGTCACGCTAGAGATAACAGATAAATACAAATATCTGGTCATATGGATAAGCAATGGGACCGAGTACCTGAGGGAACACGAAATATACGTGACGACTAAAGGTAACAGGAATGCAGCGGTGATGAATAACAGGGCAATGTGGAATTGCAATATGTATGATGTTGTGAGAGGAATATGGAAAGGGGTTATGGTTCGTGGTCTGACGTTCGGCAATGCAGTCTTGTGCATGAGATCAGAAGTTCAAGAAGATTAGAAATTAAGCAACGTGGTATAGGTAGGCTTGCCTTAGGAGCTCACGGGTGTCACACAGGTCCCGTTATTAGGGAGGCGATCGCCGGGCTAATTCCAAGAGCCGAAGTATCGGCCCCCCGAACCGCACCACGAAAGCGTGGACAATTTAGAAGTGGTCTTTTTGGCGCGCCAGCGGACGCCGGCTGTGGCCCAAAGAACAAGTCAGAGCCGAGAGTTGATAAACAAACAAATTATATTCTCAATACTGGCAGATCGAAAACAATACATAAAAATGCACACTCCACACTAGTTACATACAATATGTCACCAATCAAACCAATCAATCAACGTACTACACAATACAATCAGCCACACTTGAAACAACGGACACGGACAACAGTACGCACTACAATGCAGTCGCATGCATTGAACAACCAAGACACTTAAAGACTAAAGAGATAGAAAACCTATCCAGTCCAAAGTTCTTGGAACAAAAGTCTGGATGATACTCTCCCGAGAATCACTCACTCAAAGTCCAGCGTTGTTGTCGTTCGGCTGTCCCCTGAAGTTTCTCTTCCAGGAAACCTCGCGTCCTCAAATGGCCACTCTCCAAGCTTCAAACTTCTTCGCCGGAAATCCGTCGGCTTCACACACGCAGCTGTTGCCCGCGTCTTCGCTCGATAGCGGTAAACCCACGCTCTTGTCTGTAGCTCGAGCCGTCCCTACGGACCAAGACCTTCGCCGACTACACGGCGGAATCCCTACGCACTCTGGCGCTCACTTCCGTCTCCTCCTGTTCTGTCACTACGGGCAGAACCTTCGCCGACTACACGGCGGAATCCCTACGCGCTCTGGCGCTCACTTCCGTCTCCTCCTCCTTTCTCGTCTCGGCCGCTCGATTAAATACCTTCCGCGCCACCTTCCAGAACGTTCTCCTCATTTCGTCGGCGCGATGCGCAGCGAAGGCTGTGAAGAGGCGAGACGGTTTGTCTGCCCTCCGCGTCGGATGACTCAGCTCGGCGTGGTCACGCCTCCTTCGTTCTAGAAATATCTCGGGCTTGCTGGGCCGCCGATGTGGGGTGAGGAGGTTCGTCTGCGACGCCACTCTTCCGCGGGGAGGGCGCGCGCCCGGGAGCCTTGGATGTTTGTTTTCTCTCTTTTTTTTGACCTCGCGGCGTTTCTCCCGCCCGTTGTCGCAAGAATTTGGCGGCGCGCTCATTTTTAGCGCTCGTTCTGTGACACTGCCCCCACTTTAAGAATATTATCTCATAATATTCAAGACCACACAAACGAGCGCGAAAAGTCACCACACACTCTCACAGACTGTAACACAATCCGTCGCTCATGACACTTCACATCCACAATATATCACTCAATACGATTGGACATTACATTCAATCTCACACACATGAAATATAACCTCAGGTACATGACTACAACACTTCATCACACATTCCAAACAATACAAACGTACAAAGTTCTGTCTTTACAACGATTATACAACACTATACATCACATCATCGCACAGAACACTTTGACTCGCTCGACATACACTTGAGACACAGGATAACAAGAACATTAACACAACATATGTCACTCAGCCCTGCCAGACAGATTCCGATTCCACCTCCGCACCTATCCTGTGTACTTCGAGCAGCGCTTGCGCCCCTTTTTGCGGTGCTCGCTTGATCTCTTCTTGTGTTTCCACGTTCTTTTTCGGCGAGCCCTTTCCAACGACGATATCTGAGGCGTCGTCTCGGCCATCGTTGTCTCTTCCGGCACCGTTAACGCGTCATTACATTCGACGGGTCCTGTCTGTTTATTTGCCCGCTTGATCATGCCTCTACATTTTGCCCGGCTGGCCAACTCCGTCACCTTTACACTGTTGGTCGGTTGAGGTCGTGCCGACTTAAGTCCGGTTGCTCGGCCCGTGAACTTATTCGACACGATCTTCTCCTTCGCTGTCTCTTGTGCCGCAGCTTCACCTTGGGTTCTAGTGAGATCCGTCACGGGATGCTCCTCCACTGTATCTCGCGGCCGCTGTGTTGGCGAGGGCTCTATCTTCGGGTCTTCTCCCAAACATTCTGGATCACTTGGCCCTCGCGCCCCGTCGATGTTTCCGATGACAAGGTCATACAGAGGGGTCGTCATGCATAAAGCAGTAACCTTCCCGCTGAAGTACGGGGTTTCAACCTCAATTTCTGCTTCGGGAAGCATCCGAACCGTACGGTCAATTAGGCAAACCGGCTTCGTTCTGCCTGTCAACTCACTTTCCCGTACCAAATTTCTCCTCACGATAACAGTGGAGCTGCCGGTATCTCTTAACACCGTAATCTTTTTGTCCGCAACTTTTTCAGGCAGCGCTGGCATTCCTTTCGTAACACCGGTTGGCTATTTTGACATTACAGCACCCACAATAGGAATTTTCTCCCCATTCTTCAACTCTACGAATCCATCGGTGACGGCATTATTATCAGATTTCGGTGCCGCTTGCACACAGGATACCTGGTGAGTTTGACTCACTCCGTTCCGACAAGCATCTGCTTTGTGCCCAGTCTGACCACACTTAAAACATTTTACTGCCGTAGGGCTCGTAAAGATCGTTCGACAGTTTTTCGCGCGATGACCCACTCGGTTGCACAGAAAACATCGCGGAATGCTCTCTGGTGCACGCTTCTTTTCTTCGGGAGCCAATTTCTTCGAATCATCGGGACAATCCTTCTTGACCTTGGCCAAATTAGTGCCACCTTGCGCTTCCAAGAATTGATCAGCCAATTCAAGCATGTCTTCAAGTGAGTCAGCCTTCCTCTCTTTTAAGTACAGTGACAGGCTTGGGTGGCAACTAGTAAGAAATTGTTCTCTAATTAGCAGCTCTCTAAGCTCATCGTACTCCTGCGCTGTCCCTGAAAGTTCAATCCATCTGTCGAAATAATGGCAAAGTCGGGCGGCATACTGCGTAGCCGTCTCACCATCAGCTGGCTTTCCTGTCCGAAATCTGTCCCGGAATCCTTCCACAGTAAATCTAAATCGCTTCAGCAAAGCAGCTTTCACCTTTGCGTAGTTGGCTGCATCGGTCGGCGTCAGCCTACCGTACACACTGAGCGCTTCACCACTCAAGCAAGTACTCAAAGCAGTTGCCCATTGCTGTTCCGGCCAATTCTGGCTCCTCGCGATCGTCTCAAATCTGTGGAGGTACGCGTCTAGGTCGTCCTTCCTTTCATCAAACGCTACGAGCAGCTTGCTTGGGTTCAAGCGGAAGCCGTGATCTTCCCGTTCGCTGCTTTCAACTCTAGCTTGGACGGGGGTTTCACTTCGCTGTTGCAAGCGGAGCCGCTCGAGTTCCATTTCGTGCTGCCGCTGCCGTTCCCTTTCAGCCATTTCCGCTTCTCTTTCTTCTCTCGCCCTCTCAGCTGCCAACCTCTCTCTCTCCAACTCAGCTTCTTTTTCCGCTTTGGCTCTTTCGACCGCCAACCTCTCTTTTTCCAGCTCGGCTGCTTTTTCTTCTTTGGCTCTCTCTTTTTCTTCTTTTTCCTTCTGGGTGACCCACTTCCGTAGTTCGGCGCCAGAAAGACCCATCTTTTCACCAAGAGCAACTAACTTTTCGAGATCCATGGTGTCTCGCAAATAAAACCTTGCCGCGTGCAAAAAGTATCTGCCTAGATCAGTCTATCGGAGCACTCCCCTGCACTCGTTAACGAGAACACTGAACAACACACAAAATCCTTCCGATAGCACTATCAACAACTCGAGGCTCTTTCTCACTACTTTGGACACACTGTGCACCAAAAGGTCCTGTCTCGGACGCCAGATTAATTGTCACACAGGTCCCGTTATTAGGGAGGCGATCGCCGGGCTAATTCCAAGAGCCGAAGTATCGGCCCCCCCGAACCGCACCACGAAAGCGTGGACAATTTAGAAGTGGTCCTTTTTGGCGCGCCAGCGGACGCCGGCTGTGGCCCAAAGAACAAGTCAGAGCCGAGAGTTGATAAACAAACAAATTATATTCTCAATACTGGCAGATCGAAAACAATACATAAAAATGCACACTCCACACTAGTTACATACAATATGTCACCAATCAAACCAATCAATCAACGTACTACACAATACAATCAGCCACACTTGAAACAACGGACACGGACAACAGTACGCACTACAATGCAGTCGCATGCATTGAACAACCAAGACACTTAAAGACTAAAGAGATAGAAAACCTATCCAGCCCAAAGTTCTTGGAACAAAAGTCTGGATGATACTCTCCCGAGAATCACTCACTCAAAGTCCAGCGTTGTTGTCGTTCCGCTGTCCCCTGAAGTTTCTCTTCCAGGAAACCTCGCGTCCTCAAATGGCCACTCTCCAAGCTTCAAACTTCTTCGCCGGAAATCCGTCGGCTTCACACACGCAGCTGTTGCCCGCGTCTTCGCTCGATAGCGGTAAACCTACGCTCTTGTCTGTAGCTCGAGCCGTCCCTACGGACCAAGACCTTCGCCGACTACACGGCGGAATCCCTACGCACTCTGGCGCTCACTTCCGTCTCCTCCTGTTCTGTCACTACGGGCAGAACCTTCGCCGACTACACGGCGGAATCCCTACGCGCTCTGGCGCTCACTTCCGTCTCCTCCTCCTTTCTCGTCTCGGCCGCTCGATTAAATACCTTCCGCGCCACCTTCCAGAACGTTCTCCTCATTTCGTCGGCGCGATGCGCAGCGAAGGCTGGGAAGAGGCGAGACGGTTTGTCTGCCCTCCGCGTCGGATGACTCAGCTCGGCGTGGCCACGCCTCCTTCGTTCTAGAAATATCTCGGGCTTGCTGGGCCGCCGATGTGGGGTGAGGAGGTTCGTCTGCGACGCCACTCTTCCGCGGGGAGGGCGCGCGCCCGGGAGCCTTGGATGTTTGTTTTCTCTCTTTTTTTTTCTTTTGACCTCGCGGCGTTTCTTCCGCCCGTTGTCGCAAAAATTTGGCGGCGCGCTCATTTTTAGCGCTCGTTCTGTGACAACGGGAATACGCCGAATCGGGGAGTACAAGGTGATATGGGATGGACTTCATTTGAGGGCAGGGAAGTTAGCAGGAAGATAAAATTTGAGAAGCGATTGAGAGAATCGAGGGAGGAGCGTTGGGCTAGGAAGGTATTCAGCTACTTGTACATGAAAAATGTCGATACAAAATGGAGGACGCGAACCAGAAAATTCACTGGTGAATACTAAGAAAACAACAGGTGTAAAAACTAAAAAGAACTATCGGTTAAGAAGAAAGTGAAGGAAATGGAGACTGACATGTGGAGAGTTGGCATGATTAAGAAGTCTGCACTAGAGATCTATCGAACTTTCAAGTAGTAAATTGCCAAGCAAATAATATATGATAATACTCGGGGTAGTTCTCTACTGTTTGAGGCCAGGACAGGAGTATTACGAGCCAAGAAATATCGGGCCAATTACGAAGGGGTAGATGCGGTATGCTGTGCATGTGGAGCAGAAGAGGAAACTGCTGAACACTTGATAATATTCTGTAAAGCGCTTCACACTATAGTTCAGGATGATGGCACAGACTTTTTCAAAGCACTGGGGTTTAGGGACATAGAGGGCAAAATAGACTTTAAGCAGGTAGAAGTAACTAGAAGGAGGTTATCTGATTGGTGGCTAAAGGCAAGGCACGAGTGAAAAAGAAACCCTTCACTGCAAAGTGCGAGTTCTCAACCTCACAATTTAAAGGAAAAAATCAATCTAATTTTTGGTTCACTAATCATTACGACTCTGTGGCGTTAGCCACCGCCCGATCTAAATGGTACAGCCATATCAATCCATCCCATCCATCCATCCATCCGTTAACTGTTTGCACGTTTTCGACAGTTTGGTCAGGCGCGCTTGTCCTCGTTTTTTTATTCCAGTGGCACTCTAACACTAATTCTTCTGTATGCACTCTCATGGCGCGAAAACAGTCATTGCTTTGTCCCGGGGTGCACTACAGACTACAAGTCAGGTTGTTCGGCGTTACAAAGGACGAAGCTCTGCGCAGTAACGGAGAGTGGTCTCGTGCGCTGACAAGCTGCTTTAAAAAAACTTGGCTGTGTGCAAGTGCACTTCGGCGAGAAGTACATATCCCGGCACTTCGAGCTCACTGTTAACGGCGAAATAATATGCATTCTAAGGGTTGGCACATAGGCGTGATTGCCGTTCAGGGGGCGGAGGCGCAGGTTCGTTGCAGTGCGCCCCCTCCCTATTATTCAGTGTATGAGGCAGAATAGGCATCCCCCCTTTTCGATTACTTAAAAAGTGCTCCGCCACCTAGTCAATGTATAGAGTAGATTTAGCGCCCCCCTCACAGGTGACTATAGGGGGGAGGGCACAACATGGTCAACATGGTCCGAGCCTCACCAAACATGGTCAACAGCACAACATGGTCCGAGCCTCACCAATCAAGTGAACAAGTTTTTTTCTGTTCACCCATTTACGTGTTTATGCAAAAGCACTCCACTAGGAGCGAGCATCTTCCCATGAAAAGAGGAAGTACCTGAAGTTCCGGCGCGCGACCATTTATTAAGAATGCATTGTACTAAACAGAGTGTGTCTCTACTCGGAAATGCGTTGTATGACAAGTATGCAGAAAATAAAACGTCTTCATCTAGATACCGCTCATGATTCTCGTCTCTGAGTTTGACGTTACGACGGATGGGCCTTTATTTACAGATTAGTGTTTGAGGAAATGATGGTTCACCGTGGAAGGTGTTAAAACATCTGGCTAACAACTTAGTTCATCGTTCCACTCTTCTCCCACTCCACATCAATAAAATATTTCAGTGCCGTTACGCGCTCACTTTCAGCACCCTGCAGACATTTCAGTTCAGTCGCGCACCCGCATAGGCATCATGTGATTCCGGAAGCTTATTAACATATTTTCTCGGCCGTAATTTTAAACCATGCACGATCAGCAAAATATATTTTAAATGTTTCGCATTGCCCACGCGCGTGGTTGATTCTCGTCTCTGCGCAGCGCTTCGCCAGCTTTGGTGACGTGGATGGATTGATATGGCTGTACCCTTTACATCGATGTACCCTTTGATGGCTGCACCCTTTTTTTAGGTGGCGCTACCCTTTACGGCGATGGCTAACGCCACCAAATCGTAATATTCACTGAACCAAAAACTAGATTTATCTTTTTTATTCCTTTAAATAGTGAGGTTGAGGATTGGTACTTTGCACTGAAGGGTTTATTTTCACTCGTGCCTTGACTTTAGCCGCCAAGCGGATAACCTCCTTCTAGCTAAATCTACCCGCTTAAAGTGTATTTTGCCCTCCTTGTTTTCGCCATCATCCAGAACTATAGGGTGAAGCCCTCCACAGACCATACTCAAGTGTTCAGCAGATTCCTCTTCCTCTCCACACGCACTGCATACCGTGTCTACTCCTTCGTATTTGGCCCGATATATTCTGGTTCGCAATACTGCCGTCCTCTCCTCAAACAGTAGAGATCTACCCCGAGTATTATCATAGATTTTTTCCTTGGCGATTTCCTGCTTAAATGTTCGATAGATTTCTAGTGCGGACTTTTTAATCATGTCCATTCTCCACACAACGGTATCAGCTTCCTTCAACTTCTGCTTAACCAATATTTCTTTTTGGTTTGCCCCCCCCCCCTGCTGTTTTCTAGGTATTTACCAGTCAATTTTCGGGTTCGCTTCCTTCATTTTGTATCGACATTTTTCATGTACAAGAATCTGAAAACCTTCCTTGCCCAACATTCCCCCCCCCCATTCCTCTCAATCGCTCATCACATTTTATCTTGCTGCCAGCTTCTCTGCCCTCAAATGATATCCATCCCATATCACCTTGTACTCCCTGATTTGGTGTATTCCCGTGAGATCCTAAAGCAAGCCTACCTATTCCACGTTGCTAAATTTCATATCTTCCTTGAACTTCTGATCTCATGCACAAGACCGTATTTTCGAATGTCAGACAAGGAACCATGACCCCTTTTCATATTCCTCTCAAAACATCATACCTATTGTAATTCCACAGTGCCCTGTTTTTTATCACCACTGCATTCCTGTTACCTTGAGTCGTCCCGCATATTTCGTGTTCCCTTAGGTACTTGGTCCCATTGCTTATCCATACGCCAAGATATTTGTATTTATCTGTTATATCTAGCGTGACCTCCTGTATTCGAAGCTCACTGCCTTCATTATCAAAAATCATAGCTGTTGTTTTTTTTAACGAATCTGAAATCTAACCTATCTCCCTCATTACCGCAGATGTCCATCAATCTCAGCAAATCTTTCTTGTTGTGGGCCATTAGCGTTATATCATCTACGTGCACCAATGCTGGTAGTACCTGTTCAATGAGTTTTCTTTGTTTGACGAAAGAGAGATTGAAGCCAATTCCACTTCCCTCTAATTTGGCCTCTAATCCTTGTAGGTCCGTCATGAATAACAAGGGTGAAAGAGCATACCCCTGCCAAAGCCCTCGTTTTAACCCTGCGGGCGTGGATACCTGTTTTTCCCTCTTTATAACTGTCTTGTTACCTTTATAGATATCCTATAAACATTAGTGAATCCATCTCCACTTCTAGTGTGTCCAGTATTCCCCACACGTCCTAGCCAACCACGCTATCCTACACTTCCTTGATATCCGAAAATGCTAGCCACAGAGGCCTGTGCTCTTTTTCTGCTATTTCGATGCACTACGTCAGTGCGAACAGATTGTCTTCCAACCTCCTGTGTTACCGAAACCCATTCTGCAGTTCCCCCAGCAGCCTTTCATCCTCTATCCATGCCTGCAGTCTTTCTTTTATAATCTGCATCGCCAACCTGTAGACCACTGATGTCACTGTTAGAGGACGGTAGTTGTTTATGTCAGCTTTGTCCCCCTTTCCTTTATGGATCATCCATATCATGCTAGGTTTCCATCCATCGGGGACTTCACCATCGATTATTGTTCTGCTCACTGCCTCTCTCAGTGTCTGTTTAGACTTCGGACCCAACGTCTTTATCAGCATAATTGTAATGCCATCTGGGCCTGTTTATGTAGTACTAGTAACCATTTCCTCAGCCCTTACCCACTCTTGTTGTGAAAATGAAGCCATTGCGTCACTTGACCCATCTCTTGTCTATTGTTGTGCATAAGGCAATTCTTTGTTGAAATTTTTCATGGATACTTGTTTTTCCCACTTTGTAACTACCTTGTTACTTTTATAGATTTCCTTTAAAAGATTAGTGACTCCATCTTCCACACCTTGTTTGTCCAGTATTCCCTCGTTTGCCTCACAACTGCTTCCAGCTTGCGTCCTGGGAACGTCCCTACTGCAACCCTCTTCACACCTCTTACCCTCTCTTTGATTTCTTCTGCGCATCGGCTTAATTGGAGTCCCTAGCGATTTTCACGTGCTGTGACTTTTTAGCTGGAGCGTCCTGCACCTGGGGGCTACTTGCACCTGTGACGCCGGCTGCTTTGTTCCGTCCCAGCCCCACCACTACCTCGCTGAAGCTGGGCCTTGCGACAGTTGAACCGGCTAAACCTGTTTTTTTTTCAAACTTGCTTGCTCTTCCTTGTCCACCGTTCTGGTTGCCGGTTCCCTATTGTTCTCTCCGTAGGCCGCTTCTTTGTTCAGCACTTGTAGACGCCCTCGAAATCTTAATGTATTGTGTAAAGTGGCAGACGAGTGGAACGATCAAGTAAGTTGTGAGCCATTGCTTGCAATACCTTCCGAGACAAATTATCATTTCCTTAAGCACTCATCTGCAAATAAAGCCCCATCATTCCTAACGTCAAACTCAAAGACAAGAAACACGGGCTGTATATGGATGCAGTGCACTGGTGACACAACGTTTCCGAGTAGTGGCTCGCTATCTGTTTACAACAATACATTCCTAATAAGTGGTCGCACGTGTTTTCTAGCAGAAAAAAGTGTTTTATAGTTCGCAAGCGCCCCAAAAAGCCTTTTCCCTTGGAGTGAGAGCTTAGGTGACGCGCCTAAGCTTCAGGCACTTCGATTATTCGCGGGAAACTGGTCGCTTCTTGCGGAGTGCCTTCGTGTAAAGACGCAAAAAGTTGAGCAGAAAAAACTTGTTCACTTTATTGGTGAGGCTTGGGCCATGTTGTGCGACGCCCAGTGTGACATATTTTTGTCCTATCAGGTAACAAGCTGTTTCAAGCTGTCACTGCGGAGCTCGGTTTAGCTAAACCACCTTGAAAAAAAGATTTCGAGGGCGTCTACAAATGCAAAAGCTTCTCCGAAAGGCCTACTTATAGTATAGTGCACTAGAATATGGGGTAGTCTGTTCAGGCAGGAGCCGTGGCTGCCGCAGTTGGTATCGACCACCGCGAATTGGCGCCACCTTATTGAATATATTGAATACATATTGAAGGTAAACAAAGCTTGAGTAAGCGTTCCAGCGAATCTGCAGTCACTGTAGTGTTCGCCACCTCGAGTTCGTAGTCAGAAGGAAGGTCCATCGATGAACCTGAATCATAGGTCTCATTGTCAACACATGGTGCTAATTTTTTTTTTGAGATGGTACATTCGACCGCCGAGCTCTTCCGCTTTCTCGGAGGTGTAGGATGCGGCACTTTCTTTGATAAGTAGCTTGGAGCGTTGTGCAGTAACATCGGCACAGCATCAAGCGTTAACTCTGATCTCCTACGTGGTACGCGAATTTCTTCGCCGTTTATAACGTTCACGTAGTCTCCGAGAACACATGAAGGCTCGAAGTTTAGCGAAGTGTAGCGCCGTCTTCGGATGCAGCAAAAAGCGACAGCTGCTCACCTTTTTTTCCAATGGTATACCCTGTTTCGCACCTAGGTGCAAAGCAGTGTCGTTGCCTTCGATGACTCAACATTGGCTCACTGTCACGTAGCCAGAAAATACATTCTCAGAAAAACTTTCGTTAAGCGGTACGAACACAAGCAACAGGTCACTAAATAGCCCCCGAAAAGGCACAGCGGCGCGGAACTGACAACCCTGCCTGCACACGCTACGGCACGCCGCCTTGAAAACCGGTTTTTGCCCATGTAAGCCGGATCACACGATGCATGGCGAGAAAGGGTGCCTGAACACACTACCCCAAATTCTAGTACGCTATAACACTACCCCATATTCTAGTACACTATACCCATAGGCGTCCGCACGAGGGGGGCAGAGGTAGCGCGCGCCCCTCCCCCTAGTCAACTGAGAGGGGGTTGCTAATTCTGCTCTATACATTTACGAGGCATCGGGGCACTCTTTTGGTAATCTAAAAGGGGGGTGCAACATCTGCCTCATACACTGATTTAATGGGAGGGGGCACCCTGCAATGAACCTTCGCTCCCCCCACTGAACGACAAGCATGCCTATGGGCTTACCACTTTCAATACGGACAAATTTGCCATTCACAATGAGCTCGAAGTGCCGGGAGATGTACCTCGCACACAGCCGAGTTTTCTTGAAGCAGCTTGCCAGCACGTGGTATCGCTCTCCGCCACTGCATGGAGCTTCGTCCTTTGGAACGCCGAACAACCTGACCTTTAGACTGTAGTGCACCCCGGAACCAAGCAATGACTTCGTTTTCGTGCCGTGAAAGTGCACGCAGAGCCGTTGGTGTGAGAGTGCCACATCAATAAAAAATGAAGGCGAAGGCGCCCGACGAATCTGTCGGAAACGTGCAAACAACGTATGGATGGATGGATTTATGTGACTGCACCCTTCAAAACGGGAGGCGGCTAACGCCACCGAACCTTATGGATGGATGGGTTGATATGGCTGTACTCTTTAGATCGGCTGGTGGCTCACGCCACCAAGCTGTTATACTTAGTGAACCAAAAACTAGATCTTTTTAACCATTAGTATTGAGGTTTTGCAGTGAAATGTTTAGTTTTCACTCTTGCTTTGACTTTAGCCACTAATCAGATAACCTCCTTCTGTTATTTCTACCCGCTTAAAGTCTATTTGGCACTGCGGGTCCCTAAACCCCAGTGCTTTGAAAAACTCTGCGCCATCATCCTAATTTATGAGTGAAGCCCTTTACAGACCATTATCAAGTGTTCGGCACTTTCCTCTCCACACGCACTGCATACTGCGTCTACCCCTTCGTATTCGGCCCAAAATGTCTTGGCTCGTAATGCTCCCGTCCTGACCTAGAACAGTAAAGAACTACCCCGAGTATTATCATAGATCCTTTCCTTGGCAATTTCCTGCTTAACATTTCGATAGATCTCCAGTGCAGACTTCTTAACCATGCCAAGTTTCCACGTATCAGTCTCAGCTTTTTTCGCGTTTTTCATAGCCGATAATAGTTTTTGTTTTTGGCTTCCTGCTGTTTTATAAGTATTTACGAGTCGCTTTTCTGGTTCGCTTCCTCGAATTCGTATCGACATTCTTTATGTACAAGTAGCTAAATACCTTCCTAGACCAACGTTCCTCCCACAATTCTCTCAATGGCTTCTCAAACTTTATCTTGCTGCTAGCTTCGCTGCCCTCAAATGATGTCCATCCCATATCACCTTGTACTCCCTGATTTGGTGTATTCCCGTGAGCTCCTAAGGCAAGCTTTCATATTCCACGTTGGTTAATTTCTAATCTTGCTTGAACTGCTGATCTCATGCACAAGACCACATTATCAATCGTCAGACCAAGAACCATGAACCATTTTTATACTCCTCTCCCAACATCATACCTATTGTAATTCCACAGTGCCTTGTCTTTCATTCCCGCTCCATTTTTGTTACCTTTAGTCGTCACGTATATTTCGTGTTCCCTTAGGTACTCGGTCCCTAAACTTAACCATTCGCCCAGATATTTGCATTTATCTGTTATCTCTAGTGTGACCTCCTGTATTCTAAGCTCACTACCTTTATTATCATTAAAAATAAAGACTGCTGATTTTTATTTACTGAATCTGAAATCTAACCCATCTCCCTCATTACCGCAGATGTCCATCAATCTCTGCAGATGTCACTTGTTGTCGCCCATTAGCACTTTATTATCTGCGTGCATCAATGCTGCTAGTGCCTGTTCAATGAGATTTTCTTGTTTGATGAAAGAGAGGTTGAAGCCAAGTCCACTTCCCTCTATATTGGCCTCTAATACTTGTAGGTACGTCATAAATAACAAAGGTGACAGACGACACCCCTGCCTAAGCTCCTGTTTCACCTGTGTGGGCTTGGATACCTGTTTTTCTCACTTTATACCTACCTTGTAACTTTTATAGGTTTCCTTTAAAATATCAGTGACTCCATCTTCCACACCTAGTTTGTCCAGTATTCCCCACAAGTTCTATTGAACCACGCTATCTTACACTCCCTCGATATCCAAAAATTCTAGCCACAGAGGCCTGTGATTCATTTCTACTATTTCGATGCACTGCGTCAGTTAGAACAGATTGTCTTCCAACCTCCTGTGTTTCCGAAACCCATTCTGCAGTTCCTCCAGCACCCCCCCACCTCCTGTGTTTCCGAAACCCAATCTGCAGTTCCCCCAGCACCCCATCATCCTCTATCCATGCCTGCAGTCTTTCCTTTATAATCTGCATCGCCAACATGTAGACCAATGATGTCACTGTTAGAGGACGGTAGTTGTTTTTGCCAGCTTTTTCCTTCTTTTATTTATAGATCATGCTCATCTTAATAATTTTTCATCCATTGGGGACTTCATCATTGATTATGATTTTGCTCACTGCCTCTCTCAAAGTCTGCTTAGGCTTCGGACTCAATGTCTTAATCAGCCTAATTCGAATGCCATCTGGGCCTGTTGATGTACAACTAGGAACCCTCTTTTCAGCCCTTTCCCACTCTCTTTGTGAAAATTGAACCATTGCGCCACTTGATTCATCGTTGTCTAGTGTAGTCTGTAAAGCACTTCTTTGTTAAAATGTTTCTGTCACCCGTGTTCTTATGTATTGAATAGCTTCGTCCCCTTCTAGCCTAGCAGCTTGACCTAGAGTTATAAACCTCTGTTCTAGGCTCGTCTCATTTCTTAGAGAGTTTAGATGGTTCCAAAATTTTGCAGCTGCCTTTCTATCCTTTTTATGTTTTTCTGCCAGCCACTGAGCCCTTTTCTTCTAATCTTTTCACTGATCAGAAGGAATGCTTCCTTTCTACAGCTTAGAAACATGTCCCATTTTCTTTCAACATCATCTGTCGGTTCACCCCGCTGCTTAGCATGTCTGTGTTCCCTAGAGGCTTCCTGACGTTTTGCTATGACTCACTTAACTTCCTCATTCCCCCAACTCTTGGGTTTGTGTCTTTTTTTCCGGGGTGACTTGTCACGTGCCTTAGCAAGCTCTAGCTCGAACAATCTAATTAGATTCGTGTATGTCTAGACTGTTTTATTATCCTCAGTGATTACTTTTTAAATTGGTTTAGTAGCTATTTCTATTTACCTTTCTGAATAATAATTTTCCTGTAGTTGCTCACCTTGTCTCCTTCCCACTTACACTGCTCTTCCAAAACTTATCTTGATACGTTTGTGATCACTACCCAGACTTCTGGAGCCACATTCATCTATGTTCCCCTGAGCCTATCATACATCTAATGCCCTGAGCCTATCATACATCGTGCGCGACATCAGTGCATAATCTATCATCGACTGCAGCCTTCCTACCTCCCATGTTATTTGCTCTTCACACTTCTCGGTACTGTTGCAAATGATCAAATCATGCCTTTCAAACATATCCATGATCATTTTGCCTGTTGGGTCGATATACCCATCTATATATTCTATGTGCGCATTCATATCCCCTAGTATAATTATCTCGCTATCTTCTCCTAATTCCTCAATGTCCTTAGATATACAGTCTACCATTGTCTGGTTTTCCTCTCTGGCCTTTCGTCCCGTCCGCATGTACACCAAACCAAGGAGTGTGAATTGCCCTGCCACTTTTCGTTTTAGTCACAAATGTTCAATGCACTCCTGCTCGACCCTTTGCAAGTCTTTACTTTTATGAATGAAAGCCCCAATAACATCCCCCTTTTTGCTACCTCCTTTTAAATTGCAATGTTCCCACGCGTAGTTCGAATTGTTAGGAGATTGTTCGATGTCTTTAAGATGTGTTTTTACAAAACCGTATACCATCGGCCTCTCCTCCCTTAGCTGTTCTTCTATCTTTTCCCACTTCAGCCTGTTTCTGCCACCCTGCAAGTTAATATACCCTATGTCTGAAATGACTCGGCCCTCGTGGCTACGTCTTCTTGTGTCCCGGGCTCAACCTATCTTAGATACTGGTGCCACTTTGAAATCATATCTTCCCATACCACCTGTCGAAAAGTCTCCCTTGTTGTTTCCTCGTTACTAGCTATCCTGCACCCCGAAGGGCCCACGTGCCCCCCAAGAAAGCTACTGCGCGTCCTGCAAGTCGCCAACACACCTCATGACCTAGCCGCCCATCGAAGTGAATTCTGTCTCATTGAAAACCACCCCACCTATGCACCTCTCTGTTTATTTCCACTACCTCAAACCCTTTCTGTCGACTCATCCGCCATATCTCTTGGTTTGCGTTGACAACCATTCTTTGCAGATTGCCGTCACGCACTGGTACCTCCGGTATGGTGCATGTCACTACCTGTACCTGAGGAGAAGTGGCGCGCATGTCATCGACCCCTTTCCACAGTGTGGTCACTAGTCCTGCCGTATCTTCATTTAAGACATCGTCTAAACTGCCTGAAACTATCACGAGGCTTCATCTATCAGCTGTAGTTTTAAGTTTTGCACTCGCTTGCCTCATGACTGCTTCCAGCTTGCGTCCTGGGAACGTTCTTACTTCAAACCCTCTTGTCACCACTTACCCTCTCTTTGATTGCTTCTGCACATCGTCTGAAATTCGAATCCCCGGCGATTATCACGTGCTGTGACTTTTCAACTGGAGCGTCCTGCACCTCGGGGTTTCTTGCCCCTGTGGCGACGACTGTTTTGTCCCTTCCTAGGTCCACCACTACTTCGCTGCAGCTGGGTCTTGTGAACATTGAACCGGCTGAACTTGTTTTTTTTCAAACGTGCTTCGTCTTTCTTCTGCGCCGTTCTGGTTACTGGTGCCCTACTGTTCTCTCCATCAGCCGTTCCTTTGTTCACCTTTGCTAGACCGCTGCGGCGGACTTCAGGATTTCTCCCATAGCTCTCGTTTTCTCTTGCTCTAAAGCCAACGCAGTCTACAGCTCGGTGATTCTCATCAGCAGTTCACTCTGGGCAACCATCATTTTCTCCATTTTTTCCTCGACCCCACATTGCCTACCCTTGGCGTACGCCTCTTTCGCATTCACGTCCGCACTTGGGTCCATTTTCAAACTCACCCCGCATCCTGAACTCTTTACACCTCATTTATTCTTGTCTTTCTGACACCAATTGTCCTTATGAATTGTCGCACTCGATAATTACCAAGCACTACGTATGACAAACCCAGCCCTACAAAAAAGGGGAAACTCGAAGCTTTCGGTGACGTGCAAACGTGTGCCAGTGCCACCTGGCGGTTTCCTCTCAAGGCGTTACACACTAGCCGGCGCGTTTATCACTCTTCCATATTTTAGCCACTGTAAATGTTTTAAGATAAAGTCGCTAGAATGGGGAAGTGTGATGAACACGCCGCCTAGCGCGTAACGCCTTTGGAGGAAACCACAAGGAGACGCTGGCACACGTTTGCACGTTTGAACAAAGAAAACTAATTGATCAGGCACTACCAGCATTAATGTACGCAGATGATATAGTGCTAATGGCCAACAACAAGGAAGATTTGCAGAGATTGATGGACATCTGCGGTAATGAGGGAGATAGGTTAGATTTTAGATTCAGTAAGGAAAAATCAGCAGTCATGATTTTCAATGACAATGAAGGTAGTGAGCTTAGAATACAGGAGGTCACGCTAGAGATAACAGATAAATACAAATATCTGGGCGTATGGATAAGCAATGGGACCGAGTATCTGAGGGAACACGAAATATACGTGACGACTAAAGGTAACAGGAATGCAGCAGTCATGAAAAATAGGGCACTGTGGAATTACAATAGGTATGAAGTTGTGAGAGGAATATGGAAAGGGGTCATGGTTCCTGGGCTGACGTTCGGCAATGCGGTCTTGTGCATGAGATCAGAAGTTCAAGTAAGATTAGAAATTAAGCAACGTGGAATAGGTAGGCTTGCTTTGGGAGCTCACGGGAATACACCAAATCAGAGAATACAAGCTGGTATGGGATGGACATCATTTGAGGGCACGAAAGCTAGCAGCAAGATAAAATTTGAGAAGCGATTGAGAGAAATGGGGGAAGATCGTTGGCCTAGGAAGGTTTTCAGCTACTTGTACATGAAGAATGTCGATACAAAATGGAGGAAGCGAACCAAGAAGTTGACTGATAAATACTTAGAAAACAGCAGGTGGTCAAACCAAAAAGAACTATCGGTTAAGAAGAAAGTGAAGGAAACGGAGACTGACATGTGGAGAATTGGCATGATTAAGAAGTCCGCACTAGAGATCTATCGAAATTTTAAGCAGGAAATTGCCAAGGAAAGGGTCTATGATAATACTCGGGGTAGTTCTCTACTGTTTGAGGCCAGGACGGGAGTACTGCGAACCAAGACATATCGGGCCAAATACGAAGGGGTAGACACAGTATGCAGTGCGTGTGGAGAGGAAGAAGAAACTGCCGAACACTTGATAATGTTCTGTAAAGGGCTTCACCCTATAGTTCAGGATGATGGCGCAGAGTTTTTCAAAGCACTGGGGTTTAGGGACCGGGAGGGCAAAATAAACTTTAAGCGGGTAGACTTAACTAGAAGGAGGTTATCTGATTGGTGGCTAAAGTCAAGGCGCGAGTGAAAATTAAACTCTTCACTGCAAAATACGAATCCTCAAACTCACTTTTAAGGAAAAAAATAAATATAGTTTTTGGTTCAGTAGGTATTACGGCTTGGGGGCGCTAGCCACCGCCCGATCTAAAGGGTACAGCCATATCCATCCATCCATCCATCCATCCATCCATCCATCCACCCAAGGCGGCAATGTGCTGCGCAGAGACTGGAATCAACCACGCACGTGGGCAATGTGAAAGTTTTAAAATAAATTTTGTTGCTCGTGCAGGGTTTCAAATGGCGACTGAGGAAATATTTTAATTAGCTTCTGGAATCACAGGATGCCTTCACGGGTGCGCGAATCCACTGAAATGTCGACAGTGTGTCGTAAGTAAACGCGTGATGTCACTGAAACGTTTATTTGGTGTAAAGTGGCAGACGAGTAGAACGACAAAATAAGTTGTGAGCCACTGCTTGCAACATCTTCCAAGGCAAATTATCATTTCCTTAAGCACTAATCTGCAAATGAAGCCCAATCATTCGTAACGTCAAACTCGGAGACAAGAAACACGAGCTGTATCTGGATGCAGTGCACTGGTCACACAACGCTTCGAGTAGTGGCTCACTATCTGTTTACAAGAATACATTCTTAATAACTGGTCGCCCGTCTTTTCTAGCAGAAAAAAAGTGTTTTATAGTTCGCAAGCACCCCACAGAACACTTTCCTTTGGACTGAGAGCTTAGGTAACGCGCCTGAGCTTAAGGCACTTCTCTCATTCGCGGAAAGATGGTCGCTTCTTGCGGAGTGCCTTCGTGTAGAGACGCAAAAGTTTGAGCAGAAAAAACTTGTGCTGATTGGTGAGGCTCGGGCCATGTTGTGCGCAGCCCAGTGTGACATTTTTTTTGTCCTATCAGGTAACAAGCTGTTTCAAGCTGTCACTGCGGAACTCGGTGTAGCTAAGCCGCTTTGAAAAATAGATTTCGAGGGCGTCTATTCCCGAAGAGCTTCTCCGAAAGGCCTACCCATAGTATAGTGTACAAGAATATGGTGTAGTGTTTTCAGGGAGGAGCAGTGGCTGCCGCAGTTGGTATTGAAAGCCGCGAGATGACGCCACCTTATCGAATATATTGGATATATAGTGAAGGTAAACAAAGCTTTAGTAGGCGTTCCAGCGAAGCTGCAGTCACTGTAGTGTTTGCCACCTCGGTTTTGTAGTCAGCAAAAAGGTCCATTGATGAACCTGAATCAGTAGTCTCATCGTCAATACACGGTGCTAGTTTGCTTGGAGATGGTAGATTCGACCACCGAGCTCTTCCGCTTTCTCGGAAGTGTGAGATGCGGCGCTTTCTTTGATAAGTAGCTTGGATCGTAGTGCAGTAACATCGGCACGGCATCCGGCGTTAACTCTGGTCTCCTACGTGGTACGCGAATTTCTTCGCCATGTATAACGTGCACGTATTCCCCGAGAACACATGAAGGCTCGAAGTGTAGCTTACATACAGAGCACCTTTCGTTCAAGGTCCCATCCTCTCGATGTAAATTCTGTTCCCAAACCTTCCTCCACGCGCCGTCTTCGGATGCAGCAAAAAGCGACAGCTGCTCACCTTTTTTTCCAATGGTATACCCTGTTTCGCACATAGGTGAAAAGCAGTGTCGTTGCCGCCGATGACTCAACATTGGCTCACTGTCACGTGGCCAGCAAAAACATTGCCCGCAAAACTTTTGTTAAGCGGCGTGAACGCAAGCAACAGGTCACTAAACGCACCCGAGAAGGCACAGGGGCGCGGAGCTGACAATAGGGAGTTTTAGTGCTGGGTACGCAGGCGGCTTGCGTACGCAGGACGATGGGGCGGCGGTATTGCGCATGCGCGAAGCCCCAAACAGATGCGTCGCAAGATCGCTGGGGCGATGGGGCGAGGCGTCTGTGCGCCCATAAAACAACGCTGCCACTACTGGCCACCTAGCGGAGATAAGCTGCACCGGCGCACATGCTGGCGCATCATGTTACCTTCACGGCGAGCAAAGCCGAGGCTGGCCAGATCAACCACTTTGACATTTGAGTTTAAGCGCAAATATTATAGTGGCTAGCCACTATACAAATAGCATGACACAAAGGCGCGAAATCTCGGACAGTATGGATCGGCCGCCTTGTAAGGTCCACCTTCGCAAGAACTCACAGTATCCGCACTGCGGATACTCTAGCCGTCAAGTTAAAGTAAGCCAAAGTGCGAGCACTTACAGCGATTACATGGTTTCAGCCAGATTACCAAAGCTAGAATGGCCTGAAACATAGAAACTAAATATATGCCAGCCCCGACCAGCTGAATAGGTGGCGCCATCTAGCGCAGCTATATTGAAACAGACATACACAACATTGTTATTGCAGAAACGTTGTGCATTGTACATCTGATGCAAAAACTGCGCAGCGACAATATTACAAATGAGTAACGTTTTTATTTGTTTTCATCTCAAAAAGATTACGCGTAAGCTAACAAGTTCATGACTTTGTTTGCACGAAGTGTCACAAGATGTCGACACTGTCATTGTAGTAACCTTGTATTTTTCACTTTTTTCGTATACCAGGATACTGTACACGATTAAAAAGTGTCCTGATCACTATGTATGTTTAATTTTACATTTTCAATCATAAAAATAATTAAATAATACTTACGCGACAAGACGCTATGGCGCTGCGAGCACGTGTGACCTTTGTGCGGCTTGCGTTTGCGTGCGTGCCACCGTGGCGCCAACTAAAAGGCATTCCGGTTGGGTATGGGTTGGGCACGCAACGCCGCGCGCTCCCAAGCCCGCATCGCCCCAAGAGAATGCGTACCCAGCACTAAAACTACCTAATACTGCCAGCCCATGCTACGGCACCCCGCATTGAAAAGCGGTTTTTGTCCACGTGGGCCGTTTAACCTGATGCATGGCGAGAGAGGGTGCCTAAACACACTACCCCAAATTCTAGTACACTATAACACTACCCCATGTTCTAGTACACTATACCCATAGGCGTCCGCACGAGGGGGGAAGAGGAAGTGGGTGCCCCCCCCCCTGGTCACCTGGGAAGGGGGTGCTGATTCTGCTCTTTACATTTATTAGGCGTCGGGGCACTCTTTTGGTAATCTAAAAGGGGGGTGTAACATCTACCTCATACACGGATTTAATAGGGGGGGTACCCTGCATTGAAACTTCTCGCCCCCCTGAACGGCAAGCACGCCTATGGGCTTACCTCTTTTAATGCGGACAGTTTCGCCATTCACAGTGAGCTCGAAGTGCCCGGAGATGTGCCTCGCGCACAGCCGAGTTTTCTTGAAGCAGCTTGCCAGCATATGGTATCGCTCTCCACTACTGCGTAGAGCTTCGTCGTTTGGAAGGCCGAACAACGTGACTTTGTGCCTGTAGTGCACCCCGAGACGAAGCAATGACTTCGTTTTCGTGCCATGAGAGTGCATGCAGAGCCATTGGTGTGAGAGTGCCACCGCAATATAAAAAATGAAGATGAACGCGCCCGACGAAACTGTCGAAACGTGCAAACAACGTATGGATGTATGGATTTATGTGACTGTACCCTTTAGACGGGTGGCGGCTAACGTCACCGAACTGTATGGATGGATGGATTGATATAGCTGTACTCTTTAGATCGGCTGGTGGCTAACGCCACCAAGCTTCAACTCTTAGTGAACCAAATACTAGATCTTTTTTTTTTCATTAAGTAGTGAGGATAAGGACTCTTACTTTGGAGTGCACGGTTTAATTTTCACTCTTGCTTTGACTTTAGCCACCAATCAGATAACCTCCTTCTAGTTAATTCTACCCGCATAAAGTCGATTTTCCCTCTGGGTCCCTAAACCCCAGTACTTTAAAAAGTCAGCGCATCATCCTCAACTATAGGGTGAAGCCCTTTACAGACCATTATCAAGTGTTCGGCAGTTTCCTCCTCCTCTTCATACGCACTGCATACCGTGTCTACCCCTTCGTATTTGGCCCAATATGTCTTGGCTCGTATTACTTCCGTCATCGCCTCTAACAGTACAGAACTACCCCGAGTATTATTACAGATCCTTTCCTTGAAACTTTCCTGCATAAAAGCTCGATAGATCTATAGTGTAGACTTTTTAAATATGCCGATTCTCTACATACCGGTCTCAGCTTCCTTCACCTTCTTCTTAGCCGATAATTCTTTTTGGGTTGACTTCCTGCAGATTTTTAAGTATTTACCAGTCAATTTTTTGGTTTGCTTCCTCCATATTGTATCGAAATTCTTCACGTTTAAGTAGCTGACTACCTTACCGGCCCAACGCTCCTCGCCCAATTTTCTGAATCGCTTCTCAAATTTTATCTTGCTGCTAGCTTCCCTGCCCTCAAATGATATCCATCCCATATCACCTTGTACTCCCTGATTTGGTGTATTCCCGTGAGCTCCTAAAGCAAGCCTACCTATTCCACGTTGCTAAATTTCATATCTTCCTTGAACTTCTGATCTCATGTACAAGACCGTATTTTCGCGCCATCACCTCTGCGCCATCACCTGACCTCTGCGCCATCTGAACCTCTGCGCCATCAACCTGAACTACAGGTTGAAGCCCTTTACAGACCATTATCAAGTGTTCGGCAGTTTCCTCTTCCTCTTCATACGCACTGCATACTGTTTCTACCCCTTCGTATTTGGCCCGATATGTCTTAGCTCGCAATACTCCCGTCCTGGCCTCAAACAGTAGAGAACCACCCTGAGTATTATCATAGATACTTTCCTAGGCGATTTACTGCTTAAAAATTCCATAAATCTCAAGTGAGGACTTCTTAATCATGCTGATTCTCCACATATTGGTCTCAGCTTCCTTCACTTTCTTCTTAACCAATCAATCTTTTTGGTTCAGCCCCCTGCTGTTTTTTAAGTATTTACCAGTCGATTTTCTGGTTTGCTTCCTTCATTTTGTATTGACATTCTTTATGCAAAAGTAGCTGAATACCTGCCTAGCCCAACGGTCCTCCCCCATTTCTCTCAATCACTTCTCAAATTTTATCTTGCTGCTAGCTTCCTGCCCTAAAATGATGTCCATCCCATATCACCTTGTACTCCCTGATTTGGTGTATTCCCGTGAGCTCCTAAGGCAAGCTTTCATATTCCACGTTGCTTCATTTCTAATCTTGCTTGAACTTCTGATCTCATGCACAAGACCTCATTGCCAAACGTCAGACCAGGAAACATGACCCCTTTCGATATTCCTCTCACAACATCATACCTATTGTAATTCCACAGTGCCCTATTTTTCATCACTGCTGCATTCCTGTTACCTTTAGTCGTCAGATATATTTCTTGTTCTCTTAGGTACTCGGTCCCATTGCTTATTCATACGCCCCGATATTTGTATTTATCTGTTATCCCTACCGTGACGTCCTGTATTCTAAGCTCACTGCCTTCATTATCATTAAAAATCATGACTGCTGATTTTTCCTTATTGAATCTAAAATCTAACCTATCTCCCTCATTACCGCAGATGTCCATCCATCTCTGCAAATGTTCCTGTTGTCGGCCATTACCACTATATCATCTGCGTACATCGATGCTGGTAGTGCCTGTTCAATGAGTTTTTCTTGTTTGATGAAAGAGAGGTTGAAGCCAAGTCTACTTTCCTCTATATTGGCCTCTAATTTTTGTAGGTACGTCATGAATAACAAGGGTGACAGAGGACATCCCTGCCTAAGCCCCCGTTTCACCTGTGTGGGCTTGGATACCTGTTTTTCCACTTTATAACTACCTTGTTACTTTTATAGGTTCCCTTTAAAAGATTAGTGACTCCATCTTCCACACCTAGTTTGTCCAGTATTCCCCACAAGTCCTATTGAACCACGTTATCTTACACTCCCTCGATATCCAAAAATGCTAGCCACAGAGGCCTGTGATTCTTTTCTACTATTTCGATTCACTGCGTCAGCCAGAACAGATTGTCTTCCAACCTCCTGTGTTTTCGAAATCCATTCTGCAGTTCCCCCAGCACCCCCTCATCTTTTATCCATGCCTGCAGTCTTTCCTTGATAATCTGCATTGCCAACCTGTAGACCTCTGATGTCACTGTTACAGGACGGTAGTTGTTTACGCCACCTTTTTCCTCCTTTTCTTTATAGATCATGCTCATCTTGCTAATTTTTCGTCCATCGGGGACTTCAACATTGATTATGATTTTCCTCACTGCCTCTCTCAAAGTCTGCTTAGACTTCGGACAAAATGTCTTAATCAGGCTAATTCGAATGCCATCTGGGCCTGTTGATGTACTACTAGGAACCCTCTTCTCAGCCCTTTCCCACTCTCGTTGTGAAAATTGAACCATTGCGCCACTTGATTCATCGTTGTCTATTGTAGTGTGTAAAGCACTTCTTTGTTAAAATGTTTTTGTCACCCGTGTTGTGCTGTATTGAATAACTTCATCCCCTTCTAGCCTAGCACCTTGACCTAGAGTTATAAACCTCTGCTCTATGCTCGTCTGATTTCATAGAGAGTTTTGATGGTTCCAAAATTTCGCAGCTGCCTTTCTATTCTTTTTATGTTTTTCTGCCAGCCACTGAGCCCCCTTTCTTGTAATCTTTTCATTGATCAGAAGGGATGCTTCCTTTCTACAGCTTAGAAGCATGTCCCATTTTCTTTCAACATCACCTGTCGGTTCACCCCGCTGCTTAGCATGTCTGTGTTTCCTAGAGGCTTCCTGACGTTTTGCTATGGCTCTCTTAACTTCCTCATTCCCCCAACTGTTGGGTTTGTGTCTTCTTTTCCGGGGTGACTTGTCACGTGCCTTAGCAAGCTCTAGCTCGAACAATCTAATTAGATTCGTGTATGTCTAGACTGCTTTATTATCCTCAGTGATTACTTTTCCAATTGTTTTAGTAGCTATTTCTATTTGCCTTTCTGAATAATAATTTTCCTGTAGTTGCTCACCTTGTCACCTTCCCACTTACACTGCTCATCCAAAACTTATCTTGATACGTTTGTGATCACTACCCAGACTTCTGGAGCCATATTCATCTATGTTCCCCTGAGCCTATCATACATCTAATGCCGTGAGCCTATCATACATCGTGCGCGACATCAGTGCGTAATCTATCATCGACTGCAGCCTTCCTACCCCCCATGTTATTTGCTCTTCACACTTCTCGGTACTGTTGCAAATGATCAAATCATGCCTTTCACACATATCCATGATCATTTTGCCTGTTGGGTCGATATACCCATCTGTATATTCTATGTGCGTATTCATATCCTCTAGTATAATTATCTCGCACTCTCCTCCTAGTTCCTCAATGTCCTTAGATATTGTCACAATGAGTCACAAGTACTGGGGGATTTATTGAATGACCGGGTAGCTAGCTCTAGGACGATGCGTCAGTCGTGGCTGGCTCTCGAGCAGAGAAGAAGAGCACGCGATCATCTTTTTCCTCCAGATTGAGAGCCGCTCTTGCTGTCGACCCACTACGTGCTGGTGGCATTATCCCCCCTTCCGAAAAAAAAACAAGTCCCAAAAAGAGGAAAAGTACATAGCATCACCGCGATGCTACTACATAGGCACGTGAAAAAGAAATTGGAAATTCGGATAATGTGGAAGTAAAAATTGAAGAGCGTGCCAATATAAGAAACGTCAATGAACGAGAAAGCAAGTTCACACAAATAAACAAAAACACAAAGAATGCTGTACGGTAAAGGAAAAGTTACGAGCAACGCGCAATAAATGGTTTCATGCGCAACACATGAACGACGTCCGGCCTCAGCCGTGTCCTGCTCCGTGCATGGGGTGTTGAGTCCGGAACCACTTCGTAGTTCACGTCACTGACGCGGCGTAACACTTTATATGGGCCAAAGTACCGGCTCAGCAACTTTTCGCTAAGGCCACGGCGGCGGACGGGCGTCCACACCCAAACTTGATCTCCGGGGCTGTAAAACACTTCTCTGTGGCGGGTATTATAGCGTCGTGCGTCTGCCTGCTGTTGCTGGCCGATGTGCAGTCGCGCGAGCTGCCGGGCTTCCTCAGCACGCTCTGCGAATTCTTCGGCGTCAGTTGCCAACTCGTTTTCGTCTTGACACGGTAGCATAGAGTCTAGCATGGTCTGCACTTCGCGGCCGTAGAGAAGCCGAAATGGCGTGAATCGCGTGGTCTCTTGCACGGCGGTATTATACGCGAAGGTCACGTAAGGTAAGATCCGGTCCCATGTTTTGTGCTGTACGTCAATGTACATTGAGATCATGTCTGCGAGGGTCTTATTCAGTCGCTCGGTAAGTCCGTTGGTTTGCGGGTGGTACGCAGTTGTTCTTCGGTGTCTGGTGTTGCTCAGTTTGAAAACTTCGTCCGTAAGCTGCGCCGTGAATGCCGTCCCTCTGTCCGTTATTACACTGGAAGGAGCACCGTGTCGTAACACGATGTGGCGCATGAAAAATTGTGCTACCTCAGAAGCCGTGGCTCGTGGGATCGCCTGGGTTTCAGCGTAGCGTGTCAAATAGTCGGTCGCGACGATCACCCATTTGTTGCTGTCCGCAGACAGGGGAAATGGCCCGAGAATGTCCATGCCGACTTGGTCGAATGGAACTGAACGAGCTGAACGAGCTGAACGAGCTATTCTTGCCCGCGTCCAGTCGCCAAACGAAACTGTGACCGCGTACGTCGAAGACATGACGCGCCTCTTCCGACGGGCCGATTCAAGAATGACTGAGGACAAGAAGTTGCGTCACTTGATGCGCGGTGTCAAGGACCAGCTTTTTGCCGGCCTCGTGCGAAGTCCTCCGAAGACGGTCGCGGAGTTCTTGTCCGAGGCCGTGACAATGGAAAAAATGCTGCAGCAGCGATCCAACCAATACGACAGGCAAGTCAGTGGCATGTGTACTGCCGACATTTTCACCGCCACTAGAACCAACAACGACTGTCTACGTGAACTCATCCGTGATATAGTACGTGAAGAGTTACAAAAGGCTGGTGTAACACCTCATCCTACAGTCAACTCTATTGCAACTGTGATCAAGGATGAGCTGCACCAGGCCCTCCGGGACACCTTGCCTCATGATACAGCTGTGCCAGCTCCTGCTGAATACCACCGTGAGACAACCTACGCGGAGGCCTTGAAACGCCCTGCTGCAACGCCGCCATTATTCGTCCATCCTGTTCCTGCTGTTTCACTACAGTCAGCGCAGCACATACCGCACTACGAAGGCACGTACACGCCACCGCCCCTGCCCTTTGTCCCTGGTGCTTCTGTCGCCCATCGTTCAGTGCAACCAGTTCAGTACATCGACGATCGGCGCACGTCTCCTCGAAAGTCTGATGTTTGGCGCACACCTGATCGCCGGCCTCTGTGCTTTCACTGCGGAGAAGCTGATCACTTGTACCGCCAGTGCCCATATCGCCGTCTTGGGCTTCGCGGCTTCTCTGCGTACTCGCCGCCACCCCGTTACGGTCAGAGACCACGCGACATCCAAAACTACCTCTCCCAGCAGCATGCACCACCGTCTGCCGGGCGCCAGTCGCGCTCGCCATCACCGAGGCGATTTTCATCAACGCCCCAGCGGTATTCTACCGCACGATCTCCCAGCCCCCACCGGGAAAACTAGCCGAAGCGACCTCTGGGGGCGGGGTCGCTGAACGTCGAAGCGCTGAAGACCTCCTATTGACGCAGAACTGTACAGAAACTGGTCCGACATCACCTGTTGCTGCAAAGGATAGCCGGCTTTCACTCGACATTGCAGTAACAATTGATGGGTGTGTAGTTAATGCGTTAGTGGACACCGGCGCAGACTATTCCATACTGAGCGGGAAACTGATAAAGCAGCTGAAGAAAGTAATCACACCATGGTATAACTCGCAGATTCGGACAGCTGGTGGTCATGTCGTTACTCCACTGGGTGCCTGCACAACTAGAGTACAGATTCAAGGGTACACATTCGTAGCAAGCTGCCTTGTTCTACGTGAATGCTCCCGTGACGTCATTCTGGGAGTTGATTTTCTACAGGAAAATGGAGCTATCATTGATCTACAAGAGCGCCGCGTCACGTTCTCAGCCCAGCGAGCAATCAACGTGCAGGATGACGGAAGGCGTGTCGACGTACTCCGTATTTCTGAACAGAGCGTAACGCTTCCTCCCCGAGCCAGTGTTCTAGTCGACGTAACATGCTGTGGTTTGAGCGATGGCGATGTGGTGGCCGAGACAAATTTAGAACACCTCCTGCAGCAAGGCATATGTGTAGCGAGAAGTGTAATACACGTTCGTGACGGCCGATCGGAATTGCTCGTTACCAACTTTAGCAACGAGCATCGACACCTTTTCCGTGGCACTTCGATAGCGTTTGCCCACGAAGTAGCAAACGTAACCAACTGTCTCACGTCAGAAGTAGTGGATAACGCAGACACATCAATGAGCAACATTGACATCAATCCTGATCTGTCCACCGATAACCAGACTGCGCTGCGAGCGCTCTTGTTCGAGTACAGGTCTTGCTTCGCAAGCTGCTCGAAGATCCGCCAGACGTCGATCACTCAACACAGGATCATCACGTACGAGGACGCACGCCCAATACCCAGCACCTCCACCAGTTTGTCACGATGAGTCACAAGTACTGGGGGATTTATTGAATGACCGGGTAGCTAGCTCTAGGACGATGCGTCAGTCGTGGCTGGCTCTCGAGCAGAGAAGAAGAGCACGCGATCATCTTTTTCCTCCAGATTGAGAGCCGCTCTTGCTGTCGACCCACTACGTGCTGGTGGCATTATACAGTCTACCATTGTCTGGTTTTCCTCTCTGGCCTTTCGTCCCGTCCGCATGTACACCAAACCAAGGAGTGTCAATTGCCCTGCCACTTTCCTTTTTAGCCACAAATGTTCCATGCACTCCTGCTCGACCCTTTGCAAGTCTGTACTTTTATAAATGAATGCCCCAATGCCACCCCCCTTTCTGGTACCTCCTGTTAAATTGCAAAGTTCCCACGCGTAGTTCGAATATTTAGGAGATTGTTCCGCATCCTTAAGATGTGTTTTTACAAAACCGTATATCATCAGCCTCTCCTCTCTTAGCTGTTCTTCTATCTCTTCCCACTTCAGTCTGTTCCTGCCACCCTGCAAGTTAAAATACCCTATGTCTGAAATGACTCGGGCCTCGTGGTTACGTCTTCTTGTGTCCCGGACTCAGCCTATCTTAGATACTGGTGCCACTTTGAAATCATGTCTTCCCATACCACCTGTCAAAAAGTCTTCCTTGTTGTTTCCTCGTTACTAGCTATCCTGCACCCCGAAGGGCCCACGTGCCCCCCAAGAAAGCTACTGCGCGTCCTGCAAGTCGCCAACCCACCTAATGACCTAGCCAACCATCGAAGTGAATTCTGTCTCGTTGAAAACCACGCCACCTATGCACCTCTCTGTTTATTTCCACCACCTCAAAGCCTTTCTCTCGACTCATCCGCCATATCTCTTGGTTTGCGTTGACAACAGCACTTTGCAGGTTGCCGTCACGCTCCAGCACCTCCAGTATCGTGCATGTCACTACCTGTACCTGAGGAGAACTGGCGCGCATGTCACGACCCCTTTCTACAGTGTGGTCACTAGTCCTGCCGTATCTTCATTTAAGACATCGTCTAAACTGCCCGAAATTATCACGAGGCTTCATCTATCAGCTGTAGTTTTAAGTTTTGCACTCGCTTGCCTCATGACTGCTTCCAGCTTGCGTCCTGGGAACGTCCCTACTGCAACCATCTTGTCACCTCTTAGCCTCTTTTTGATTGCTTCTGCGCATAGATTTAAATTCGAGTTCCCGGCAATTATCCCATGTTGTGACATTTCAGCTGGAGCGTCCTGAACCTGCGGGTTACTTGTAACTGTGACGCCGGCTGCTTTGTTACCTCCCAGCACCACCACTACTTCGCGAAAGCTTGGCCTTGCGGTAATTGAACCGGCTGAACTTTTTTTTCCAAACTTACTTGCTCTTTCTTCTCCGCCGTTCTGGTTGTGGGTGCCCTAGTGTTCTCTCCATCGGCTGCTCCTTTGTTCACCTTGGCTACTGCTTCCTGGGCGGACTACAGCCTTTGTCCTATTGCCTTAGTTTTCTCTCTCTCTGTCGCCCACGCAGTCTCCAGTTCGGTGTTCTCATTAGCAGTTCAGTCTGGGTGACCATCATTTTCTCCATTTCTTCCTCAACCTCACATTGCCTACACTTCGCCTCAGCCTCTTCTTTATTCGCTTCTGCTCAGGGTCCATTTTCAAACCCACCCCGCATCCTGAACACTTTACAGCCTTTTTAACTATGCCTTTCTGACACTAATTGTCCTTATGACTTTTCTCACTCCATAATTACAAAACACGATCCCTACCCTACGAGAAAGAGAAAGTCCAAGCTCTGCTACAAAAATTTGCGTGTTCATGGTACGTCCACCTCCCCTATGGGGTGGCAAGAGAAAAACACAAAGACACACGCACAAAGACAAAACTCACACACACACGCACAAACTAGTAATTACCTGGTGACTGACCCCTGGAAAAGCCATAATTAAATAAGAGCGATCCGTATAAAGGATTGCACGCGCCCTTACGCAAATGCTTCTCAGAAGCTTCAGTGCGCTCCGTAGGCGCCGCTTGCCGCTCATCACACTATAGTGCCTAGAATATACTTACTAGTGTGCCGACCGTGGCCTTCGCAGTGGCTTACTACGGCCGCTCGGCCGTGTCTCTACCAACACTCCAGCCAAAGCGCGCGTGCAACAGCCACCGATGGGCTCTCCCTGCCCACTTAGAACTGTAGAACGCTGGTTGGGAGGTGATGCGTAATCAAAGCAATATTTTTGTTGCACTTACAAATGACGCCCCGTTATAATTAATACGGCACACTATTTCGAGTTTTTTCAAATACCAATAAATAATTGATTACGCGTGGTTTCCGAGGAAAAAGGAAAACTCTCATGAAGTTCAATAAAATTCAACTGTGAAACTCACGGCATTTGGTTGATTTAATTATGCCAGAACATTTACTATAAGCCAATTTTTTATTCCTGAAAGGTAGGATCAGTTTTTTGCATTAGCTTTAATTCTCTAATGACGTTGACGTTATCTTAACTCATTAAACGCAAATACTTTATTTTCATAACTAATATGCTCCGAGTGCTACAGCACAGATCAACTTTTCTTCATTCTTGAGGATTTTGGACACATTGATTGAAACACTCGTTGTGCAAGAAACACTTGTGCAGGAAAAAATGAACATTAACGCAACAGCAATAAAAAGCTCATTTAGTAGATACGCCGGTGTCAGCGACCCCGTTTTAAACGAGAAATCATCTTGGCCATGAAAAAAATTGAGAGAGTTCCAAATAAAATGAAAGATAAGAATTTTTTGTTCGACTTTTTCATGGGGAATTCCACTGATGACACCATCGGCTGTAATTTTGAAGGAACGCGAGGAGCGCTAACCGTAGCATTCACTAAAATGTTTGTCACTAGCGACAGCCGCCGCACTTAGTCTTCGATCTTTTGGCTTTTTGTTTTTTTCCCACTTGGCTCAGCGTTCTGGGTCTGCAGGGGCGCTGAATAATAAGATTCGCTCGTTGTTAGAGCAGTATCTACTCACACCATATGAAAAGGGGAAAAAGGCGCTCTCCTTGCGCCTTCTTTTCTGCGACGACTTCACAGTTTCATGAAGAGACACAAGCGTGAACAACGCGCAAAGAAAAGAAACACCGCAAAGACAGGCGGAGGCATGAGCTATGTGCACAACAGCAGAAATGCCCCTCAACTACACCGCAACCGACTAACTTTACGAACGCGCATGCAACGCGCGCTCTCGCACGGTGCGCCCCGCCACTCGGATAGCACGGTCCTTAATGGTGCATTCAGACGACGGACCGAATCCGGATTTGTCGTGGACGCGGACGGCTAATCCGCAGATGATCCGCCTGCAGGCGCATCCACACGACGGACGGTGTCCTAGGAGAAAACAGCCGGATTACCTTCGACAGCATGTTCGGCGCTCACCTGCGCCCGCTAGCAGCAGACTGGTTTGAGAGTATTCAACATGGATGCCCGCAAGAAGCGACGCTTGGCTATAGCTTAACTGCGATGTCTGTCGGGTTGTGACAAATGAACGAGTGTTATTCGTTCAGAAGAAAAGGGAGTTGCTGGTAGAATGTTCTTTCAACTACATTGTTCCCCACTTGTAGAACTTCTGAACACGTCTCCCATCCTTTTTAAGAAGCGGCACGTCGCCGGTTTCAGAAGGTTTCACCACCATGACGGCTAAGAATCTCGCGTGTTAAACGGCGGCGGCGACATTACCGAACCACCAAAAGTGATTTCTGCGTGTTTAGTCACCTGAGAACAAAGCCCCTGGAAACTAAGTAAACCTTGGTCAAGCGTAGATGATGCCGACCAGTCATGCAGCTGTCCGCGAGCCTGGAGGACATGCCGTGAGCAGACGAAAAGTGTACTGGTTGCCAGAAACCCCGAGCTAATCCGCTGAAGTATTGGGTTTTTCTCCTGCCAGAATCCCGATGTCAGAAACAGGTTGGGGTCATCCGTCCGCGAGCCGTGCGGACGAGTCGTGGACGAGGGGAATCGCTGATGTGAGGTCACGTGGCGCGCCGTCCGTCCCGCCACATCCGGATTCGGTCCGTCGTCTGAATGCACCATTAGGGTGTCGCCATCTGGGGGCCTCTGGAAAAAGACATCATCAGCAGTGCCAGCGTCTCCCATTGGAAACGGTCGGAGATCGGTACACTAGTAAGTATATTCTAGGCACTGTAATTACAGTGTACTTGAAGGGGCAGTGGAGTGAACGAGGCGGCCGCACCGCTTCTCGGCCGATTCCCCAGCAGGTGACAGTAGCGGTGGTGCTGTAGTCTCATGGTACTGAAGAACTCAGAAGCTTCTGCATTAAGAGCGCGCGCGCGCCAAAGCCTGCGAAAGCGTTTATTTGCTCGTTTTTAGTGCGTTTAATGCGTTTGTGAACGTTTATCAGTGGACGCACCTGCTATGCGTCATGGTGCACGAGTGGATATGCAGGCACGCCGAAATTGCGTCGATACAGTCACTGTTTCAAGAACCTGCCGACCCACACACACGCAAAAAAAAAACGTCAATCGGAATTTGCACGGATTCGCCTAGCTTCGTACTCAATCAGCGCTTTTAGCTGCGTTACACCATAAGTGGCTACTGGCGAACTACAAAGAGAGGAGAAGTATCAAAGCCGTGATTAAATCATACGCTCGTTTTGTCGGCAGTCTCTACGATATCCAAAGCACAGTGTTCCTCATATGAGCCTATATGCACTCGAGTGTTTCACGAGAAACCCGAGTATAAGTAACGTCGTCACAACATTAATCGGTGACAACTCTGTTTTATCAAGCCAGTTTTGCGGAAGATAATAATTATTTCTTTCCGAAAGGCTTATTACATTACTCATTAAAACAACTCACAAACATATTGCCACCTGGTGTTCTGTGCCAGTGAACAGTGGGTCAGTTCTGTGCCGGTGAACGAGGAAGACGAAGACGAGCAACCCGTGCCATTTCTTGTGATACGTGTGATACGTGCACCAAGTCGCCCGCCAGCCTACGATCGGGTGCCTGCGGCTGCGTTCCTTGTTCCATCCTCAGGGTTGCGGTCAAGTAGCCGGCGGTTACTTCTATTTTATTCTATTAGATCTACCTCTTGTTCCGCAACTGTTTTAGTGCATTGATAAGTGTAACTTCTTCTTATTTCATGTCTGTTTCTTCTCCGGGCCAGAGGCCTGCCCTCTGGTCAGCCTCTGTTCCCCCTCAAGATCTTCCTTTGGAGTTGTTTCTCCGCAATGGAACCCGTAGCGTTCCTGTCGCTTTGGTGCCGACCACCGGTGGGTTCATCCGCATGAAAAACCCCAAGACAATCCAAACGGAACTTCGTGCGATCACTCCCCACTCTCTACTGATAACAGAGGTTCGTCAGTTTGGACGCGGGGGGATACTATGCTGCTCACCAGACAAGGCCTGCATCCAAGACCTTCTGAAGTGCACTACTTTTGCATCACATCCGGTGAGCTCTTTTATCCCACCTCATCTAGCTTGCTGCAAAGGATTGGTTCGGGGGGTAGACGCAAGTCTAAGCCCAGCAGAAGTCTTGGACATCTTTTCCCCAGCAGGTGTTATTTCTGTTTACCGCTGTACCAAACAGGAAAACCAACAGAAAGTTCCCACTGAAACTGTAATTGCCACATTCGCTGGTACAGATCGCCCTTCGGAGATCAAGGCATGGCCGCTTATCTATAAGGTCGAAGCTTTGGCTCCCCGTCCGCTGCAATGTGCTAAATGTTGGCGCTTTGGACACAGTACTAAAGGTTGTCGATCGGAGACTCGATGCCGCATATGCGGGGCCATATACGGGGCTGGTCATAGTACTGCTGAGTGTCAATCAGACAATAAGACATGCTGTTTGTGCAAGGCAAATCACGCTGCAGACGATCCTAACTGCCCTGCAAGATCAAAAGAACTTCAGGTGATTGAAATCATTGAAAGGAGACGATGCTCTCGTAGAGAAGCAATTGCAGAAATTCAAAGCAGGAGTCAGGGTTATGCCGGTATAGCAGCTCGTCCACCTCTTTCTATGGATGCATCACTTTCTCAGTCCATTTCTGCTATGGTAGAAAAGGCCGTAGAAAAAGTATTAGAAAAATTTTTACTCAATCTGTCCGACTCACTCAATAGTATTATGGATTCACAGATGTCGGGTGCATCTGATCGAATAACTAAGCGTATCCAACCTCCTAGTGCCTCAACTAGTAAACCTGCCGAACATCAGTCAGATGTCTCTATCGATAACGAGGCAATGCTTTCCAGTCCTAACACAACTGAGCAGGAAGGTATATCTCATTCAGAATCAATAATTAATCGGGATGTAGATATGGATGCTCGCCTTTTGAAACGCACCAGATCACCCACTAGCAAACTTAATAATTCTTCTCATCCGAAAACAAAAAAGAGTGTGAAGGAACCAATGACGAAAGCGGACTTCTTAAAAGATAGTATCTTAGATCAAGCAGTTGCTACTGCTTGCTTATCATCATAGGGTACCTTAGAGTACTTCAGTGGAACTGCCGTTCAATTCTCTCTGCAACTACAGACTTATTATACCTAATTTCTCAACAATCTCCAGACGTCATAATTTTACAAGAAACTTGGCTGTCTGCTGATCAAAACTTCTATCTAAAAGACTATCAGTGCTTTCGACTTGACCGAGACTCACGTGGTGGAGGATTAATGTTTTTCATTTCATTCAAAATTTGCCATAAAGCACACTTAGTTTACCAACAAATATCACACGATTATGAAGTAATGGTTCTGGAAGTTCACTTTCCCGGATGCGCGCCACTATTTATAGTCAACAACTACTTTCCGGCTGGAATACAAGATGAAAGAGCCCTTGACGTGACTGCAAGTTTTTGCAGAAACAGTATGCTATTTGCGGGAGACTTCAATTCCCATCACGTTTCATGGGGATTCCGCACTGATTCATCAGGAAAACGGTTGTGGGACTGGACTAACCGGAATAACCTTATTTGTTGGAACTCCAGAGTTCCGACATTCGTTCGATGTAATTCGAGGTCCGTCTTAGACTTGACATTTGCCAGCTCAAGTGTGACAATATCATCTTGGGCTGTTCTTGATACTGCTACAAGTAGTGATCACTGCCCCCTGGTATTTGAAGTCAGCATTCCTTTAGTGACGGTAGATCGCCAGGTGCAAAGTTTTGTAAACTACTCTAAATTTAAAAAGAACTTACAGTCAACGCTGTCTTCCTTGCCCAATATAGAAACAAATATGAAAGCTATGAGCCTTTGTTCCACCCTAAAGTGTACAATTAAAAAATCACAGTTCACTATATCTTCAACAAAGGGAAAATTCATATCTGCCTGGTGGAATGCGGATTGCGCCAGAGATTATAGACGCCGCAACGCTGCATGGAAAAAAACTCCTCACCAACCAATGTCCGACTAATTGGAGAAATTATTTATTTGCTAAAGCTACCTTTAGGAGAACAGTTTCATTAGCGAAAGACGATTATGAAGAAAAACGGTACACCTACTTATCCAAGAGTGGCAACAAGAAAGCTCTATTCAGATTTCTCCGTAATCGTAAAGCTATTACAGCACACGTAAATATTGACTCAGTTATTTTTTCTCCAACTGATTTGGAAAATACATTAACGGAAATTGCAATAAAATTGGAGAAGAGATTTACATCACCAATCAAAATAAAGTGTACAAAACCGTCATTCGGAAATGATTTTATTGAAGTAAGTAGGGATGAACTTGCGCACGTCGTTCGTATTCTGCCAAACACAGGTCCTGGACCAGATGGCGTCACTTCGGAAATGTTAAAAATATTATTCGACATCTCTCCTGAAGACCTTCTTAACGTTGTCAACTATTCACTTGAAAATAGTTGGATACCTCCTGACTGGAGACTTGCAAAAATAATACCGCTTCTTAAAAAACAGGGACTAGGAATGCAGATAGATAACATTAGGCCAATCGCTTTAACATCACACGTAGTTAAGTTAATAGAAAGAATACTTTACAGTAGAGTTACGAAGTTCATAACAGATAATGCGATACTCAGTGCGTGCCAGATTGGATTTAGACCAGGTTACTCTATATGGTGGGCGCATGTTGATTTAGAGGCTCGTATAAAGCTTGCTCGGCACAGACGACAATATGCGGCCCTAGTAACCCTTGATTTAGCCAAGGCATATGACAGTGTTGAACATGCTATTCTTATCAATGTCCTAAAAGAGCTTACGTTCCCGCAGTACATAACAAATTGGATATACGAATTTTTAAAAGACAGAAAATTTTATTGCTTCCAACGAGGTATTTCCACGCCGAAGTATAGCCAAACGAGAGGTGTTCCTCAAGGCTCTGTTCTATCGCCTGTGCTATTTAACATTTTGTTAAGTTCAATACCACAGAGTGATAAGGTACACGTATATGTATATGCAGATGATATCGCGTTCTTTGCATCTGACAACGATATTTATTCACTACATTTGACTTTACAGTGTTATTTGGCAACATTGGAAACCTGGTTTCAGAAAATTCACATGAACCTGAACGTAACTAAAAGTGCTCTAATAGTTTTTCCGTTGGACGCACCAGTTACTATTTCTCTTCAGTACCATCAGGAAATAATACCCCAGGTTAATTGTATTAAATATCTGGGTGTACTGTACGACCAAAAACTGAGCTGGCGTGACCACATTGAATATATTAAAATTAAGGCTACACGCGCTGTTGGAATGATAAGTAGGCTTAGCCGCCTCCGTTCCGGTCTTCGCAGAGATACGATGATCATGATTTATCGCATGTACGTTCGTCCGATTCTTGAATTCGGATGGGTACTATTCTCTGGTGGACCAGCATACAAAATAAACCCCCTCATTCTTTTAGAGCGGGAAGCGCTACGTAGTTGTTTAGGTGTGCCAAAATTCACAGCTAACAATGTTTTGTATCAAGAAGCTCGGATACCCACCCTTGCTTGCAGATTTCGTATTTTAACAGTAAACACCTATTTAAAATGTTCTGAATCCACTTTAAGAAGGCGACAATTTGTATTCTTTGCCGAGCCTGGTGTCTTCTTCAATGAACATTGGTCCCGTGTATATAAACCCCAAGTGCTATTTGTTCAAACACTTCTAGATACTTTAAATGTTAATATACTCGAGATCACACCACCTGTCAAACCAATCGGCCAAGTCCAAATAGAATTTGACGATATCTTCCCCATGAACGCAAAACACTTGCCCTCTAAATATTTGATTGGTTTATTAGAACAACACCTGTCTCAATTAGGTACTAATACAGTAATTGCAACGGATGCATCTATGAGTGGCGAGAAGGCAGGTGTGGGTATTTTTTCTCTCTCATTATTCTGGTCATTTTCATTACGCCTCCCAGATTATACACCAATATTTGAAGCGGAATTAACGGCCGTTATACTAGCTATTCGTAAACTTCCTGCGACTCATTCGACAGCTGTGATAGTGACTGACTCGTATTCCGTGTGTTCATTCTTATCATCGTCGTCGACACCAGCAGTACTAGAGACTTTTAAATCATTAATCCCAGCAAACATTCGTCTAGTGCGAATGATATGGGTGCCAGGCCATCGTAGTATATTTATAAACGAGATGGCTGACAAACTTGCGCGAACATCTCTTGATCTTCCGATTGTGCCAATCATGCCTCCTACAGCTTATGTAACAGCAGCGAGGTTTAGAAAACTTTCCCTTCTTGAAGACTCATCAAAAACCATTATACCGAATCCAGATTTCTCGCACCTGCAATTCACATGGAATAATAACTGGTGTCCCACGCGTAAATTGGAAGTCTTGGTAACAAAATTACGTTGCCGTGTACCACCTCTTAATTTCTACTTAAACAGGTCTGGTCTGGTGCCATCCCCTCTGTGCTCAAGCTGTAACGAACCTGAACATATCGACCATTTTCTTATCACATGTCACCGATTCAAAAATCAAAGAAAAAACTGCTTCGAAATTTTATTCAAAAAATTAGGAATATCACTTAATACTCCCAATATTTTGTCTTTTGGGGCCATTTCATTGGGACATAGCGGCAGGAACATCTGCAGGGCTCTCTGCGAATTCATATATAACACAAGAAGATTACCTTGCTGAGTCAGCCATCAGCTCTCGAATTTTACTAGTCACACTACCACTTATTATTTAGCTGATACACTGCAATGATTCAACTTTCAGGAGAATTTCATATAACGATTCCACCACAGATATTCAACAAATTCTATTATTTCTCTCCCCCCTTTTTATTATTTTTTATTTTTTTTATTTTTTTTACATTGCGCCAAATCAATTTCACAATCAAAACACAGTAATCATATTCCCCTAATCTAGAAAATCTCTAGGTATTTACTTGCGTTAACCACCGGCTTCTTGGCCAATCCCCCTTAGTGGGTGAGAGCCAAAAAAGAAAGGAACAAGCAAGCAAGCAAGCATTTCTTGTCCGATAAAAATTTCTTGTCCGATAATTCCATCTTGTTCAAATGTAAGAGTATTTGTAAATTACACTAAATTTAGGAATGACCTGAAGTCAGCACTGGCTTTTCACTCGGAAGAGAGCGATGATAAAAAAGCACTGAAAATTAACGCAGTCGTTAAAAGATCCTACAAAAGAGCCGAATTTACTGTTGAATCCACAAAAAGAGTATATAGCCGTTGGTGGAATGATGAATGTACAAGAGAGCACCGACGACGTAAGGCAGCTTGGAAGCAGCTCTTACATAATCAATCCCCACAAAACTGGGCCGATTATAAATTCATTGCTGCGGGCTTTAAAAGAACGGTAGCTCAAGCTAAACAAGATTATGACAGAAGAAATTATGAATACCTGTCGAAGCCTAAACATATGAAAGCACTGTTCCGATATATGAGAGCTCGGAAAATCTTGCCATCACCAGTTAATGTAGCTTGTGATAATCTGTCGGCACAAGAAATGACCACTACCTTAGAGGCAATAGGTAAAGGTCTGGAAAGCAGATTCACTTCAGTAGTGCCAAACAACTGGCACAAGTCTACGACAAAGTCTGACTTTGAAGAAGTGACACAGACTGAAGTATCCAACGTGATTAAACATTTACCCTGTGCATCTCCTGGCCCAGATGGAATCACAGTAGCCATGATTAAAATTCTGTTCAATTTATCGCCTCGAGACGTCACCAATGTTATTAACAACACCTTAAAAAACTCATGGGTGCCGCAGGATTGGAGGATAGCAAAGGTGATTCCTATACTAAAAAATCCGGGTGGAGGATTAACAGTCGATAATATCAGACCAATCTCTCTAACATCTAACATGGTCAAACTAGTAGAGAGGGTCCTTCATAGCCGAGTAAGTATCTGGATGGCAGACAATTTAGTAATAAAACCGAACCAAATCGGCTTTCGTAGTGATTTCTCAATTTGGTGTGCCCATGCTGATTTAGAGAGCCGAATACAGCTCGCGCGTAAAAGAAGGCAATACGCTGCTTTAGTAACGCTTGACATAGCCAAGGCGTATGACAGTGTGGAGCACTTCATATTGTTAAATACGCTAGAGAGATTGAACTTCCCACAATATTTTATTGAGTGGGTGGCAGAATTCTTAAAATCAAGAGAATTCTACTGCGTCAAGGATGGATGTTCCTCATCTAGATTTAAACAAACGCGCGGAGTTCCCCAAGGAGCAGTCTTATCTCCAATATTATTTAATGCTTTAATGAGCACAATTCCAACAGATCAAGAAGTTACTGTCTACATTTATGCTGATGACATCGCACTCTTTGCTGCTGTCTGTGGTATTTACTCACTACAACTTAAATTACAAAGATATATTAACATGTTAGAAATTTGGTTGCAGTCGATTTCGTTATCGTTAAATGTCAACAAAAGCGCGCTCATGGCGTTTCCGCTTGCAGAACCAATTTCAACTTCAATTCTATATAAACAGGAACCCATCCAGCAAGTAGACTCTATAAAATATTTGGGAATCATTTATAATGACAAACTTAACTGGAGTCCACACATAGAGTATATAACTACCAAAGCACAGCGGGCTTCAGGCTTACTACACAAGCTAAGTAACCGGAAATATGGATTACGGAGGCACACCTTGATAACGTTGTACAAGATGTACATGCGCCCCATCATGGAATTCGGCTGCATATTATTCTCGGGTGGCCCTGCTTATAAAACGAAACCTCTAGTTGTCTTGGAGCGAGAAGCACTGCGAATGTGTCTGGGACTCCCTAGATTTGTGGCTATCAACGTACTGTACCAGGAAGCGCGCCTGCCTACACTACTTTGTCGATTTCGAATTTTGACCGTACAAGCATTTTTAAAATTTTATAGCTTACCGGCAAGAAGATCTCAATATGCTTTTATCGCAAACCCAGACGCCTTCTTTCTTGCTCATTGGCCACGGTTTCACACACCTCAGATAATGTTTGTACAAAAAAATCTACAAAGTGTAAATGTGAACATTAGAAATGTAATTGAGACTAATGACTCGAATTGTCATGTTATTATTGAGTATGATGATATATTCCCCCAAAACGCCAAATTACAATCCCTCAAATTTTTAAATAACATATTATAAGATTACTTGGAGCATGCAAAAACTAAAAATATAATAGCCACAGATGCTTCCGTAAATAATCAAAAGGCAGGTGTAGGCATTGCGTCTGATTTGCTTGACTGGTCCTTTTCAGTGAGACTGCCTGATTTTACTCCAGTGTTTGAAGCGGAGCTCTTGGCGATTATTTTAGCTCTTCGAAAACTTCCATCAAATCAAAACAACGCAGTAATAATGACGGATTCTCTTTCAGTTTGTGCAGCTCAGACGGCTTCAGAGAACTCTCGAATTCTAAGCACATTCAAAACATTAGTACCCCCGCAGTTGAGACTCCTGAGATTACTATGGGTTCCGGGACACTGTGGATTAAGAATAAATGAATTGGCAGATTCCTTAGCACGAGCCGCACTTGATGGGCCAGTTTTGTCCATACTGCCAGATGTTGAATATATCACGGCAATAAGATATCGAAAATCAGCAATCTCCACTGATACGATAGAAAACGTAACTACACGGACAGACTATAACCACCTCATGTTTCCATGGCAACCCCACTGGAGTCAGTCCAGAAAGCTCGAAGTCTTAATTACTAAATTTCGATGTCGTGTCCCCCCTCTAAACCTGTATCTACACAGAGCTGGTCAGACAACATCACCCCTCTGCGCATTCTGCGGAGAAATGGAATCACTAGATCATTATTTTTTGTATTGTCGCCGCTACGAGATACTTAGAAAAAGGTTACTAGTTATGCCATTTCGGAAAATAGGCCTTAGATTAACGGCGGAAACGGCGCTAAGCTTTGGCGCCCCAGCTTTGGGACATTGCCACAGGGATGCTTTCAATGCCGTTTGCGATTATATTCAGGCAACCAAGCGTATACCTTTGTGATCTTCAATCAAAAAAAAATTATTTATTACTCCCCAGGGCAGAGTGAAGTAAACGCAGCTGAGTGCTAATCATAACACCTCAAATCTCAAAATCGCTCAACTTGATTTTTTTTCGTTTGCTCTTTTTATGTTGTTTTTATTTTTACATTAGTCTTATTATAATACCAATTCATTACACATAGTTAAAATGATTACAGAAAAACTGCACTACACTTTCTTGGCCAATCCCCCTGAGTGGGTATGAGCCAGCCTCCCAGGGAAACAAAACAAAACAAAAAACGTGCCAGCGAGTGTGTTGTGACAACCACGAAACAAATTACTGCAAAGCTAAAGAAGAGAAATGTTGTCTCTGCAACGAACAACACTGTGCAAATAATCCTGATTGTTCAGCAAAGGCTCGAGAAATGCAAATTCTTGAAATTATAGGGCGTAGGCGCTGTTTTCGACAAGAAGCCCTAGCGGAAATACATGCTAGAACTCAGGGGTATGCCAGTGTTGCAGCACGACATCTCTCGGAAATAAATGGGTCGATTTCCCTGAATATAGCGGAGGCCATAGAAAAGGCTCTAGAAAAAGCCATGGAACGACTGACTTCTAACCTTTGCGATTCTCTATCTCAAATTGTGGCTAACCAGATGACTCGCATATTTGGTACAACGGGAGAGTCAGGCCTAGTATCCCAACATGTTGAGAGTTCACGACCAATAGCTGACGGTGAATCTGAAACTGCGCCATCGTATGGACGACGCCTATTGCAGAGGCTCCTGCGGGCGGATGCCCGCAGGAGCCTCTGCAATAGGCGTCCACAGCCAAAATGAGGAATTTGAAACCGCATCATCGTATTCTCCGTCTACAGCACCCTCTGCAGTAGATATACAGAGTGTAAGTGAGGACAAAGCTGCATATACAATAGATTCCGATGACATGGATTTGGACCCTAGGTCCCTGAAGAGATCTAGATCCCCTGTGTCAAGGAAAACTAACTCACCGAAACAAACAAAGAACAAAAAGTATCTGAAAGAAAAGGAGAGCCTTTCAAAGAGGGATTTCTTGAAAAAAAAGCATTCTAGAGAAAGCTATAGCGGAAGCAGCTCTTTCGAAACCATAGGGTCGCTTAAGATTCTCCATTGGAATTGCCGATCAATCCATTCTGCATCTACGGATTTGGTATACTTGACTTCTAAATTCGCTCCTGATATTATAGCATTACAAGAGACATTGCTATCTGTACATAATTTGTTGCATTTAAATAACTTCCAATCTTTTTGACTAGACCGTCCATCGAGAGGTGGGGGTCTAGCTCTCTTTATTAATAATAGAATTAGTATGAAAGTCAAATGCTCATACAAACATATCTCGCCAGAATGCGAAATTTTGGCAGTAGACATTACACTGCCCAACAGCACTCCTTTCACTTTAGTTAATATGTATTTTCCGGATGGAGTTCAAGACACACGAAGTTTGGATCTAGCTACAAAATCGTGGTGCAAAGACAAAGTTTTAGTTAGAGACTTTAATTCCCACCACACAAGTTGGGGTTTTAGAACTGATCTTAGTGAGAAACGCTTGTGGGAGTGGACAATGGCTAATGACCTGACGTGCCTCAACGTCAGAACCCCCACATTCGTAGTCACTCTAGGTCGGCCTTAGATTTAGGTTTTGTCAGTTCAGCCATTACTACTTCTTCTTGGAAAGCGCTGGACTGTGGCACCAACAGTGACCACTTACCGATAAGTTTTGAAATTTCTTGTCCGATAATTTCATCTTGTTCAAATGTAAGAGTATTTGTAAATTACACTAAATTTAGGAATGACCTGAAGTCAGCACTGGCTTTTCACTCGGAAGAGAGCGATGATAAAAAAGCACTGAAAATAAACGCAGTCAATAAAAGATCCTACAAAAGAGCCGAATTTACTGTTGAATCCACAAATAGAGTATATAGCCGATGGTGGAATGATGAATGTACAAGAGAGCACCGACGACGTCAGGCAGCTTGGAAGCAGCTCTTACATAATCAATCCCCCCAAAACTGGGCCGATTATAAATTTATTGTTGCGGGCTTTAAAAGAACGGTAGCTCAAGCTAAACAAGATTATGACAGAAGACATTATGAATACCTGTCGAAGCCTAAACATATGAAAGCACTGTTCCGATATATGAGAGCTCGGAAAATCTTGCCATCACCAGTTAATGTAGCTTGTGATAATCTGTCGGCACAAGAAATGACCACTACCTTAGAGGCAATCGGTAAAGGTCTGGAAAGCAGATTCACTTCAGTAGTGCCAAACAACTGGCACAAGTCTACGACAAAGTCTGACTTTGAAGAAGTGACACAGACTGAAGTATCCAACGTGATTAAACATTTACCCTGTGCATCTCCTGGCTCAGATGGAATCAGAGTACCCATGATTAAAATTCTGTTCAATTTATCGCCTCGAGACGTCGCCAATGTTAATAACTACTCCTTAAAAAACTCATGGGTGCCGCAGGATTGGAGGATAGCAAAGGTGATTCCTATACTAAAAAATCCGGGTGGAGGATTAACAGTCGATAATATCAGACCAATCTCTCTAACATCTAACATTGTCAAACTAGTAGAGAGGGTCCTACATAGCCGAGTAAGTATCTGGATGGCAGACAATTTAGTAATAAAACCGAACCAAATCGGCTTTCGTAGTGATTTCTCAATTTGGTGTGCCCATGCTGATTTAGAGAGCCGAATACAGCTCGCGCGTAAAAGAAGGCAATACGCTGCTTTAGTAACGCTTGACATAGCCAAGGCGTATGACAGTGTGGAGCACTTCATATTGTTAAATACGCTAGAGAGATTGAACTTCCCACAATATTTTATTGAGTGGGTGGCAGAATTCATAAAATCAAGAAAATTCTACTGCGTCAAGGATGGATGTTCCTCATCTAGATTTAAACAAACGCACGGAGTTCCCCAAGGAGCAGTCTTATCTCCAATATTATTTAATGCTTTAATGAGCACAATTCCAACAGATCAAGAAGTTACTGTCTACATTTATGCTGATGACATCGCACTCTTTGCTGCTGTCTGTGGTATTTACTCACTACAACTTAAATTACAAAGATATATTAACATGTTAGAAATTTGGTTGCAGTCGATTTCGTTATCGTTAAATGTCAACAAAAGCACGCTCATGGCGTTTCCGCTTGCAGAACCAATTTCAACTTCAATTCTATATAAACAGGAACCCATCCAGCAAGTAGACTCTATAAAATATTTGGGAATCATTTATAATAACAAACTTAACTGGAGTCCACACATAGAGTATATAACTACCAAAGCACAGCGGGCTTCAGGCTTACTACACAAGCTAAGTAACCGGAAATACGGCTTACGGAGGCACACCTTGATAACGTTGTACAAGATTTATATGCGCCCCATCATGGAATTCGGCTGCATATTATTCTCGGGTGGCCCTGCTTATAAAACGAAACCTCTAGTTGTTTTAGAGCGAGAAGCACTGCGAATGTGTCTGGGACTCCCTAGATTTGTGGCTATCAACGTACTGTACCAGGAAGCGCGCCTGCCTACACTACTTTGTCGATTTCGAATTTTGACCGTACAAGCATTTTTAAAATTTTATAGCTTACCGGCAAGAAGATCTCAATATGCTTTTATCGCAAACCCAGACGCCTTCTTTCTTGCTCATTGGCCACGGTTTCACACACCTCAGATAATGTTTGTACAAAAAATCTACAAAGTATAGATGTGAACATTAGAAATGTAATTGAGACTAATGACTCGAATTGTGATGTTATTATTGAGTACGATGATATATTCCCCCAAAACGCCAAATTACAATCCCTCAAATTTTTAAATAACATACTATTAGATTATTTGGAGCATACAGAAACTAAAAATATAATAGCCACAGATGCTTCCGTAAATAATCAAAAGGCAGGTGTAGGCATTGCCTCTGATTTGCTTGACTGGTCCTTTTCAGTGAGACTGCCTGATTTTACTGCAGTTTTTGAAGCGGAGCTCTTGGCGATTATTTTAGCTCTTCGAAAACTTCCATCAAATCAAAACAACGCAGTCATAATGACGGATTCTCTTCCAGTTTATGCAGCTCTGACAGCTTCAGAGAACTCTCGAATTCTAAGCACATTCAAAACATTAGTACCCCCGCAGTTGAGACTCCTGAGATTACTATGGGTTCTGGGACACTGTGGATTAAGATTAAATGAATTGGCCGATTCCTTAGCACGAGCCGCACTTGATGGGCCAGTTTTGTCCATACTGCCAGATGTTGAATATATCACGGCAATAAGATATCGAAAATCAGCAATCCCCACTGATACGATAGAAAAAGTAGCTACATGGACAGACTATAACCACCTCATGCTTCCATGGCAACCCCACTGGAGTCAGTCCACAAAGCTCGAAGTCTTAATTACTAAATTTCGATGTCGCGTCCCCCCCCCCCTAAACCTGCATCTACACAGAGCTGGTCAGACAACATTACCCCTCTGCGCATTCTGCGGAGAAGTGGAATCACTAGATCATTATTTTTTGTATTGTCGCCGCTACGATATACTTAGAAAAAGGTTACTAGTTATGCCATTTCGGAAAATAGGCCTTAGATTGACGGTGGGAACGGCGCTAAGCTTTGGTGCCTCAGTTTTGGGACATTGCCACAGGGATGCTTTCAATGCCGTTTGCGATTATATTCAGGCAACCAAGCGTATATCTTTGTGATCTTCAATCAAAAAAATATTTATTACTCCCCAGGGCAGAGTGAAGTAAACGCAGCTGAGTGGTAATCATAACACCTCAAATCTCAAAATTGCTCAACTTGATTTTTTTTTCGTTTGCTCTTTTTATGTTGTTTTTATTTTTACATTAGTCTTATTGTAATACCAATTCATTACACATAGTTAAAATGATCACAGAAATACTGCACTACACTTTCTTGGCCAATTCCCCTGAGTGGGTATGAGCCAACATCCCAGGGAAACAAAACAAAACAAAAAACGTTCCAGCGGAGACGTCCTTCAAACTTTTAAATCATTAATCCCAGCAAACATTCGTCTAGTGCGAATAATATGGGTGCCAGGCCATCGTAGTATATTTATAAACGAGATGGCTGACACATTTGCGCGAACATCTCTTGATCTTCCGATTGTGCCAATCATGCCTCCTACAGCTTATGTAACAGCAGCGAGGTTTAGAAAACTTTCCCTCCTTGAAGACTCATCAAAAACCATTATACCGAATCCAGATTTCTCGCACCTGCAATTCACATGGAATAATAACTGGTGTCCCACGCGTAAATTGCAAGTCTTGATAACAAAATCACGTTGCCGTGTACCACCTCTTAATTTCTACTTAAACAGGTCTGGTCTGGTGCCATCCCCTCTGTGCTCAAGCTGTAACGAACCTGAACATATCAACCATTTTCTTATCACATGTCACCGTTTCGAAAATCAAAGAAAAAACTGCTTCGAAATTTTATTCAGAAAATAAGGAATATCACTTACTACTCCCAATACTTTGTCTTTTGGGGCCACTTCATTGGGACACAGCGACAGGAACATCTGCGAGGCTCTCTGCGAATTCATATATAACACAAGAAGATTACCTTGCTGAGTCAGCGATCAGCTCTCGAATTTTACTAGCCACACTACCACTTATTATTTAGCTGATACACTGCAATGATACAACTTTCAGGAGAATTTCATATAACGATTCCACCTCAGATATTCAACAAATTCTATTATGTCTCTCCCACCCCCCTTTTTTTCTTTCTTTTACATTGCGCCAAATTTCACAGTCAAAACACAGTAATCATATTCCCCTAGTCTAGAAAATCTATACGTATTGACTTGCATTAACCACCGGCTTCCTGGCCAATCCCCCTTAGTGGGTGAGAGCCACAAAAGAAAGGAACAAGCAAGCAAGAAAGACGTCCTTCTTTGTCTCTGAGATTTTTGACAGTCGCGTCCCTTTATACGTTCCTTCGAGCTCTTAGCGCGTGACAACTGGTGCAGGTGCTGGGTACCCTATGCACCGAATGTTAGCTTTGCGAAAGGTAAATATTTCCATTCCAGTCGTAGCAGTCATAACTGATTCATTATCAGTGTGCTCTTCTCTGTCCGCATCTGGTCACTCACCTATAGTGAAACTTTTTAAATCGTTGATCCCCTGTCATCTCCGAAGTATTCATTTAATCTGGACACCAGGGCACAAAGGTTTGTTGTTAAACGAAATAGCTGATTCTCTTGCGAAGGCATCCCTTTCGACACCAATTATTCCTATTTTCCCTCATACAGTATACATTACGGTGGCGCGATTTCGCACACTTAAAATCAGGCAAAATTTATCTGACCCTGCACTGACGGCTTCTCCAGAGTACAAACACTTGTTATTTCCCTGGCGCAGTGAACTGACTAATTCAAGGATGATGGAAGTTGTCATCACGAAATTTCGTTGCCGCGTTACCTCCCTCAATTTTTACTTGCATAGTTCAGGCATATTGAATTCCCCTATGTGCATTTACTGTAATCAAGAGGAAACGATCAGTCATTTTTTATTACATTGTCGCCGTTTCGATTTATTCAGGCAAAGCATACTAACACCACCTCTTCAAAGACTGGGCTTGCAACTATCACAACCTGATCTTCTTTCATTTGGAGCCTCTACACTGGGTTTCAGCCACAGAGATGTTTTATTCGCCGTTCAAGAATACATCACTGCGACTAAACGATTTTCTTGCTAAATTGCTGTCTCACTATTTTTCTTCTTTTTTTTCTGCAAACTTGATACCGGTATTTCAAATCAAAATTAAGTTACGAAAAAAAATTGTACGAATGACGCAATGCTGAAAGTTTAGGGCAAATTCACCATATAATCGGCCAATCCCCTTCTTTGGGTACGAGCCATTTGCACAAGGAAAACAACAACAACAACAACCCCTCCTAGTACAAGAAGCTCCAGCCCCATACCGGTGGTTATGCCTGTTCACCGCGCTAGCCGCAGGATTCGTGGACTGGACCCTGAGTTCGGACTTCTCTCAGAGGAGATGACGGCCCCAACTATTCCAGGCCGCGCCGTCCCAAGCGGCTCCAACCCAGCCGGTATGAAAGGCACAACGCCATTGCAATATACACTGTTCAAACCAAAAACGCCGAATCCCTTTCATGGTGCTGTCCGTGAGGATGTTGAAGATTGGCTAGTCCACTATGACTTCGTTGCCGCTCATAACATGTGGAATGACACAGACAAGCCCCGACATGTCTACTTCAGTTTGAATGATGGGGCACGTGTTTAGTACGAAAACCGGGCAGGTGCGTTCACGTCATCGGTGGACTTCAAACGCCGGCTTCTCGAAACGTATGCAAGTCCCGATCGCCGAGAGCGAGCTGAACGTGAACTCCAGTGCCGTATGCAAATGCCAAATGGAGGCATAGCAATGTATGTTGAGAACATGACGCGTCTTTTTCGACGAGCCCACCCTCACATGCCGGAAGAGAAGAAGGTGCGAAACCTGATGCGTAGAGTGAAAAGTTGTTCGGTGGTCTTGTACGCAGCCTCCCCCCCCCCCCCAAGACTACGTCAGAGTTTCTTGCTGAAGTCGTCCTGATTGAAGCACGCTTCAACGTCCTGATTGAAGCACGCAGCAACGGACCCAGACGTACGAGCGACAAGTGAGCGTTGCTTCTGCTACGGACTACATGGGTGGTCTTGGGGCCCACGTCGACTTCTTCCGAGAGCTCATACGCTCTGTAATTCGCGAAGAGCTGCAGAAGTTATCTGTACCCTCAGCGCCCACTGTCAGTTATTTGTCCGGCATCGTCCGATATGAACTTCAGCAGGCACTACGAGAACCGTCCTGTCAGACAGAGCCGCGGCCCCTAAATGACTTCCCTCGCATGTCGTATGCGCAAACTCTGCTCCAGCCAGCACCACCTTTGGCTCCGCTTCCCACCGCGGCCCCTGCCATGCTTCCGGCAGACCAAACTCTGCGCCAACCTGCACTACATTTCACTCCGCCTTATACCACAGCCCCAGCCATGCTTCAGGCAGTCCAAGCGGGCCCGTACCTCAGTGACCGCCGACCGATCCCGCGAAAATCAGACGTGTGGCGGGCCCCCAATCGACGTCCCCTTTGATATCACTGTGGTGAACCTCGGCACATCTACCGACAGTGCACTTATCGACAGCTGGGACTTCGTGGTTTTTCGGCCAACTCCCCACCTCCTAGGTTCGGCCAGTGGCCTCCGGAAATCGCTGACTACGTTGCTCAGCAGCGTGGATCGACATCTCGGCACCACTCACGCTCTCCATCACCGCGGCGGTTCTCGCCGAATCATCGCACCTATGCGGGCGTGGCGCAGGGCCGGTCACCTAGCCTGCGTCGGGAAAACTAGCCTCAGCGACCTTCAGGGGCAAGGCCGCTCAGGCTGGTCATGCTCAAGGCCCCCTATCGACGCGGACTGAAGATAGCGACGATACATCGACAACGTCACCACCGGCTGATTGCGGAAGAGTTTCCTTAGATATTCCTGTTCTTCTAGATGGTCGCGAAGTCAGCGCTTTAGTGGACACTGGTGCGGACTATTCCATAATTAGCGAAAAGCTGGCTGCCCTTCTCAAGAAAGTAACGACGCCTTGGAACCAAACGCCAATTCGTACAGCTGGCGGGCATATCGTCACGCCACTCGGTATGTGCACGGCAAGAGTGCAAGTCCGTGGTTGTAAATTTGTTGCTAGTTTGAGCATTCTCCGGAAGTGTTCTCGAGACCTGATCACTGGCATGGGTTTTCACAGGGAGCATGGTGCTATAATTGACATTCGACGACGTCTAGTCACATTCGCGACGTCTAGCCACAACAGCTTACGCCGACCCCAGCCACTCCCAGGTGTCTCAACAGTGCGCAGATGCACGGCGGTACAACATCCACCATCGAGAAGTTAATTATGAACCTGGTGAGCAAGTTTGGGTTTGGACACCCATTAGGCGGCGACGTCTCAGTGAGAAACTCTTGAGGAAGTACTTTGGACCTTACAAAGTACTCAGACGTGTGAGCGACGTGAACTACGAAGTGGTTCCAGACGAAGGCTTACCATCATCCCAGCGCAGGTTACCACGCCCAGAGACTGTACACGTAGTCCGCCTAAAACCATACTTTACGCGGTGATGCGAATTTTTTTCTTGTGCCAGTGAACTCTTCATGTGAACAGTGAATGCCGTTTATTTCCGATTGCCAGGCCCAGGACACATTTTCTCTCGTGCACTTATTTGTTTATTGTTTTTTATGTTACCTACTTCGACCCACTGCAGTGCACACTTTTGTTTGAGCATCGGGTCGATGCTCTCTTGGGAGGAGGAGTAATGCCACCTGGTGTTCTGTGCCAGTGAACAGTGGGTCAGTTCTGGGCCGGTGAACGAGGAAGACGAAGACGAGCAACCCTTGCCAGCGGAGACGTCCTTCTTTGTCTCTGAGATTTTTGACAGTCGCGTCCCTTTATACGTTCCTTCGAGCTCTTAGCGCGGGACAATATTAATAAGTGCCATTTGTATATATAGCTCGCCTGTTAATCTGCATAAATTTATTGTAACCAGTTCTCATTTTGTATCGACAGCTTAAGTTGTGCTGATTTCCAAATATTTTATATGCGTAACGCCATTGCAAGGGAGCAAATTTATGATGATGTTTTTTATTATAACCGTAGTTCTATAATTAGATGTCAAAAGTGTAGGCAGGCAGTGGTGCACACACACACACACACACACACACACATATATATATATATATATATATATATATATATATATATATATATATATAAAGTACTCAGAAATAAAAATGTGTGTTAGTATTATTAGACTTTATTTTCATTTATGAGTATTTTTAGTATTATTTAATTTTTGTATTTTTTGTTTACGTTTTTGTTTGTTCATCCTTTACAAGAATACCCATTCATTTATTTTCAGTATGACTGGTTGTACAGTTTTCTGCAAGAGAGGGCAGGTGGAGGGAGGGGGAGAGGGCACATTAGCTTTCCAACGTGGCCATTATTTTCCGAAAGCTGGGGCGGGTGGTATGCTTCTTGTGTGTGTGTGTGTGGCCCGATGCCGCGGGCCAGCCGCTGAACCACGTGAACTTGATGCTAGTAAGCGGCAACATGTTCCACATTTTTTTTTTCGTTTTTCTTGGTCGCCTCCGCTGGCGACGCGTCTTACCTATACCCAGTAACAATGACAGAATTACCCGCTCGTTCCCGTCGGCTCACCGTCGCTCCTTTCTAGTTCCTCTCCTTCTTCTGCTTCTTGTTGTGTGTTGCTACATCGTTCGCCCGTTTGTCTCGTTTTTTTTTTTTTGAGGGTCTTCAAACTGTGAGGGTGACTCTCTGCTACTGGAACTTGTACCATTTCACTTACATCCCCCGAAGAAGGCTGGTCCACCAGCCGAAACTGTTAGGATTAAATAAATATTTTATTGTTTTGTTTCCTATACTGCACTATTCTCGAAGTTTATAACTTTTATTACGGTAGCCGGAAGAAACTCTGATCCTCTATTTCATCTATATATATATATATATATATATATATATATATATATATATATATATATATATATATATATATATGTATATATATATATTCCTGAAATATATATTCCTGAAAATATATTCCTGAAATATATATATTCCTGAAATAAAGTTTGATATATATATATATATATATATATATATATATATATATATCAAACTTTATTTCAGGAATGCATACATTTACATGAATAAAATTCTACAGTACAGAGGAGGTCCCGAAGTTAGAAAACTGTCGGGGGGACCTCCGTTAGAGAATAAGTCAAGTGCGATAATAATGCAGCAAGCAGTGAAAAACACTTTGTACGAATTAAACAAAGAATGGTTAAAATTTCATAACACCAAGGCAAGAAAAGTTCTGTGTAACAGCAAGTGGTATAGTGAGTAAAAGAAATACTAAAATTAGGAGTAAGGCACGACGGAAGAGTTTAGACAACACGTTTTGTGATTAAGTACTCCTTAAACATTTTGCGAAACGAATAGAATGTGGGGCATAACTTTATTTCAAGTGGTATGTTGTTCCATACGGATACACCTGTAAACTTAAGAGTTAGTTTTCCATAATTGCTACGCACTTTAGGGAGAAGGAAATTGTGACAGGCTGAAAACCTGGTGTTATTAGTATTGACAAGATGTTGTGTGGATAGCCCTGAAACACATAGACCATGATAAATGAGGCGGTACATCAATATAGCTAACTTTAGAGTGAATAAAAGATTAATTGGAAGTACGGAAAAATAAATAAACAGTGGCGTGGAAGGCGATTGAAATGGAGCGAAAGCGATCAGACGTAGTGCCCGTTTCTGAAGATGTAGAAGAGGCTCCAGGTGACTGGTATATGTATTACCCCAGGATGAAATGCAATAGAAAAGATGTATATATATATATATATATATATATATATATATATATATATATATATATATATATATATATATATATATATATATATATATATATATATATATATATATATATATGGTAGTGGGGAATTCGCAAGGCACTGACTAATGGGGCCATCTGCTGGACTGCTCAAGCATTTCTGTCCGTACCGGTTGCCTGCCTACTACCTGGTGTCGCTATTAAACTCCCTTGCAAAGTGGTGGAAGTGTGCTGGGTACGCAAACCTGGAACTTCGAAGCCGGAAGCTGCCCACTGCATCAGCAATGCCTGATCAGACGACCGAGCAAGGCACCCCCAGCAGAGCACGGCCCAATCTCAACTGGTCATCGTACCTACCACCCTGCGCCAACGGGATTCCCCCCTTCTTCAGTGGCACCGAAGACCAAGATGTGGAAGACTGGTTGCAGCTGTTTGAAAAGGTGAGCGCCGCCAACAAGTGAGACGACCCCTCGAAATTGAAGTACGTCCCATTTTATCTCAAAGACGTCGCCAGCCTGTGGTTCACAAACCACCGTACTGAATTTACCACTTGGGCCGCTTTCAAGACCACCCTTGCAGCTGTGTTCGATCGCCCCGCAGTGCGCAAGCTGCATGCTGAACAGCGCCTACGCGGACGAGCGCAAAGGCAGGGCGAAAACTTCACTAGCTACATTGAAGATGTTATAGATTTATGCCGGCGCTTTAACCCTGAAATGACCAAACAAGACAAGATCAGGCATATCTTGAAAGGAATAGACGATGATGCATTTCAAATGTTGCTGGCGAAGGGCCCAAGTACCATATCCGAACTTGTGACTTTGTGCCAAAACTTGGAAGAGATTCGCAAGCAACGTGCATTGGTTCGGAGGTCAACGACAGCAGACGACTCTCTCGCTTCCCTGGCCGTCGGTGGTGACAGCACCCTGCTGGAGCAGATAAAAGACTATGTACGCGAAGAGGTCGCACGACAGCTTTCGTGTCTCTGGTATCTGCCGACCACCGAAGCACCAACGAACCGTCTAACGCTGACAATCAGACAGGCTATTCAGGAGCAGGTCTCCGAGGCGTTGCCATTACCTACGCCTGCCTCTCCATCAACTCCTGTTGCCGCGCCACTGACTTATGCGGCCGTCACGGCAATGCCTCCGCCTCGTCTGCCATTGTATACGCCACAACCCGTGCGACCTTCCACCGCGCCATTTCCAGCTGCACAGCAGCACGCTGGAAATCCTTGGCGCACTGCTGACAACCGGCCGATATGTTACTTTTGTGGGATTCCAGGTCACGTTGCGCGTCTATGTCGTCGGCGCTTCGCAGCTAATACACCAAGATACCCTGACTACTCGTTTCGGCATCCATACCACGCGCCTCACGTGCCACCTGAAGTTCACGAACGCGATGCGCAAGCTGCGTCGAGCACCCGAACCTCCGCTTCTCGACGTTCAACTTCCCGCTCGCCTTCCCCCTTCAACAAGTCGTCGTTCTGTATCGTCTATGCGTCGACGACCCACCTCCATTGAGACGGGAAACTAACTGCCGCAGCTCCGGAGGCACGAGCTGCGTCATCGTCTAATCGTTCAAGTCCTCGCCTGTCTCCCGCCAATCTTATCGATGTAATTGTCGAACGTGTACGAACACTTGCACTCATCGATACCGGTGCCGCGATATCTTTGATTAGTCAAAGACTCTGCCGCTCTCTTCGTAAAGTGACGATGCTTTCTCCCGTAGTTTCTCATAGCACTGCGAGCGCCCAACAAATTGAGCCCATCGCGGCATGTACGGCGAAAATGGTTATTCGAGACGTGTTGTACATCATTGAATTTCACGTGTTGGCTTCATGTTCCCACGATGTCAACCTAGGATGGGATTTCCAATTACGTCATTACGCCGTCGTGGACTGCACTCGGGCCGAAGTGGAGCTGTTACTGTTTCGTGATGCGCCTTCTGTTGATGCGGCCGTATCTAGTGTGGCTAACCTTGTCGTCGCGACGGACATAGACATTCCTCCTTTCAGCGCCCAGTTTGTTCCTGCCTGCTGCACTTCACTTTCTAACGCTACCGTCCTATTCACGCCATCTCACATCTTCGGTAGCCGCCATCACACATCGCTGTCATTCGCCATTCTTGCGCTTTGTCAAGACACTACCGGAATATTTATTTCCAATCCGAACTCGTGCCCCCTCAGTTTGCGCCACAACGAGACGCTCGGCCACATTCAGCTTATCGATGAAGGTACTATCGTGCCTGCCGATTTCTTCGACACCAAGCCGAATATGGAGCTGAACGCGTTGGTTCCTCACTTTGCCTCGAAAAGTGTGTCGTCCGATGCATTTCATCGTTCCAGTGACTGCCATCTAGCCCCGGCTCAACGAGAGCAGCTTGTTACCCTGTTGCACGAATTCAGGCGTTCGTTCGACTTTCCCCAAGCGGTTCTAGGAAGAACGAACGCCGTTGTGCACACAATTGACACAGGAAAGAGTACTCCTTTGCGCCAGCGCCCCTATCGTGTGTCTCCGGCGGAGCGTCGCGTAATTGCAAAACAAGTAGACGACATGCTACAGCGTGGTGTCATCAAGCCTTCTTGTAGTACTTGGTCTTCACCAGTTGTACTCGTCAAAAAAAAGGATGGTTCGATCCGGTTCTGCGTAGACTACAGGCGCCTAAACAACATTACGAGGAAAGATGTTTACCCTCTTCCCACACAGACGACGCTCTCGATTGTCTACAAGGTGCAGAATTCTTTTCCTCGCTTGACCTTCGCTCAGGTTATTGGCAGGTCCCAATGGTTGAGTCTGATTGTCCAAAAATGGCGTTCGTCACACCAGATGGTCTCTATGAATTCACCGTAATGCCATTTGGACTCTGCAATGCGCCCGCCACATTCGAGCGAATGATGGACAGCATTTTACGCGGTCTTTCTTTCAAAACTTTATTTCGTCCACAAGTGTGTGTGTTGTGGAACAGGAGGGCTCGAGAAAAAGTGGATTTATCCACTTGAGAAGCCTCGAGCCCCCGTTTTACATGACATACAGCGAGAGCATGGAAGTGATTATACAGTACTGATATAATACAATATTTATACTAACACAATAATACAATATTTACAACAAACACTATACAATACAAAATGTGCACACTATCTAATGATAAATCATTCACATAATCATGAGATTGCAATCAGCATTTCTTCATGCAAAAAAACTGAAAAAAGGCAAAAAGAAGAGAAAACAGTAAAAACTTGAACAGAATCTATACTTTTTTACAAAAAGAAAGAGCATCAATCCTTGGTGGCAAAGAATGCTTTGATTGCACTGTTCCCAGTTGTCTCTAAAATGATTTCACATTGATGGAGTTCATTTAACAACTTTGGAAGCGTATGACGAAGCATTTGTTTTGTTATCCTAGTGCGTGAAAAAGGTATTTTCCAGATATCACCATTGCGTGAATTGTATGACCTTGTGAGTGGTGTCAACTCAGAAAATGTACGAAGTAGTCCGTCTGTATCGTGCTTGTATTTTCTGGCTCGATTTAATGGATACAAATTGTGTACGGACGTGATGTTATATTTGATAAACAGGGCTTTTGTGTGCGCAGTTTTTTCCACGCATGCAATGTGGCGAAGTGCTTTCTTTTGTAAAACAAACAGGTGGTTCAGGTTTGTTAACGTTGTTGTGCCCCAGACTAGACAGCAATAATTTGTCTCAAATGGAACATATGCTTGTGCTATCTTGATGACGTTGGGGTCTTTTCACCCGATTTCACTTCGCATCTCACTCGTCTGCGTAAAATTCTACAGTGCCTTACAAACGCCAGGCTTCAGCTTAACCTGAAGAAATGTCACTTCGGGGCTAAACAACTCACCATACTTGGTCATGTCGTCTCGAAAGCCGGCATCCTTCCCGACCCTGACAAGCTTCGTGCTGTTGCCGAATTTCCTAAGCCGACTGCAGTTAAAGAACTACGGAGCTTTGTGGGCCTGTGCTCCTATTTTCGTCGGTTTGTCCGGAACTTTGCTTCCATCATCGCTCCGCTCACCAAACTCTTTGCTGGCCCTGCAGATCTTTCGAATTGGACAGAAGCCTGTGACGAATCCTTGCCAAAACTGCGCCAACTCCTTACCTCACCACCCGTACTGCGTCATTACGACCCTACTGCGCCGACCGAAGTACACATGGATGCAAGTGGCGTCGGCCTTGGTGCAGTACTCGCGCAACGCAAACCAGGTTTTGCGGAGTATGTGATCGCCTATGCCAGCCGCGCCCTCACTAAGGCAGAAGCCAACTATTCTGTTACGGAAAAAGAGTGCCTGGCGATTGTGTGGGCGTTAAACAAGTTTCGCCCCTATTTGTACGGCCAAACTTTTGACGTGGTAACAGACCAGCACGCACTCTGTTGGTTGGCTTCACTGAAAGATCCTTCTGGTCACCTCGGACGTTGGGCACTACGCGTCCAGGAATTCGACATACACGTCGTCTACCGATCGGGGCGAAAGCACTCTGACGCAGATGCGCTTTCACGATCACCCGTGAAATTTGATGATACGGAAATATCAGCCCTTGACCTTCCCCTCTTTGCCGTCAGCGTCACAGACATGTCATCCGAACAGCGGAAAGACCCTTGGATTGTCCCGCTATTGAATATGCTTTCTGACGCATCGACTTCCGGTTACCCGCGTCCTCTTCACCGCCAAGCAACGCATTTTGCCATACAAGATGGCCTGTTATACCGTCGCAACTATCAAGTGGTGGGTCATAAATGGCTGCTAGTCATACCCAGCCACATGCGCTCTGATATCTGCGAATATTTTCATGCTGAGCCGCAACACGCACACGCCGGTGCGCTAAAGACGTATGAGCGGATCGGCCAACGTTACTACTGGCGCGGTATGTACACGTTTGTACGCAAACACATTCGCTCATGTTCCCTGTGTCAGCAGCGCAAGACATTACCTCATTCACCCGGTCAACTGCAGCCTTTACCATGTCCTGCACGCCCATTTGACCGTGTTGGGATTGACATATACGGCCCGCTACCGTGCTCTGTTGGTGGTAATCGATGGGTGATTGTGACTGCCGACCGTCTGACAAGGTACGCCAAAACGGCAGCGCTACCTTCGGCTGGTGCTCGTGACGTTGCAACCTTCATCTTGCATCGGTTTGTTCTTCGTCATGGTGCACCACGGGAGCTCCTGAGTGACAAAGGCCGTGTATTTTTGTCCGAAGTTCTTCAGCAGCTCTTACATTCATGCCGTACGGTACACCACACATCTACAGCCTACCACCCTCAGGCGAACGGCCTAACGGAACGTTTCAATAGAACCCTCGGAGACATGCTCGCTATGTATATTGATTCCGACTACTCCGATTGGGACGTTGTCCTTCCTTTCGTGACGCATGCCTACAATACGGCGATTTAATCAACAACGGGCTTTTGTCCGTTTTTTTTTCTTTTATATGGTCGTGACCCATGCAGCACACTCGACACAATTCTGCCATACAATCCTGATGCCTCCGAGTTCAGCACAGTTTCTGAAATGGCAGAACATGCCGAAGAGTGTCGTCAGCTTGCACGGTCCTTCACAGCCGATAATCAAGCCCTCCAAAAAAATCGCCACGACCGTGATCTTGTTCAGGAAACTTTCCCTGTCGGTTCTCTCGTGTGGCTCCGACTGCCTTTCCACTCTCCTGGACGGACTCCCAAGTTTGCACCGAAGTATACGGGCCCTTACCGCGTCATACAGCACCCTTCTTCTGTAACCTATGTGATTGAACCGCTCAAGCCATCCACGGACAAGCGCCGCCTTGGTCGTGAGACGGTCCACGTCAGTCGCCTCAAGCCCTGCTACGACCCTCCTGTTCTCTCGTCACCTTGAGTCGCCAGGATGGCTTGTCTTTGTCGCCAGGGTATTGTAGTGGGGAATCCGCAAGGCACTGACTAGTGGGACCATCTCTCTCGGAGTGCGAAGCGCGAGTGTGTGCACGAGCTGTAGACGCTGGACTGCTCGAGCATTTCTGTCCGTACCGGCTGCCTGCCTACTACCCGCTATTAAACTCCTTTGCAATATATATATATATATATATATATATATATAGAAATTGGCTTGAGCGGACAAACGTGCGAAAACTTTTATTGCTCCTACGTTTCGGCCGGGGTCCGGCCTTCGTCAGGGAATACATTGCAAATGTCAACGTGCTGCTTATATATAATGGGGGCCCCCTACACGTGTCTATTTAATATCAAATGTCACATATATGACAGTGGCACACAAACCAACATGTGGAAGAGCACGATGTGATAATGACAAGACTATATCACGAAATGATAACATACGGTGAAGTCTGCGCAGCAAAAAAAAGGCGTTTTTCATAGTCACGGAAAGGATCAACATAACAAGGGTGATAATGTACCACGAATGCATTTAACAATATTGCGTTAAAACAACTTGATGAACCAACAAGAGACATAGGTAAACAACCAGCAACAATGCGCTAAAAGAATTAACAAAAAACAGATGTAAAAAAAAGATGTAAACCTTTTAAAACGGAGCGCCTGGCTGTATGGTATGCTTGCAGTCTGTAAGCTTCAGTACTTAGGCCAAACAGCGACACCATTCAGACTGCGGTTTAATAACCACAAGGCGCATGTCACAACTTTTCCTAACCTACCCCTATCTAAGCACCTGAATGCGACAGGACATTCACTCGATAACCTAACAGCAACCATATTAGAATCTGGTTTTAAGTCTCACCATGAACGGGAAGCACGCGAATCATTTCTCATCTACAAATTTAAAGCACTGTCATTCGGCATTAACGAAAGCGCAGGAAAGCTCACGTTCCTGGGCGCACGTTCAGCAACGGGATCACTATGTCACGGACAAGGCTAAATTCCCTATCACATGTCTGCAGCTTTCATCAGTTTTCAGCCTGTTACATACAATTCTGTTATATTTCGTTCTCATGAATGCCATGTATCTCACTTTTACCAAAGGTTTTTTTTTTAAATCACCATCGCCACATATTGCTGTTCTCGTTGCTTTACATCTGTTTTTTGTTAATTCTTTTAGCGCATTGTTGCTGGTTGTTTACCTATGTCTCTTGTTGGTTCATCAAGTTGTTTTAACGCAATATTGTTAAATGCATTCGTGGTACATTATCACCCTTGTTATGTTGATCCTTTCCGTGACTATGAAAAACGCCTTTTTTTGCTGCGCAGACTTCACCGTATGTTATCATTTCGTGATATAGTCTTGTCATTATCACATCGTGCTCTTCCACATGTTGGTTTGTGTGCCACTGTCATATATGTGACATTTGATATTAAATAGACACGTGTAGGGGGCCCCCATTATATATAAGCAGCACGTTGACATTTGCAATGTATTCCCTGACGAAGGCCGGACCCCGGCCGAAACGTAGGAGCAATAAAAGTTTTCGCACGTTTGTCCGCTCAAGCCAATTTCTATTCATCACTGGATTCACAGAAGACACTCGCTGGATATATATATATATATATATATATATATATATATATATATATATATATATATATATATATATATATATATATATATATATATATATATATATATATATATATTATAGGGAAAATAGAGTACGACGCACGTTGGTTTTGCACGGTATATTCTGACCGACGTTTCGGCTGGTGGACCAGCCTTTGTCTATATATTGTTACACGACATCGGCAACGAAAGAGCATCATAGACGACGAAGACGATGAAAGTGACCGAACTCGGGTTGTTGTTGCTGCTGTTCTTCCATCTTGGCTGCGCCTGCCTCTGACTTTCCCTGTATATTTTGTAAATATATTTATTGCATTCATCCTCTCACCCCCGTGACATTTAGTGGAGGTGCGGGGTATCGATCCCCGCGCCCTTTTCGGCAAGTCTGTGGGCAGAAAGGCAGCGGCCAAGAAGGAGTTGGCATCTCATGCGCAAACGTCATCAGAGTCCTACGTGACTTACATACAGGACGTGCTTGCCCTTTGCCGAAAAGCAGAGAACGGTATGGAAGAAACTGAAAAAGTAGCTCACATATTGAAAGGCATTGCAGATGATGCATTCAACCTTCTCATATGCAAGAACTGCAACACCGTCGATGCCATCATCAAGGAGTGCCAGCGTTTTGAGGCCGCAAAAAGTCGACGTATCGCCCATAATTTCACTCAACTACCAAACACCGCAGCAACCTGATCGTGCGAAGACAGGCCTGCACTACAGACGCCATTAACTGCAGAGCTTGTGACCAAGATCATCAGACGTGAACTTGAAGCTCCGTCTCCTGCGTCCACGTGCTCCCATGCCTGTGACTCTAGCCCTCAGATGGTGCCACTGGTGCATGTCATTGTGCGACAAGAGCTTTCCAATGCTGGACTGGCCTCTGAGTGCACTACAGCTCCCTCTCAGCCGATCAACCGTCGTCGACCCCCTGTTTCGTATGCCCAAAGCAAAAATCTTCCGGCGCGCCTTCGCAATCCAGCCGAGTGGAGCACTGCTGACGGTCGCCCGATTTGTTTCAGCTGCCACCGTATCAGACACGTGGCCCTCCATTGTAACACTCGGTGGTATTGGCATCAGGCATCCTATGGGTACACCCATTGGCCAGAGAGGGATCATGGACGCTTTCAAACTTAGCGGGAGTAACCTCAGACCACCAGTGAGACGTTCCTTCTATGCCGCCATATCGTCGTCGCTCTCCATCTCCGCATGCTCACCAGTCCCATTCACCGCTCTCCCGTCGCCCGTCGTCTCGCTCACCCCAATTTCGCCGACCAACGTGGCCGACTGACCACCTGCCGCGGGAAAACTAGATGATGCAGTTCCCGGAGGTGATGCTGCATCGACCACTTGCCCGCCAAATCCTCTGACCATGCTGCCGACTCGACGGAACCTTATTGACGTTGAAGTAGATGACACACCCGTTCTTGCACTTGTGGACACAGGGGCTCATATATCAGTGATGAATTCAGAACTTCGTTGCCGCCTTAGAAAAGTTTTAACGCCACCCACAGTGCCACTCATCCAGGTCACCGACGGCGGCACGTTTCTCGTGCTTGGAATGTGCTCCGCGCGTACAAGTGTGGCTGATCGCTCCTCGACAGTGCTATTTGCTGTGCTCGAGAAATGTTCCCATGAACTTATCCTCGGCATGGACTTTTTATCCGCCTACTCTGCCCTTATTGATTGTGGAACTGGCATGCTTCAACTTGATTTACCGTGTTACCATGACTACCCAACACCAGCTCAACCCCGTCTGTGTTCTGCAGATCACGTTCGCCTAGCACCTCAAGCCGTTACTTACGTGAACCTGAGATCTGTCCCTCCTGTTCCTGATGGTGACTACATGTTGACACCTAATGCTGACGTTCTCCTGGCCAAAAATGTCATCGTGCCTCACACACTTTTGACAGTCACGGGAAATACAGCATCTGTTCCGATCCTAAACTTCAGCTGGTGCGCTCAAGTTATCCCAGTTGGTATGACTTTGGCAAAAGTTTCTTCTATAGATGCTGCCATTTTGGCGTTCGTTGCCGATTCTCCTTCGTCCTCTGTTCCGTTCTCATCCTCGAAGAGCGCAGCGGATGCCACCATCGACAAGATGATCGCTCCGGACCTTCTTCCAGCACAGACAGCTGACATCCGGCAACTGCTGAAATCCTACCACGACATCTTTGATTTTGATGACCACCCTTTGGGTCAGACATCCTTTGTAACTCATAGGATTAACACTGGAGACGCCAGCCCCATCCGACGACGATATATATATATATATATATATATATATATATATATATATATATATATATATATATATATATATATATATATATATATATATATATATATATATATGTGTGTGTGTGTGTGAAAGTGAAATTCACACTTTCCTATTCACTCCGACGAAGGCAGGCCCACCTGCCGAAACGTTAGTAAAACTAGTGTTTTCGCACGTTTGTCGACCTCTTTTTCTACCACATTTTCCACCGGATCCATTGAATTTCACCCTACGTTATATATATATATATATATATATATATATATATATATATATATATATATATAGAGAGAGAGAGAGAGAGAGAGAGAGAGAGAGAGAGAGAGAGAGAGCAATGCTCTTTAGCACAGCTACTATTTTTAGGCGGTGCATTTTCCGTCCGACTACTTGAACTTCAACAAGTTATGAGAACTAATACTGTCGAAAAGGTGACCTATACATTGCGCATTTGTAGAGACACGCTATATTCAGCTTCGCAATTTGTAAACTATTGGCGCAGGGCTACCCATGGCATATTTCTTTTTTTTTTTGAGGGGGTGTGGTGTGCAGCAAAATGCCTAACTTTCACACTGGGTGGTCGCTGTGAGTGCGTGTATATATTTTAGTATACCCTGAAAAGTTAAGTTAAGAAAACATTTCGTGTTGTAGGGGGTTCAGATCCCTTTTCTCTCCCCACTTTACTTATGGCTTTCATGTTCTACGTCCGTGTGGCAGAGTATATTTTTTTTTAATCTCAGCTTTCTGAGCACAGCTAGCTTCCAATAAATCGGCTCAGTTGTTCTGAATATTTTAGACGCCTGACCAACGAAGAAAGAGTTAGGAGAAAAGATATCTGTATAAGACACACCCTTTCTGAACTATTTTCGATCTCTCACAAGCGCTTTTATGGAGCTAAAATTCAATAGATTGGCGTGTCATACTTCAAGAGCTATGACATCATGTGCTAGACATGAGTGATGGGCAGGTATGAAGAAATCTGCATCAAGAAAGCGTGACGGAGGAGCCGAAGCGCATAGCAGTTCCTGCACGCGGCGCGCGGTTCTTTCAGTACTATTCGACTGCAGCGCCGCCGCTGCAGGTAGCGAGGAAGGGATCAGGCGGCGAGGCGCGGTCACGCCACTCAACACTTCTAGTACACTCTACTGTAATCACACTTTCCTATTCTAGCTACTGTAATTAAGATTCCTGACGAATGGCTCCTGTTGCCAGAGTAGTAGTCTTGTCTTCAGTTCTGAGCAAGCGCCGCGAAGTGGCGCTCATGACCGACACTGACATTCGGCAATGCGGTCTTGGTCTGACGTTCGGCAATGAGGTCTAGTGCATGAGATCAGGAGTTCCAGGAAGATTAGAAATTAAGCAACGTGGAATAGGTAGGCTTGCTTTAGGAGCTCACGGGACTACACCAAATCAGGGAGTACAAGGTGATATGGTATGGACATCATTTGAGGGCAGGGAAGCTAGCAGCAAGGTAAAATTTGAGAAGCGATTGAGATAAATGGGGGAGGAGCGTTGGGCTAGGAAGGTATTCAGCTACATGTACATGAAGAATGTCGATACAAAATGGAGGAAGTGAACCAGAAAATTGACTGGTAAATACTTAGAAAACAGCAAGGGGCCAAACCAATAAGAACTATCGGTTAAGAAGAAAGTAAAGGAAACGGAGACTGACATGTGGAGAATTGGGATGATTAAAAAGTCCGCACTAGAGATCTATCGAACTTTGAAGCAGGAAATTGCCAAGGAGAGGATCTGTGATAATACCCGGGTAGTTCATTACTGTTTGAGGCCAGGACGGCAGTATTGCGAACCAAGACATATCGGGCCAAATACGAAGGGGTAGACACGGTATGCAGTGCGTGTGGAGAGGAAGAGAAAAGTGCCGAACACTTGATAATGTTCTGTAAAGGTCTTCACCCTATAGTTCAGCATGATGGCGCAGAGTCTTTCAAAGCACTGGGGTTAAGGGACAGGGAAGGCAAGATAAACTTTAAGCGGGTAGAATTAACTAGATGGAGGTTATCCGATTGGTGGCTAAAGTCAAGGCACGAGTGAAAATTAAACCCTTCACTGCAAAGTACGAATCCTGAACCTCACTATTTAAAGAAAAAAATAATAAATCTAGTTTTTCGTTAATTAGGTATAACGGCTTGATGGCGGTAGCGACCGCCCGATCTAAAGGGTACAGCCATATCTATCCATCCATCCATCCATTCATTATAACCGCGTTTTTTCTTGTGGCCCCTAGCGGCGCGTCACTCGATGGTTATTCGATATCTGCAACTATACTCGACTATTTCGGAGGCTATGCAAAATGTCGAGTTCTTGCACCATCCGCCACAGGTGACGCTAAAGACTGCGAATAATCGAAAATACAGGGGGGGGGGGGGAGGGTGTGGTGCTGTTTTTGTTCTCACTCGGCAGGCATCTAAATAGAGGAGGCGTTGGCAAAATTCAACGCAGCTACCACCCGAGATACAGCAGAGGTGACCGGCGATTCTTTTTTAATACGTTTGGTCTTTAACTTTTTATTTTAAATGTTTGACGAAAACTATCTTTTGGCATGCTTGAATTCTATAGTCATCATCATCAGTAAGCCCGCCAAAATTGAATGCGAAACTTCGAAGCACCCAACAATGCCATTTTTTGCAAGACTCCTCTCAAAAGGGAGAAGAACCACAGTCGCGCGCACTCTTAGCACTGCCTTATAACACTCGTATGCGAGGCCTCAGAATAAGAGAAAAGTTATGACAGAGAAAGTGAACAAAACCATAACTACATTGATTCCTAAAACGCAACTGCAGTTAGGTTAAAGCACTAAGGCAAGAAGTAAGCAAACTCTTCCAAATCACAAAAAAGAAATAACAATCTAAAAAAGTTACCCACTCAAGATCTAAAGTTGAATTAACTCAGCTAAAATGGCTGATTAACAAAAAGAAAATTGCCCACATGGGGATTTATAGCACCAAAGAATTAGTTGAAGAATTCAAAGAAAGGTCAGGGCATGACAACAGGAAACTAACGAATGCATACTACAACAGGTAGAACAACATAATCAGCAGTCTCAACATCTATAGTAAGGTGGCAGAAGACTTACTGCAGCTCACGAATAAGCCACCTAACAGAAAATGAAGCGAAAGTTCAACAAAACACTTAAATTCTACGACTAAATATAAACAAAGTTTGAAAGGAAGCAACAAAATCAGAAGCCTAACCAGGAACGAATCTCGTTGGATACCCTGCCCTGCGAGAATGGAATAGAGCCCTACAAAATATGACCCACGAAAAATCGTGCAGCGAAATTGTTGACCCGATCAAAGATGAAGGAGATCTCGTCTTTAACAAGGTTGTGAGATTTTCTGCACAATAGACAGTTATAGTATACCGGGCTTACCGGGATACCAGGCGTACCGTAATACCGGAATCAAAGTGCGCATGCGCAGATATGTACGTTACCCGTACCGCTTACCATACACTTGGTATTTTTCAGATTTAAGGTTACCGTGGTAGCGTAAGTGTACGTAAACATGGCGGCACTCTCGCACGCCCACTTCAAAGTGATTTTCGCGTAGTTGTTAAAAAATTCACCTTGTTCGCAGTAAACGACTGTTTAAAGTGACTTCGCTTGCCTTCAGTTAGCTTCAATGACCGAGTATTACGGATAAGTCGGCGTAATTTTTGAGATAGCTTCCCATATCGGACGCGTCTAGGCCTTACTACAATATCAATGTAAACAAATTGGCAACATAATTTTTCTCGCGTTTGGTGCGTGGTTCATATTTATTTGCTTTTATTAGTAGTAAAATCAACTTGTGACAATTCTTCATGCGGTGGCATAGGCAAACATTTTCGTTTTATTTTCATTTCCACTGTCTTTAGCTCAATAATCATCTGATAGGTGGCGCCACCATCCCTGATAAAGAACGTAAACGCTAATGCGCTAAACTATAAGACGCTGTCCAGAATAAACGTTTGCTGCACGGTAATGCCATTCTCTTAACATCTGCTATCACGTTAACCTTAAACTATAACTGTCTAATGCCTCACGTACTGGCGAACAAATGTACCACCAAACTGTCAAAATGCGAATACCAAACAAATACAGAAAAAAAGAGATATTAAAGATTTAAAGAATTATACACAAATCATCAGATGTCCCACTGTGAATCATAGCCATGCACTGCCAAACTGAAAAAATCTGCGAAACGGAACCCATCCATTTACTTAGCTTGATGATACTACAAAAAAGCACTCGACTTGGTAGAGATACCAGCAGTCTTAAGTAGCTAGTCCATAATGCATGCATGAATACCCTAGCCAACATCTACAGAGAGTCCACGGCAGACAGACAGACAGGCAATGAACTTTATTAGGGTCATGATGGGCGACTAGAAAAGTCCCCTTATGGGGAGGAGTCGTCGCGGAGCAGAAAAATTTTATTCGTGAAGTGGATCTGGCAAGGAGACGAAATCTAAGCAATACTTACAGCATGTTTAGCAAAAGTATTTGAGCCATCATGTTTATAAGAAACACGAATAAATATTGATGAAGAATATCTCGTTACTTATGCTTTGCAAATGACATTTTGCTTTTCAGCAGTGGTGCCGACGAACTACAATGAAACCGAGAAAGTGTTCAATTAGAGTTCAAGTGTTCAAGGGTTCAAGTGTTCAAGCAGATAAATAAGTAAAATACAAGGATATAATGTTCGGAGACCAAACAAGAGAGCAAGAGTTGGCAACGGCACACTAGAATCCTTACAATATATATGTATTTAGGTCAGATATTCAGAGGACACACTATTTAAGAAAAGGAAATTTACCAAACAATATGGATGGGCTAAAGCTTTAATGGAAGACATTCCCAAATCATAAAAGGCAATTTACAACTGTTCTTAAAGCAGAAAGCGGTCAACTATTGTGTGCTGCGTGTACTAACATATGGTGTAGAAACTTGAATGACAGTAAAAATAAAAGAAAAACACATCAAGAACTATGAAGAACAGCAACAAAAAAATGGTTATCATAACATAGAGATATTAAAAAAGCAGAGCCCAATATAGAACAAACAGGGCTAGATGATATTCTAGCTGACATTAAGAAAAAAGAAAGGAGGACCTAGGCAGGTCAAGCAATGTGAGGGAGAGACAAGGACAAGTTAGAGAGATTGTGAGGCTACGAAAATATGGGAAAAATAGCTGGGAAAGGCAGAGGGCAAGATGGGATGATGAATTGAAAAAATTGTACGCATAAGATTCAATAAGCTTGCACAAGGTTGAGAAAATTATAGGTCACTGGGGGAAGCCTTTGTATAGCATTGGACCTAAAAAAAGGCCGATATACAAAAACAGCATGCGGTATTGAGCTGTTGCACGTCACAGGTTGGTTTCAATATCAACAAGTTAATCAACTCACATGCAGTGCTACTGTTTGTGTATTGTAGTTGTACTACCAACTGTTATTCAACAGGTTTTTAGCAACAGAAACATATCTGGAACATTTAGCAGAATCGTGTACAGCCATGTTTCCAACTGTGTATTGTGCATCTGCAGCCAGGCTTAGTCGGTGGTACCTTGCGGCAGTTGCGGGCTACGTCGTGGTGTGCCGAGGAGCACGCGAGACCTAATAGACAAGCTGGGCTGCTTTGCACAAAAGTGACCATGTTGAAATGTGTGCCTGTTTAACCGAAGATGCATGGTTCCTCAGGGCGCTTCCAGCATGTGGATTCTGAAAGATGACGCGTTTCGACTGATAACACATGCCTGACTAGGCACATGTTATTGTGCCTGGTCAAGTATGATACGGTTGGCATTGCGAAACTTCTTTAGCACTAGCCACTCTAGTTCTAAACTAAAGCACATTGCATGAACGAGATAAAAAAAGAAGCACACTTGCCGCCACAATTCGGATTTTAAAATTTTACATACTTGCTAACACAACCAAATGAAGGCATGACTTCCCCGAAAGGCCATGTTCTACAAGAAGTGAGTGGTCTTTTTGGGGAAATCACACCTTCATTTGATCATGTTACGAAAGTATGTGAAATCATAATTTGTAGCAGCAGGTGTGCTTTCTTTACCTGCTTCGTGCACTTTGTTTCAGTTTGGACCTGGAGTGGTTGGCACTAAGGAAGTTCCGCGATGCCAAGCGTTCAGCAGCCTACATCGCCGAGGCAAAGTGGAACCTAAAGGTGCGGCATGCCCGCTGTTTCATACCTAAGAAGCCTGCTCGCACGACCCGGGAAGGCCTCACTGGGCTGGGAAATGTTCACATTGCAGAAGGTGTACGCTATTACTCAACAAAGGCCCAAAATTTAGCCACGAACCTCTGTTGCCGGCTCACTTATTACTGGCAATGCACCGAAGACTTTCCACAAAAGTCGATGTAGCAGTTAGGGGCTATTGCTTACAAGACAGTGTCTAAGCTCTAGCCATAACATGGGAAAAACTTGCTCTTCTTCAGGAGGATCCTATGGTGGGTATTGTCATTCTTCAAGTGCAACAATTTGTGTCGGCTTCAAGTGGATAAGAAGTAGTGGCGCTGTAGCAATGGACGTAGATTTGTGCAACTTCAAGGCAGGACAAGCAGTCTACATGAACTTCATCAAGTTAAAAGTCATCAAAACAAGAGTTTTTAAACGCAGGGCAGTGACTCTGAGTAAGGACTTGGAACTTGCACAACTAGCAGTCTATTGCATACTGCAGCTAGCAAAAACAACACCCTTTCTGTGTTTTATACGACCAAGACGCATAAGCCGGGTGTTTCGTTCAGGACGATTGTGAGTGATTGAGGCATCTAGCAGAATGTGACTAGTTAGTTTTTAATGAAGCGGCTAGACTAGGTTGTCATGAAGGACCCATTTTAAACTGAGAATGTCCCATGCATCATTTACTTTCTTCAAAGAATCCTTCGATGGGTACTTGTTCTTGCTTGATGTTGAAAACCTATTTTATTCTGTCCTGCACGGTGAATTGTATTTCTGCATAAGAAGCTGCATAAACGAGAGTGGTGTGGTTGCCTTCAGGAATGCCGCGGACATCTACGAATTGAGAAGGGCCATAAGCTGTTATGGCCCTTCTCAAGTTTTATGTTAAAATCAACTTCATTAGTAATTTTATATTCAAAGACGAGGCATTTTCGTAGGCTCATATGTCGCTCCGGTGTTGTGCCATTTCATATGTTTGACTTGTATGTTTTCATTACGTTCCACTGAAACTTTACTTAGTGGGAGGTTTTAGAAATTTTATGCATGATTTTTTTTATTTTAAAGCAACTAACCACCGGCACATATTAGCCCATTGTTAACAATGGTTTAGCAGGCTTTTGCAGACTGAAAAAGGACTGGTGTTTACACATGAGTTGAAGGCTTGAGGCTTTTTGCAGTTTTTGGCTTAGCGCATTACAGTGCAGAGTCATCATGGCTGTTTGCTTTTTGTTTAGGTGTGCAAAAAAATTGCTTCCATACGAGTTGATGCATTCCAAAACTGTGAAAAGGGCCATAGCTGAGCAATGCCCAGAGTATGCATGCGCCGGGTCGTTCTCACACGTTATGCAGAAGACTTTTCAAAACCAATTGGACAGGTTGTCTGTGGTTGGTTTCCTTCGCATGCTCCTTAACGCTGTAGCTGCTCCACCAGACTATCAAGAGAGAACACCACGGTACTAGGGTAGAGCAAGAGCGCAGAACAGCGAGACCTGAGGTGTTACCGTGTATGCACCGAGCTGCACACGACTTCAAAACTGTTGCAAACAGAGATGGCATGCCGATTCTTTTTTCTGCGCCACGAAAATTATGTATACTATCTGATGGAAGCCACAAAGGTGGGTACGGTAATAAGCACGCCAATCATACACAAAATGTGTCAACGTGGTCGTTTATGAATTTCCACTATCCTACGGCAAAAGATTAATGTTGGCTGGGCAAGAATATGCATGAATGAGCATGCACAGCCAATCTTATCTTTCGTTAAAATGTGTCCAATCTTTATCTTTCGTTACAAGATAAAGATGGGGCACATTTGTTGACGCATTGCAATTCTGATAACTGTGAGCCGTACCTGGTTAAGGTCTGGATTCTTGGCAGAAGCAGGAACACTACTCAAGAATGTGTGTATGCATTCTGTATAAAATCATGAGGTTCATTAGTTATCAGCGATACTTTGTCTTTCTGGTAGGTAGAGAACTATTGTGATTAGTTAGTATGCTCTCAACGTGAGCCTAGCTCACTCCACTTGTGTGTACGTATAATTTTCGATGCAGGATATGATGATTAAACTGTCGGAACTTTGAGCTCACCTAGAACCTTTTCCTCATTATTTCGTCATGCAAAACAGCCATATCTTTGTGACTTCTACAAATAACATGGAGCGATTAGAAAAGCAAAGAGTATTTCTAGCCTGACCTTTCTTTGTGTCTTGAAAACTCGTAGGGGCAAATGTGACGTAGAAGAGGGACACCGTGTCTGGGTGATGCAGACCAGGGAGACATGAGGCTATGACAAGTTACCGATATGCAATGACAAGGAGAATGAATGCAGTGATTGTGCGAGCATTCCAAGCTAGAAAAAGGCTAGGAGTGATCAGTGGCTTCTGTAGCATAAGCCATGAAATAGCAAAAGCAACCACCGTCACTTCTGCCGCCATCTGAAACGTTTCCTAATGCCACAGTTGTCTTATTCGGCGACTTCAATTTTCCTAACATAGATTGGTCTGATCTCGTCTTCGTCACATCCAAACAAACATTGAAAGCAACTTTGTCGATACATGTTTAACGTTTTCCCTAACTCAAATTTTTAATGCAACAACAAGGCAATCCAAATATTCAGCCATATACTTGATCTCATATTAACCACCCATCCTTAAAAAATCACCTCAATTTCATACCTCAATGGAATCGGCGATCATAAGATCATTCATGGTATTTTCCAATGTAGACTGAACAGGCCCACGAAAACAAGCAAAAGCTCACTTTATACGATAAGGGCGACTATATCAGCTTCAATAGAGAATTAGAAATATTCTGGCAATTATTATTCAAAGATTTTAATGAAATATCTGTTACAACAAATTGGTTAATGTTTAAATTCAAAATGCATGAGCTGATCAGTACTTACATAGCAGCCATCGAAATTCGTGAACGCAGCACTTCCCGCTGGTTTAATCTTGAACTTAAAAGGCTTGAAAACAAGAAGAAGCGACAATTTCGCTCTGCAAAAAACACCAGCAATGCCGTGGCGTGGCAAAAATATCAAGCCACAGCAAAACAGTGCTGCTCTGCTGTAGATAAAACAAAACTACTTTTTAATGAAACAACCTTGCCCAATTTACTCCGCACTAACCCAAAACAGTTTTCGAAGGTGATTAACTCACAACACAAAAACAAATGCATATCCATATTGAATGATACTCGACAGCCTATCGCCAATAACAAAGTAGCTGAAGCACTAAACCTTACTTCTTCTGTCTTTACCAGAGGACCAATTGATAACTTCCCTGATGTATCTTCCCTAAACTACCCTCCCATGGCCAATGTCATATTTTCACCTCAAGGCATCCAGAAAATCATCGAATCGTTAAAACTTACTTCACCCTGCGGCATCAATGCTAAGGTGCTCAAAAACACCAAAGGAATCACCAGTGTTATTCTTTCTCATATATTTCAGCAATCGCTATCATCCGGCATTGTTCCTCACGACTGGAAAGTGGGTAAGATCGTTCCAATTCCAAAACCAGGTTCATCTAGTTACCGACCCATATCCCTAACCAGCATCTGTTAAAAATAATGGAACATATAATTCATTCAGAGATTGCTAAATTCCTCATCTCAGTTAAGTTTTTTCACCCTAATCAACACGTATTTCAAAAAGGACTTTCATGCGATACTCAGCTTGCATTATTCATCCATGACTTAAGCGCACATATCAGTTGACGCCATTTTTATAGATTTCGAGAAAGCTTTTGACAAAGTTCCTCACAACCGCCTACTAATAAAGCTCTCTCAATTAAACCTTAACCAACTTGTATACAATTAGATTAAAGACTTTCTTACTAACCCGGTTAGTGAGAAAGTCTTTAGTGAGAAGACTTTCTCACTAACTTGGTTAGTGAGAAAGAAACCGTCAGCCATTCGTAGAAGCTAACGATACGTCCGCATCCCTAATGTCGTTTCCGGTGTACCAGAGGGTACAGTTCTGGGTCCTCTCCTCTTCCTAATTTACATAAATGACTTACCCGATAATATTTCATGTAACATTCGCCTCTTTTCTGATGACTGTGCCAATATACAGACTCATTACTAACGTTTCAGATAGAGTTACCCTGCAGCGTGACCTACTAAAACTTGGCGAGTAGTGCAGCAAACGACTCATGGTTTTAAATACTAACAAAACTGCAGTTGTTTAATTCCACAGACGCCAGAACTTTGCCACTGCTAACTATACAATTATTGGCTGCACAGTTTCTTCCCTCAGCTGTATTAAATACCTTGGCATCAACATTTCGCAGAATCTAAACTGGTTGAAAAATTGATTTGCTGCACAAACTAAGAGAGACAGGAAAGAGCACGGACTACCAACTGTTTGTTGTCGTTTCTTGAAGCCAATATATACGCATGCTACGCTGCGCTTCCACGACGCGCACAAAACCAAAGATGTCGCAAACAAAGCCGTCCCAAAACAAATCAATTCAAATGTGACTGCCACCGCACTGCCAAATGCGAAAAATGGCAAATTACAAAAGTGATATCCACCACAATCTAAACTGCGTATTCCCAAGGTGTGCGCTCTTATTTAATCTAAAGCTCATCTTTTATTTATTTTTATATTTTTATTGCACCAAGCATCAACAAAGGCGTGAAAATATGCAAACGTACTCTAGAGACTTCTGTTTAAAAACATTTAAAAAGTGCTTAGCACCATAAAACAATAAAATAACAATTTTATATTCACTCCAAGCAGCCCCAAGTGAGCAAACCGGAAGAAGCAGTACGCCGAGAGAGTAAAAAAAATATAACAACAAACATAATACCTTACGAAACATTACGTAGCGTCGCATGAGGGATAAAACAGGAACACTCATGAACAAAAGAAGAGAAATGGAAGCGAACACGATCTAAGGCGTTACCCACAATATTACACATGACAATGTTGGAAGACCATTTCCCTGCCCGAAAGTAAAAATGAAGGCATGCTTATGCACTTGTCATTATATTGCCTGATAAAGTACGCTTCGATAATCTCCCTTTCGGTCCTTTCACGTGCCCTAGCCTTGACTAACGTATTCTCGAACAGGGGGGTGCATCTGCATGTCCTACAGTGGAAATCTAAATGACCACCATTTTTTTTTTCTTTTACGGCCAGACTGTGCCCACGCAAGCGTTCGTTGAGGCAACGCCCTGTCTGGCCTATGTACACCCTCCCACACGACAAAGGAATCAGATATACAACAGCAAATACAGACCTAATGAACACGTTCGCATGCTATTTTGTGCATTTTGCATTCTTCGGTTTAGTCAATAACGAACAGATCTGACCTAACTTTGTAGGCGCTGAAAACAGTACATCAACACCGTATCTATTAGCCACCTTTTTCACATTGTGGGAAACACTATGTAAGTACGGCATAACATAAATAGGCCTCCTCTCCCTTTCTTCGACGCTTGGACCCCCGTTCTTGTAAATTTTAAGAAGGGTTTCGCAAGCACTAGCTGCAATCTGTGCCGGGTTTCCAGCCGCAGCCAGATGAGCTACCTGATTCTCGAAGCTTTCAAACATCAGATGAGGGCAAGACTTGTCGAGAGCTGCCCCACAAGCTGACAACACAATGTCCCTCTTAATCAACTTAGAGTGCGCGCTTTCAAAAGGCAAATAGCCTTTCTTCGATCGCGGATTATATTTGAAGCAGATGTGCTCCTTGGCAAACCCCAGCCGTAGGTCCAGAAACTGGGTCTCACTTTTGACCGGCATTTCGTGCGCGAACTTCAGGCCACTGGAGTGTCTGATGAAAACCTCAAGGACACCTTTCACAACACCCTGTACACGTTCACATGGTACCTTCCCAAGCACGATAAGGTAGTCGTTCACATACCTGAAGGTGCGAACGACATCCAAATGGGACAGCTCATCCTTCAGGCGTTGGTCGAAGGCTGCCAAGAATATGTTTGAGGACAGGCGCAACTGTAGAACCGATACAAATTCCAGCTTTTTGGACGTAGTTACCCTCCTGGTGGCTGATTGCAGTGGACTCAAGGTAGAATTTCAAAAGTTCCAAAAAGTTATTCACGAAAATACCATGCTTGTTTTGGAAATTAACTTCCTCGAATTCATCGAATGCACTCCCGACAGCATCAAAAAGCGCGGCATGTGGAATTGAGTAAAAAAGTTCTTCCACATCAATTGAAAAAGCTGTGGACGCCACTGGCAAGCCTTTCTTCAAAGTAGAAACGATTTCCGAAGAACTTAGCTGTAACAAAGGGTCACTGCTGTTAAGAGAACCAAGTATGCCTTGTAGGTACCGTGACACTACCCTTTGCCAGGCACTGCGCGGTGCTCCCGACAGGGTTGCAGAAATTAGGTGCCTTTTCTCATCTTCTAACCACTACCACCCTTTGCCAGCTGCCTTTCTCGGACACAATGAGGCGTAGCGGGTAGTCACACTTGTGTGTCTTGCAAGTGAAAAATGACTAACGTCACATTGCTTGCTTTTACCACTTCTTTGCATAGCGCATCAAGGTTCATTTCTTTCAACAGTTATCGTACCATGGTCTTCCATTTATTGGGACAGAATTTCACTTCCTTGAAGTTTTTGCACACAGCATCTAGTGCCTTGTCCTCGTACATCCGTTCAGGAAGAATGGATGTACGAGAACCACGAATTTTCCCTCTTTGTCCGAGGTTAGAACCACCAAATTCCTTTCTTTGAGTGCCTCGACATCGAATCTTAGAGGAGGCCTAGAAACCCACTGATCACTCAGGGTTTTCACCAGGCAGTCTACTCCATCCCCGATGGCCCTGTGCTGGTCCTGCTCTTGTTCACGTTGGCCAAATCAATGCAGATGGGACGTTTCAGGACGCGTTGAACGGGGTTGGAAACTGCATTTTGGACCCTTTTTGAGGACTTGCTCCAGTGTTGCAGGAATCCTTACGTCTCCCAGGTAAGTGACACTACTGCCTGTTGCAGCCAATCGTGGTTTTGAAGTAAAGGTTGACCCGACGTTCTGCCACAAGAACTCCGCCAACTGATTCGCCTTCCTTTTGTGCTTTGCGAACTGCTGCTGGCCTGTATTACAACCACAGTCCTCTTGGAGTACTGCCCTGTGCCAGACAAGATGGAATCGCACTTGTCTCCACGATTCAGACTTCATCAGCTTACAAACTCTCTTGGCGTGGCCCCAAGATGGCTCGAAAAGTACTCCCTCTTCGATTCGAACGTATTTCTTCTTTAAGCAGTAGGACAGATATCAAGACAAGCAGATGGACTGCGCGACAAGGTTCACGCAAGCCATAGTAGCTTGTGGCTTCTTCAGGTAACGTAGGAAAGAGTCCGCTGAACTATTTCAGAACTGAATTCGGGGAAGTTAATTTCGAAAACAAGCATGGTATCTTCGTGAATAACTTTTTGGAACTTTTGAAATTCTACCTTGAGTCCACTGCAATCAGCCACCAGGAGGGTAACTACGTCCAAAAAGCTGGAATTTGTAACGGTTCTGCAGTTGCACCTGTCCTCAGTAACATATTCTTGGCAGCCTTCGACCAACGCCTGAAGGATGAGCTGTCCCATTTGGATGTCGTTCGCACCTTCAGGTATGTGAACGACTACCTTATCGTGCTTGGGAAGGTACCATGTGAACGTGTACAGGGTGTTGTGAAAGGTGTCCTTGAGGTTTTCATCAGACACTCCAGTGGCCTGAAGTTCACGCACGAAATGCCGGTCAAAAATGAGACCCAGTTTCTGGACCTACGGCTGAGGTTTGCCAAGGAGCACATCTGCTTCAAATACAATCCGCGATCGAAGAAAGGCTTGTTGCCTTTTGAAAGCGCGCACTCTAAGTTGATTAAGAGGGGCATTGTGTTGTCAGCTTGTGGGGCAGCTCTCGACAAGTCTTGCCCTCATCTGATGTTTGAAAGCTTCGAGAATCAGGTAGCTTCTCTGGGCGCGGCTGGACACCCGGCACAGATTGTAGCTAGTGCTTGCAAAACCCTTAAAATTTACAAGAACGGGCGTCCAAGCGTCGAAGAAAAGGAGAGGAGGCCTATTTATGCTATGCCGTACTTACATAGTGTTTCCCACAATGTGAAAAAGGTGGCTAATAGATACGGTGTTGATGTACTGTTTTCAGCGCCTACAAAGTTAGGTCAGATCTGTTCTTTATTGACTAAACAGAAGAAGGCAAAATGCACAAAATAGCATGCGAACGTGTTCATTAGGTCTGTATTTGCTGTTGTATATCTGATTCCTTTGTCGTGTGGGAGGGTGTACATAGGGCAGACAGGGCGTTGCCTCAACGAACGCTTGCGTGGGCACAGTCTGGCCGTAAAAGAAAAAAAAATGGTGGTCATTTAGATTTTCACTGTAGGACATGCAGATGCACCCCCCGGTTCGAGAATACGTTAGTCAAGGCTAGGGCACGTGAAAGGACCGAAAGGGAGATTATCGAAGCGCACTTCATCAGGCAATATAATGACAAGTGCATAAGCATGCCTTCACTTTCACTTTCGGGCAGGGAGATGGTCTTCCTACATGGTCATGTGTAATCTTGTGGGTAACGCCTTGGATCGTGTTCTCTTCCATTGCTCTTCTTTTGTTCATGCGCGTTCCTGTTTTATTCCCCATGCGACTGTACGTAATGTTTCGTAAGGTGTTATGTTTGCTATTATATTTTTTTTTTCCTCTCTCGGCGTACTGCTTCTTCCGGTTTGCTCACTTGGGGCTGCTTGGAGTGAATGTAAAATTGTTATTTTATTGTTTTATGGTGCTAAGCACTTTTTAAATGTTTTTAAACAGAAGTCTCTAGAGTACGTTTGCATATTTTCACGCCTTTGTTGATGCTTTCTGCAATAAAAATACAAAGAATAATAAAAGATAAGCTTTAGATTAAATAAGAGCGCACACCTTGGGAATACGCAGTTTAGATTGTGGTGGATATCACTTTTGTAATTTGCCATTTTTCGCATTTGGCAGTGCGGTGGCAGTCACACTTGAATTGATTTGTTTTGGGACGGCTTTGTTTGCGACATCTTTGGTTTTGTGCGCATCGTGGAAGCGCAGCGTAGCATGCGTATATATTGGCTTCAAGAAATGACAACAGTTGGTAGTCCGCGCTCTTTCCTGTCTCCCTTAGTTTGTGCAGCAAATCAATTTTTCAAGTATGAACCAACTAGTCTGCAAAAAAGTATTGCTTCTCTAAACTGGTCTTCTCGTGTATGAAAATAGCTCACAATGCTAATAAAGCTCTTGGTTACTTTCGTCGTAACATACATCTTGCCCCTCCCTCAGTAAAATTACTAGCCTACAAAACTAATTCACCCAAAACTAGAATACACATCCACCATTTGGCACCCACCACAAAGTAACCTAAGTAAATCCATTGAACTAATTCAAAACCGTGAAGTTAGATTAATCTATACTGACCTTGGCCTTTGGCCTCATCGTAAGATTTCTACTCTCATTGTACCACAAAATGTATCATGCGTTTCATTAAACCTCCCCCATTCAGCCAGCCCATCGGACTTCAGCCCGCACAAGTCACTACAAGGCCGTCTACCCCCCTCCTGCTTGCACCACAGCCCACCATCATTCCTTTTTCCCTCAGGCAGCCAGGGACTTCCCTAAAGCGTCGTCGACCATTCCAACACACATACATTTAGGAGTACCATAGAATCGTTTTATTAAATCGTTATTGTTTGCTCCTCTCTCATGTAAAGCCCTCGAGAGCCTTTGAGGTATACTAAATAAATAAGAGCACTACCAAAGGCTGCATCCAGGGTTGTGCAGAGGGTTACGTTATGCAGCTCCATAAATGTAAAGTAAGGGCACATAAATGTTTCAATGTGGTAGTGTCAGAGCGCATGCTCAAATCTGTTGCGGCCAAATTAGAAGAAAATCACTGCTTTTTTACCAAGTCGTTTTAGAAAAAGCTTTAAATCGGTTTGAGGACAATGTTACATTCTACTATAGATATTTGCTGAATATAAATTCTTCGTTAGATTATAAACTTCATATGATGGTTTCGCTAGATCGAGTTTTAATAGTATTTATTGATAATATTATTTATAGTACACATTGGGGAGCCATGAAAATTTTGTAGACGGGGGGGGGGTGGGTGCTGGAGACGATGTTTTGACAAGTGAACTTGTCTTTCACAAGGCTCAACAAAATTGAGAAATTTCGTTCAATACAAGAACCATATTACTTTATCATTGTGCCTATCCCAAGAAATGAAGTTATTGATAATATAGAGTAGCTGAGAAATGTAACTTGATGCTATATAATATTGCGCACACGCACCAACAAAGACCAAAAGCTTGTACCGTGCACAGACTACTAACTGCTTTTCTTGCATGCTCGTCTACTGATGCAACCAGCAGCCATGGAGGTAGTGACCTCAAGAGCGCACAGAAAGGGTTTGAGCATTCGCACGTGTGATCATACCGGTATCACACGGGCACTTTTGATTGCAATCAGCTAGAGTGTCAGCGCCGAACTCGATCCGGCGCAGCAGCGACAGACCTGTCGATCTCGATCAAAAGTGTTTGAGTGACATCAGTATTCGTCACCGCAAACTGCCCAAACTAATCGGATTAAATACCGTGCAGCCATCATCTAACTACAATATAAAAGGGTACGACATAGCAAACAAGAAGCGGTGTGACAGCGGTGTTGTCAGTACAGTGCATCATACCCTAAATCTCATTCAGAAGTATGTCTGCACAGAACACCCGGCACCAAGTGCATGATCACGCCTACGCAGGAGTAATTCAACGCTACGGCTCGCATGAACCAACCAACACTAACGTATCATCAAATGTGCAGAGAATTAAATTTGTCAAACAAACCACCATACAGCCCACACAAGACAGCCAGCAGTTGAGCATATGACATCGGTGCGGGATGTTGGTCATTCAATGCTACCGCTTGTACGAAACACGCACGGCGCTCATCACCTTTGAAGGATCGGTCCGCTGAGAATCACTTCCGCATCACCAGATTCGCAAGGAATAATACCGTAATCTATACACACCGCCACACAACCCCAAAATCAACGTTGACCAAAATAGAGGAAGCGCCGACAGTCGACGTCGACGTACAGCTAGGGACTAAAGCGCCTAGGAATGTTCACGCGATTTGGTGCCTAGGCAGCGACGTTCACCAGAAATGCACCTAGCGTGCAGCCACTCGCATTAGTTGGCGCCATGACTCACCGTGGCGCTGCAGTCTCTGGCTGGAATGGTGCTGCAATGTAAAGGCGCATCCAGAGAAGACAATGCTGGTGCGCGTTCGCCTCGTGACATGACATGACAAGGCGCAGTGGCGCCGTAAGACACCCTAGCGGCTGTCCATGTAATTTTGGATAGTCGAGACAGCAGCCACTGCCTGCCGGTCGCGCCACTAGACCATACTCTAGTTCACTATAGCCGCAAACGTGCACGTCAGCATCGCAAAGCGTGAAGACGCGCTCGTGACTACTGAGAGACCGAACTGCATCGCAGATTCTCACCGTGAGACAGCTTCAGAGCGCGGTTGCATGGCGCCGCCTACGTCGCTAGAATGACCGAATAGTTGCGCTTATCGAAGCTTTGGTTGCGGTCCCGCCGCAGAATGAGGAATTTCATTGCTCCGCAGTACTGACGGTCCATTTTTTGAGATGGCAATGACCTGTTCGCAGGAAGGTAAAGAATTCTCTCATTAGACTTGACCGCTGTCTCCGGTAATTAAAACTTTGTTTATTAAATAGTGCTGCAATTAGTGTCTAGCGATTTTAACATTTCTGACATGATGCCGGACGCCGCATCAAACAGCCCAGCAAGCCCGCTGGAATGACCGAATAGTTGCGCTTATCGGAGATTTGGTTGCGGTCTCGCCGCAGAATGAGGAATTATTATTCCGCAGTACTGGCGGCCAATTTTTCGAGGTGGCAATGACCTGTTCGCAGGAAGGTAAAGAATTCTCTCATTAGACTTGACCGCTGTCTCCGGTAATTGATTTGATTGATTTGTGGTGTTTAACGTCCCAAAACCACCCTTGATTATGAGAGACGCCGTAGTGGAGGACTCCGGAAATTTCGACCACCTGGGGTTCTTTAACGTGCACCCAAATCTGAGCACACGGTGTCTCCGGTAATTAAAACATTGGTTATTTAAATACTGCCGCAATCACAAGTGTCTAGCGCTTTTAACATTTCTGACGTTGTGCCGGATGCCGCATAAAACCGCCCAGCAAGCCGCATGCGGCCCGCAGGTTGCACACCCCCCGAGGTGGGCGGCTTGGCGCACTTTGGCGCAATTCACGTTGATTCTATTAGGTTGGCGCAGCAGTGGGATCACCCGACCAACACAAATGCCAGGCGCACACATGATAATCATGATAAGAAAGTGATGTATGGCATAATTTATGTCTGCCTCGTAACGTTGTGCTAATGTTGAAGTGACATATATCAACCATCCTCATTCAAGCTTCACATATCGATTGCCACTATATGTGGGATATGCCAATTTTTCGCCATTGGTTACCTCAACAGCCGTCAGCACAATCGCGCGGAAGTCTACGTAATTGATCGACCGATTCCATGTTTTCGTAGTAGCGCAGGTGTACAAGATGGCAACCAACCCGTCATATTTGTTCACTATGCATGCTGTCAACATTACTGCACTGCCGGTTCCAAAGTCACCATGTGGCACAGCAATTGTGGAAATCAGACAAAAAAAGACCCCTTTGGAGCTCTATGGCGCAATTTCCAGTTGGAGCAGGTTTGCCACCACTGCAAAAGCAAAGGACAGCATCAACTTGCTATGTTGAAGATACAGGTCAATTTGTCTTTAAAGAGTTGTGCAAGAAACAGTGCTACGATTGTAGCAGATTTTCAAAAGTGGTCACTTGAGGCACTGTCACCCAAAATATTGTGACCTCAAATCTTGGCTGCCTGTCCTGAAATACTAAGGCAGACTTGTTTTTAGTATATTTAAAATGTGGAAAAATTAAGCTTTTAAATGATATACAAGACAACTATACAAAAACAGGTACAGCTGCTGTATCAGCTGGAGAAACAACGTGCTCATGACACTGGAGTGAGACTGCCACCTAAATAACAAGCCCAAACACGGCCCATCACAAGTGAGTGTGTCAATGTACATTTATTGGTGAACACTTATGCAGTGAGGATGCAAGCGCCCCCAACACTCTTCACTTTCTCCTCAGCCTGGCGGCTGAACCACTTTGCCTTGACAATAACTGGCTGCTTTGGGAGAACACCTTTGCCCAGAAGCTTGTAGTATCCCTGCACAAAAACAGTTGCACACTTGTAAACCTTGGCTTGAATCTGTAATGTGGCACTGGCTAGGACACCATGAGCCTTGTTCCAAAATTAATAGGCACAAGTGCCACAAACATTTCTGAACATGGTGGCATTTGTCATCCTTGAAGGAACACTGAAGGCCAACAGCAAGTCCATTGTTGAAATGGTGGTTTAGAAACTTGCCACAAACATTTCTGAACATGGTGGCATTTGTCATCCTTGAAGGAACACTGAAGGCCAACAGCAAGTCCATTGTTGAAATGGTGGTTTAGAAACTTTGTAGTGCTTGTTTTGAGCCTAGGAAATGCTTATTTTAGAACAAATTCATGTTTTAGCAGTCCACACGGCAAAGCCACGTCAATTTTTATGCAGTGGTTGAGGTGATGTACACAACTCAGGCATCCACTAACTTTCACGAGTGTGCAAAGTACACGCAGAAGTATGTGCTACGGAAACTGTCACTGAGAAGCAAACGCGAGAGCAAAGCAGTTTTGCAGAAACAGAACTTTTGAATCACTCGCGAGCAAGGTTCCTTTACAATCGAGCAAGCAAGGTTCCCTTTCGATCGAACTAGATCGATTACTAATGAATAACTGCTACAGACATCATCGAAAATACAAAATGTCCTACTCGTACGCATGGTGTCGTACATTTGCCTTAATTTCCCGATTAGCAGAGCACTGCTGTTGAAAATATTCACTTTGTTCATTTTTTCAAACATTATTCTGTCACTTCGACATCAACTGCTATTTGCCTTTAGTGTCCCTTTAACTGTGATAAGCCCCACTGTTCAATTGGTCACTCTCCCAATATAATGCTTATTGTTTCTAAACATTCATAAAAGATTGCAACAGCACCGAACATAAACTTTATCACTAGTGCAAGTTGATGCACTAACTGCTCATGCACAGAAACGCAAAATGCCACAATGGTGCTTTGAGCTTGGCTGACTGGGGGGGGGGGGGGGGGGGTTGATTGGCAACATTTAAAATGCCTATACATTGTTCCGAGAAGCAGGCAGGTTATGTGCCTTACGACGAAACCCACCATGCTCTTAATCACACAGTTCAACTTCGATAATTGAGGTTAGGTCTAGTAAAGACTGAGGAGCAGGTGCACCATATGCATAACCTATATGTGATACACCTAATATAGGTGCAACCTGTAACCACACGCATGAGTTGGTGCAATATGCCTGCTGGTCTGAGACTATCTCGTGCTATGTTCACAAACTTATTTCTGAATTATAGCGAATGTGCAAACACATAAACCACATTACAACTAAGTTGCATGACACGAAAATAGGTTCATTACATCCAATTGTTCGTAACATAATGCAAGAATATTCCTCATTTAGTTTGTTATAACTGATATTTAATATAGCAAGGCTTCAGTGTATCGTATACTACACGTGTAATTGAAGATGAACAAGACATTTTGATTTTTGGCGCAGAGCCTGGAGCAGGAATAATGCTGCTCTGGAGCAGATAGCAAAATACTCTGAACGACTCCTGGAGTTAGTGCATCATTGAAGGGGGCGGACTGGTCTTTTACACAAAAACGTGAAAATAAATTCATTTTTAATATTTACATGTTGGTTTTTGCTAGTATTTTTCTATCTCACATCCAATTTTCACACACTAGGAGTTACGTGATATTTTTGTTATGTCATTCTGACTGTCCAGATTCTTGGTGCTACTACAATGCAAAACCTGAAAAAAATTGGGAGCCTATTTTAGAAGGCTTGTTTCAATTTGCCAGCACCTGTGTTCAAAACTTGGCCACCAATTAATGAGCATTGCAAAACATGCACATCATGATGGTTATTTTTTGAAGAAACTGTGTGTTACTAGTTCTTTCCATTTTTTCTAAAGAAAAGTAACTTTACGGCTGATCAATTTTGAAGCCTCAATATCTTTGCAGCTAGGGCAGGTACAACACTAATTCTTTTTGCAATGTAAACCTGTACATGTATCGAATGCAAGTATGGGAGCAAAATTGAGAAAACAAGCCTTTTTAAGGGGGGGCGCGGCAAGTAAAGTGCCGATTTTGGTCAAAATATGCGATGTTCTGATTTATTTATTTTTTTCGTAATCTTCAGACCTTCTTTGTTTTAAAATATTACAGCGAAACGTGCGCTACAAATCCCGCAAATAGTGTTTTTGCCGAGGCTAGTCGCCAAAAAGTGCGGAAAAAAAAGCCCCTGAAACGGTGTTCACGCCGCGCAAACGCGCCAAGTTGTTGACCGTGAGCCGCCATTTTGGCAGCTTTGGAAAGAGGAGAAAGCCGGCTTTCCTATGGTTGCGGTCTCGTATTTCGCCGAGTGAAAATAAAAGCGCGAGGAGCAAGTAAACAAACGAAAACGAAGAACGGCAATTGGCTGCGCCGGTCACGTGGTAGCAGGCGTGACCTCTTACTGGTCAAAGCTGCGCCGCGCACCTTGGCAACCTTGGAAGCGCGAGCGCATCTGCGGCCGCCGCGCCGAGAATCATCCGGCGCGCGCTTCGTTTTTTGCCAGTTTGCTGTTTTTGTGATAGTTCGCGTGCTTTTTTTACCAAGCTTTGTTTACATCGGTGGTCTCTCCCGAGTGCTTGCTCATACTGCGGTGCTATGTTGCCGCAAAAAAAGTTCCGGAGCATCCACAAGTACGGCAAGCGTCGGAAAGCTTGGAACAAAGGGCAGACGACTGCGGCTGCCGTCCCAGTCGCAGTTCCGGACGGAGCATGCTCTTCAAGCGTCACGGAGCCTCTACTCAGACCCTTCGCTGATTGTTGTGAGGCCGAGAGTGTGGAAGGTGCCACATCGTCGTATGTCGGACCACCGGATGCCGTCGACCGTGATGGACGCTCTCGCGAACCCGATTGCGGTGGCACCGCGTCGGCAGCCGTTGCAACTCCGGGCGTTCGCGCGTCGAACATTCTATCGCGAGTTTCGGCCCAGATTCCGAGAAGTGAAGAAATCGCGCAGCGGGCGCAGACAAGGCGGGATGTTTTGGATGCCGTAGCATCGAAGTCCGCTTCAAAGTGGAAGCTCGAGCTTCTGAACGACGGCTGTGACGAAAATGACGGCAGTAAGGACTCCACATTCTTCTTTGTAAATAAGAAGATGCTGAACGGTCTGCTTTCATCAGCAAAGTGCAACAAGTGCGACGAATGGTCGATACGCCTCGAGACTACGCACTGCCTTGGACTCGCGGCGAGGATGGAACTTTTTTGTGACAATTGTGGCATAGTGAACAGTGCGTGGTTGTCCCCGAGGTGCTCCGGGCAACGAAAAACGAACCCCTTTGAGGTAAACGTGCGTGCTTTGAGGGCTGTGCAGTCAGTTGGCAGAAAACAATCTGCCGTAAATGACATTTTTTCTGCGATGGACATTTCGCATCGAGCACTGCACCACAAGTCCTACCAGAGACTGCAAAGGAAGTACAGCCACCCTGCCACCACCACCTGCCACCACATCAGCTGCCACCCGCATTGGAGCAGAAAGTGCATAGAAGGTGCATGACATTTACAAGGACTTAGGAGGAGTGCCAGGCAACATTGACGTCATTTACGACGGCACGTGGATGACGAGGGGGCACAGAAGTCATATTGGCGGGGGCTGTGTAATCGAGCTGTACACAGGCTCGGTCTTGGACCACTGTGTCCCGTCCAACTACTGCCAAGGCTGTGCTGTTGGCCCCAAGCCTGGTGACGACAACTATGAGAAGTGGCTTGAGAAACACAAGCCACAGTGCCAAAAGAACACCGATGCTAATGCAGGCCAAATGGAAGCCAAGGCTGTGCTGTTGGCCCCAAGCCTGGTGACGACAACTATGAGAAGTGGCTTGAGAAGCACAAGCCACAGTGCCAAAAGAACACCGATGCTAATGCAGGCCAAATGGAAGTACAAGCAGCTAGGATCATGCTTGAAAGATCGTTTACCAAGTACAAGCTTCGATACATCAATGTGCTCTGCGACGGCGACAGCCGTACGTACCTTGCCCTCACGCAAGACAAGGTGTATGGCTACATGGTGATCAAAAAACAGGAGTGTGTGAACCATGTGAAAAAAAGAATGGGCACTTCCTTGCGCAACCTTCTTGATGAGCACAAATCCAAAGGCCGAGGACTGAGCATGGGTGGCAAAGGCCGGCTGACGCAGGGCCTGATAAAGAAGTTAACGAATTATTATGGCTGGGCCATTAAGAGCCACCCCAACGACGTTCCTGGCATGGAGAGGGCCATCATGGCCACTTATTACCATGTAACATCCACAGACCAGGATCCACACCACAACCTGTGCCCAAGTGGGACCGACTCCTGGTGCCCGCACAATCAGGCATTGGCCAAGGGAGAGCCGCTGCCGTCTCACGAACATAAACTGCCCCCTCACGTGCGAGTGGCACTGCTGCCAATCTACAAGCGCCTCTCGAACAAAGAGCTCCTTGAAAGGTTTGCGAGTGGCACTGCTGCCAATCTGCAAGCGCCTCTCGAACAAAGAGCTCCTTGAAAGGTGTGCGCAGGGAAAAACCCAGAACGCTGTGGAGAGTATGAACAGCGTCATTTGGTCACTCCAGTCCAAGAGCCAGTTCGCCTCCCTTCGGAGTGTGGAAAGTGCAGTTGCAGATGCAGTCTGCCGTTTCAATGGTGGCTGCAAGAGTGCGCTGCAAGAGATTACTGCTCAACTGGGCTTCAATCCAGGAGACTGCTCTTTGCGGCGAGCAGCCGAAAAGGATGCCAAAAGGGTAAAGAGGGCTCAAAAGGCGCATTGTTCCACGACAAAGAAGCGCGAAACTGGGTTGCGCTCTACAGAGGCCAAGGCTACAGCATCTCAGGATTACTGCCCAGGAGGATTCTGAGTGTTTTAGGCACGTTGTGAACTTCCAAACAAGAGTGAACTGTCAAAATCAGTTTTCTCAACTCTTGATTTTCGCCTATGTGCCTTCGCTAGAACATCTGTCATTTTCTAACAAAGACTGATAGAGTCGTTCGGTTTTTTTCACTAGGCTCAGGAGGCCTTTAGCAGTGCAATAAAGCTTTATCTCTCTTCTTACTCATTTAAAATTTTTAGAACACATTTTATAATTACTGCGATGTGTGCACAAAACAACATCCATGTTTTGGAAATTTATTTATGGTTACAAGAACTAGAAAAATCAACTAATAGCTTCTTTGCACAAGTTGATGCTTTGGGAACATAATAATATAAAAAAATTTCATTTAGCAATAATTATCTCTTTAATTGTGAAGAGCATTAATTTGTATAATTATGCTTGTAACTCAAAAAGTACAAGAAGTATTTGAAAACGGTTTTCATATTTAGAATCCTCACAATCATCCACATACAAACACACCAAATTTCATCACAAACAGTACATTACTAAAAAAATTAGTTTTACTTGCCACGTCCCCCCTTAAGTATTTACTCATGAAAGTTGTAACAAATCCAACCGCTTTTGCACATGAACAGTTCATTTCGCTGTAAAATAACAAAGAAAGGCCAAAAACAAAAATGTCTAGCCATTAGCATACCTTGCTTTATCTTAAATATTGCATTCAATTAAGGGGAGACGCGGGTCGAAAAATCGCGTTTTTTCCGGAAATTTTCACTTTTTTGTTTTCAGTCGTATTAGATTCTTTAAACATTCATGTTTACCAGAAATAAATTTCAATCGGTAATTCCTGTCAGAAGTTACTGAAAAATGCGCTCAAGTAAGCCCCGGAGACCTAGAAAATCGCTGAAATCTGCCGAAATCGACGTTTTGCCGGCCCCGGTATCTCGAGGCAGCGGCACCGTGCGCCATTTGTAATCACTGAGGCGGTTAGAGTTGTACATGCTCTCTCGAACACAGGCTCGAAAAGTCTCGTCCGGAAAGAAAAAAAATACTATAAAAAATCCTTTTTTAAACGCCCCTGCGTGTCGTTTGAATCGCGCGGCGCGTCACGTGGTGCCGTAGCGAGCGCGCCATTGGCTAGCGCAGTGCCCGCTTGTCCCTTCGGCCCCGCTCTGCATCGCAAGCTGAACTTCGCAAGGATTTATTTAATTACTTACGCGATGAATCCTGCCAGAAAGCAGGTGTACAAGATGAAGAAGTACCGGACGATCAACAAGTATGTGGGAAAACGTCGTAAAGTGCGTCGTCAGACTGGGGCAAAGGTGAACGGCTCGGAGAGGTCTAGGCCTAACCCCAGCGTCGGCAACTATCGCGACAGTGACTTCGCCGGCGGCCTCGACGCTGCCGCAAACTTCGTCAGCGCCTCACAAAAAAAACTGGAGGTTTTTTGAGAAGAACCAAAGGCATGCACATGATGGCGTATCATCAGCAGTGCTGTGCGACATCGATGCGATGACGGCACTTGTGGGCGGAGCGGAGTGCCCGTCTTGCCGTGAACACAAACTTGTTGTTCGCGAGGTGGCAGAACGGCGCAAAGAACTGTCGGCCTGTCTCGAGTTGCGGTGTGAGAACAGTGAGTGCGCGTCTGGTGTTCTCTCTTCGACACATACGTCGAGGCGTGTTGCCTCCGGCGAAGCCGCCGCAGCATCTGACGACTGCGCGGAGGTGGGGCACTACGGCAACGGCAGCTCGCGCGATAGCTTCGCGGCTAATGTGAAAGCTGTTGTAGCCTCGCGTGCCATAGGCATCGGACATGACCAGCTTTCGCGGTTTTGTGCGATTGTTGGACTAGCGAAGCCCATGCACCACAAAACCTTCCAGGCAATCAGCAAGAAGGTTCACGATGCTGCTATGAGGGCCGTGACCGAAAATTTGAACCAGGCAAGAGCCGTAACAAAGCAGGTGGTTGATAGTAGTGACGTGGCCGTAATGTATGATGGAACTCGGCAGAAACGGGGCCATAAAAGCCACAACGGAGTCGGCGCGGCTATCTCCTTGGACACCGGCCTGTGCTTAGATTTCGAAGTGCTGTCGAATTACTGCCACGCTTGCAGTCTACACAACGACATGGGCTCTGAAGAGGAAATCTGGCAGGCCTACCACAGACCTGTCTGTGAGAAGAACACCGACAGCTCCGCTCATGGCATGGAAGCTGAAGCAGCACTACGGATATGGGAGCGCACCTTGCTGTATGAGACTCCACTTCGCTTCACAACATTTCTTAGTGATGGCGACAGCAAAGCATATAACGGAGTTTGTGATGCCAAGGTGTACGGTGCAGGTGCCATCTGCAAGGAGGACTGCACTAATCATGTTGCGAAGCGCCTAGGCACTGGCATACGCAAATTGCCGACAGCACTGCCCAGAGGCGAGAAGCTCAAGCCTGCCACCATTGAAAAGCTGCAGACATATCAGATCGCCATCACGGGCAATAGAGGCAACCTACGGGACATGTACACTGCCATATGGGCGTCCTACTTTCACTCTTGCTCCACTGATGGTGCTGGCAGCCACAACTTCTGCCCACCAGGCCAAGAATCGTGGTGCAAGCACAAGCGTGCTGAAGCAATGGGCGAGCCTGCACCACAACATACACCACTTCTGACAAAGGCACAGGGCCGGGCACTGCTGCCCATATACAAGCGCCTTTCTGACGAGAAGCTGCTGGCCCGATGCCTTCGAGGGAAAACTCAGAACGCTGCTGAGTCTCTCAACAGCAAGGTGTGGCTGCTGTGCCCAAAAACGAAGTTTGCTTCCCTAAGTGCTGTGGAGACTGCCACAGCCATTGCTGTGCTCTGGTATAACCAGGGCCATGCAAGCTTCGAGGTGGTCCTGGAGGAGCTTGGTGTTCTACCGCCAGCAAGCTTGACCACCCTGGGGGACTACAGCGACAAGAGGCGCATTCAGAAGATGAATGCCCAACAGACTGCTGAGGCGAGGGCTCCCCGCCGCACATCGGCCAAGAGAGCTCGCCTACAGGACTCCGCTCGGAAGGACCGCGAAGGAGTTACATACAGTGCGGGTGAATTCTAGTCACCGTGGCTAGCTCCTGGACATACTGCCTGTGCATTAGACACACTTTTGAGTGTTTGCAAGTGCGCCCTAATTAGTAAACATGTTTCAAACTTTCAAACGTGTTTTTCTCATTTTGAAATTTTTGGCCACGGTCACATTTCACTCACATAGTTTCATCCCCTTAAAATTGTCCTATTGCGATGAAACTTGGCACACACATTCTTCAAGGTGTGTAGAGTGCCGTTATCTATTCTGATTTATGATGCATAGCCATTATCAATAAAAACATACCAAGAAATGATACAAGGAACCCTGAAAAAGAGAAGTTTCGCAGATCTGTTCTTTTTTTGTAGTAACAGCTTTTTTTCTCGTAATTTTAACCTCTTAAATGCACACAGTAGTTCATGACAAGCATAATAAGCTATTACACAAACATCTACACAAAAGTTTTGATGTGAAAAAAGCGAGAGTAAAAATCCCTTTGTTTTGCTATTGCATGTATAATAACTTTAAAAGTAACGAGGCTACACAAAATCTGATAACAGTTTTGGAATCTACAAGAAAAAATATCTCTGTGGCTAAATTTTGGAAATCCTAACTTGAAAACTAAAGAAAAAGTGTTTTCGAGTAGCGTCTCCCCTTAAGCACTTTTTTTCTAAGGTGGCTTTTAAAGGGCCAGTAAACAACCGCAAGGTCTAAAGCTTCTCTTTCGTGAAAATGCCGACGCAAGAATTTTGCAAATTTCTGCTATATTAAGGAAGTTACAGGTGTTAGAACATCGCGTTCAGCTGGTTTCAAATTTTCGCACGGCCTCGCCACCCTTCTCCTTCAGAGGAAGGGGAAGCCGTGCCCTGCCATGACTTTGCCCACTTCTACAATCAGTGATTGACGTCATCAGATCAGTTGCAACACACTTCCACTTGCTGCGATGCCTGGTTGTTTACTGTTTACCCGTTGCCGATGCTTCTCCGCATCCAGTCACTCGATTTGCAGCCGACAAGTATTTGAAGCAAAACTGCGTTCCAAAACCCGGACATGAAGTTGGCTCGATTTTTGTGGAGTTCGATTTTTTGGGAGCAGACTGTCGTGCCATCTGGGAGCAGCAACACATAACACAAACGATGCGCTTAATAGCAGGTGTGCTGATCAACAGGTGGTGCAACAATCTGCTCACTCCCAAAATAGGGTCAGTGAAGTGTCCAGATTTCAATGCATGGATCCTGTGTGGAGTTTCCAAACTCGTATAATTGAATACCTATGCTGGTAGCTGTGGGTGGGAACAGGAACTGTCATCACCGAGTTGTCGACACTGCGCGTGCAAAGAGCATTGGTCAGGCGTAGGAAGGAGCGCGGGAATGGTTTTTCGAAATAGAGGCTGTGGCGTGGCACGCAGGTCGGTAAACACAGATAGCCGAACAAGAACGAGCGCAACCTAAACAACCAAATGCCTTATACGTGTAGTAGACATTTTAAAAATGTCCCACAATGTTTAGAATGAGATACCTAGGCAGCTTAACATTACGTAATGTGCCCAACAGAAAACACTAATGACGATACTGCAGGCATGTGTAATGAGAAATCTTAAGTTTCAAGCACATCGGGGGGGGGGGGGGGGGGCTGAAATAATGGTCAGAACATTTAAACGGCTCAAGATAATTTCATCTCTTCTTATTCTTAAATAGTCAAGGATTGCAAAAATAATTAAAAAAAACTTTTTCTTTAAATTGGGTTTTTAAAGATGGCAACCTGCTTTAAGGAGGGGGGGGGGGGAGGCGGCTCTGGGATCGCGAAAAAATGGCAAAAAAATCGATTTTTTGAAAACCAAGTTATCAGTTTCTGGAACCCTTTTTTATCAGATTCCAAAATATCTACACTGAAAACCGCACAGAAGTACCTTGGAAAATTCGTTTCACCTACCTAGGTAACAAAACTTTTTATGGAAATCACGAGAAAACAGCGATTTTTGAAATATAGCTTCTCGATGACGGGGCCGGGAGCCGGCTTCTTGGGCTCATCGGAAAGAGCATTTCTCCGGGTTTAACTTTCCCCCACAGCAAGCGCACAAAAAAGCAAATGTGTGAAGGTCGGTTCGAGGCCCTTGATTGGCTGTGGCCGCCATGTTGCCTCAGCTCGCCTCGCTATTGGCCTGATGCTCGCGCGTCGCGAGGACATGGCTCTTGAAAATTGCTACTTCGTTACATGTTCACGGTTCGATGATCACTTAAGATATAATTACGCTTCAGTTAGGAGCCGTGAGCGGATACGCGTTCAGGTTTCTACGAGCGCGGCGCGTCATCGGAGTCGTCTTTAGCCTTAACTCCGCTGACAGCAAGACTGCCGGCAGGAACGACGCGCTAGCGCACTCTTGGAGACGTGCTTTTTCGCAAGAAATGATGCATATCACTCGTTAGCTCCTCTGAACCATGTACAGGCATCTTACGCATCGGCAGCGGACCACACAATCAAGCTCATCACCCCTCCCCCCCCCCCCCTTACTGCCAAGGATTGCTCAAAGCAGCAGCTAGCAGTTTTGCGCACCGTCACTCGAAAATGCAATGCCAAGCGCAGTGCGCACCGGGGTTTTTTTTGTTTTGTTTTTGTCATCGTAGTTACACATTTTGCGCGTCGTCACCGAACGCCGGCAGCAAGTGCATTACGCGCCGGCTGCACTGTCCACGCGGCCGCGCACTCCACGGTCATAAGGAGTGCTGTTAAGCTTTTGAGATGCGATTAAACATGCTTGGAGCCGTGCTTGGTATCGCCACGAACGTCTATGAGTGTTCTGAGGCAATGAAAGCCTCGTAGATTAGCGTTTCCACGACTGGCCGTGTAATGATCCGTTTCACGGCTAGAGTGGCAAAAGAGCATGTATAAAGTAGGGGGCACCAATTTTTTTATGCCCGTTTTGCGTCATTAACTATACTGCTAAAAATTTCTGTGCCACCAGTCTTCTGCCCATACCTTTGTTATTTGGAAAGAAGGCATAGGGCATCATGGTGTGATCCAGTTTTCTGATGCAATAAACCTTTCTTCAAATAAAGCAATGTTCAGTGATTATTTGTAATCAAGTACTTAATTATGCTAATTGCAACAAGAAATATGTATAATAATTTCAGTATATTGTCTTATTCAATTACAATCTTTTCTGTCATGCCTATCACACCACTCCTTCACACAAAGAACATGGTTTGAAATCCATATTTGTTCTTTGTAAATCATGAAAAGGAGGTTATGGGTGAAACAAAAGGCAACCAAGGCACACTGGTCAGAGACCAAATGCCTGAGAAGTCCAAATATCACGAGACAAACCTGAGATCACAATTTTTAGGTGTTTTAGAGACGTAAAGAGAAGTTGAAACTTTAAACGCAGTCTTCTTGATTGTTTTTTTTTTTGCATTATGCTCAGCTCGTGGAGCAGATATCGGGGCAACCACTGCAGATTTTGATTCCGTTATTTTGTAACACTTCTTGAACTGTGCTTCAGGGGGTTGCGATCTTAGTTTTTCATTTTACTCCTTTAAGAACTTTTTTTATAGGACTTCTTGTTTGTAATGCAAGTGTGCTCATTGCAGTGTCGCTGGAGAAAACGTTAACTACAAGTTTAGTGTTGCAAAAAAATTATTTTGAGAATGCAGCCCCCTTCAACATACATTTGGCTGTGCATACAGTAATTACCAACTGTTTTGTTGCAGCCTAGCACTGCAACAAAACATGCCAGGAAGCTGCGAATGGTGTTGATCTTTACTCAAAAGAAAGCTACAGGGTATGACACTCTCAGAATTTTTTAATAAGTTCTCTTTTTTTTTTAGAGATCATCATGGCTGCCGACACACATTGTCAGTAACAGTGGCACGAACAAATCATCTAGAAAAATAACAGGGCCATAAAACAGAAATTGAAGATTACTGTACCTACAAAGCAGTGTTCAGAGATTCAGGAAAAAAAAAATGAATCAAAATCGGTCCAATCATTCCCATGCTACTCTTTCCACGAGCAATGCACAATGTCCAAAACACACTTGTGAGAAAAAGCTTGTCGAAGTTTTCGACAGGCTTTTTTCAATGAACTTTTTTGTTTCTCGTTGGATATTGATGAAAATTGGCACAGACACTAAGAATGACCTCACAGTGCTTCCATAAAAATTTTGAAGCGATACCACAAATACTTTACGAGAAACAAATTATTTCTTCATTGAACCATGTGGAGGGGCTGAGCATAATGTCAAAAAAAAAAAAACAGTATTGAGAAAGCTGCGTTTAAAGTTTCAACTTTTCTTTACGTCTCTAAGACACCTACAAATTGTGATCTCAGGTTTGTCTTGTGATATTTGACTTCTTTTCACGATTTACTCCTTTTCATGATTTACAAAGAACAAGTATGGATTTGCAACCAAGTTCTTTGTATGAAGGAGTGGTGTGATAGGTATGACAGAAAAGATTGTAATTGAATAAAACCATATACTGAAATTATTCCACATACTTTTTTGTGCTGAAATTGTAATTAGCATAATTAAGTACTTGATTACAAATATTCACTGAACTTTCCTTTATTTGGAGAGGGGTTTATTGCATCAGAAAAATGGATCACACCATGACGGGCCTATGCCTTCTTTCTCAATAACAAAGTTATGGGCAGAAGACTGGTGGCACGAGAACTTTTAGCACTATAATTATTGACACGAAACGGGCGTATAAAAATTCGTGCCCCTGATTCATACATGCTCTTTCGTCGCTCTTGCTGGAAAACGCATCATCATACAGCCGGTCGCGGAAACTAATCTACAGCAATTCATTAACCTCGGAACATTCATAGACGTTCATGGCGATACCAAGCATGCCTCCAAGCACGTCTGAATCGCATCCCAAAAGCTTATTGACAGCACTCCATATGACCGTGGGGTGCGCGGCCGCGTGGACAGTGCAGCCGGCACGTGATGCACTTGCTGGCGGCGTTCTATGACGATGTGCGAAATGTGTAACTAAGACAAAAAAATCGGCACGCACTGCACTTGGCATCGCATTTCGAATGACGACGCGAGAAACTGCTAGCCGCTGTACCGAGCGGTCCTTGGCAGTGAAGGGTGGGGGGGTGTGACGAGCTTGACTGTGTTGTCCGCTGCCGATGCGTAAAATGCCGCACGTGATTCAGAGGAGCTAGCGAGTGATGTGGTACATTCCTTGCGAAGAAGCACGTCGCCAAGAGTGCGCTTGCGCGTCGTTTCTGCCCGCGGTATCTCTGTCAGCGAAGTTAGGCCTAAAGCCGACTCCGATGACGCGCCGCACTCGTAGACCCCCGCGCGCCCGCTCGTAGTAATCTGTGTATCCGGTGCGGCCACTCGTAGTAATCTGATCGTGCCGCCGCTTTCAGCTTCGTTGCTTGCGAAGAAGCATGTCGCTGCGAATGCGCTAGCGCGCCGTTCCTGCCCGCAGTCTCGCTGTCGGCGGAGTCAGGGCTAAAGACTACTCCGATGACGCGCGGCGCTCGTAGACTGCGCTCCCGCTCATAGTAACCTGATCGCGCATCTGCTTACTGCTCGTAACTAAAGCGTGGTTATGTCTCAAGTGATTATCAAGCCGTGAACACGTCACGAAGTGGCGATTTTCTAGAGTCATGTCCTCGCGACGCACAAGCAGCAGACGATCTCCCGGAGCTCGCTTGTTAAAGGAAGGAGCCAGCTGAGGCGGGAAAGTTAAACACGGAGAATCGCTCTTTCCGATGAGCCCAAGAAGCCGGCTCCCGGCCCAAGCATCGCGAAGCTAAAAATTTTTGAAAAACGCCGTTTTTTCGCCATTTCCCAAAAATTTCCCTACCTAGGTGGGTGAAACGAATTTTCCCGAAGCACTTCTGCGCGGTTTTTCAGTGTAGATAATTTTGTAACCAGATAGAAAAAGGGTTCCAGAAACTGAAAACTTGAGTTTCAAAAAATTGATTTTTTTGCCATTTTTCGCGATCCCAAAGCCGCGTCCCCCCTTAAGCAATAAGGGGTGATGTTTATCTTAGGAACAAGAGTTACAGAAAAAGTCATTATATTTGAAATCGGCAGAAAAAAACTGCATCAGCTTGTGAAGTTTGATCATCCGACCAGAAACAAGAAAATTCATTGTCAAAGGCACGTCCCCCCTTAAGCAATAAGGGGTGATGTTATCTTAGGAACAAGAGTTACAGAAAAAGTCATTATATTTGAAATCGGCAGAAAAAAACTGCATCAGCTTGTAAAGTTTGATCAAAGTTGCTAAAAGTAATAAAAAATCTCTATGAGTGTCCCCTTAAATTACATATAGTACGTATAATTAAAGGGACATTAAAACACACCAAGAAAAGAGAGATTATGGTTTCACGATACTTAAATTTATGTAGTGAACTCAAAAATTTGCATAAACCAATGCAAATACAGCGAACTCCCTTTAAGACGAACTCGAAGGGACCATGAAGAATTGTTCGTCTGATCAGATGTTCGTCTTATCAGAAGCACCCTCGAAAAAAGAATTGGCTACATACCTAGCTGCATGCAAATATCATAGATCAAAACAAAGTATCAAGTACACTTACAGTGAAGGAAAAAGATACAAAAATTAACTTGAGGGAGTAACCTGATAGGCAACTGCGTTCAAGTGCTCTTGCTCGGCTTGATCCAGTCCATAATGGACGTCTGTCGCTGTTGTGCGCATCGGCGAGCAGCCACAAATGACGCCATATCTCCTAGCGATTTCGAAAACACTTCAGTTCCTTAATGCTGCTCAAAATAGTTCCTTAACGAACAAATGTAGAGATCTGCAGCATCATTTGCCTCTGGCGCAGGCCCCATGCTGGCATCTTCGTCATCCTCCGACGTCACCTCCGAAGGAACCTCTAGAACCTCATCAATCAATGTGTCCAAATGTGTCCTCCCTTCATCGACAGTGACATCGACAGCACATCTTCATCAACAGTGACATCACTGCCTATGTCCACGACGAGACCTTTATTGCCTAGCGAGGCAACGAGGCTGACCTCTTCCTTGTCGTCTTCGCAACTGTCCTGCGCCGAGCACTCGGGCACCACAAAAACCAGCATGACGGAATGAATTTATTATAGTCATTTCAGTCACCTGGCTCCAGGCATTTGTGAGGAGGTGAAGTGCTGTCAGCAGGTCCACTGTGTACTGTTTGTCGCTCTCCATGCACCGTAACATTTTCTGCAGAAGAGATCGGCGATAGTGCCTTTTCAGGCTGCTGATCACCCCCTGGTCCATTGGCTGGAGCTTGGCTGTGGTGTTAGCGGGCAAGGCCGAGAAGGAGAACGGCGAGGTCGGAGGAGGGAGAACATCCATGTGGAGAGAGCTGTGGCTGTATGACGTGAGCTCACATGTTCCCGCTGAGAAACGGCATTGGTCATGAAAGCTGCTCTCTTCGCGAATAGGAGTCTCGGTCGTCATTTTTTTTTTTTTTTTTTTTCCCTGCTTGCTTCTTCGCGGCCGATGGCAGATCTCAAAACTCTCTCGCTCTCTCATTTCTTGTTTGCTTTGCCGCTCCCTCTGCGGATCAAAGTGCGGGTGATGCCGCGGGCCATTCTTTTGTCGCTGCCTCCCTCCCCTCCGCCGTGGCGCAAATTCGCTTCGCGCCGTTGCTGCTTTTGTATTTTCTTTCCCTCCAGCCGTGGGAATGGCCGCCCCCAAGATTACCATAATTCCTCAGTAAGTCGCCTCAGTCTCCCGGTCTCCATGAAAGTGTTTCGTCTTAACAGAAGAGCAGTTCAAGGCTGATCGTCTTAAGCGCATTTTTTTTGCATTGGGGTCCTATGGCAACCAAACAAACATTCGAACGTTGTTCGGCATAAGCGAGAAGTCGTCTTAAACAGTTCGTCTAAGGGAGACGCTCCTCGAAGCACTTTTTTTTTGTTATTCACTTAGAGCTTCAGAAATTGGACCACTGATGCAGTTTTTCCTCCTGATTCCAAATCTGTAATCAGTTTTTTACATAAGTGCAATAGTTTGGGAGTTGTGTTTCAAGTAATGGTGAAACTTGATAAGTTTTCCGGGAACTTTCGCGCATACTAAATGTTCATGCAGAGAGTTGTTCAATGGCTCCTTTTGCTCCCTATTAGCCATAGAGTGCCGATATCTAGCTAGAAATTGTGCTCCAACTTTGAAACTATGAAAAAAACATCTGTGTAGCAAAGTACCTTTTTTTTTTCCACTCGACCACCATTAAATTTATTAATAGATATTTACAGCTGATAGGTTGTGCTGATTCAAGTAGATATCGGCACCCTACGCACTCTCCTCAATGTGTGTGCCAAATTCGTCGTCGTCGTATGACCATTCTAAGTGCCCGAAACACTTCCCGCAAAAATGCAAATTGGCCAAAATTGCGAAATGAGAAAAACGCGTTTGAAAGTTTGAAAGTCTGTATTTACAAAAATGAAAAACGCAGTAGCACGAAACTTGTGCTGAACACATACACACATGTCCAGAGGGAATATCAGTTGTCTAAAACTCTCCAGCACCGTAGGTTTTCCCTTCCCGGCTGGTGCGGCAGGACTCTTCCACCCGGGCCCTCTTGGCTGCACTGCGACGGTGTGCCCTCGCCTCAGCGGTCTGACGCACATTCATCTTGTGCATGCGCATGCTGTCTCGGCGGTCGCTGAGGGTAACCAGGGCCTCCGAAGGAAGCACCCCAAGCTCTTCCAGCACCTTTTCAAAGCTCGCGTGGCCCCGGTTGAACCACAGGACTGCAATGGCTGTGGCTGTTTCCACAGCAGTCCGGGAAGCAAACCGGGTCTTTGGACACAGCAGCCATATTTTGCTGTTCAGGGACTCGGCCGCGTTCTGTGTCTTGCCGTGGAGGCACCGGGCAAGCAGCTTCGCATCTGTGAGACGCTTGTAGATTGGGAGGACTGCCAAACCCTGGGCCTTGGTCAGGAGGGGGGTGTGGCACGGTGCAGGCTGGCCCTGCGCCTCAGCACGTCGGTGCTTGCACCACGAGTCTGGGCCTGCAGGACAGAACTTGTGACTTCCAGCACCGTCTGTTGAGCACGAGTGCAAACATGAGGCCCATATGGCAGTGTACATCTTGTGGACATTTCCCCGATTGTTCACAATGGCCACCTGAAAGTAAGTTTGAAGCTTCTGGATGGTGGTCTCCTTCAGCTTCTCCCCTCGTGGAAGTGGCGTTGGCAGCTTCCGCAGGCCGGTGCCCAGACGTTTCGCCACGTGTTGGTGCACTCCTCTTTTTCAATTGGAGTGTCAGGGTACACGTTGGCATCACAGACCCCGTTGTAGGCCTTGCTGTCTCCCATCGCTTAGGAAGATGGTGAACCGCAGGGGTGTCTCATAGTCCACAGTCCTCTGCCAAATGCGCACTGCAGCTTCGGCCTCCATGGCATGCGAAGAACAGTCGCAATTCTTCTCACAAACGGGATGATGAAACGCCTGCCATGTTTCTTCATCGCCTCCCATGTCGTTATGCAAACTGCACGCCAGGCAGAAGTTGGAAAGCACTTCATAGTCCAGGCACAAACCAGTGTCCAAGGACACTACAGTTCCCACACCATTGTGGCTTTTGTGGCCTCTTTTTTGCCATGTGCCGTCAAACATGACTGGCACGTCACTGTTACCAGCCACCTCTTTGGTGACGCTGCGTGCCCTTTGCATGTTTTTCAGACAGCCTTCACTGCCGCACTGTGAATCTTTTTGCCGATAGCATGGAAGGTCTTATGGTGCATAGGGTTTGGCAATCCAACTACTGCACAAAATCGTGAAAGTTGCTCATGCCCGATACCGACGGCACGCGCTGCAAGCACCACTTTCAGGTTCACGGCAAAGGCGTCACGCGAACTCCCGCTGTCGTAGCTTCTGCTTGCACCCGCGGCCGCCATCTGACGCGACCCCCGCTTCGACGAGTACGCGGACGAAAGGATGCTCTCCGAGCACTCCGCATTCTCGCAGTGTAGCTCCAGAAACGCCGAAAGGCCTTTCCGCTTTTTATATCGGTGCCCGAACTGCGAGTTTACTCTCGTGACAAACGGGGCATGCCGCGCCTGCGACGACGGCCGTCAATGCACCCAACTCGCACAGCACTACGCTTTCGGCACGATCGGCATTCGGCCTGACGTCGTTTTCGAATAACGCGATCTTTTTCTGCGATGCACTCACAAATTCACTGCAGCGTTGATCTCGTCGTCGCAGTTGCCATGGTCGACGTTGCCGTGGTCGATGTTAGGCCTACCGGCCGCTGGCCCGTCGCGGACATTTTCGTTGGCGGTGGCTTTCTGTACGTCCTCCTCCG